>OX438532.1:22215986-23465986 GCA_949316355.1 Bruchidius siliquastri | reverse complement strand
AATTTCGGATAACTTTTCATTGTAGTTTATAAGGGACCCCTAGAAAGAACCATCCAATCGAGGATAGCTTCGATATGAACTGTATCTAAATTACACAATTGAAATTAATCTCAAAACTCTTCAAACATGAATGTAAAATGAGCAGATGATATTTTTGCTGGAATTGCTCTGAAATACTATAGTTTTCCACAGTGAATACTTAGATCCATTTTATTCGAACTTTCTCGATTTACTACGACAATAATGAATAAAAAATAGAAAATTGTTGACATCTATTAATATTTTCAAATCAGATAGTGCAGGTTAATCTTAATAATTTCTCTAACTAGGGACGTTCACCCGATATCAACTAAATCAAACTACATCAAGCCATTCCAGCAATAATCACACCTATATTTACATAAACCCTAGTCCGACTGGACTATGGTTTTTCAGCTACAGATTTTGGGACTGGAGACTCATTCATATGAATACTTCCGTTTAATATGTGATAGTAAATTCAAGATTCATTTCATGTGAAATATTCACCGACCATGTTGCAAATTAATGTGAATCAAGCTTTTATTCATTGATTTCTCAAATCTGCATTCTTTGGGAATGAAATAACCTCGATTTTCTTATTATAGCTACAGCAGAGTTCGACATTCTAATGAGGATTCAAAGTTTTTAAGTAAAATAAAATAATATTCAAAATATACATATTAGCGCGCTCGAGTTCGCTACCTCGACGGCCTCCAATGTACCGATGTATGTGTATCATGCTTGAAGGTAGTTACAGAGTACTCTCAGAGGCCCTGTTATCAGATTGTGACAATGTAGCTGAATCTGGGTATGCAACAATTTGATTTGTCGTTTTATACAGGGTATTAGTTGACTAGATTTCAACCACTGTTGATTATATTTTGACAATCTCGTTACTCGACTATATTTTTGCTGGCTTATATCCATATAATTGTCAGCTGAATTTTATAACTAAATTTTCCATTTTAATTGATATGTAGTCCATTAATGCAGTTTTTATCAAGTGTAATGGTGTAAATAACATCAAGCCATTTTATCTATTCTTATGATGGTTGCAAGTGAATTTTGATGACTCACTTATTATTTTATTTTTGATAGGCAATGACAATATTAGATGTGATCTAATATACCTAACTTATAATGAGCCTCAAATGCTTTGTGTGGATTATTAAACAGCTGGTTAAGGGTTAAAAGATACTCCCCAGATAATTTTCTTCCTATCCTGGTTGCATAATAAAATCACATATGCGATTATACATATTTATTGACTAAATATCAATAAACAGTAAACCACAAGGCAAAACTCGTAACAAACTTATAGGGAACTTGCTGGATTGGGAAGGATGAATTCGATTCTCACTTGGAATACTAGTATCATCTTATACTTGCGCGTTCGTTTATCTGCATCTTGTAATTTCTATCTAACTTTTCCCACTTAATTCAGTGTCTCATTTGCCATACTTTTTCGCTGGGTAACTATCATTGTTTCTCGTTGTGACATGTTATAACTTGGCCTCAATCATACACTAAAACAATATGCTATGAATATACCTCAACATAGTTTAAGTAAAAGGAAAACCATTCTTTGTGTGGACTTTTTGAGATAGTGGACCAAAGGAGCAAGTTTTTTAATCAAATATTTAACTGTGTAGAGAAATAGGAATAAAATGTGATCCAGCTTTGGTCTTGGTGAGATTTTTCTGAGAATTAACTTCCATATCTTGATATATACTCTATCAGTTTGGAGAATTATTAATGGCCTCATAAGCGCTAAGTGTTTTATCATCAAGAAGCAACAGCCCTCAAAGCATGTTAAAATAAGGAATGATAATTGAAGGTTTTATCATGCAGAAGAGGATGAAGATTTGACTTATGAAGCTTTCATTGGTTTGGTGCTATAATCATGATCAATATATTCCATATGTATGTGATAGTTTTATATCTTTGTGGCTGCTATTGTAGCAGAAGTCATTCAGTAAATTATGTTGTTCACTTAGAAAAGAAAATCAAGACGATGTTATAGATTACAAAAAAGTAATCAGAAAATAATTTCACTAGTTAAAATCTAGTTCTGAAACTGTGTGTGTGTAATATTTATGAATACATGTGCCTATGACATTAAGGGCATTCTTTTTGGGATGAGCACTTATTGCTTTATTGCAAAGTGATGTAATCAATTTAATAACTATGAATATGTGAGAATTAAATGGATATTACAGACATTATATTTTCGATATGAAATAATAAAGCTTAAAGATATGATCGCATTCTGAGCCTGAATGGTGTATAAAAATTTAATTTTGATTGTTATAGCGGCCTGTGGCCGAAGAGGAAGAAACGCCTGCAGCTGTGGCACCGTCGTCGGCGGCGGTACCATCATCGATGGCAACGGCATGTTCCTCCAACACGACATCCTCCTCTACTGGCACCTCATCCCATCATGCTCATCATCATTCGTCGCATCACCACTACAGTCACCATCAGACCTCCCAGCACCAGCATCAATACCCGTCCGCCAAAGGCTCCACCTCCTACAATCAAACGGGGAGTGGTAGCGTAACTTCGGTGTTGGCGGGATCCGCCTCTTCGGTACCCGATAAAGGTAAGAATAGTAGTAAAAATACGTGGCGGTTGATGCTTCATATTGGTATTTTACACAGTAAAATGGCTACTGAATGTACTCGTTCTCTATATCAGGCATACCCTTATGCATATCCTGGTTTGCATTATATAATAACTCAGTGTGTATTAATTTTGTAGTAATTTTCTGAAATTATGCAAGTCGTATAAGCTGTCCTCTTATTACTATTGAATAACATAATGAAGGTAAATATTATACATCATATTAACTTTTCATGTAAATTTTTGAGAGGTTTCTTTGGCAATATACCTTATTTAATTACTTATAATCTAAATTCAAATAACGTATAGTTTTAGGAACTCGATTTTTTTAAACTACCTCAAAAAAAATAAGGATTGAACATTAATTAAACTAGTTGAACGATTATATGCACCCCACCCATTCTGTTTAAGAAATGGTAAGATCTACTTCTCCCACAGGGTTGGCCCACGTAGGTTGCAAATATTGTTTAAAAGTCAAAGTCTCTTTGAACATAACATTGAAGTGTCTTACCGATTTTTATGATTATTTACAGAGAGATATTGTGGGTGGACAGTTTTCATATTTAATAATAATAATAATAGCAGTTTATTGCCCAACAGACATAGTCCCTTTACAGAGCAATATACAATAAAATAAATCAAAAGCTTGAGCAGAGATTAGAGGACAAAGATACAATTTGAATATAATCATTAAAGCAGTACATATAACTAGGAAGAATATAAAGGGATTATAATAACAATTTAGCAGTTGATTTCAATTCCGTTAGTCTACAGTTGAATAAATCGACGTGGTTTGACATATTATTGAGTAAAGTACACATTACCATAATTGGCGACTTTAATAATAAATTAGTTCTTGAAGAACTACAGTGGAAGGTCACGAAGTGACGTGAGTTGAATTGAGGAACATTGAAATTGATAAAACTGAGCAACTCCGGGCAATCAATGATATTATGACATAATTTATATAGAAAAATCAAAGATGATATTTTCCTTCTAGTTTCCAGCTTATCCATATCAAAGCGACTCAACAACAACTGATATTCAATACCTCGTTCAGGATACACTTTATACATTTCAAATGACAAATATTCCAAAAACTTCCTTTGAATTTTTTCCAACCTATCAATGTGATACTTATAATATGGATTCCATATTATACAACAGTATTCCAGTTTTGATCTTATATACGCACAAAACAAACATTTTAAAGCTGAAATGTTATCAAACTTTCGACAATTTCTGACAATGAATCCATATCTCTTGTAGGCTTCTAAGATTTTCTGATTGATGTGTTCAATAAAATTAATTTCTGAGTCAAACAAAACTCCTAAATCTACAACACTATTCTGAAGTGATAGTAGCGCACCTTGAATACGGTAATCAAAGAAAGTATAGTCTTTTTCCTAGTAAAAGTCATCATTTTACACTTAGCGACATTCAAATGAAGTTTGTTGGATTCACACCATAAACTGATATTATCAAGAGTTAACTGGAGCTGAATGCAATCAGTATGACTACAGATAACAGAATATATCTTCAGGTCATCGGCATAAAACAATCTATTAGATGCCATTATATAATCTAAATCGTTAATGAACAGTGTGAATAACAATGGGCCGAGATTAGATCCCTGTGGGACACCTGAAGATGCTATGTAACTATTACATACAAATCCATTGTAATGTACGATTTGCAATCTGCTCCCCAAATATGACACAAAAAACCGAATAAGGGTGGATGAAATGCCAAAGTAGTCTAATTTATCAATTAGAGTGCCATGATCCAGTCGGTCGAAGGCTTTGGCAAAATCTCATATATTACATCCACTTGGCCACCAAGGTCAAGGGCTTCAGATATATGTTGTGTAAAGACTGCAAGGTTTGTTTCAGTAGATTTGCCATTAAGAAAGCCATGTTGTGATGGGACAATATGATTTCTGACTACAGGAAATATACGATTATAAATGACGATTTCGAATAGTTTGGAAAAATTCGACAGAATGGATATGGCCCTATAATTGGAAATATATAATATATTTACACCATTTATATAACATTTTGCAATGCGTACGTAGTTCCGTATTTTTTTTTTTTATTGAAAACAGGATATTGTTCAGATAAATAGTATAGTACACACACACACACACATTAATATATATATATATATATATATATATATATATATATATATATATATATATAGATATATCTGCTAAATTTTCTTTTTGATGATGCTATTGGTTAACTGATATATTCAAAGCGAGAGTTTATAATGATAATATGTGACACCTGCTTTCATATCTATAAATAGATACACTATATGGCCTATCTGTCGAAACCGGCTATGCCATGCCCTTACTCCTGTGACGAGACCACTATTAGTAACACTATTTGCTTGCTAAAATGATTCATGACCAATACGATATGATTGATGTTCAGGTGGCGGAAATAGCAATGGTTCATCATCGGCGTCTTGCACCGCTTTGGTAGCTGCGCAATGGGCACCGCGTGCCCAGAACGACAGCCTGAAGGGCATCTACAACAGGACAACCACCGAAGCACCTGCCGAGCTCTTCAGGAAGGATCTAATCAGCGCTATGAAGTTGCCAGATTCAGAACCTCTAGCAGCCGACGAGTATTGGTAAGTTCATGTGTGCTTATTTTGCGGTGATGAGGTCGTATTTTTGACTGAGCTCATGTAAAGTATAGCTAGTAAAATCAAGTTGTCTTCTTCCAGCAATACAAGGACATCCTTGTTCAGTGCTGGTTATTCATCTACACCTTATTTGTGGTTCAGAGCATCAATAAATGTTGAATAATGTTATGTTTTTGCGGATAATGAGATTACTCGAGACTCACAAGACATTGTAAGTTGACCTCAATCCTGAAAGAAAGATATTTTTCCAATCCTAACTAATCTGTACACTTTTATCATAAGGTTGAAATTGTCACTAAATATGAACGCTGCGTCACCCGCCGTGCAACAAATTTACGCAGTCAAATAAAAGTTTGTTAGCTCAAACTATCTTTGTTGAACAATGTTGGATATATCTCTGCAGATATATACAGCACTTTCAATAGTTTATTCACCTGTAGAAGAAACGGCTTTGGTACCGTATGTAACCGTCCACAATTTCTAAACCACTAATTAATCTGCTTTCTTTCGCCATGAAATACCCTGAAACTATTTTAAATTTACATTTGATGATCTCTTGGCGTTTCATCTTTGCCACATTGGCTTCCACAACAATTTTGTGCTGTGTAGTTCCCAGCAAAATGCCTCAGTACACTCTGATGTGCCCAAGTTCGCCATATTTCATTACAAAATCAACAATACTTGTCCCTGAATTCGGGCTTTTCTCTCAAATACTTGTTTCAAAAATATGAAACGCGACTAGTTCAATCAATTTTCTTAGCTTGGTGAATGCAAATGGCAATGAAACAAAAAACCGAGTACACATGTATATCAATAAATGCACAGTGTTGCGAACTGCGTCAATTGGATAGTTGCGTCTGTATGCCATCAATTATAAACAAATCGAAGCGATCCTCTTTGCTTATCATTGGTGACAAGCATCCGTGGCTGTTAAATTGACAAATTATGCAACGCGCTGCGTTTATTAAAAAACAAAGTCTAAGGTTTATCACTGCTTATCTTCTTCTTGAAGCCAAAGCTTACTCAGTTAAATGTGAAAGTGTCGTTCTATCCAGAAACAGGTCATTGCGGAACCCTCTCAAAACGTGACGAGCAATTTCACTACAATTCTTGTGTAATGGTTCAGCTATAATTCATCCAATCGTGATTTTTATATAGAGGTCAGATTCCATAAAAATGTTTTATGGAATCTCCAACATCATTGTAGAATCGATTTGAAATGTTAGTAGGTTTGAAGGTTCCACTCAAAAATGGTTTGTTGAATATTTCAATAC
Source organism: Bruchidius siliquastri (assembly GCA_949316355.1). Classification (NCBI taxonomy): domain Eukaryota; kingdom Metazoa; phylum Arthropoda; class Insecta; order Coleoptera; family Chrysomelidae; genus Bruchidius; species Bruchidius siliquastri. The sequence goes on along the minus strand of OX438532.1, from coordinate 23,459,411 downwards.
TTCAGTATGTTTTTGTCAGGTCATGTCCTCATGATTTCACGGTACCTGACAGAAATGTCTGTAACCAGTTTTGTTCACCAAGGCCTCAGACAGATTGCCGCGACTCATTTCCCTTATGGACTCTCAATCGAAATTATAAAAAAATGGCGGGCTATTTCGAAGTAAAAACATTGAGTATGATTAAGGTCTGAATTTAGAGAAAACCATATATGCACATTGTAAAAAAAATTCGATAAAATGCCACCCTGTTTAACGCAATGCAACTATCGAGATTAGGCAGCAAAACACTTAGATCTAAATACTTTTATCTGCGAACAAAAATACAATCTTTTCGATCAACAGGTTGATTGTGGATCAATGGAAACAGGAATGGGAACGAGGCGTGCAAGTGCCAGTGAATCCAGACCAACTTCCTGAACCGGTAGTCACCATTAACCGGACACCCGGCAGCAAAGTGAAGCACGAATTCAAATTGTAAGTGTTATTTCATTTATTTCTTTAGTCCAGATATCACTGTTAATCATTGTGGATTCATCCAGATAAAATGTTTTTTTTTCACTGAGCAGTAATAAAAAAATAAACAATGTATTGGTTCTGCGGTTTCCTCGGTGAAAGCCGGAAGAATAGTGGCTGCTTTCTAAATGCATTTGGCACAACATAAAAGTCCAGGTTATACATATAGAGTTAAGATGGGTTTATAATTCTTATGTACATTTTTAATTCAATTTAACTCCATTATATTCAGTACATACATGAAATACACACTTGAATATAAATATTAATACGTATTATATGAAGTCAGTATTCCGGCAATGCATTATAATAAAGGTCTGAAGTACAACAATCCATTACTAAGTAATTTGAGATTTCTGAATAAAATCGTTGTTAAATTGAACTTTTTCAATTCCTCTTATAGTAAATTGTAATAATCTTTTATCGGAAACTATTTTGTTGTCATATTAAAATTTATGTATAATCATGTTATCATTAATGATCTTTTATTGTACCGGCCGATAAGTAAAACCAAATGTAATAGAATAAATAACTGTACAAAGTTTCGGCTGCGTCATATTATATAAAATATATCATAAAAAGCTAGGATACAGATTATATATGCAGTGTTGATAAATCCAAAATCGACACAAAATCCCTCCATTTGAAATCCCCAAAGCCATACTCAATCAAAGCTCTTGGTGTGATCCTGACTGTACTAGATTGTTTCGGGTTTATATATGGACCGCGAGCATTTGCCATTTCAAATAAAATTGTTTAAAATCAGCTTTGAGAATGCAAACATTACTCCACATTTTGTGAAATTTGTAATAATTATCTTCAATATAACGGTGCCTTTCTTGAAACAATCCAGGACTATAGCTGTAGTGATATTTGAGAGAAGTGGTACTTATTCACTCAATTTATGGGTATTTCCATCCGATAAATACTTGTGACGGAAAAAGAAATAATTTAATGAAATCAAACCTAAGGAAAGTCAAGCTACCAAGAATAGTTTTTATGGTACCAAACTGAACTGGTACGACTCCTATTACTAACTGAAAAACGTTATTCAAATAACATTCGGTTTAATACTTACTGGCAGACTGTAAATTAGAAAATAACTTCAGTTCGCATTATCCGCACATTATAAAGGCAGATGCAGTTTCCTTTTCTGACTTGACCTCGATCGGGAATTTACATGAATGCGAAAGTTTATTTGCATATGGTAAAGAAATTATTTCAATTGCTAGTCTGTCGAAGTACTTTTAGAAGAAGAAAATATATTGAAACTGTTATTGTCAATGTTTAATAAAAAAATCTGTATAAATCAATGAAATAAAAATAAATCATGGTTTAATAATTGAATGAAATCTGATTTTCGAAAAAACAGATTTTCTAAAATTCGTGATTCTATTTAATATGTTGAATACCTGGATACTTGAATCGAAACGTTTTCTTTATCAGTTTTCAAGTCTTCTTTTTGTACAGATTGATATTATGATCATATTTTATATTTCGAGCAGATTTGTAGCTTTATGTAAGAAATAGCTTAGTAGTTGCTTAGTAGTATTGGCATATCCACTACTAGTTTATTTCATATTCTCTCAGACCGAAGAATAAGTACATCCGCATAACGAAAGACGAGCATTTTAAGAGCGAAGAGCACGCCCTCTCTCATGCCCCTGCCCAATCGGAAGCGGCCTGCTCTTACGACCTGGACGAGTGCGACATGGCATGGCTGAAGGTTTTGAACGCGGAACGTGCATCGGCTGGCCTAGGACCCATATACGAAGAACAACTTGAAAGGGCCCTGGAAAGGCTAGAGCTGTGTTGCTGGGAGAAGATACAGGTACGCTTTTATCCATTTCGTCCGATTTCTTGTGAAAAAATTGTTCTGAGATAATACGTATTCTTAGTTTTATGATAATAAATAGTCGTCAACTTCCCCAATCTATTGGCGTGGGACGTGATTTTATGAGTAGTATCCGATTAGTAAACAATCTTTTAAATATGTTTCATTTATTTAGTCGATACTTCGGAATGAAGAAGGCCTGGGGATAGAATATGATGAGAACGTGATCTGTGACGTTTGCCGATCGCCGGACAGTGAAGAAGGAAACGAGATGGTGTTTTGCGATAGCTGTAATATATGTGTACACCAAGCGTGCTACGGAATCACTCGAATACCAGAAGGTAAATTTTATTTATTGTGGCGTTTATCGGGTGCTTTGAGACAGTAAAACGGCGTATGAAACAATATGATGGCTATATGACAGGTCGTTCTAAAGCTGTACGATCAAATTGCTATTGTTATTTGAACACTTGCTTTGTTTTATATCACTGATTATTCATGCAGTAGTTTCCAGATGAATGATCAAATTTTTGAATAGAGTAAATAGATATTATGAGAAACTATTTACATTTATAGAAATCTCACTACAAGCAAGTGTATTTTTAATAATATTTACTAGGAAATGCCTTGTAGGATAATATTTTTCTTTTCCCCTAAGGACAATGGCTGTGTTGCACCTGCAATATTGGAAAACGACCCGAATGCGTCCTTTGTCCTAACAAAGGAGGTGCCATGAAATGTACTAGATCAGGCCAAAAATGGGCGCATGTTTCCTGTGCACTGTGGATTCCAGAGGTACGTTTATATTTAATGCTTCCTAATTTACTCAGATTTTGATATAATATCAAATATTCGTAAGATGTCCACTCCTTACGTATGTTATCTGCATTATAGTGTTTCCCAAATAGGGAGTTTATACAGTACTGGCAGAATGCCCTTTAGCAGGTATAAACAAAACAGAAGATGGAACATAAATGTTATAATGCCTGGCAACAATTGATCAACATTTATGCTCAGTATTGTATATTATTTTGTTTATCTCGTAGATATTTGAGTGTTTTTGAAATATCAGGAACCGAATATCTTGAATTGTTCACAAATTAGAAAAACAAACTATTAGCTTTTAGGATAATTTCAAATGTGCAAAATTTATAATTTCATGACTTCATTGTAGTCGTTTAGTTGGAAAACTATTATTTATAATATTTTTTACCCTTAGGTAAGCATAGGTTGCGTGGAGAAAATGGAGCCCATAACAAAAATCTCCAGTATACCTTCGAGCAGATGGGCACTTATATGTGTGCTATGTAGAGAAAGGGTAGGCGCGTGCATCCAGTGTTCGGTGAAGACATGCAAAACGGCGTACCATGTTACCTGTGCCTTCAAGCACGGCTTGGAAATGAGGGCTATAATCGAGGACGAGAATGCGGATGACGGTGTCAAGCTTAGGTAAGTCCACGTACAAAATCAAACTTGGTGAAACAACAATTTGAATATATGAATTGACATTCTAGCAACCCCCGAAAAAATACGGGCGTACGGCAGGATTCCATTCAAAATAATAATGGAAATATGTATAAATATAAAAATAATTGACCAATAATTCATAAAGTATTAGTTAAATCATATACTCAAAACCAACAAAGTAATTTTATTTTATAGGTGTAAGATGTAAGTTTAGTCCAAATGCCGTATCTAACGTATAAACATCGAAGTATGTAAGTCCATTCCATATCAAACCTACAAAAAAAATACATAACCATCTCCGATTAAGACTATCTTTAATACAGTTGTTATAGTTATAAAAAAACTGGGCATAACAAAATTATAATTTTTTTCTAGAAAAATCGTCAATTTCTCTCTAAGATGTACCTAAAAAATACGTAGTCTAAAAAACTGTTCAATAGAAAAAAGCTAGTAATACCTTTCATATGGGCTATCACATGACAACTAATTTATTTTTCAGAATTTTGATTTTTTTTTCGATAATATGAAAAAGTCCATTTTGTGATCATATATAATTTCGCTTAGAATGTTATTCATTTATCAAAAAAATTATGAGATGGAGAAATCCTGCATTTTTGTTAAAATATTTTGATCAGAGGTATTATTCAAAAACTGTACTTTTATGAATTTGTAGATCTGCCATATCATTTCCTCTTTGTTCTACCGTCAGGACGTTGTATCAGTTTTTTTTAAACTGTATTAGTTTCGACAATTAGTATCTTTTGGAATTGTATAATAATGTGCTAGAGCAGGTCCTCGTGACTGAAGGAAGCTAACTTTGATGACCTCCTCACGTAAACATTCAAACATTTAAATAGGATGTAGATAAAAAGTTGTGTAGTTTTCACACAGTTTCACAAATAATTTGTTGTGGACACAACTTTTTATCTACATGATGGAAAAGTTCTACCAAGTAATAGCATCTACAATCTACATGATTTAAATAGGATAAAAATTGTTTTGCTTGAAATGTGTTTTCTGTAATAGGGATTACTGTGTTAATTTTGTATATTCCTGGTATGGCTAAATCGTCAACAAAATTCTCATTTAAAAATATCTCATGCTCATCGTAGTTTTCTTTAGTGAAACATTTATGGTTTATGCCGCCAATGTTTTGACTACACCAATAAAGAAAATTGGTATGCTGTCAGTCATTGTAATATTTTTGCAAGCTAGCTTACGCAGCCAACCTTTTGAGTGTGCCCCTAAGGCCATTACAGGCGCTCTTGTCATGGGATGTAACAAAGAAAAGACCACTACGCATCATTTTTTATGAATGCATATATTAAAAAAATTCGTCCTATTTTATACTGCGTAGCACTTCCGTCGCAAAAGTAAATGATTTGATTCAACCCAGTAATCTTTAGATCAATGGGGAGATTGAGAGAATTGTGGAATGTTGATATACAAACGGAGTTCTGTTTAACGCGCAAAAGACCCGGACAACAACCCTGACAAACAAATCGCATACTGTTTTCCAGCCGTGGAGATGGAGAGACACCCAATACTTGAATCATCTGCCGTCCAGCCTCTGGAAATTAGCATCAACAATAACATGTTATAGCACGATCATGTTGCTGGCCTCGTAAGGTCGGCCTTTCAGAAGCTGGAGAGCTCTCTTCCGCTCCAGGAAATTATATTCTTTTGAACAGCTATTGCTACTGTACAAGCCCCAGATCAGACCATCGCTGGAGTGCTCTCATGTATGAGGATGTGTCCCAAAGCACTCCTGAAGCTTCTCGACACAATCTAGAAGCGAGTAGTACGACCAGTGGATCCGCCTGACCTCACAAACGACCTCAACAGTCTGGAATATCAATAAATGGTATCTGATTTGTCCCTATTCTATAGATATTACCATGACAGATGTTCGACTGAGCTGTCTCACATAATAACTCAATGAGTCGCCAGTACAGCAAATTCATGAGGACCTCGTCGGGCGCATCCTCGCCAGGTCAAGCCGACAACGCCTCGAACAAGCCTGTTCCAAAAGTCGTTCTTTTGGAGAACCTCGGCGTTGTGAATTGGAGTACGGGGTCACTGTTCCCCGATGGTTACTATTTATAGCGTTTTAAAGTCAATGTGAATAGAAATTTATCCTCGCGAAGTGCTTATGAAGCGCAATATGCTATCTGCACCAATAACACATAAATTTCACTCCGTAATTTCTACTACAGAAAACACATTTTAAGTACGACCATTTTCATCCAGTTTTTACATGTTCGAATTTGCAAACGTTTATTAGGTGGCGATATTTATAAGATCCGCAAAATCCATAGACAGTGAGAGATCAGACTACATGGTACTCATAGCAAGAAATGTTGACTCTAGAAGGTCAAAGTTAGTTTTCTTTATCTTCAAGCACTTGCTAAATCACTTTATTATCCAATTCTAAAAGACATTTTGAATTGTAGAACAATACCATTCTAAAAAAAAGAACCCAATACATTTTTCTGGCTACTGGCAGAACTCATGCTCCGAGCAAAGAGTAAATGGCAGAATCGACAATCATTCTAGAGAAAATTGAGGAAGAAAAAAATCTCATGTAAGAGAGAAATTGGTACATTTTTAGATTTTCAAAATTCAATAAAGAAAGAGTCAGTTGCTATAAAAATATCATTTTTTTTAAATCTTATGATAATATTAATAAAAGTAATAATAATTCGAGACACTCCTGCGGTATCGATGAAACACTTGTACTGCCTAACTCTCCAGTGGATATGGCGTCCTTAGTGGAGATCAAGAGATGCCGGATTTACTGGAACTAAACATTCATCATGCTCAACCTTGTGCAAGCTAATATATCCCACATAGCCCTCCTCAACCACCAACAAAAGAAGATGTGTGTTATTGAATACTCAGATCCTGCCAAGATGAACATCGTCATGAAGGAGAAGGAGGACCAGGAGCTCCTCATCCAGATTTGCAGGCTTTGGCCAAACCACACTGTTAGTCTGCTGTTTATGGTCATTGGATCCTTAGGCGGAATGAGAAATACACTGCTCGCTGCTCTGCTGTCAGCGTGTAGTTGTACGCCGGTACTGCTTACGTCTATCGGCACGACGCAGCTACAGAGTGTCATATCAGTTGAGGCACTCCTACGATTTAGGAGATATTGAGTCCATCAAACGAACGAGGCGGCCAATTAACCAATCCATTGAGGGAATACATAACATACCAAACTTAAAGTTCTATTTCTGAATTGTACTTAAAATTTATAAGATGTGCTTAAAAAGGTCAGAAACGTTGGACGAGCTCAGAGCTAAAATTGAACACGATTTGTTCGTGGCATGAGCCGAACTGTATGGAAATTTGGTTCCGATGAATCGATACCCTCAAACGTTTTCATGATAGACATAATCATAAATGCAGTTAGAATAATTTGAGATGTACAATGGGAACAAAATATATTTTTGCGATATCTCGAAAAGTTAGCCTTTTGTATAGTAATATATGATTGTGAATAGAAGAATGTACTCATATGAATTAAATATAGTCATGCTCATACAATTCTCTTTGGGTCATAAGTATGAAAATAACTAAATGTCAAACTTTTTGCAGGTCTTACTGTGAGAAACACAGTAAATCTAGCAAAAAGGAAAAGAGCGTTTGCTCTGGATCCGGAGAAGATGACGAGTGTAAACGGAAGAAACGCAAGGACATGACCTCCGAGGAGAAGAACCAGGCTCGGGCGATTCGACTACAGGAGATTGAAGCTGAATTTTTCAAGCATGTCACTGTGGCCGACATCTCCATACATGTGGATGTCGACAACGAGGCGCTGCAGTACGTCTATAACTACTGGAAACTAAAGCGGAAGGCCGGCCATAACAAGCCATTATTACCTCCTAAGTCTGAAGACGTGGACATGCTGTCTCAAAAGCGCGAACAGGCTGACCTGGAGAAGATGAAAATGTTCGTTCAACTCCGGCAAGACTTGGAACGAGTGAGGAATCTGTGTTATATGGTGAGCAGACGCGAGAAACTTTCACGGACCTTCTTCCGTATGCGCGAGCAAACGTTCCACAAGCAAAAAGCTGTTCTTGATGCCACAAGCACTTTACCTACTATAGTAGTAGATGCGGTCATCGAGGCTAATCACGGTCCCTCAATATACGACCGTCTCTACTCGCATAACGAAGCGGAAGATCATACCGCCGACTTTGACACCATACTAGCTCGGATTGCGGGAGTAAAGTCACCTCCGCAATCAGGTGACGAGTCTAAACCCGAGATCAACGGTCTCTTCAAGGATGTCAAGAACAACCCTTATAAGAAAGTATACTTCAATGGTTCATCCAAACGACGCAGCGTTAGTATGTACGGTAGTAGTATGTCTAGCGCGGGAAGCAGTGACGAACGGCCGAAAGACGACAAAGAAAATAGGCTACATGGCACTTCAGAGGATGAGAAACCTGCGTCTAGTAAACGGAAAGTGACAGCCAAGAAACAGAATAATATGTTGAAGGCAGTTGAGAAACGAAGGCATAAAAAACTGCCTGTATCGCAAAGCAAAGAGGACACAACCACTGATGAGGAAGATGCTAAACCAGCTGAGAAAGATTGGAAACGATCGAAATCGCGGTTGAGTCAAGTAGAAAAAGAACTAGGTGATTCCTGCAGCGATAGTGACGATTTGATGCCTATTCGGTCTAGCGGTAAGTGTGATAATCATAAAACCATCAAGTCGATGTCGTCAATATATTCTGATACTGAAAGTTCAGATGGTTCGATGAAAGATGATAAGTCAAGTGCGAAAGACGAGAGTAAACTAAGGACAAAAGCGGCGGTGAAAGAATTTTCGCACAAACCCTCAACGTCGAGAAGTGCTGCAGCTGCAAAAAGCAGTCCGGGAAAAGCTAGTCCCGAAACTAAAAGGAGAACGAAAAATAACGGAAACAAAAGGGATACGAGAAAGAAAGACTACGTTCCGTCTGATTTGATTGTTCCACAGCGGCAAGCTGCTAAAAAGGCTTCAGAGAACCTGAAAAATACTACAGTTACAAGGACTAAAGATCATCCGGAAGTGGATGCTAACAAAGATAAAATGGAAGATAAGAGCAAACAGGTCAAAGCTAAAGCCAAAACTGGCAAAGAGAAAGTCGATCAGGATGTGAATAAAGAGGAGGAAAAGGAGAAAGATAAAGAGAAGGAAAGGCTTAAAGAAAAAGAATTGAAAGAAGCGAGAGAAGTAAAAGAGAATAAAGATAAGAAAAAGGAAACGAAAGTTGAATTAACCGAGGCGGACAAAGATGCTCAAGAGTTACTGGCATACGTCCCTCAAAGACAGGCTGCCAAGAAAGCCGCCGAGCACATAAAGAGTGGAATGGGTAAGCCAGTACCAGCAGTTCAAGCAGCTGAATCTACTCAAGAGTCCGATAAAAACGTGAAGAAAGAGAGTGATGTTAAGGGCATTAAACGAGAACTGGATGTAGCTAAGAAGCAGCTGCCGGAACCGCAGCCAAAGAAAGAGCTGGAAGTAAAGCCTCCCGCCAAAATTGAGTCAAAACGCAAGTCTTCCACGAACTCGACCAGTAGCTCGTCTTCCAGTTCGACCAGTTCCTCAGACTCGTCAACGAGTTCCAGTTCTGATAGTGATGACGATGAGGATGACCAGGAAACGCCTGCTGCTGCTGCTAAGCAGCCACAGCCGCGATCGGAGGGCCATTCCTCTGGCTCTGGGGAGCCAACGGCCAAGCGGAGCACCACCGCCAAGGAGTGGCCCTTTCTTGACAAGGTGCCCACCTCCGGACGCAGGTCGTCCTCCGCTTCGTCTGCCTTCAGTGATGAGGAACGGCGAGCGCAAAAGAGGCAGCAATCTACTATCACCGCTGCCGCCAAGGGACGCGGAAGGGCCCTTCGTAGGAGGCGGGCACCTTCTACCCGCGCATCCGAATCTAGTGATCGGATCGGAGATGCTAATGTCAGGCCTGGAGATTTGTCTGATGGCAAACGTTTCAGTCTGGACGGAGATAGACAATCAAAGAGAGGGGGACAGCAACATCAGAAGTCCTCCTCGAGAAACGAAAAAGAGGCTTCAGCAACACCAGGACGTGAAAAACAACTGCACTCTCCGATCACGAAAAAGGACAAGCACGTGAGAGATAATGAACCGGAGATTGGTAAACTAGAGAAGGAAATTCTAGAACGTAAGGCAGGAAAGGAAAGTAACTCTAAGAACAAGACCTCGGCGTTCGAAAAACTATTCGGCGACAAGAGCAAAGAACAGGAAAAGATCGAGAAAGTTGAAATTCATAAGAAGGAAACCGCAAAGTCACAAGAAACAGAAAAACCTACGAAGTTCTCCGAAAAAGCGATAATAGCTCCAGAGAAACTAACTCTACCTTCCTTTGAAAAGTCTACCGGGATTGGAAAACTAAAATCGTCCTGTGAAAAGCGCACTGGTTCCATGGAGAAGCGAGAAAAATCACCTGAAAAGCTCTCTAAAATAATTGATAAGTCTAAAATAGACAAATCCATACCGCTAATTGAAGAAAATATCCCACGCAGACCTCCGACACCCGAGATTCAAGAAATCCTCATCAAATCTCAGTTAACAAAAACACATGCCAAAGAGTTATCAGAATCAAAAGAAATCGATAAGAAGGGCAGCAAAAAGGTGTCTACAAGAAACCGCTCCTTAGAAGATATATTTTCCAACAAGCTTCTTAACAGCGAAAGTAAAGAAAACAAGTTGGATTCTCCACTGAGGCATCAGAAGCAGTCAGACGAGATTAGTATAGCAGATAGAATAGTGGATGATCATTTACAGACTCATAAGGCTAATGATCTCTACAACAGACAAAACGAAGAGGTTTTCAGTGTTGAAGTTACTAAAACGCTACTGAACGAGTTGGAGATGGAAAAGAAGAATACAAAAGTTACACTACCAAACCAGGTGTTGCAAAATCGTTCGATATTTTCGCCACAGCCACAAGTGAAAGACGACCTTTTGGATTTTGTAAATTTGGAGGAAATCGGTATAACCAAGGATGATGAAATTATGAAAGGTACACTCAGTTGTTACTTCAATAGCGGTAATATTGTCAAGGAGGATACGAAGGAAGATAGCGCTAGAGAAACATTGAATCTTGTAGAAAAACTCCGTATGGGAATGTCAAAGAAATCTACAAGCGGTGAAGGTGATGACAATGCTCCGAAGAGTGAGAATGTTGCGCATTATTCAGAAGCCGAGTCAATTTCTGAACCTCAACCTGAGCTCCTGTCAAAGCCTGGCGTAGATAAAACGGACATTAATATGGAAATCGAAGCCGCCACAGTAGAACAACCTCCTATAACGACGCCACTCGAGAATACCAATCAACAGCATCAGGCTCATTCTGAATATGCTTATTTGAACTGTGATAGCGTGCCGAGTGAATCTAATAAAAACATTCCTTCCGATCAACACAGTACAGCTTCAGACCACAACGCGCCCGTTCAGGGTGACGAAAGGTGGGTTCCGCCAAGCTCAGCGAGCTACCCAAACATACAGTCAGTTGATCCTGCTAATTATTTGAACGATTCTGTTCCCACGATGGATACTCGTTACTTAGAGAATTACCCTAACGTTATTTCACAAGAAGTTAAAAAAGGTCCTCCGGTAGACTCTATTACTGCTCAAGTGGTTGATCAGCGGTTACCAGAAGAACCGCTCAACTCATTACCCGCGCAACTGGACGTACGATTACGAGAAGAATCGCTTAAGACGCAGTCTCCATCGTTGCACGAAAGGATAGACAGACGAATCTCGCAAACTCCGTTGATAGATCCCGCATCGATGGATTGCATGTCGAGCCCGATGCCGTACGCGAACATTCATCCGCAAGCTAAATGGGCCGATTGTGAATTGATGCCTAATCGAAGATCATCTACAAGCTCCGCCGCTTCCACGTCTAGCTCTGGCTCTAGGAGAGAAGAGGATGAAGTCAAGATGCCAGAGACCAGGATGGTAAACCATACTTCCATGGACATGGGGACATACCTGCCAGGTCAGGTTCCACCATTTCCGCCTAATTCCATGGAAAACTTTGGGGGCTTCGCAGACTCTTGTTATCCTGTTAGTCTTATCCCTCCTCTAAATATGAATGCTCAGTTACCTTTCTCAACCGCGGGTCCAGGATCTATGTTTCCGCCTGCATTTGGGGCCCCGTTTCCACCGCACTCAATACCACCTATTCCTACAAAGCCAACTGAAGAAACTACCATGCCATTCTCATCAACATGTACTGCAGCATTCACTTCCTCGCAGCACAATATGGCTCTCACAGCAGCTATGGTCAACGTACCAACAACTACGTCCACTCCTATTCCAGTTGATAAATTGGAAGATGCATTGATGCAGGATCACCATCCGCCCGAATTGCCCGTTCGTAGTCAGTCCATTCCCTCAACGCCTGCTGAAGAAATTGCGACATCTGTAAAAGCCAACATTAATACAACGAGTACGTTGCCCTCGCCGAGCGCCTTGTCGAAATCAAACAGCTCGGCTGGAAAGAAATCTCCAACTAAACCAACACGGTCGTCAGCTAGAGTAACTTCACAACAACAAAACAAGTCACCTGCTAAGAGTCCTGGAAAGAGTCCCAGACAAGAAACAGCAGTGAAGCAAAGTGGTCCTGGTAGGGGCAGAGGTGATGGTAAGAGAGGGTCTGGAAAATCTGGAGCTCCTCGAGCGGCTTCAGCGTCGAGAGGAAGAGGGAGGGGACGAGGAAGAGGTAGGGGCACGAACTTTGGAGATTTCGATTTTGTCAGCGGTGGTACCATACACAACAAACTTGTCGGTACCGTATATGACTTGGACTTTGACGATGACATGTCCAATGATAATATGACGGATCTAAAATCGATGAGGGAAAGGCGGAAGTCCATTGACATTCATGAAAGGAAGTTCGAACCTTATTCATCCTCAAAAGAATCTCCAAAGTCCCCGAAGTTTTCCAGTCCTTCGCAGGCATCACATAAGATACGTACCTATAATACTGACTTGAGGGAACTGCGGCCTCCAACGCCTATCGAAGATAGTAGATCGAAAACTGATGTGTCGCTTAATAGTCCAGATAACCACCCGTCTCGCATATTCCCCGATGTCACTCCTGTGCTACCAGGTCCGGTGGATATGAGGACTTATAATAGCAATTTTGACCAACAAAACTACAATGAGCAGAATCTTCTGAGTGCTTTCGCTAGTGGTACTGCTGAAACTAGGGTGCAAGATATTGATGAAGATTTTGAGAAGGAGTTACAATCAGCTTTGACGTCTAAAAAGCCTGAGCCATCACCTGCTGTAGAAATAACTAGCAGTAATATTAAAGTATCGTTATCGGACTCTAGGAATCAGCTCAAGGTTAAGATCAAAGGACCAATTGCGAATTATACCTCTAATGTAGCTACTCCGACGAATGTAGATGCCACCGTAGTTCCGAACGTAAACTCGATGACGAGCAATTCATTGGGTAATTCTTCTGTTAGTATACCTTCAGGCGGTACTTCCAGTTTACGTAGAATGAGGAAGAAGGAGTTGTTGAGCAAGTATCTGACTCAAGATATGAACATGGACGACCCTGGGTACATTGCGCCTACAGTACCGCCTATCAGTCGTAATATCATCACTATTCCGAAGGCTGTGGCCTCCATGACTAGTATTCCTACAAAGGAGGATTATAGAGATTATAGAACGGATACAGACGATTTTATCGAAACAAAGCATCACAAAAAAGAGTCAAAATCTAGACCTGGAGGTATGTCCAGAGAGTTGCGGCAGCTAGAATTGTCTACAGACAACGATGGCCATTTCGAGAGGCGAAGGAGCATAGGCTCCGTGGGCAGTAACTTTGGATTGTCTAGCAGTTTGGATCAGAACTTTACAGCCGGGAAGAGACGAGGTAGGCCACCAAGGATTACGCAACAACCGACCGCACCCAAAGTTAGAATAAAGATAGGAGAAGCGACTAACAGTATTGTCGGCGCCGAAGAGTCAGATGACAAAAAGGATCGAATACGGCCGCCAAAAAAACGTCACGTTGCACTAGCTAAGCCCTCCGTCGAAGATCTTAAGCGGGAGAGCATGAAGTTCAGGAAGATGATGCGCAAAGATCTTAAAATCAAACACAAAAAGAAGGACCGTAGTGAAAAGAAGAAGAAAAAGAAGTTGCCGAGCGAAGTACAAATCATAGCGAACCACAGCGAGACATCCACAAAACTCATCATTCGGTTCGGTAAGAAAAGTGACGAGTGCGAGAAACGGACGAGTGACGACGCGGATAGTGAGAAACGGACAACTAGCACGTGTGGGGTGAAGGAGAGTGAGTTACCGGGCCGTAGCGGGTGCAGTCCGTCTAGTGACGATCCACCCAAGCTGACGCCGATTAAGTTGAAGCTATCTCGGTGCCAGGAAGGGTCGTACGTGATGAAGCACGTAAGTGCGATTCCGGGATTGGAGAAGGAGGAGGAGATGCAGGCAACTCAGCCAGGTCAACCGCCGCCCCCAGCAGAGCCACCTGCCCCCGCCGAGGAAAAGCCTCCACCCGCCCAAGAGAACTATAGCGCGACGAAAACCACAACCACGGAGCTCACTAAAGACTGTGAAGTTAGATGATAATTAGTGTAATATAGCTAAAATATTGGTCGAGGCGGGGATTGCGAGTTTCTATATCTGTAAAAAACAACAGAAAGTTGCTTTGAAGTTGATGGGTTTGTGTTAGATATATCTATACGGCGACTTTGTATAACCTAGTGCGGAACTGATGCTCACATTATATATTACATGATATTGCCTAATCGTGCATAGGTCTTTATATTTAATTAAATATCATTTGATGCCTATCGCATGAATCTCTCCATTATTCATGTAGTTGATCTGGCTGGTTAATCAGATGACATACATAATTCAACAAGCCGGATTATCCTTAACTGATTTTAAAACCATTTATGAGCACAATTTGGTAATAATAGGACTTTATTTTGAACTATGTATATGGGTGTAATTATTCAAGTTATATTTTGGATAATGATTTTTTATAATCATATTGAATGTTATGTATATTCACAAGAAATTGTTAGTAGAACAGCCTCTGAAATATTATAAAGGAATAAGCTGAAAAAATTAATTATCTCAAGGCATAAACCATTTTCTAATTCAACAATGCCATGAATTTTGTTTTCGTAAATCACAAATCATCAGACTGGTGACCGTTTTATTAAATGCATACAATACACGAATATTAATTTGACAAATCCTTATGAATGGCAAGTGACAAACCAAACTGAATGTACTTAATTTGAGTTTTAGGAGCGCATATACCTTTTGTCCATATCAGTTTTGCACTAGATAATTATAGAAATCATTTGTTCCATGTTTATATGTGACACAATTCCCATTATAATGTTTCTAAAAATTAATAGGTAGCTAAATTGGCAATTCTTTCCATGACTACATTGTAATATATTGTAAGTTAGGTGACCAGTGAGGCAGACTTGTACAGACTAGGCTAGCTGCTATTCACTTGTTTCAATCCACATTGTTAAGCTGTCTAGTGAATGTGTAGGCTAAATGAGCACATGTCTTGTGCAGGTTAGATATTTAATTTTGAATGATTTTGTGTAAGGCTGTGTTTTCTCAACGGTGCATCTGTCATATCGTTGAGATCTGTTTCAATTGTTGGAATTATCTTTATACCTTTAAACAATCAGGTATATATACATTGCTTTGCTTTAAAAATTTGGTGAGATATGATAAACGCATTAGGGACCAGAATCTCCTAATTTGGTATTCAATTTTTTAAAATTCATGTACTTCATCTGGTTTTGAAAAATAATGTGCGGTATATGTATGTGTAGATAAAGTATAATGAAAAAAATATTTATTTTACTATGACTAAATCCAACACAATCAATGTGATGGAAATAGTCATTTTTAGTTATTAATTAATTTATCCTATTATTATGTAGATTATACTTGGTGAAACTCTTCCATCCTGTTATGTCTGTAGATCAAGAAAGTTTAGAAACTCAGTTTAGAAGCATTCTGGATGAAATCAAGATATTTATATATTTTTTTATTGAGATATGATTTGAAAAACTTCGTAGTTAAAAAAAATGCATGAGCTCTCTTTGATTTGATCTCTTTAGAATAGGTTTTATTAGGTAACTTTGAATTTCTCATGCACAAACATTAGAAAATTGAAAATAATTTGAGTCAACTCAAATAAAATAAAAATGATGAAACCAAAAACAATAAATAAATAAAATGACTTGCACTATTTATTTCAGGAACATACACCTAGCTTATATTGGGGTCTAGTTTGGAAGTTGAATGAAATAACATTATCAATATTAATTATTGCGTGTCTATTATCTATAAAATTTATTGCTAAAATCTGCAACACAACCTTACTAGCAAGTAACAGGTTGTATAATATTTCCAACATTGAGCACCATTGAGAGAATAGAGACTTTAAAAAATTAATCAAAATGTGATAACATCCTGTGCGTCATAATTTTCAGTGTACAAAGTCAATTACAGCGCAGACGTGTAATCATATTTTTGTACATATTGTAATTATGGTATCTGTGAATATACATATAGTACTAATAATTTATATATTTCATTTAAAATGATTAACTCGTGTTGACAATTTTGATAGCTAGACTCGTTATAGATCCATCAAAAAATATTGTACAAAACAAATGGCTTGAGTGCAATTTTATCAGTTGTTGTTGTGAGAGCCATTATTTTTATTATTGTACAGATTTATTTTAAAACTCGTTGTCCTACGGACAGTGCAGTATAAATTTACTTAAAAGAGATTTTATTGTAATAGTTGTGTAATTATTTTATTTTTTTATATATCGATATATGTTTTTTATAGAACGTACATGTTGTACCTATCCTTTTTATTGCAAGTATTAAAGCACAAGCCATTTGTTGTTTCATGTTACATGATACAAGTTATTATAATAAATATAAAATATAAACAAATGACCATTTTCTATTATGATCCAAACTCCCCTTATTTATTTTTACTTTTTACCACTGTATAATTGAAAAGCACAACAATTTTACATGTTGTTTAATTTGTATATTTTGTTTATAAGTCAAAACTGTATGATTCATGTGTATTGTTCAAAAATGTACACATAGTTGATACATAAATTATATCCAGTTTTATACAAAATACGTTTTATCATTTACACTTCACTCTCCCATGAAAGCTGTGCCTTAATACTATTACTATTTATTATTCGTTATTATTTGCTTAAGATTTTTGTACTGCAGTTTTATAATTTATTTTTGTGTACATTAAATATTTCATAAATATCCATTACATTTTCGTATTTCTTTCATATTTACGTGAATGTTTCATTTTCATTCCTTTTTCCGCTAACATGTTCATATCTAACAATTTTATCACGTATAATAGTTGAAATTTCTGAAAACTGACAATTATATGTATAGAAAAAAAATATCTTTATTGGTTCTATGGTTATATGGGAAATATTCAGTAACAGCTTTGATCGAAGACTAAGTAATATATTTACTGCTAATAGTTGTCATTTCACTATTATCAAAGTGATTTGACAAATCAAATAGGTATAGGTATTGGTTTATTTTTAGGTGTACTCATTATTTTATGTATGTACATTTTGTGTATATTTATTAACGTAAATGAGTTGCTCCATTTCTGTTTCATTGCTGCATTGTCATTTAAAATTTCTGTCATAAAATTTTACATGGGGTCTGCTGACAATATCAAATTATGAATCTGCTTCTGAATCAGGTAAGTATGACACTTATTATCACTACGTATCAATCTTGTTGAATAAAAACATCAAACTACTTTATTCTTATAGAACAAACGCCACTTTGCAACTCCATTGAGCAACTACTCTTATCAAGTTTCTATTAATGAAAAGATTCTAAATCATATCTAGAATAAAAAATAACTCTTGCTGAGTCAGAAAAATGCAGTACCTACATCGGCCATTTTGTAAGGGCAAACAGATATTAGTCTGATTAATATTCTCTTTTTCTGCGGCTTACGCATGTAAAAGGCAATATACATTGAAGATAACTGTTGTTAAGCTCGAACATGCATTTATTTACCTTAATTAATGTAGGAAGGTAGTGAGATGCCAGAATTTATGGTTTGGGTCGGTTCGGATATACATTATACATATTATTTATACAAAAACCTCAGGAAAAGTGATGGCAGACGCAATTGTTTACAGGTAAAACTGTTTATAATGGAATTTAGAATTTCTAGTAGCTTGAGGTAATTCATCAATTTATTTGCACAAAAAGATAAGTTATGGAAAGGACAACCTTTTTTTTAAGCTTAGTACAGTTTAGTAGTAGCAGCTCATTTTCTAGCGAATAAAGATTCCCTCAAAAGCCTGTACAACCTTTTCAAACATTCAAAACAATAAGTACGCACAATACTTCTGAAAGTATGTGATACTTCATACTATGGAAGGAGTAATAATAAACCCAACTGGGCTGTTAGGATGTTAAGTAGTTTTATTTTTAGGAGGGTAAAAGCTTTTATAGCCGAAGTGTGGGAGTCTTCACCGGCTACCCACTACCATCATGATTACACAGTAGTAGATAGTACACCCGATGGTATACGCACTAAAACCCAAACCTCCGAACGCCAACCGCCACCGCGGAACTGTTTAACACATTACTTCACGGTGACAGCCTTGTAGCTGGCGCCTACAATCAGGTTTGCCCAACCCATATGAACTTGACTGCGGGCACTATTGCCAGCGCCCACAATCAGGCTCGCACGTTCCGGGCCACCTGCTGTAGGGCCCTTTCCTCTGACTTTTCCTCCCGTAGAACCATCTCTACAAATCCCGCCACAGTATTCCAATTCTGAGGGGATCGAACCATGCAGTTCACTATGGTACCTGGCGTAACAGCTTCGCCCAGGGTCATAATCATTGATGCCCTCCACACGTTCCACCTTTCGCAGGTAAAGAACATGTGTTCTGGTCCATCCACTGCACCTGGACAATAAGTGCAGTTAGGCGAGTCGAATAGAGTTCTTTTGTGTAGATAGCTGTTGAAGTGACCGTGTCCCGACAGAAACTGGGTGAGATAAAAGTTGATCTCACCCCATTTCCTGTCATGCCACGGTGCCACTTGTCTGATAAGGGTGTGAGTCCATTTGGCTACCTGTGTACCTATCTTGCTCCCACCGTTGTTGCCAGCTGTCCATCGTCTTTTGATGTTCTTCATTTCGCACTGCAGCGGCTGGTGTTGTCTCCTCTTTTCTCCGATACTTATTCTGGCGCTCTTTTGCAAGCAAGTCTATGGGTGGCGTTCCCACAATCACAAGAATTGCACTTGTAGACACAGTTCTCTATGCACTTCCGACGCGTAAAGCTGCCGTTCTCTGAACAGACGCCATCCGTTTGTTGTATTTGGAGAATTGAAGTGCCTCTGCCCATACTTCCGCCCCATACAACAAAATAGAATGTACTACATTTATCAGCATCCTTCTGTTGCTGGATCGTGGTCCACTCACGTTTGGCATAAGCCTTGATAGGGCAGCCACAGCTTTAGCAGCTTTGTTTGCTGCCAAGGTAATGTGCTGTCAATGAGTTAACTTTGAGTCAAGTAACTCGCCTAGATACTTAACCGTCCCTTTGGCCTCGATAGTAGTCCCCTGGTACATGATCGAGAACAGTTGAGGGGAAACTCGCTGTCGGGTGAAGACCACCATCTGCAGCAGTTTTTGCAGCTGCTAGTTCCAGCCCATGCTCTCTCAACCAGTCGTGGATCTGGCTCAGAACTGCCCATACCCTCCAGTCGGCCTGCTCGGGATTTCTAGCAATTATTATAGCTGCTAGATCGTCGGCATATCCAACAAGTTTTGTCCATTCTGGAAGTTGTAACCTCAGTACTCCATCGTACATTATATTCCACAAATCTGGTCCTAGCACAGATCCTTGCGCTACCCCTGCTGTTACCTGGACACGCTTTTCACCCTCAGTCGTATGATATACCAGTTCCCTTTCATTTAGGTAACTGCCCATCATTCTTAGTAAATAATTTTGATCTGAGAGCATCAAGGATATTTGTCCATTTGGCCGAGTTAAATGCTTTGCGAATGTCCAGAGTGATGACAACGTATGAATCTCTTGACCTGTGGTTACCTTGCCATGCATTTTGTGCTGTTGTAACTACTTGCTGTATGGCTCCTATTGTAGATCGTCCATGTCTGAAGCCGTGTTGACTGTTAGCGCGTCCTCCAGCTATCTCAACGGCTTCACTCAAACGTCTTTTTAGAAGTCGTTCTAGACCCTTGCCAGCATGATCTAGCATGCAAAGTGGTCTATAGGATGAGGGAGAGATTGGTGGCCCTTTTCCCTTATTGATGAGAACCAATCTCTGCAGTTTCCAGATTCTTGGAAAGATACCAGTACAGAGGCACTTTGTATATGTTTAAGAGAGTATATGGTCTCTCGCGTGCAATAATTTTTACCACTTCTACAAGTATTCCATCTGGCCCTGGTGCTTTTCGATTAGGCATACCTTTGAAAGCCTCCGACAGTTCATCGATTGTGAAGAGTGGGATGTCTTCCTCAATACTTACCTGAACATTTTCACGATGAGGATGTAGCGGGAAAAGTCCTCTGACTATGATTTCCATTGAATAGGGGTCGCGAGGCTCAAGTGGGGCCTGTTTACTATATAATCGTCGTTGTAGCAGAGGCGTGCCAAATTTTGTTACTTGAAATAAGAAATCATTATCAAAATAAGTGATTATATTGAAATTAATGGTGATTCATCGTTTTCATTAAAGTATTCTGGAAAAAACATTTATTTGAGGGAATTATCGAAATTTTATTTTGAACCGAAAGAACAATTAAAACTATTTATTTCTTGAATTTTGTAGGGGGAGGGTAATCACGCGGGTAAGGGAGAATTGGATAATACCGCGCCCTTAAGGAGATATAGCTGTAAATATTGTACTGGTGCGGATTATATCGACTCAAGCTCGATTTTTATCAATAGAATTTACCTAGTGACCAATTCTTAATGGAATCTAAATATTTTACAGCACTTATGTCAAAATATGGACAATAAAAGAAAATCTTTGACAGCGCGGCATTATCAAACTCTTTCGACGATAGCGTGCCCCGGTTTGATAATACCGTGCGTAATTAATAACAGGCTATATACAGGCCAATCAAGGGCCTGTATATCGCCTGTTATTAATAACGGGCATAAAAAACATGTTAATTTAATAACCATTTTACTTCATTATATTGCTTATATTCTATCTTGACAGAAGTCACAAATATAATTTTCTGCAGTATCTTTTCCGCTGCATTCTTTGTGGATCCAGGTGGAACCACTGCAACAACGAAACCAGCCTTCCTTGTCACGGCCGAACTCTCCAAATGTTGAACATTTTTCATTAACAGAATGTATATTGTCATTTTCTTTTTCTGTGTCCATGTCATATTCATCATAGCATAATCTTGCTAGGGGATTGTCGTCATCACTGTTTTCATTCCTACTGCTACTACTACTAGAAATAAACACTCTTTTCTTCACAGATTTTCCCTTTACTCCCCTTTACCTTTTTTTCCTCTTTCAATTTTATATTCCTCTTCTTGTCTTCTACCTGTGCTTTTTTAGGGGTGACGCGGTTAAAATCTGGGAGTGTTGCTTTTTTGAACGTCTTTTGATGGTCTGAATTTTTTGAGGTATTGGACTTTGCAAAATACTAGGACTACGTGAAGAACTAGCAATAGGTTCTTTTCCATTTGTAACGTGTAGAAAGTGCTGCGGTTGCCATATTTGGATTTTCTTTTCGAGAGGTTAGATCCACAACAATTGGTGGGTCTATTATAAAGTCATCGTCACCGAACACATTTGGGTTTATGGGATGAATTGCCAGTCACTTTTTTTTACTGCTCTGTCCATCGAAGCTACTCTCAAATAGGCTTTATTGAAATTTGAAGCTATATCGTAAGGATGGTTTTTCATATATGAATCACACTCTCTGTGATACGCTGTCTTTAGTGGCCCGTAAAAGGTTACGTCAAGCGGCTTCATCCTATGGGAAGTATGTGGAGACAAAGACAGCATATGGATCCCATTTTCGCTGCAGTATTGATAAGTATTCAATGACAAGTGACTGATGTGATTGTCGAGAATCAGCAGAGTGGGGTTTTCAGTTGTTGCACTAATAGGTATGTTTCAGTGACGAAGCCATTTCTCAAAAAGTTATTCGTTGATCCACCCTGATTTTGAACACTCGTATACTGCGCCAATGGGCTCTCCAATTTTGAGACTTAGTTTGATCCTTTGGTGTGGATATATGAACATGGGTAGGATGTATGAACATAAACAAAAAATTTGTAGAGTCAGAATTTTCCATATTTCCAATGTACAGGACATACACTTCAAGGTGAAGTTATAAACATAGAAACTCCTTGATTATTCACGTTTGTTGAAGTTATAAACATAGAAATTCCTTGATTCTTTACGTTTGTTGAATCCTCGATCGCTGTTCTCGTGGCTCTTTGCTGCTTCAACTGAATGATTCGGATCAGGAAAACGCATATGAATTGATGTTATTACCTAATTAGCATTCACATTCATGAAGTATTCGATACGTTTCTGTTTACCGTAATTAGAACCTTTCGATTGAGGATATGTGGTTCTCTTCGAGATCATTATTTATTGCTTGGTGGTCTCCATTCACATTCTATATGCTGACCTGTGACGTTACCGCTGTGCATGTGGACGCCAACTCAGGAGATTCTATTAAATTTGTGTGTATACATCTAACGCCTTATTCTGTTGTATTGAAGACAACATGCCGTATATATATCAAGTATGCGGAAAAGGATCGATTGACATGCCTGCGCCCGATAGAGTTACAACATTTGCAGACACTCGCTTTGTTGAATGATTTTTGTTCATTCTACATTGATGCGTAATAATACAAGTGGGCAGAGGGATATCTTGTAATCTGTAAGACTTGCAGGTATTTTTGTAACTGGCACTCCGCAGAATGTTCTTGAATAGCAGTCAAAGTGGACAAAAACATTTCAATAATTACAAACTACCAGCATATCAGTGACATACTTCCGAAATACTCAGTTAAAAGTTCAACACGGACACTGGAATGAAAATAAAATCTAACCAATATAGTAATTGAGCCCTTGAGTGCTGGTAGTCCATAAAGTTTTATCAAAATTGGCCAAGAAGCTGTTAAGATATTTCAATAGTGTAGTGAAAGCTAATATTCAACACCCAATATTCTGGTAACAATCCATTTTTTTAAATATATTATGTAGATCTGAGCTGGTTTATTCTAAAACAGTCCTTTGACTTATGGTAGTTACTGAGATAACACAATCACAAAAATGACAACAGATTATGCCAAAAATCTTGATATTTTCCAGGTGTCTGCTATTTTGTATATATTGTATTTAGTCTCTGAGAAACTCAATCTGTAGATATTCCAGATGAAATGTAATACCTAACTACAAAAGTTTTAATTTATACTAGATCATGTAAAAATTGTATTCAACTGGCATTATATTACAAATTTGTCTGTTAAGCTGAAGTTGCGTATAAAACACTCATTCTAGTTTTGAGTAATACATGTGAACTGAGTCAAATACAGCATACTGCATTGGTATGATCTGTCATATTCGGTCGAATATAATAACCTTTTTGGATTCATATAAAATCTATTTAATCATAAGTGAAATCACAAAAACGCCGAGGTAGTGCAGATGTTATATTTGTGTCTGGAATTTGATAGCAAAACAGGTCTGAATAATACTGTAAATTGGTTCAAAATGCAATTACAGAATACAAAAAAATATTAGGTAACAATAAATACAAATAAATTAATAATGCTTAAAGCATTAAAACAAGATATATAAAAAGAGTTCCAAAAGCAACAGCACATTACATTAACTTCAAAGATTGAAGTGCCGCCTCTAGCCTATCCAGTTCTGAGGTTGTTTGACTCAACTTATCCTCATTAGCTTGTCTAACTTCCAACGGAACTTTGCTATCATAGTCTGGAGCTGTGATGGCATTCCTTAACTTCTCTTCAGTTCCGTGCAAAAATTCGATTTT
This sequence comes from Bruchidius siliquastri, assembly GCA_949316355.1. NCBI lineage: Eukaryota > Metazoa > Arthropoda > Insecta > Coleoptera > Chrysomelidae > Bruchidius > Bruchidius siliquastri. Next base: position 23,435,439 of record OX438532.1, on the reverse strand, counting down.
TTTTTGTATTTTAGCTATTTCTTTCACAGGGTCGATTAGCCCTTTTAAAAGCAGATTCACTTCACATTTATCAGAAACGGTGATTATTGTACATCCCTTTGGAGATTCTTCATTAACTGTTATTTTCGAACAGTATGACAACGTTTGCAGCGAAGATATATAGTTAATGATCACCTCCGCTGTTGTCTCGTCAGAACACTGGATGTATGCTTCCGTTTTAGTCTTATTTGGAAGATTGTAGTCGCTTCTAGCAGACCGTATGTTCTTGGCAACTTTTTGCATGAATTCTACTTCTGTTTCGATATCTTCGTTTTTCCATCTATAGTTTTTGGTTTCAGGATAGGGTGCTACACATATGCTAGGTATTTTTTCAGCAACTTCTTTTGATCTAGGAAGCCGCTGATATAATTCTTCGGTTATATAAGGCATGAATGGCGAAAGAAGACGCAAACCCACTTCTAAGGCTCTATATAGGGTGATCTGAGCAGTTTTCTTGGCTTCTTCGTCCTCCCCAGCAAAAACTGGCTTCAGACACTCCTGAAATTATTTAGTTCAAGTAGAATGTATGAAAATACAGCAAATCAAGTGTCTAGTGAAAATGTACACGTATTTAATAATTTATTTTATACATTTATCTCTTAATTATTATGATGTTAGATGCAATAAAAAAGGGTTCATTTGGATCAGTAAAATGTTTCTCAGCTGCTACGATTCAAAGGAGAATATATATATATTTATATATATATATATATATATATATATATATATATATATATATATATATATATATATACATACATACATCTCAATAAAAAAGAATTTTGTTATTCAATCTGTTTAAACATTTGAAGTTAAATTAACTAAATTAACTTTTATCCTTATGTAATTTTTAATGTTGAGAAAAGATATGTAGCTGGCTGGACTAGTGCAATTATATGTGTCCCACAAACCGAATCTATTTTAGCTGTTCCAACATTAAGATGAAATTGTGCACTTTATAGTTACGCATTTTGCTTCAATCTCATAAGACCTAAAAGTAAGTGTTTAAGTTCATGATTATCAAATTATAGATATCATATCTAGTATTATATTTATCCTGTCTAGCTATTCTTATATTGAATTATTTCACTTTTTGCGTTAAGTTTTAAGAATTGAGATATTCTGAGGTAAAATATCTTAAAGACATTGTGACGTCGATGGTTGAGGTTTTCGACGGGTTTCCCTTAACCCTAGTGCAAATGCACTAAATTCTTCTGAGACATAAGAAAGAAATAATAAATCAATAGAATAATAGCTATACAGGATGTATAGAATGTTTTATCTGAGAACTATAGTTCTATATTCATGATAGGACGCAGTTAACAGTTTGAACAAAACGAAACGCGCCTCTAAAAACAACTTTTATTTGAGAAACCATGTGTAGAAAGTATCTTTTATGTAGTATATATCCACTAACAGTTGATACATGTTTTTACCTCTATAATCGACAATATTAAAATAATCAATCATTGATTATTCTTAGCATAATAACTAAAATAATAATTCCAGTGTCTACCCTAAATACTTTCATAAATATCTTCTATATATTAGCGAAAATAATAATTCTGTTCCACAGTTACCATGATAAGATCTCTATATTATTTAATTTTGTCACTGCCTAGTACCTACAACTATCATTCGCTTTTACATTTTTCAAGTACCTAGACCTTTAGTTTCAGTTTTTTCTACATGACGTTCCTAGCTTAGGCAAGTGTTAGGGAAAACTCACCAAGTACACATCGCAGAGCTCGTACAACCAAACATTATAAATTATAGTAGTAGCAACAGCAAAATCATAGCTCTCAAATCCACGGTTGGCTTCACTGATAGCAGTCGCCAATCTACTCAACATCCACAAGTCCATAAGGGATTCATTTCCAATGAACCTATTATCAGTTGGTGGCTTAAAATTGGATGTGATGTAGGATAAGGCAAATCTAGTTGCATTCCAGATTTTGTTACAGAAGAACCGGTAGCCCTGGACACGTAAAATGTCCAAGTTGATGTCTCTGCCAGAGCACATCGCGCAGAGAGCGAAACGTAATGCATCAGTACCTGAAAAATATAACATTCCACCATTAGGAAGTTACACAAATTATTATAAAACCTCTACCAGCGGGACATGAAAATTAAGCGTCATACTGATTGCATTTTTTTTCAATTCCACAGTACGTTGCCTCAAATTGGTTTGCGGCGCGTCAGTTGTCTGTCTATCAGTTCAGGTCGTTCAGATAGCACAGCATTGCGATGAGACAAGAGAGAAAATATAACGAAAACTGTTAATTTCCACTTGGTGATTTAAACTTGTATGACTTACCCTAAATCAAATTATGAAAATAAATTGTCTGAAAATTATCTTTTAGGTGATTCAAAGCCTAAAAAGTACGCGTTAGTTTATCAACAAAATGCAAATGTATGACACGTTTCGCCATATTTAATAGCATCATCCGAAATTTCAAACAAACTCTTTACAACTTCTACCCAGGATATATGTATGCGGTAGAATATTAATGAATATTCTTGATTTTTTTAGTGACGCGTTTCAATTTTTTTTTAAACCAAACCTGTCACTAAAAGAAAGTTTTATTTGTGAAATTGTGTGATAATTACACAACTTTTTATCTACATGATGGACGAGTTTCACCAAGTAAGAGCATCTACAATCTACATGAAATATTCTTGAATTTTATTCTCTACACCTTTAGAAAAATATATATGTTTTGTGAATGCATGTGCATTAGGCTCGAGGCTAACCCCTAGAAACCTCAAACTAACCGCGGAATTGCTCCTTAGATATTTCGTTACTGAATATATTGTTTAGGATATTCCATTGTTCCTAAGAAATATAATAGCTAGAAGGATTTTGACATTGAATGTAGGTGTTTTATAATAGATACCTTTAGCCCATGTTCACCCTCGCGCATTTAAAAAAATATTTAATAAACCTAGCATATAAGACTAATAAAATATTCGCTAGATAGGGTTACTAGAAAACTAGATTCAAAATCTTCATCTTTTTTCTCCTAGTTTAAATGTTAGTTGTTTAACCATCGGAAACAATAGCTACAGTTTTGCTATTTGATTATATGATGAATGCTACCCATGACGGTTGCTAATTTCAATCGGGATGAGGGAGGAGCTCCACCAAGTACGAGCATATATTTACATGCATATATATGGTACTCATGCTAAAATTATGTACTTGCTTGACTACGAACAAACGTTCGCAGTGATATTGCGTTTAATATTGCAGTATTTAAAGCACAAAGTCTCACATCTGTACTCAATAAAAGGACAGCCTCAAATCGGTATTTATACAACCACCACTTTGGTGAACAGATTTGGTTTTGAAAGATTAATTGTCTTCATTTTGCAGCCATGAACCTGGTCGACTAGCCAAACAAGCAAGTTAAAATAAGACTTGAAATCGTTGCAGGACGTTAATTAAAACCGTATAGAAGGAGTCATAAAAAAAAGTAGTGAAGGTTATTCATTGTAGATCAGTGCAAGACTTAAAAAAGTTTTCATCGTGAAAATATATCTGAAACCGTTCGATCAATAAAAAAAATGTTGCTACTCGTGTAGATTGTAGATGCTTTAACTTGGTGGAACTCTTCTATCATGCAGATCGAAAGATTGTGTAACTAATACAAAGTTTCACAAATAAAACTCTTTTTTTGAGTGACGCGATTCGATTTATATTTAAATCATCGTCGGACTGTCAGATTTGAATGCTAACAAGGCTACCAAGATTACTTGCTCAATAACAAACTAGATCCTATAAAGGTTAAAAAACTAGATCTCTCTATTAAATTATTTTTTCCTTTCTTGTGTCTGTCTTGGGGGAAATATTTTTTTGGCGACTGCATTTACACTAGTGTTAAGGAAAACCCCTAAAAAATGTCCTTTCATGTGATGAATTATTTTATTTCTTAAGATATTTCACGTTTTAAGATATTATATTCCTCAAGCTATTTCATTCTCAAAACATTCTATAACTTAAGATATTTCAGGAGTGAGATAACTTCGAATACAAATAGATGGAAACTTATAGTGGTATATCGATAAAAATTGAGTTTAAAAGATCAGTCTGTTCATTTACTACGATGAAATCAGTGTTTTGCATTTGATTATCATACACTGTTTTTATTGTTTTCGATATCCTATTGCTAATGTTTTCAAAATATGTAATTGTGGTGTACGGTTTTGATTCCTGTTGTGCGTTATGCGGATATATGCTCCTAATAGCCTTTTTGTATTGTTTTTTATTTATTAAATGATGTACTATTTTTGGATTATAAACATTATTATAAGCTATTTGTTCAATAATTCCGATTTCATTTTGGAGACCTTAGTCAGTCCATGGTAAAATTCAAAGCTCTATGTACCACCGAGTTATATGCAGCTAATTTATGAGGGTGACATGAATCTGCGGGAATTACTGTATGAGTGTTGGTTTCCTATATATTGAAAAATTCAGTTTGCCTTGCTGTCTGGCTATATTTAAGTCTAAAAATTGATTGATCCAGACAGTTCTTCCTCTACTGTGTATTTGCTGTTATTATGAATGGAATTTATGATGTAGAGGAAGTTTGTAAACTTATTGTCATTGCCAGGATGTTGGTATTTTTTTGATCTAATTATTTTCTGTTCTATGTTGTCCATGAATAAGTTTGCTAAAAGAGGTCAAATGGGACTACCCATTGGAAGGCCTTCATTATTGATATAAAATTTATTGTTGTACATAAAGTAGTTTTGCGATATGCAGACTGTAAATGAGTTGATTATTTCTGATTTTATGATAGGTAGAACGTTTTTATTATCAAGGTAACTTCATGGGAACATTAGAGATTCAAAAATATCTGCTAAACCCTGATTTCATCCTAGTAAATGAACAGACTGATGTTTTAAACTCAATTTTTATCGATACACTACTATAAGTTTCCATCTATTTGTATTTTAGGTTAACTTACTCCTGAAATATCTTAAGTTATAGAATGTATTAAGAAGAATGAAAACATATAATATCTTAAGAAATAAAATAGTTTATCACATTAAATATCATAAGGATATTTTAACGGTGATGGTTAATGTTTTGTAGGGGTTTCCGTTAACACTAGTGTAAATGCAGTCGCCAAAAAAAATATTTCCTCAAAGACAGATACAAGAAAAGAAAAATAATTTAATAGAAAAATAGCTAGACAGGATAAATAGTATGGTAGATTTGAGAGCTCTAGTTTTGTATTCATGATAGGATCTAGTTTGTTATTCAGCAAGTAATCTGGGTAGCCTTGTGAGCAGTCAAATCTGACAGTCGGACGATGATTAAAATATAGATCGAAATTCGTCACTGAAAGAAAAAGAGTTTTGTTTGTCAAACTGCGTGTTAATTACTCAATCATTTTATCTGTTGTTATTCTCCATTACAACTCGCCCTGGATCCATCAAAAACAGAATTCATCCGACCACCTCTTTGTTCCTGGTCTATCAAAAATTATGAACAATCTACAAAAGAGACGGCTCTCAAAAATCCTGATAGCGCTGATAACTTCAACACTTATATTAACAAACTTATTTATTTCTAATAAAAAATGTTAATTAATATATGCTATGAGGCAAAATTTTTACTGGTCAAGAATTTTGAAAAAAAGACTAAGTTCAAGTTTCCGTGAGTCAGAAGGAACCAGAAGTTGATACATTTTCTTAAAAATGAGCCACAACACAATTTGTGAAAATATTTCGGATACAAAACGTGTCGGAAAATTTTGGTGTTCAGAGGTTGAGTGAGTTGTCTTCCATTATGAACCTACTATGTCATACTCTATGATAAAATAATATCATAATGCAATGTCTAACACCTATCCTGCGATTATCCCTTCGATTCATTTTTACTTGTCCTAGCCATATACTGCAATTGAAAGAAGTTCACGAACATTTTGGATGCATCGTCACTAATGTTCGTTCAGTAGTCATATATGTTTATAATGACAAGTAAGATGAATCATATGAGATGAGATCATAGAAATCATTTAATATTTCTCTAAATTGCCGAACTGGCACTCTTTTACTGATGTAACATCTTTCAGATAAATAGATCGTGTAATTAACTTTTTAAATATAAATCAATACGCGCCACTGGAAGTTAGAGTTTTATTTGTGAAACTGTGTGTTAATTACACAATCTTTTTGTCTGTATGATGGAAGAGTTCCACTAGGTAAAAACATCAACAATCTACATGATGTAGCATCTGTCTGCAAATATTCATTGATATTACTAATAAATATTAAATGAGTATTCTTTTGATTTTGTGGAATTTTAAGCATTAAAGACTTGGAATTTGGCTTACCACACTCAGGAATTCCATCTGGGTAATCTTGTTTTTGTCCTTGTTTGGCTTTATCTATCTCTTTGGGGTCCAGATTACTATCAAATAATTGTTTATGTAAGTCTTCCAGTGATATGCCATTTATCACATCCATCGGATCTATCACATTACCCAAGGATTTGCTCATCTTCCGTCCATGAGCATCTCTAACAATAGGATGCAAATATACTTCCCTAAAAAATATGTATACATCAATGTTAGATCAGCGTTAGTTAATGGTGTACAGAATAATGCATAAGGCTATTACAAGAGAGACAATCTACATCTTACAGAAAATTTATACTTTTTCTCTCACTAGAATACTGATAATATACCAAATATTAGGTCAACTAAACAGAATGCCACACAAATTCAGCTGATTAGTTTAACAAAAATTTAGATCCTAGATTTTTGTCTAGAAACTCTTTATCAGTTACAATTATTGACCTTTCTACAAGAAACTGTCGTTCAGAAAAAAATATAAAGTTGAAGCTTCAAATTTTTGATAGTCTCAAAACTCACTATTTGTAATTTTTGCGATTCACTTTTGTGTGATCTCCTTTCATAATCTGCTTAACAAAAACCAATGAGGCTTTTATACTTTTATGATGTTGAATGTATTCCTTGTATATAAGCATTACTGTTTATAGAATACTCACTTAAAAGGTAATTTTCCCATCAATTTTTGACCCATGAACACCATTCTGGCCACCCAAAAAAATAAAATGTCATGACCTGTCTCAAGCAGAGAAGTTGGATAAAAAACCTTCAGGTCGTCAGTTTGTTCTGGCCAACCAAAAATGGAAAATGGAAATAATGCAGAAGAGAACCAGGTATCTAATACATCTTCATCTTGAGTCAAAACAATATTATCCTCACTTGTTTTGAATTTCTTCATCGCCTTTAGCATGGCATCTTCTTTTGTTCTACCAGACACCCAATAGTCACTATCGTCTCCCTGAAGATTATTTATTTATTTTATATATAGACTGGTTTTACCTAATCGTATAATAGATGAGTACTTAAGATTAGAGTTAGGTATAAATATAAAATATATTTTTATTTAAACCTTCATTGAAACGTTTTTTGAAAAAAAAAATTGGTATTGGAATATCTAGTTTGTTTTTTAAGCTTTAACTTTAAAGCATTGAGACAAGTTAAATAGATCACAATTGAATGGATTAGCTGTTCTCATTATTCTAGTTAGCGGAGAGTTCTGATCGTAAGCAGTCCTGTGAAATTTCAGTCGAATGTTTTATTTTCCCTTAAAGTTCGTGAAGGTACGTAAGATTGGATTTGTTCCAGTAATTCAAAACAGTCAATGTGATTAAGAGATAATTTCGAAACATAATAAAGTGTTGCTAATTCCCTTCTGCTTTCTATACTGTGTTAACCTTTAGTTATTTGTAATAGCGTATGGTTTAAATTGTCGGATGGCAACTCTTTTTTAAAAGCAATATATTTTAGGAATTTTCTCTGTACACTCGCTAACTTTTTAACACAAATTTGGAAGAATGGATTCCAAATGATGAAACAGTTTTATAGCCGAGATCTAATTAGAGATGTGTGTAAAATTTTTGTTATGGTTATGTCTTTAAAATCTTTTGTATTTCTCTTGACAAAGCCTATCATATGTATAGCCTTGATATAACAATTATTTATATGGGCAAAAAACGTAAGTTTAGAATCTCTCCGATCTCCGATTAACTTTTCCAGATATTTATTTAATAAGAATATTCCTGTTCCGAATGAAATGATTCACTAAACATAATCCGCTTAGATTTGTCCACATCAAGAATCATTTTATTTTGTTTGCACCATTCAGAAAACCTATCCATATCTTCCTGAAGTAGATTATAACTGTTTTGATCTGTTATGTTTTTATAAACCTTTAAATCATCAGCCTATAAAACAAGCTTGGAATGTGTGAAACAAGTATGAATGCTATTAATGAATAAATGGAATGAGAGAGGGGATAAATGCCTTCTTTGTGGTACGCCTGATGTTACGTTCATGGTTTTCGACATTCTTTTGATTATTAATTGGAAATTTAATAAGATATACTGTAACGGATCGAGTTTAGGAAACTTACGAACCTTATCAAACCTAATCACACTGCAACGATTAATGCTAACATAAAATCACTTTTATGTGAGATATATAAATTACCGTTGTATGCAATTTGTAGACCATGTAGATGTGTTAATACACTGCTTTTGAAATCTAGTATCTTGCAAATTATGCATTTCACAACTTTTATGAGTTTCTTTAATTGAAATGTTGTGAAACAAAATTATCAAGAAGCAAAGTGTTATTGATAAACTATCATGTTAAAAGCAAGTAGATCCCGACTATAGAGGTGTTGGAAACACATCTGAACACATAGAAACAGTTTCCTACGATAATTTGTATAGTATAGTATAGTGACTGTCTGATAGACTTTCAGAAGCAATATTGGTGACATACAATCTACTTATAAAAATTCACATAGACAAACATTGATGTTACTTACAGTTGGAGAATTTTTTTTGTAAGAATGATTTTTCAATGTTACAAAATATGCTGGTATCCTATGGCCCCACCACAACTGTCTTGAGATACACCAATCTCTTATGCCGTCCATCCAATGATTCCAAATTTTTAAATGCATCTCTGGAATTATTTTTAATTCACCTGTCTCTACTACTTTTATTGCATTTTTTGCCATTTCACCACAGTTCACATACCTAAAAACAAATTTTGAATCCATAGGAGTGAGAATCATCATCAGCAATTTTCATGCCCTTGTGTCTAATCTAAATTAACATACGTACTTCAACAGTCAAGATGAAGACAGCACCAACAGGATGTGTGTACTGAAGGATTATACATTATATTTTTTCTAAATGTCCTAAAACCTACTGAAAAAGTAGCTTTACGCTGTACTTTCCACGCAATTATATAACTTAAGAAATACTGATTTGGATCAGATATTGGACTATTGATCTTTCAGAATAAAATTGAAAAAGTTCTTGGAAATAGTGAAATTTTTATAACTTAAAAAAATCTAAAAAACATCGAGTATCCCAACATTTTAAATACAAGTTAAATACAATAGTTCTGATAAAAACTTCCAATAAACTGATACCACTGCACGTGAAAACCGAAGTCAACCTACTTCATACCATTTTTCAATAATTTGTACGCCACCACTGGATCAATTAAAAAATACATATATAGCTTTTTCCCTTGTCATGGCAGTTATCTAGTGTCAAAGTTTCATCAAAGGCCGAATGGTACTTTACGAATTATAGAGAGGCTGAGTATTAAGGGGCACATGATAGACAGACCGAAGGAAATAAAATCAGATCTTTAATTAGAATTTTTTCGCCATTTATGAATTCAGATTTTTAACACATGCAAAAAATTTATATTATAAAAATAGAACTCCCAAACGTCATTCAACTACATGCGATAATGAGGTCTAGCACATCTGTTTTTGAGTCAAATAATATTTTTGCGCTCAAACACCGATATGTTACGCGAGAGACCTGAAGTACGTAATTTGGAGATGTTTTGATAGTTGACATAAAGGCCAACAACGGACCGTTGAAATTAGTGATATGGATATCGTGAAGTAAAATTTAAAAAAATACCCCGATTTCCAAATTATATCCATTAAAATAATTTCATCACCTATGCATCAACATTGAAAAAAGAAAATGAGTTGACGTTCCACACATTCGAAAAACTTATAACCATTGGCACCGCTCTAAGGTAAAAAACTCATCTCTGACGGCATTTTGAGCAGAATGCTATGGCCATATTTCCATCATAATATAGTAGTAGTAGTTATATATATATATATATATATATATATATATATATATATATATATATATATATGAAATATGATACCTACCATTGTGGTTTGAGCATTGGTTCCACAATATCTTTACTACGACTGCAAATAGGCACAACCATAGGATTGTTTATGGTTTCCACATAAAGCCCCTTTTCTTTTAAAGCGTTCACTATTTCTTTTCTCACATGGAACCTTTTCATGCCCTAAATACATTGTCATTAAATTTTCAAATATGCAACTGGATTCATGAACAACAAAGATATATTATAGTGTTTCTAGAATCATGAAAAAAAAGTTTCAAGCAACAAAACATTGTAATCGTAAAACATCCTCAATTAAGATACTCTATGAAATATGATGAGGGTTTTTGGACAGCCAAATTAAAACAGATAACTTATCAATTATAGTAAAAAAGTAATAAACACGCTTTTATATTTAATCAGACTAAATAGTAAAAAATGATTCCTAATATAAGAATAACATGATTAACGAGAAAATTATTGTCATTGTGATAAAAACGTGTAGTGCTCGATATCAACTGACATTAATTTCAGCGTTGTTTCATTCTTATATCAATAATCATTTTTTACTTTCCAGTTCAATTAACCATAAAAGCACGTTTTTTGTTTTTTAAACTATAATTTATTTTTTATCTTTTAGTACGAAAATAGAACATGTTAAAATAATGTTTCCGATACCAGGAATCAAACCCGAGCCTAATGGATGAGAGCCAGGTATACTAGCCTGGAGACATGTAGTATTTGTTGTCAAAATATTATTATATATAATATAATATGTATTCTTTCTGAAAAAGTATTAGGTAAACCTTCAAAAACTATTCCATGGAAACAATGAATGAATAAAAATTGGGATTAGTCATCATTAATAAATTTTATGACTTTTTCCATAAGAATTGGTTGTGATTGATAACTCAATTAAAGCTCTGTACCAAGAAACCATTCCATCAAGCTTTTCGGAATTAACATCAACAATAACACTTCATGGCACGACCATGTTGCTGGCGTTCCAGAAACTGGGGATTCCCTTTCGCTTCAGGAAATTATATTCTAAGGAACAGCTACTCCTACTATATAAGGCCTACATCAGACCATCACTGGAGTACTGCTCGCATGTGTGGGGATACGCTCCAAACCACTCCCCAAAGCTTCCAGAAACAATCCAGAAACGAGCAATATGTCTAGAACATCGAAGGAGGGTAGCCGATCTATCTCCATTCTATAGATATTAACATGGTAGATTTTCGATTGAGCTGTCTCGCATCATAACTCAATGGGAGCATACTCACCAGGTCGAACTTACAACGCCTCGAACAAGCCTTTTATAAAAGTATTTTTTTTCAAGAATCTTGGGGTTGTGGAATGATCAACCAGAGATTATGTTCCCCGATGGTTACAATCTACAGCATTTTAAAGTTAAATGTGAATAGACATTTATCCTCTCGCAGCGCTTATGGAGCGCGCTAGGCTATCTGCCTTTTCGTGAGGTTAACAATAAAAAATTTTAACAGTATCATATCAGAAACATAAGTATATAAAAAATAAATAACGAAATTTGTTTCACTTACAGTAAATTTATGATAATCTCCAATAACATTTCCTTCATCATCAAATATTGTAATGAATGGCAAATTATGTCTTTTCCCAACCTCATAATCATTGGGATCATGTGCGGGTGTGATCTTTACAGCTCCAGTACCAAATCCTAGTTCCACAAAATCATCAACAACAATTGGCAGCTTTCTATTGCAGAATGGATGTATTGCAAATTTCTCATGGAGATGTTTGTATCTAGCATTAAATACAATTTTATTATTCAAGCATATTGATACATTATCACTCATGACATAAAAATAGAATTATGAAATATACAATATAAATAAATTCCATATTTCAATACTTAACCACATATGTTAAAAAGGTTGGTCAACAGACCATACTGTGAGAGTGAATGAGTATTGAATTGATCAGACAAATCTTACAAATATGTAAAAAATTAATGATGTCATTGATGGGCAGCTCCATTCATATTCTGTAAAGACTTGCCTCATTTTGCAAGTAACTAGCTGCAGTTACTCTGGCAAGTCAAAAATTCATCAAGTACTTGCTGGCGAGCATACACTGTGTATTCAGCTTCCAGATTTATTCTTGCAAGCTACTATAGCAACTTCTGACAGTGACACCCATATACACGTTTTCTGGGCGACTCAACTGAAGAGGTCTCACGGACCGCACTGATAGAACATGAGGAACGTACTACTCGTGTTCCGTTTTCCTCGTAAAAATGTCTTCACTGCGCATTACAAGATACGTGATGAAGTATTCTTAGTAAAAATACTGTTTTGGATGTTATTCCACACCCACTGTTCTTTCTTCTGTAGATGTGTAATATCTTACACAGATGTAAGACGGCACAGATAATCATTGCTTTTTACGTCGCTATATATAAAAGCAGAACATGTAATACAAATTAATACTCAATCTACTCTTTTATCAATAAGATGAAGTTCATACCGTTCATCTTTAGGATGTACAGCAATTGCAGCATCACCAAGCATTGTCTCAACCCTCGTTGTAGCAACAACTACCTTCTCTTCAGAACCCTCTATTTGATAGGCAAAGTGTACCAAAACACCAAACTCGATTTTTTCATCATAACCAGGTACTGACAGGTAGGTACGGCCTGGTAGTTCTACTTTGTCCACCTGAGCATCAAATTTACACATAGATAATGATAAAAAAAATATCTGAGATAGTAATACATGGAAACACTGGTACTACCAGTATACTGTTATTACTATGCATATCAGATAAATGAAAAAAGGCAAATGCGGCCATTTTGACTTTCAAAATGAGTTAAATTATATGAATGCAGAATCCATCTAAAAGTGCAGTTAAAATAAGTTTTTATAATTATCCAGCAGAAAACCCCAATTATTTTAAATGTATATTTAAGGATGATCATGAATTTACCTCAATATCAGAAATAGCAGATTTCAAAGTACAAGACCAATTCACAAGCCTGTTAGAACGGTAAATAGTACCATCCTCATGAAGACGTACAAATGCTTCTGTTACTGCCTTACATAGCTTAGGGTCCATAGTAAAGGCAGCTCTGTCCCAGTCATATGAGGAGCCCATTTTCTTTAACTGGTGATAGATTCGGATACCTTTTCTGAATAGAAAAAGTGTAATAGCTATTCATATAATCAGTTATGAAATCACATAAATTGTAGATATGTTCACTCTAGCATCATTACGATTGAATTTTTTATATGATACAACAATGGCATACACACAGGGAACAGGAAGCAATCATAATCATAGGAATGATCAAGTAATACACATACCTAATATCACAAATAAAAATACATCACATCTGTAATGCAGTTTGCTTTATTCGAAAAGCATCGCTAGAATGTCTAACTGACTGTTTACAGTGTTTACATTGCATGTGAGCTAGGTTGGTTGTGGCATGCATTTAAGGCTGAATACAAAGTTTTGAATCTGGCATTTTATTTAGTCCATTTAGCATATTCTCTATTAGTTAGAATTTATATACAGTTTTATAATCAGGCTGAAACTAAGGTTATCTAGTGCCACGCAACTTGAGTAGCCACTGTAAACAGTTAATTTGACAGTCTGATGATGATGATAACTTTTGAATAATGTCAAATGTCACAATTTGAGATAATAATAGTTTTTACTATAAAGTATATGCTTTGGCCAGTCATGCTCACATTTTATGTGATAAAATGTGGGAATCTGTCTCATGCTACTTTACAAATTCATCTTGTTTTTTAAGGATGTTACATTTGACATCTAGAATGGCAGTTTTGTTTGTGGAGTGAACTAATGTTGATATAGATGGACTAATTTATTGAACAAAGAAATAATAGCTGAAGAAGTTTATAATAACTTACTCTTCTTTCCACTGCCATACTTTCTTGATAAAATTCTCCCTTCCTATATCATGTCTAGTTTTCTTTTCTTCTCTCCATAATTTCTTCTCCACTACCACTTGCGTTGCAATACCAGCATGATCACATCCTGGGTTCCAAAGTGTTGTTTCTCCTTTCATTCTATGCCTGTGTGTACATTGAAAAATTAGACAAGTGAAATGTATTCAAAATAGTAATAGCTCAATGATTGCAATATTTTTGTTCAAATAAAATTCTCATTTGCAATATGAGAGCTCTGAAAAAATTAGGTGTCACTCTGTGATTGAAAATCACTTTCCATTACAACCATACTGCATTGTCATAATTCTATGCACACACGCTGATCAGAGGAATAGATTAGATCCAACCAAGCCACCTTTTCCTGCAATTTCTAAATGCCAAACATCCTATCTAGCATATATTAGTGACAGTTTATCAGTTAGATCTCTGCAGCATTTGTAAATTTTTTTCAACACATGGTGAGATCATCACTTTTTCAAACAGTAATCATATCTGTATAGTTACTGGATAACTCACAAGACACTGTGGCTTGAACAGATAGGGCTTCATAATGAGACCTTGATTGCAGACAATGTGGAAAAGGCTCACATCCTCTGTGAGTGTAATGCACTAGATCACTAGAGGAATCACCAATAAAGTTCAATACAGAAGGGAAACTGTACGGACAAAAACTAGTACAGAGTTCTCATACACAGAGACACTATATATAACTGATAAACATTTTTCAATTATTTCAAATATAACTCATGAGACCTTATCCCAAATTTATTGATTTATTAATATTATAATGAGTGAGCTAGTTTGCCAAGGAGATTAAAACTTCCATGTGGTATGGTGACACTCCTGGGTCTATGAAAGATAGAAAAATTGATTTAGAATTAAGTGTTGTTGAAAAACATTGTGGTATCTAAATTGAGCGTATGCTACATTTTTATTGCCGCTTATTCAAATACATCAAAACTTGTTAAAAAAAATTCAACCTGAAACTTTGAACCAAAGCATCAAAAATCAGCAAATGACAAACTATTCCTCGAATAATCACTTGCATTTTTGCCATATCTTTAATAAGCACCCTGCATCATCAGACCCTGGTGTTTCTCACTGCTATCCCTGGAGATATTTAATTGACAAGAGCAACATATCTCTTAGGTCAATGAGGACATCAAAAGGACTGTTGAATGGGGGTCTGGGAATGGAGTATACCTAGTTTAATGCACAGAGGAACTAGACAACAATTCTGACAAAAAAGTCTTATGCTGCTCTTCCAGCCATGGAGATGTCCAGTACTTGAGTCATCTTCCATCAAGATTCTGGAAATCAACACCAATAACAGCATATAGGATGACATGGCACAAGCATTTTATTGGCCATGTTGAGTTGGCATCTCAGAAGCTGGGAATTCTCTACCATTAGAGAAAGTTGTATTTACTAAACAGCTACAACTACTCAACAATCTCAGCTTTGTGGAATGAGTTGCCAGGGAATTTGTCCCTAATGGATACAATCTACAGCATTTCAAGATCAATGTGAATAGACATTTATTGTCTCGTAGAGCTTCTAGAGGCTTTCTCTCATGTTGAGGTTATCTATAAAAATAAAACATACTTTTCCATGTCTTTATGTAACTCACCATCTAACAAGGGAATCTTGAATAGCATTAGTTAGTGCATGACCTAAATGTAAGGAACCAGTTACATTTGGTGGAGGTATTATTATGACAAATTTTCCTTGGGGATTTGGCTCATCTATGGATTTGTGCTGAAAGAAAAGTTTGTAATATTTTTGAATAATAGAGGACAACTGCTTACACCATATTCTGGCTTGAAAAATTTTTGTTTTTCCCACCAACTGTACCAAACTGCCTCAACATATTTAGGACTATAAGCATCTGGGAGAGGACATAATGTGTCTTTTTTCTCTCCATCTGGAGTAGCTACTTCATAAAATACTTGTTCTTTAGTGTCCTTCTTCTTTTCCTTTCTCTGAAAGAAAAGCATTTTATTTTAGAATAATGTTTATTTTGACGAGATG
Source organism: Bruchidius siliquastri (assembly GCA_949316355.1). Classification (NCBI taxonomy): domain Eukaryota; kingdom Metazoa; phylum Arthropoda; class Insecta; order Coleoptera; family Chrysomelidae; genus Bruchidius; species Bruchidius siliquastri. The sequence continues at coordinate 23,419,181 of OX438532.1, read as the reverse complement.
ATAGATATTCACCTCTTCTTTTTCCTTTTTCGGGACATTTTGCTGTTTTTCTAGTTTTTGCTTGAGTTTGTCCAATTTCGCTTGCTTAGCAGCTTCTTTAGCAAGCTGTTTAGCTGTTTTTGGCGGAATTGTATCTTCATTTTCGAATATATTTTTTGTATTGTCTGACATTCTTTGGTAGAATTTTCCAAAGATAAAATAATGAAATGGAAAACGAAATTCGTTAATGTCGGAAGTTGCAAAATATAAAAAATCGCACGTGAAGATGTGAAAGAGTACGAGGTGACGTTTATGATGTCAAATTTCTAACCTGAAAATTTGTTGAATTCCATAATGAGTGCACAGCTTGTGTACAGTGTATACGTTTTGTGGTGTACATCACAAAACAAATACACTCAGTGTATAAGTTTTGTGAGCCTGATTAGCACCCTATATATGTTCTGTGCTGATGTTTTGTACATAGATAACCCCTCTTGTTCTGTAGTAGAGCAGTTACACTTTGGGTCATTTGGACTTCTGCTCTGTGGTTGGAGCAAATCAACATTGGTACAAATATAGCATTTTTGAATAGCGTTTCGGCTGATTAGAGCAAATACACTTATGGCATTTGGGGTTCTCCCGTGCCGGAGAAACGATTATAATGCACCTTATTTGAAGTAGCATATTTTGATAAACTACAATATTAGATTCTATGTGGTCCTCTATCTTATTAATTCGAGCGAGGAGGTATGATATCGGTAACATCGCAAATGTGGACAATATATTTCTCGCGACACACAAATTGGGTAAGTAATGGTGATATATTTTGGGTAAATTTAAAAATTTCAATTTGGCGCGACGCATGCGCTTTGTGCATCCGCCTACTACTCCAATTCCAGACAGAGGCAAGCTGAGTCAACCCAAGGCTGCATCACAGAGAATGCCGTGCGTGTCCTTAAAAATCTGTTTTCAGTAGCTCTTCGTGCAAAAACCACCCATAAAACACCCGGAATCACGGAGTTTTTGGTTGTTTCCAATGATGGAGAGCTCTAACTCGGAAGGTGTCGTCCTGCCGGACATTTCCGAAGCCGAACAGCTCGCGAGTGAACACGATGGCGGCTCTGGGGACAATGGCGAATCCGTCGTGCAAGTGGCTACAGCAGAGGGGAAGAATCAGCGAGTGTCCGCTGTTTCTGTTAGACATGCCACCGGGGTACCTTCGGTGTCTGTTCCTGTGGGATCTCTCATCGCCAACACCTTCAATGTTATTACCCAGGAGCAGCTACAGCATTTCAAGCCAATGCTATGCGTGGATAACAACGGATACATTGCTACCACTGATGGAAGTAGTGGTGAATTGAAGACCATTGTTATTCAACAGGTGAGCATTTGTTCTTATTTCAAGTTAAAAGCAAAACAAAAATCTTATAAGCGAGTTTCACAGAAAATTACTCCTGTATCACAGTTTAGAGCTTAATTTGAGGAAGACTCCATACGAGTGGATGTAGAGCTAATTTACGTCTTGTACCTAATCATAAGATAAAAATAAGACTCTGACAAACACTTTACGTTTCCAAACAAGAAGCAAAGGGTTGGGCCAGACAATAAATTTTTTTTAGTGCTTGCGAGTTAAATAAAATAATTAGGTTAAATGACATATTGACACTGTCAACACAGGAACCAAATTTTCTGATTTCTTTAAGGTGTATTTAATCTATGATAATATTTGAGTCTTGCAATTTTAATGAACAATCTTTCATTGTCAGTCTTGATGTATGTATGGCATACAATTACATGCTTTAGATTGTAGATGCTCTTACTTGGTGAAAATCTTCCATCATGCAGATAAAAAGATTATGTACTTAACACACAGTTTCACATATAATACTCTTTTTCTTTCAGTAATGCATTTTGATTTATATTGATTTAAATATAGATTGAAATGTGTCACTGAAAGAAAAAGAGTTATTTGTGAAACTGTATGTTAAGTACACAACCTTTTAATCTACAATTAGGTCCTTTTCAAATGTTTTGTTTAGCAAGCAATGCAACTGTCATGTGGCAGGTAGCACATAAAGTAGAAAGTGACTCCACTGCCAGTGCCGGTTTCCTTGATGGCTGCTGGCTTTGGTACCTAGGGTGGCCGCCTATGGTTTTTATTAAACTTCTGCATTTGAAAATATGTCTGCTGTTTCAGTTCATTCATTAATTTGTTAAGTTCCACACGTTGTTGAGGAGTTAAGACTGTTTCTAAATGTATCCCCTAACTCTGTCTAACTTTTTCTTGTTAAAAAAATAGAAGATCAACCTATGGGGATTGGAGGGACATCCGCAAAAAACGAAGCTGCGATAATAAGGTGTTCGCCTCAATCAAGTCGTCCTGAACACTGTTTTCTGGTAGATCAATTATCATCACGTTGTTTGACCTTTTTTCACGTTCATATCGTGGAAGACATTACTTGAACCACTACCTGAGGCAACAACAGAGCTGTTCGTTCTGTCATTATTATTATTTGAAGACGGAGTTTTGTCTGATTTCACTTAAATCTTGCTTATGTTTTCAATGGTGGTCAAGAAACTTGTTTTCATGGTGTTCACCTCATCTCTTGAATTTCAATTTCAAAATCCTCCAGCTTTTGTGTGTGAGTCACCCTTATTTCTCCCAGTGCATCTTCTAGGGCACTAACAGGATCACTTAGCTTTAATGCATTTTTATTGCAGATATACAACCTTTACATATATACTTCTGTAGAGTTCACCCCGGAACAGTTCTTACACATGACTCTCCTACAAAAGTTGCACGAGTATCACAATACCTCGAAAGCATGTGCTGTTGTGTTGGTCATTTTGAGGTTAGCCTATAATGCCTAATCTATTTTCAGGAAGATATTGCAAGCACTGTTTCCGTTCCAACTTCAGTATCAACCTCAGTTGTTGGGAGTTGGAGTGATGCTGCAAGTGCAGCTATACTCCCAGTACGGTGCAAGAATACATCAGCTGAACTCCACAAGAATAGGTTTGGGTCAGGTGGACGAGGTAGATGCATTAAATTAGGAAACTCCTGGTATACACCCAGTGAGTTTGAAGCATTATGTGGAAGAGCATCAAGCAAAGATTGGAAGAGAAGCATACGTTTTGGAGGAAGGAGTTTACAGACTCTCATTGATGAAGGTATGTAGACTATAAAACTATAATCGATTGCAATAAACACCTAAACTGAAAAATTTGCTTTGTTCTTGAGTTCTGTTAACCATGAGGATGAAAAAAGGGTGTTGTGAAAATATATACATAACTCTTACATTTTTAGATATTGCTGTAATTGTAATTTTTTCAAGAAGTTGCATCTAGAGCCTCTTTCACGAACATGAAAAAAGTACCTACAGTATGTTATTTAGAGTAATGAAATAATGTAAACTGGCAAGTTAAATAGTGACCATGCATTGGGAGAAATCAAAGTATGGTAACATGAATGATGAATTTTCCATTACAAATATATCTCAAATTTCATTGCATCATTTTTTTGTTCAGGAATCTTCAAGATTAGTTTCTGTTTCTTGTAGCTCAACAAGTATAGTTTTCAATTTATTTGTAACTTTATTAATCAGCTAGATGCTGCCTTAAGAATTAATATATCAGTAGAGAGCAATTTGTTTATTTATACTTAACCCAGGTGAGGTTGTAATAATAAAATTTATCTCCGAAAATCGTGCCCCGGGCTATACTGACGACTATTATAGATCACATGTATAGTGGAGAAAATACACTTGGTGTTAGTTGTGGGCTTCTGATGTGAGTGATGCCAAGGTAACAGTATTACAAATCAATTAACCCTTCTTGACAAAAGAGAGGGATCTGTCACTGTTATTAGGCAGAGTCCAAGCTGCCAGGAGCTTTGTTTGTAGAGATCCACTTTGTGAGACACTTAAAGATAAATGTTAGAATCAAATTTTTCATGGTATCAACATTTTACATTGAAACTGTTGTATACTGTTCCACTCAAAACTTCTTCGAATTATTAACATAATAAAAAGTATCTTTCTTTGATACCAAGGTAGGTACATCATAATTTTTGAATCAAAGAAGTTATCTGACTCGTAAGTTTGAAAGGGTCAATCTTGTTGCAATCAGGTTAAAAGTAGATGAATACTCTGAAGAAAAGAATTTATTGAGGATACATATCTATTGTGTATACACACTTGATAAGGAATAAACTTGCATCTATGAGGTCTAGCTTTTACTCGTATGTTAGATTATTTTAATATCTATTCAATGCATAATGGCTTTTTCAGACAGAGCTGGTCAGAGTACTAATACTTACTAAAGTATTTATGAGTATGCGCTATGAATAACTTTAAAAAGTACTTGTATGTACATGAATATGAATGAAATTTTAAAAAGTACTCGTGAAAAACTATTATTTCAGTATTTTTAGATAATTATAATTAGAGACTTCATGCCAGGAAGAAGTTATAGTGATTAATAAGTAAAAGAAAAATTGAGTGTCAATTAACTCCTATCAATTACTATTTATGCCCATTTTTGCATGTTAATTCCAAAGTAAAATGAATTTACCCATTAGGAAGAGGTATTAGTAGAAGTGACCGATGTTTTATTGACGACGATACCGATATATCGGCCATACATTTTTATTATTTTGAAAAATTGACTGAGAAAAAAAATTGTATGCAAATACTCCTTCATTTACAAATCTTCTTTTTGCTACTGTATTAGGGTCAAGACGTGTTTTTTAATGCTTTATTGCAAATAACCCATACCGATTTAAAAAATGAAATTTTCAAAATTAATGGACGGGTACTGATTTGCTAGAACGAGGAAATAATGGCAGGCGAGATGTAAGTGATGAGTTCCTTTACGCAAAAATTGCTAAGAACTCAGAATAGGTGAACTAGGATATTCAGCACAATGTTCCTGACTCGAGTTTCCATAGTTTGTTTTGGAGTATCTTTGAAGAACTTATCATTATGATAGCAAGTAAATTACCATCATATAGGAAGGGGAATGATATAGTCATGATAAATAAAATTGAAGGTGAACATAAAATGTACATTGAATTAGAAAAAATATCAAGTAATCAAATTCTTTGAATTGGTGGGCACAAAAAAGCGATTTTTCTACTATTATATACTTGGTACGCCCACCAAGTAGTGCAGCTAGTGAAAAGTATTCTTTAGCTGGTATTGTATATGAAAGTGAAAGAAATCATCTAACCCCAGAAAGAGCTGAAAGCTGATTTTGTTGCATCTTACCTTTGACTTAAAATATTAAATAATATGTTTTTAACTTAATCTTAGTAGATACACACTACAATTTTGAGCGCAAGTTATTCAGTTACTGCCCAGTTTTTTCCGATGCTCAATTATTGAATCTAATCTGATATGAAGTTTGTGTTTTTCTACAGTCAAAACCACAACTGTAAACACACCACTTTCATGGAGATATGGCATATGGTGTCCATTATTCGCTGCTTGGATTATATTAATTAATTAAATTATCCTGAGGTCTCATTGATTTATCTTATACTTGTACTGGCCGCTAAATTTGACATTCTTAATTTTATTGTTTTTGTTTGGATGGAAATTTTGCGTCAGGCATAGCGCGACCATCTTTGCGTTGAGTTGCCGAGTAATAAAAAATTGTATGTATAAATATTATTAACATAAGTTCTAAAAAATTGAATGTGCAGTGTCACTAAAATATTTGAATTTGAGAGAAAAAAAAATTAACGGCAAAAAATCCTGCTTTCATTGCGACACTCGATCCATGATGGCGCGGAAACCTGCAAAGGGTCGATCATTAAAACCTCAGATTGAAGCTCCCTGTGTAAGAACCTAACAATGGTAATATTCTCACCCAATCAATTGCAATAATGAAACCTAACCGTACTGGATTATCTGTTTCATAACTTAGAAACTATTATTGAGAACACCTAAATTATTAGTCTATATTATTCTTTGATTGATATATTAAGATATGATAGTTGGGGTTAGTGTCGATCTGAGCAATTTAAGTTTTTGTCTCACAAATGAAAATAAAATAAATAACTTTAAATATTATATCATGTAGAGAAGTAATCACGACAAAATTTGCACCCTTGTTTGTCCATACAGCTAGGAATCAGTTATCTCTACAAAAATTGAACATACTATGATATCAACTATAAACATTAATTAAGAGATACTCGGAACATAAACATCTGCATTTTCTTCAGCCAAGTGGCATATTTTAATGGTAAATGTGATACTGTGTCTTTTGGCCAGGCAACTAGAAACACAATACTGATTTACCACTCACCAAACTACTTTTCCAAGAGTCAGCCATGTGTTTAGCTAACTAGGTTAGCATCTTCAGAGAAAGATTAAAAAGTGGTTTGGTTAGTGGTAAAAATGTAATGTTTGATGTTGCTAACTACATGGGTGTAAGAATATGTAATCACGAACTATGTTAATCTTATCAAAAAACGCTTATAGTATTTCTTGGTATCTTATTTGTTTTATATTTTAAAATTCAGATAAAACCTTCGAGAAAACTTTAAACCTTTGAAGTAATGAGGCACAATGTGTATTTTCCTCAATTTGTTTGTTAAATGTACCTCTTTGTTGATGTAGTTTCTATTCCATTGACAATTCCCTACACTGCGTTTCAGTCAAACGGTAAAAAAGGATTTCATTAATGACTGTATTTTAGGAATTATCCTCCCTCACGCAACAAGCTGCACGTGTGCGGCATGCTGCGACGACGAGACGGCCACCGGCCCTGTACGGCTGTTCACTCCATATAAGCGTAAGCGGCGAAAGGAGGACTCTAGTAGCAGGAAGTCTAACGGGGATGACAGCGATGTCCAGACGAAGGAGGAGGCATGGCAGAACCTTGCAGAAGGCCTAGACTCCAATGACTACCAGCTCATTGAGCCCGTCCCTACCATCGACCCCCTAGTCCAACTAAAGCGTTTGGAAGACATGGCTTGCCAGATAAACAGGTAAAGCAGTGAATGGAGTTAGAATATCAATCTGATGACATGCAACTTGATTCACGAAACAATACCAATAGGATGGTGGGGCGCATGCGCTTTATTGAAATTGTGTTTGGTAATAATATCTAGACATGTCAGAGTGATCTTCTCAGTTTTTATATCATCAATTTGCACGGCAGCTACATCATATCATCTGCTTAGCAAATCGAATAATCTGACAGACTTCTCTGACTTGTTTTCTCTGGATTTACTTGCAATGAATTATTAACCTTACATTAAAGCGCAACACACACAGGGGACGGTTACGGGTCTGGCGCGGGTCGGGACGGGAGTACGGCGTGTCTATCTTCATGTGTTTATATGGAGGACAACACACGGCTTGCGTGTGCGGGTCGGGCGCGGGTCGTGTGATACACGGTAGCCGTGCCCGACGCGCGTCACTACAAACAGAGTGCGAGTCGAGCGGGTCAGGAGCGGGGGTAGTGTCATTGCATTAGTTGTAACACACGAATTCTCCAATGGGCAGTCACACTGACGCGTGTGCGGGTCGAGCCTAGAACGTGTCCTGAGGGGTTTTGTGAAAATTTACAAAAAGTATTCGACTTCGCCATGGATCTGAATGAAAAAATAATCGAATGTGTTCGTAAACATTCTTGTTTGTACGATCCAGGTGATAAAAACTATAAAAACGCGGTTCTGAAATCAAAAATATGGCAGCAGATTGCAGCTAAATTGAATGAAACTAGTAATTATATGTTCCTATTTATTAATTGCTATTAAAATAGTTCACAAATTTTTCTCTAATTTGAAAAGCTTCATTTGTCGGATTTATTGGTGCTAGTCCTCTTGAAGTAACCGCAATGGTGTCTTGAGACAAATTTATATCATTATTACCCTTTTTAACAATGACGTATTTATGCAAGCAAGTTCTTTTTCTTGCTGCTCTTCTTCTTTTCAAGATAAGATGGAATAATAACTCTTCGTTCGTGTCCGAATCACCCAACATTTTCCAATCACTGTCACCGCAACCATTTTGGCGTTTGGCTTCCAAAGTACAGCGTCTGTGCCCGACCCGCCATGCCAACGCCGCCGACCTCCGCCCGCGTTGTGTGTGAAGACCGACTAACGGCGCGCCTCACGCAAGGAAAACTACCCGACCCGTACCCGTCCTCTGTGTGTGTTGCGCTTAAGAGTATTGAGACATATCTGAAGCGGCCAATATGCTCTCCTTGGCAGGTCTCCTAAAGAACGCTCTGCTAAGAGTACCTATATGTCGTCAGCATATTTAAAAAAAGATGCCCTCCAGAAAACAGCATAGAAGTCATTCCCATAAAGTATGAATAGAAGAGGTCACAATATAGATCCCTGGGAAACACCCTGCTGCAACTCCACAGAGAAATGTTGTTGAGCATCCCTCCCTTATGCAAACAGTCTGGGTTTGATGTTTTAAGTATGATGCCAGCAAATCTGCACATTTGCCTCAAATAGGACCATAGTTCTGTAAATTTGAAACTCGCTAATTATGATTAAAAAATATAATCCTGCGAAACTGGAATTCTTATCAATATTTTCATTAAGATATCTAAGTGCGTGAAAAATTGCCAGTTCGTGATAGTTATTAAATAAATCCACCAGTCTGTTGTAAATTTTCCTATCAATGAACTTTGATACTGAAAGCAAGACATACAAGTCAGTAATTGCTACTGTCTTGTTTATCACCCTTTTGGAATAAGAGGACCATTTTAGCAGTTTTTAGCGTGTCAGGAAATTTCACCGAAATAAAACACTAATCAATATTGTATGAAATGTGTCCACTTAACACTAGTGAGATACAATTTAAATATTTGTTTAGTAGACTCATAATTATATGAAAAATTTCTGGTATACTAGTATGCTTTGAAAATATACACGCTAAAATACTATCAATTCTAGGTTCTGACAGATTATTAGTCTGGGCTGTGGATCATCAATTAGCTTATCGCTTTCTATTTTGAGAGCGATATGATTGTTTGATGATTTCAATTGTCGTCATTATTGAAAATTATATACATAGTATTGGACTTATTTTCTGAATTTATTATTTTATTATCATGAGAAAAAAATAAAAAATTCTTTTTTAGTATTGGATAAATTCCAAGTGATGTTCACATTTAGTCATTTTGTAGTTGATATATGAATCTTTAATATATTTTCAATGGAAATAGAATAATATATTTGAAAATGCTCCATATTTCCCGACCCACACCCTCAGCCAAAGTTGCTCTCATCTTGAAGAGAAGACCTAAAGAGCCGTATATTACTGTCTGTAAAAATCGTTTTCCAATATATTGTGGTGAACAGTTTTTATATATATATATATATATATATATATATATATATATATATATATATATATATATATATATATATATATATATATATATATATATATATAATATAAGATATAGTTTACTTATTTGACCATAATGGTCTAATATATTAGTAATACAAGGATAAAAAGTGACTTCTCTCGACATTGAAGGAAAAATATCTGAATCACCTGAAGGTGATCAGTACATACAAATACATAGTATATTATTAATCAAATTAATTTCCGTCGATTCAGTTTTTGTAACCAGAGAATCTATTTCAATTGATTCCTGTGTAAATATTGCTGTTCCCCCTGATTTTCTTTTCTGTCTGAACCAATACTTGACTAGTTTATCTTTTTGAAGCTTATGTTCTGAAAACATAAAGATTGTTCTGATACATCAGTTTCATTGCCATGGGAGACCTTGTTTTGAAGCTTTTTCCTTCAACAACTGGCAGACTTCTTCCAAACATCGGTTTTACATTCTGATTCACCGATAATTCTTATTAGAACAAGATTTCAGAGGCAACCTTTTTTTGCTGATGGAATGTCGACATCCGCCATTGTATTTTATTTGGTCACCATTTCATTGGATTATTCACTCACTAGCTGTTGTTCATGGCAACTTTTTTCATTAATTTCTTTCTTTGTACAATAATATTATGGTAAAACGTTGAGCAATTAGCACATTTAAATCTCGCGGAAACTACCGTTCCTCTGCAAAATTCGCAGGACATTTATAGTGCTTTTTTGTTTGCCATCTCGAATTCTATCCCACGATTTTGAATCAGCTGAGTGATTAGTTTGCATCAACGGATGAATGATGAAAGTAGGAAGTTGATTTTAAAGAGTCAAATATGTCATCATTAAATGAAGATATATGAAGAAATTGTCATTTGTGGCAGTTAGTAAGACGAATAATATTGGAATGCTTCATGTAAAGGGTTTTTCAATAAGGACGGGTCGATGTTGGCGGCCTGTGGCGGCCATGTTGTTTTGTTTGTCTGTCTGTCTAATTTGTTGTTTATTATTTAGTCACTGATGCCAAATCACCATCACAAGTTATACGATTGAGCAGCACGTACAAATGATAAAACTTCATTATCAAAATGAGTGTTCACTAGTGCAAACGCTGCGCGCGTTGCGCCCATTTTACGGAAGAAGCAATGGCCCTCCAAAATCGACTCTGTAACGTTTGGTGACCAAATTCGAGAGGACCGGTTCAGTAAACAATCAGCCAACACCCGTACGTCAAAGGAACTCCAGAATTTTGCGTCGGGACTTGGGCCTATATCCATACAAGATCCAACTTTCCCAAGAGGTTAAAGATGATGACCCCAATTTCGGCCGAAAAATAATCTTCAGTGACGAGACGCATTTTTGGATGAATGGATATGTTAAGAAACAGAATTGCCGTATATGGGACAACGCCAACCCACACGAGATTCACCAGGTAACAATGCATCCACAGAAAGTTACTGTTTGGTGCGGATTCTGGGCTGGTGGCGTTATTGGTCCATACTTTTTCGAAAACGACATTGGTGAGGCCATCATCGTCGCCGGTGAGCGCTACAGAACGATGATAAAGGATTTCTTTTGCCCCAAGTTGAACGACATGTGGTTTCAGCAGGATGGCGCTACCTGCCACACAGCGGATGCACGTTGGACATTGTGCATGAACGATTTGAGGGTATGGTTATCTCTCGCAGAGGTGACGTGAAATGGCCACCAAGATCGTGCGATTTGACGCCACTGGACTTTTTCTTGTGGGTTTTTTTAAGTCACAGGTCTATTCCAATAAGCCGGAATTTACCGATGCCCTTAAAGCCAACATAATCCAGGTCATCGCTCAAATTCAGCCGGATTTATGCGGCAGAGCCATTGAAAATTGGATCCCTCGGATCCGTGCCACCGTGAGAAGCCGCGGCGGACATTTGAACGATGTAATATTCCACAGCTAATGGCATACATGGGCCTATTCTTTGATACCTCACACACAGCTTGTTTTATTCCATTTCAACATCGACCCGTCCTTATTGAAAAACCCTTTACATGGCTGTCAGAGTAGTGGCAGTTAGCAACATTAACGATAAGAACTGCCAGTCTGAAGATATCTTTGAATGTAGCGAAACTAGTGGAATCTAATCAGAAATCATAAAAACTTCAATAATTATTTGTTAATTTTTTGAAAGATTTATTTTAAGTATTTTCCTTCGTACAGATTGGCTATGGACTTTCGTAGAGGAGTCGATGATCTGAGAGAAACTCTAAGCAAACAAAATGATAAGTTCCAACGGGAGAAAGATGCTGCCATATTGGCGGCTAGAGTAGAGGCCCAAGTAGCAGCTCTGCAACCAGAAGCTGCTTCAGATTCGACATTACAACCGGCTTTAGACAGTGACAGCATAAAAAAGGTAGATGCCAAAACTATGTAGCATTTGTAAACTAAGCCCGCAAATAAAATTTGATCATGCCCCGCGCAATTCTCCCGTCCACATGTAAACTTTATAAATAGCTTGATTCTTGGTTGTAGATTTAGTGACCAGTGATCTTCAATCGTATTTGCCGAGTACATGAAGGTTGTTGACCCAAATGAAGAAACAGCCGTCATTAGAAAATATTAAAGCTTTCTTATCGGACTCTACTACCATCTCTAGACGCGACTAAACTAATAATAAATTAGACAAAAATAGGGAGAAATAACTGAATCTCGCGTCATTCTAGGCAGATGTTTACGGAAGTCCGCAGGTGGAAAGCTTATTATCTTCTTAAGATAGGACGTCAGGGGTGGAGATTGGATAACAAGATATCATGAGGCCACATGCGGTTCTGGGAAGTGACAAAAAATGCGCCTCTTAGATTTTCTAGAAAAATATCACTATTAGTAAATGCTGAGTTTAAATTGTATATATGACGGCCTATTTGCTCATTTTGGTTACATAATATTAATGTTTTTAGGACTATGAACCACTTACATATAAAACAGGGAACTTTAAACCTATTGATGCCAAAGACATTTAAAAAAATCAGTATACGACATTAGCGAGATTCCACAGTGGTTTAACCAGGATAGGCAATCAGAAATCAACAATTAGCTTACTACTTGCAGTCTGAGAGCCTAAGCGTTGACCCGTTGTCAAAAATTTGCGAATACGTTATAAAAAGTATATCAGGAGGGGGGAAATGTAGTGTATTTGCAAATTATCATTGCGGGTCGTCGATAAGAGATGTCTGTTCGATCATACGGACATATTTTGTAATTATGATCTGGTACTGTTACGCATGTTTGCGATATAAAATTGAGGCTTCATATCCATGCAAGATACGTTATATAATTACATTATGATGTTTAGTATCCTGTAGTAGTATTAGTACTATTTATTTTTGCATCATTGCAAGTAACTAATACTTTACATATTTTAGTGTGCGAACTGCAACAGAGAAGCTCTCGCGGAATGTTCTCTTTGTCGACGGACACCGTACTGTTCTACATTCTGTCAGCGCAAAGACTGGGCTTCCCATCAAGTCGAATGTGTTAGAGGTGTGACCACAGATGCTGGACAGCAATCTATAATGCTCATTGTAGAAAGTACAGATCAACAATGAACAGGCAGACTACTAATAATGGCAAAAGTTTATTACCAAATATTACCAGTAAGGCTCTATGTAAATATCTATTTTATATAGTTTTTTATATCTTGACGTCTAGAGACTGTGGAGAAGGTGATCGATGCTGTACTTTTGCTTCTCATTTCACTTAGACATACGTTACTGTTGTTCATTTAAGACTTGATATTTTATCATCCATCTTGTTAGTTCTCATTTTTTTTCATATATATCCCCAGCAGATGTTTACAGAACTGCGGCTTAAGGAAGGTAGGAATGCTTACAACCAGAAGGATTCGATTACTTCTATTTCAAATGCAGCCTGATTTATCCCCACAAAGAATATGCTCTATTAAGTTTCCTCTGTGTAATAAGTCACTGATGATCCCAAATAATTGAGATCGTATTTAAATTTATATTTTGTATAAAATTCAAATAAGATTACAAAAAAATGCAATGCATTGACCGTTAAGTAAACAGTGCATTATTGTGTGCAGTTCAAATGAAGTAATCTTACCTTCTTCAATTTACTAGATGATTACAGTTCAGTCTCTATTGTTGTTACAATGTAGTAATTTTGTATAGATTACAAAAGAGAAGTTTTTATGAACAACTTCACGATTTAATTATACTACTTGCCAGCCCTGGCCTAGTGGTATGATGTATTGGCAAGTATATTTTCATAATTTGGACGGTGGTGTCGCCATGTGATAAATTTTATCAATTTTTTTTATTAATTAATTAATAAAGATATGAAAAGATGGCTATATGTGTATTATTTCCTATCAATGTTAAAAGACTGTTCAATTATTAAAACTATATAACTGGACAGGCACATACAAATTATCGGAGAACTTAGTTATTTGTATATTTTCCACAAGATACACAATATTATTACTTTTGAAACTGCTGCCCTCTCCTTGAGAAAATTCTACGTAAGGGCCTGTAAGTGAATAAGTGAAACCTTGAAAGCGGTAAGAGCAGTCGAAGTATATAGGTTTACTTTGTCCTTTACTACTCGTATGGTTTTAATGATTGGCCTGAGCTAAAGTGCAATGAGCTATAGAGATGCAACCATAGGATACGTCTATAAAGAAGTATGAAATTTATTATTGAGTATTTTGGTAAAATGCTAATACAACGCAATAGTTGGTGACCGAATGATCTGTCATGACATTCACTTGAGAGATACAAAAGGCTTTGAAACGCCAAGTAGTTGCTTTTTGACAGATATTGACATAAATTATAGTATGATATCTAGTATATCTATTGGAGTCAAAATTAAAATTTTGATTACATAATTGAGACAGCAATATGTTGCACTGTTTACTATTATTATTTGTTTGCCTTATCTTTCTGCTGGCTACCGTTTCAATGAGGATTATTGAAGATAATAGACGCCAAAAGATATTAATTGTAGAGTGCATAAGCTACTGATGCTGTATAAAACTTTGTATTGCAGTTCAAGAGAGCATCGATGCCAACCATTCAGTATTAAAATTTTAAGGCATATAGTGAAAGGTCAGTGGCACTCAGTACTAGGGCAGTGTTGATATCGACCTTTTTGGGAATACTTACATATATCAACATTAGTTTGTATTGAGTGAATTCAATTGACACAGTGTGTATGACCATTTATGCGTTGTAATATTGGCATATTTGTCGATTTGGCTCCTTTGACGTGCCCTGATGAACCAACAGCGACCCAGTATTCAGTGTTTCCAATTTGTTTGCCGTATGTGTAATTTGTGTGCAATTTTGTTATTTCCCCCGGTTCCCCATAGGCCTGTGTGTGACAGCATGTAATCTAAGCAACTCATCCTGTAATTTTACTGGCTGTTACCCGTATCCTATTTGTGAATAGACAAATACAGCAAATGTTTTGTCAATTATACCATGTACACATGCGATAGAATGGAAAATCACAAATACGCAAACACGAATAACCAATTGAAGTGTCACCAGTATACCTTAAAGTATATAATTATCATTTTGTTTTTGTCTACGAAAAAGATGTAAAAAATTGAACTTTAAAGTTCAAATAGAAAATTTCGCAACAAAACACATTTAACATACGTTTAAACTCGTGTTTTTTGTAAAGATCCGATGAGGCGGTTCATGATATGAGCGCGGTAAGTGTTTTATTTTCTTATAACACTTAGACATATTTTTTTCATGGATAAAACCTAATTTTAATTTACTTGTATACATAATTTGATGTTAGATGGTCATGATATGAACGCGTTAAGTATCTTATTTTCTTATAACACTTAGAAATATTTTTCACATGGATCAAACCTAATTTTAATTTACTTGTTGTATACATAATTTTATGTTGGATAGTGGCGGGGGTGCAGAACCTCACCAAGTATCACTACGAGCAATGAGTGTAAAAAAGTTGAAAATCTCACGCAATTAATGGAAGACCCTTTATACTATTTTCATTCGCGCCGCAGTACTGTACCTGCTTGGTGAGTTAAGTATGGAAGGCAGCAATGAATGTTTGTTGCTCGATTCAATTAAGCATCGCTGCGACTGATCTTCTGTAAACAAAATATAGCAGAAATCCACCGTTCTGGCAAATATTGGCGAAATTGAAAATACTGTACATGAGTGTACTGTAACGACGACATTTAAGAGATTATACTAACCTTAACTGACGGCTGTCACTGTCAAAAGGACGTGACAGCTCAGCGACCTAGTTCAGGATTTTGACAAGTTTTATCAGTGTACATCAACCGCAGTTGCACCATTGTGAGAACTGTTCATTATTGCGAATATAAATGTATAAATTTGAGATTGTCATATCTATTCCGATCCGGAATGAAAATCCATTACCATTGGCCCCTTAGTCCTTTAGCGGTAAATGCAGGATTAAATGAGTTATATTACAAAGTAGAAATTTCAAGTGGATTTATTTCCAAAACAGCAAAAAACAAGAGTAAACTGTATTTACATCAGCTATTTAATGTGAACAATCCAAGCTATCGAATACAATAACGAGTTGAAAAAACCTCATGAGCGACAATCCGACAATATTGTGTAACCATTATATAAAACGCTTAAAATCGAATTTTATGAAATTTATATAAATATGAGAAAGAACTATTATTGAAAATCTCCAAATATTCACACACCTGAGCAATATACCATATAGTAGATATCTAATTTCAGTCATGTTATCAACCTATTGAAAGAAATGCACATACACCTGGGGATGATATGCTACAAATTCGATTTCATGGTTTTTATATTCCTCAAACCTTCAGCAATTCTCTCTCCAAAGCTACTGTCCACCTTGGAAAACATTTTTGCTGTCCTGTCTTGAATGAAATCAGCTGCATTTGATAGATGTTCGACAATATTTGCTATCATCCTGTCCTGTGCGGCTTTGTCTAAAGTCTTTTGGTAGAACGTTCTGGCTTGTGAAAAATTGTCTTCATCACCAGTGTCATATCTAAAATATGCAAATGATAATAATACTAAATGAGGAATATTCAACAACTTATATATTTTTAACAAATTAAGTTAACAACATAATGTGATGGAAATTCGATTGATTGAATAATGGAATTTCTTATGTCTAACAGTGGTCAACGCAATTGTTCCATATGTCGTCTATTTTGCTACTGTGCAATCACTAACCATTCCGCTAATGTGTGCAGCGTGTTGTCGTTCGCTGAACTAACTTAATACGATAAAGTTAGTGCTGTGCGTTAGGCTTGATTACTATGCCTCCTTTTTACTAAAATTATTTGCGTCGAATAAAGTAATCCTTCGCTTTGCTTTCAATATATGGTTGGTGGTCAAAAAATATCAATTTTATCAAACATGAATTCCACAACCAACGCTAAAACTCCATATTCGCATGCATATTCATAAATTTGACACATTTTCACTCTAACATCCGCGTTTTCTGTCTGATTAGTGTTCGACCGAAGATTCTGCTTTAACCAGCTTTAAACCAATATTGGGAGTATTAGCTTTCCGTTTCATCAGAAATCGGCCGGAACTGTCGCCGAAATATGAACAATGTGTAGCGCTGCTTCCGACAGTCCAAGTAATTAATGGGGCTAGGCAATTATATTCAAAGAAAACGTACAATTTCAGTGCGGAAAACGTTTAGAAACGTTGGAAAATACCGAAGTGGCATAATTTGATTACTTGGTACTAAATTTCTCAGTTCGCATGATATACAATATAGTGAATAATGTGTATAAAAATTTCAATACATATTTTTTGATTATTATACGTATCACGCTCAAAGTTCATATTTTTTAACTTTACATTGGGGACAACTTCATGGCAATATGCTTTTCAAAAATTTCGAATGTTAGTAATGTACTATGAAACACCTAAAGTGATATTATGATAATAACATGATAACAGCAGATTTGACAGATTTTTCCTGGTTTTCTGCAAATGATAAAATATCTATTAATAGATAAGCTAGGCATATCATATGTAGGGAAGTTTCAAATTATGTTGAGGGGACAACGTTTGGCAGATTATCTTGCAGAAACTGAATAAAGAAATGTGAAAGATCGTTTCACTTTGTAAAAAGTATACGTAGTGGACTGTAATGGGCTGATAATTATGAACCAACGAGTATCAAAAGCAGGCTCAACCTAAATAATTGACTATAGGATACCTTTGAGAAGTTTCGATTTTGCCCAAAAATACGAGTAGATAAATAAATCCGATGTTATCCAAAAACAAGTTTCGGTATTATATCTGGTCATTATCGGTTATGAGGTCACAGACTTGGTCAGTGTATTGAAACAAACATGGAGCTTAAGATTACCGCATGATTATGCAACAAAACATGATTTTGACTTTTCAGTAATTTTTTCGCATGGATCCGAATTTGAACGTTATTATCTAATTCACGAATTCTAAGCTTTACAAAACTTTTCCGGTAATCCAGAGGTGGCTAATATTTTTTTTAACTGCAAGACTAATCAAAAATTGATTGGATCATTTGATGTCATAATTATGTTTTTTTTTTACAGGAAACAGAGTATAAAAACATGTCTTCAGGTGTTAGCTCTTATATTATTACTTATAGCAATCAATAGCTATACAATCATGCTATTAATATTTAGTCAAGTCTTAGTAAATTTTGTTGATAGGTCTCTCGAAATGGGACAATCTTCTATTCATTCTAAAGTAAGAATTAACAAACATCCTTAAGATTCCAATCTGCTTTTTGTAAAGGGCATTACTCAAGAAAATATCCGCTATTATTCAAGAATGTATTTGAGAGGTACCAGGATTCCGTAATCTGAGTCTTTTTGCAGATGATACAGTGATTTCTATTTCGGATGAATCTTTAATCGCAGCAGTTGACAAAAACAATATTTGAACATTGAAGAATATCTTAAACTCATGAGATTGCGATGGAATGCAAATAAAACTAAAGCAATGGTCATTACATATAAATATGAGACATTTTGACAGTAAATTGATAGACATACGCAATGGTCAAGATAATGTAGAGATTGTTTCTGAACTACCTGGAATTTATCATTGATAATTCTTCATTAGTAAATAAACATGCTCAATAGAATGTCCCAAAAATATTTAAAAAAAATATTCCGTAGAGTATCAACAAATCGGTTTTTATGTTTACATATAATTGTATTATCCAGCGAATTTTTTATTGTGCTTAATTTCTTTTATCATTCAATCATAATAGATTATCGCGATTAAAAAAGAAATTTAAAATCAAGTAATACGTACTAGTCCTCCTCACGCCAATTTCGTTTGTGTTACATTGGCTTGAGTGGAGTTCATTTTCTGAAAGGCATTTTTATTTGTCAATGATTTCCATTTTCAAAATAATTAAGGTCTTCAACCATATTATTTCGATGAGTTCATAATCCTAAACAATGACACTCATGATTATAATACAGGGCTTTAGACCAATTTACACATTTACAGATAAAATTTAATGCTTGTATGAAAAGTTTTTTCAAGCTTTAAATTAATTCAATTTGTTACCAAGTTATGTGAAAAATTGCGTTAGTAAGTTAGTTAGTAGTAATATAATTTATTCACGTATCTTATTGATGCATTAATTGAAATTACAATTACTCATCTCTTTTAGTATGTTATATCTTCTTCAATTAAATACTTATTTTCATAATTTATATTTTGTAACATTACATTATCAGATAAACAAAAAAGTTTCTAAAAATAATGTATCAGCAAATATCGACAAATGACAAGGGTTTGGACTTTGTGCGGAATTTTTTGATAACTTTTTGCCATAGATTAGATACTTCTGTGCACGATTCAAATCAATATTCGACAACCTGATAAAAATAATAATATAAAACAATCATTAACAAACTTGATAATTTTTTATATTATGTATTATATTTATATTGATTAGATAAAATAATATTTAAGTTTAGTTTGGACATTTTACAATTAGTGATACTGATGTTGTTTCTTAAAGGATCACGTCATACCTGCCGACATCTCCAGCAACAGCATATGGTTTTTGTAATGTTTTCGCCCATGCGTCATTATCTGGTCCTCCAAAGCTGTTGGGGTGATAGTTTGGTGATCCTCCCTGGTTGTAGTAGCACGCTGGACCATCTCTTTGGTAGTTTTTAACTTTGTAAGGACAATTTACAGGCAGTTGTAGGTAGTTTGGACCCAATCTGTAATCAACATAACAAGTTATTAGCCACGGGCGATGAGTTTAGAACGCCGACTATAGCTGGGCACTACTTTTCTACGACCCCAGTACACTGAATTAAAACCACTTAATTCGTCTATATTGCAATGTGAACATAATTTCATAGTTTGGTTCTCAAAGTTAATATTTTTTCTTTTAACACATGTGTTGCGTCTTAAATCCGAAAAAATCACTTTCACTACTAAAGTAACGAAGGTTACCGGGCGATATTCATACAAACCTTTCATTTCATCTGACAGAATCGAAACTTGTACACCAGTAGGCCAATAGTATATATCAAATTTCTAGAAGAGTTGCCTGCTGGGTACACTGCCAGACCATGGCGTAGAGCGGATTGCCTACCCATTAGGAATAATAACCTGCTTTTGCTTGTCAAGCGGTTTCGGGGACATTTCTGGGCGGAATTCAGCCAGGGTTAATTGCAATCACTTATAATTGCTAAGGTAGCAATATGTGTGGGGCGCGTAAAATAAGATTTAGGAACACAGAACACTTTAGGCTACAGAAGCTCTGAAGTTCCCGTTTACAAAGCGGTCATAATCATTAATTTAATGTTGCATCTATGAATGAACACTTAAATTTCACCACATACTCTAATACTTCCCTCACCTTAACAATTAGCTTAATGGTACAGCTGATTCTTACTGTATGCCTATTCAACGTGGTAGCATTGGAAACTAGGTCCTTGGACTGTCATGTCTCTTTAACGATGACTTGAATAAATTGTATTCAAAATTGTACTGATTACTCAGGCCATTTTTGTAGTGCATAGGTGTGGATTGATATATATATATATATGTATATATATATATATATATCAATATCACGGAGTTTACGAACGTGTATGAACCCCAGAATGATAGAGATAGAGGTAAAAATTTGAGTTCGTAATTTAATCAACACAGTTTGTACAGGGTGCGTGATTAATAAAGGATGCAGACTATATCATATGCAACTATAATACATTCATTAAAATGAAATCCCCTAAGTGAAACTCATTTTTTTTTAAAATACTTCTACTTGCACCTCTACTTGATACATATCTTTTTATTACATTACTTTACTTTGAAATTCAAATGTAAAAATTGGGAAAATATAGTAGTGGTAAATGCTAATTGATAGGAAGTGATACTCCTGTTTTCTCAATCTCACGTTTTTAATCATTATATCTTCATCCCAGCGTGAGTCTCTGATTATAATTAGCTGTACTCTCTCAATAGTCTCTAAATTTTACGACATGCTAAGCTTCATTCCGTCACAACATTAGTGTGAAAATTTATGTTTGACTTTTGAATTTTTCCTACTTCTCGTTAATAGAAATAAGTGAATATAATTGACACCCACACAGGTAGAAGCTCTTGGTGAAATTCTTCAATCATTAGGATTTCATTTGTGGAATCATTACACTAAGTTCAAGGATTACATATTTCAAAGTTCATTTTTATAGCTGATAAGTTGAATTAATTATTTTTATTATTAAATGTACCTATGTCTGTGTGTGTCTCCATAGGAAAATATACGACCCAGCAACATTTTGTCTGGAGAAGGTTCGATTCCAGGCACCATGTGAGCGGGACTGAAGGCGATCTGTTCTACTTCAGCAAAATAGTTTTCAGGGTTACGGTTTAGCACCATTTTGCCTACTTTTTGTAAGGGATAATCTGAATGAGGCCAAACCTTTGTAATGTCAAATGGATTAAATTTGCAAGATGCTGCCTGTTCCGGAGTCATCACCTGTAATAAATAATGATTATAATGACGTTTTTGAAAAAAAAACACTAAACATAAAATCGTATCTATTGGAAGTATTATGAAGAGCAGATTTGCCAATCATCTCTAAATGGTTTCCTGTATCAAAGTAAAAAAAAATGGAAACTATAATGAGTTCGGGATTTTTGACAGTTTTGTTTTCAAGTAAGACCTTGCTATAAACTATTATGAAGGGATATAATACAGATGATCCATATGCATTGTTGATAAATTAAAAAAAAAGCATAATGTACTGTCATAACAAAAACACAACACTGCTACTCATAGAAACATAGAGATAATAGAAAACATACAGCAGTGCGATCCCAAAGGAACAATACAAGATTTCATCATAAGTGATCCAAGACCAAACCTGAACAAAACTATATGACCCATTTTTCGATTTCGAGAACATTGATAAAATCTTTCCCTTAAGCATACTCAACCAGTGGGTCACAGTCTACTTACTGAGGATTTGGAATACAGTCATGATTCACTTTTATAAAAACATATTCTTTGACCATTCTCTTGATATTCTTAAAAGATCCTGAATCGCGAATGTATGCAACACATTGCATAAAGGTAGCCACCCTACCATTGTCATAGTTATATATCCAGCTGTAAGTGGTTATTGATATCTTGTTTAATGTTTCGTCATGAATCGACTTTTATATTTCATTCTTCGGGATAAACGACATCCTTGAAATCTCACACCTGAACAAAAATCCTGTCGACATTGCGTTTAGCAGAAAACACGTAAAACACAGTTTTTATATGTCATTAATTATGGTTTCATTGATAGAAGAATTAAAGAGAATAGACGCCTCTTTATACGTAAAAATCTAGATTGACAGCTGTAGTTAATGGAGAACTGAAAACCATTACCTGTATATAGAATGTCCATGAAGGGTAATCGCTATTGGCAATAGCATTGTAAAGATCCTTAATTGAATAATCTGGATGTGTGCCAGCTAATTCATCTGCTCTTTTTGATTCGATGTATTTAATTCCCTGGTCAGTTTTATAGTGGTATTTACAGTAAACGAATTTACCTTCTTTATTAACCATTTTGAATGTATGAGATCCATAACCGTTCATATGTCTGTAACCATCAGGAATACCTGCAAGAAAAATGTACGTTGTTGTATATGAAGTAGGGCCTGTATAAGCAATCGAAATTTCAAATAATACCCTATCATACTTGCTTCACCAAAAAGCCTATCGATGTAGGTTTTTGTACACCCAATTGAATAATTTCATTACATAGGATGATTAATTTTTCGAAATTATTTTAGTGTTTATTATTGTTTAATATATTCTAATGAACATTGTGCTCCCAATCTTATGAAAAGAGGACTCGGTTGAGGAATGACTTAATGGGTGGTAAGTGGTATTTCGGATGCTGTTCAAGATATTGTCGGAACCTATTTTAATAATAAATTGAAGACATCAAAATGGAATATATTACCGAAATTTAAATTTATTGCAGATGCGTTTATGGTTCAATATAATAAATTATATCAACATGGAAGATACTCCTGGGCAACATACCTACTAGGTGTTTTTGTATTATAATGATTAATATCTACACTGGTCTAGAAGATTTCAGTAAGGCCCATCAAACGTGTGACGCTTTCTTCAAATCTAAGATGATATATAAGGTGAGCCTCGATTTTTATGGATTATACTTAGAAAATTGCAGCCAAAGTCTAAAATTGGATTTAAAGATTAATCAGGATCTAAGGTTCAGATATCATGTTTTGAAAAGGATACAACGTTGAAACCGCGATAGTTCTTTCATATCAAAACAGCATTAATTGAATATCGTGTTCATGTGTGTTCAGAATTGTATGCGATTTTCATTTACGGAATTAGAAAATAAATATATTTATTATTTTTTACTATTATGAGGACTTAAAATAAATAAGCACGTATTAATACGTGTTGTTCTGACCTGATCAAAACCGGCAATATATTGAAATTATACTGATCGAAGTGCTGGGCAGAACACGTTGAGTAGAGATACTATAGGTAAGGTTTGATTAGGTTTAGGTGGATAGATCTCTCGAAAAGAAGTTATCACGACCAGTATTATTAAAGGGTATTCATTTATTTGGGCGGATATAGCGATGTCTAGTCCATATGCATTTCTTGTTGATGTAGATGAAAACTATCAATAATTACTAGAACTGGGAGATACTTCACACCTCGATAGAAGTGATGCAGGGTTCTTCTTATTCGAAATAAATGTACAACCACACCACTGATGGAAAAATCTGCGTGGAGATATGTATTCAGTGTGAATCTATATACATCATTTTTGGATTATTACATCTGACGACTGTAATGATGCACCACAATAAAAAAATAAAGAAACTACATTATTATATGTGTTTGACTTTCATTTAGCAATCAAATGAATTGTTTGAATGATTCATCAATAATTAATTACATACACTCAAAAAATTGTGGTTCTGTTCTATTTTCTTCATTTTTATGTAACTGTAGATGCAAAAAATGGGAGATAAATTATTATATAATGCGTGATATTCCAATGATATAAGTAAGATGTAAGATAAATTATGATGTTTATGATATTCTTAGACATGCTAATAGTTATTAGGAATCGGGATAAAATGAGAAAAAGGAGGACGGAGACGAGGAGATATAAGATGAATATTTTTAGTTTGTATGATGAATTAATAAATATATTCATCTGACCTAACATCAGGGAAAAGCAAATAGATAACGAAACAATGATGAATGTTGAACTTCCTGAAGTTGGATCTTGAAAACTTTTTTGAGGCATCGATGTCGCTTACACTATTTGTAATAGCAAATACTAATGTTTATAATAGGGTATATTTTCTACGATTTTTTTACGATAGATCTACTACAATGTTGCGTAATGTGACACATATCGACAGGATGACGCGAGATGGCAACTAATTTATGTAGATAGAAAGTCGTCTCGGATGCTTGTATGTAATTCAGTGTTATTAAATGTGCTAAACCACTTTATTTAATATAAAGTTCCTACTAATAAACAACCAAATCATTTTCTGTTCAGGAATATAGCAAAATAATAGCTATTCATAGTCAAGGTTAGAAATAAGTGATTGAAATGCACGAATCTAGAGTTATCCTAAACATACAGGTATGGAGATTTCAATCAGAATTAATTTAGCAATGAGAATGGCGCAACGTTCCCAAATCAAAAGTGCGCCTTATCTCAATGATTTAACCATCCCTGTTGTAAGCAACCCCTAGTTTCGGTATCAGTTCAGCAATATGAATAAAATACTAACTTTTTACGCAGGTGTACAATAAAAAAATTAAGAATAAATGGGATTTTAAAAGCGTTCATCTTTTATAATTGGTGAAATAAGAATATCAAAAATTAAATATTTTATATTTATGTTTTCTAAACTTTCAAGTTTTCCAAAATTTACATGATTATCAATATTTTCAATTCTTAGTCAAAGTGGATCAAAAGTTTTCAAATCCGATCTTAGTAGTACTGGAAAGTTGGTCGCTTTTAGCTCTTCTTACCGACCAAAAAATATCGACCTTAACGACATACGTCAGAAAGACTGGAAAAATAGTGATGGGTTTTAGTGATTTATAGTATGAAACATCAATAATATCACGAAAAGCATTTTTTCGAGACGGCGGTGGGTATGGTATTTTGGTATTGTATAAGTTAAAATAAAACATTGTTTTTGGAACTTATTCCAGAGGTAATTCAAAAGGAAACGATTAGTTTTACTTTAGTGATGAGTTCATTATTATTTGACAATTCCCTTTGCAAAATACATCCAGATTTACCTTTGACAGAAACAATTTTGTTAAATTATTTCGTATGACCCTAAGCCGTAACTATCAAAGACGGTAGAATTGATTATATACCACTTTGCGATTTCTTTTGTGCTATTCGGCATATATTGAGAGGTGAATTTTGTTATTTGGGCCAATCACTTTATAATTACGATTTTTCTCACCTCTATCACCAAACAAAAACATAACCTGATGAGTAGTCTCCTGCCTTAAAGAAATGAAATCCCAGAACATGTTAGCATCTTTCAGGTGGGTTTGTGGATTTCTTTTTTGTGTGTGGATAAAGTGTATAAACAGCATGGGGTCTCTGATGAAAAATATCGGCGTGTTGTTCCCCACAAGGTCCCAAATACCATCCTCCGTGTAGAATTTCACAGCGAATCCTCTGGGGTCTCTAACAGTATCCGCTGAGCCTGATTCACCTCCTACGGTCGAGAAACGGACAGCAATAGGGGTCTTTTTGCCAATCGATGAAAAAACTTTAGCAGCGCAGTACTGGGATATGTCATTTGTCACCTTGAAGGAAAACATAACGTGTGAGAAGTAGGGAATACGAAATACATCCTATGTAAGTAATTCCTACCAGCACATCTTCAATTATGCCATAACATTATGTACGAAATTGTATCAGGGTTATATGAAAGTAAAGGATCTACCACCGCACCATTGTTTCATCCGCATCAAGAATATTATATTGATTGCACATTTCCCTAGGTTTTGCTTTTCAAAGTATATATATATTCTTGATGCTTTCCTAGTTTCAGAAATCACTAGCCACATCAAGTAGATCGCAGAAAAATTATAACTTTGGTCCTAGTTTTCTAGTTAGACATTTTGTTCCTTGTAAAACTATTGTCTTGATCAACACTATATCCTCAATGTAATAAAAAACCTATGCAGAAACTATTGAAAACGCGAAAAGAAACAATGGATGGTGGGCACTCAATGGATTTGGGTGTGGTCTTTTATCAAAGTTGGTCATTCAAATATATTTAATCAAAAATAATTGCAATGCGATTAATGTTATCAAGGTTTCTAAATGATATTCGATTCGTAATGACGATACATTGTAATAAATTGAAATGTGTATTTCAGCAAAATAATTCGATAGCAGTACTACAATCAGTCGCGATGATGAAACGATTAGCTGATCCAAGCAAAACAATACTTCATTTCCAATTTGGTAATAATTGGAAAAACAAGTTCTTGAATCATGCGCATTATAATAGCATGTCTGTTCACGTCATGATCTTCCATCACCTTTTGTTACACATCCTCTATATACTTATAGATTCGTTGAAAATGTATGCCCTGGCCATTAATCGAAAGCACATACATAACTATTAAAAGAACTTTACTGACGTAGCCTCTTAAGTCTAAGCGTTGATAAAGTTCTTTTAGTAGTCATATGTGGTTTAAATAATGGCTGGTCTCAGTGAACCTTATTTTTCTACATTTTTTGGGCTAATTCCTATAATATCCCTTAGATACGTGAACAAAATCTGTGAAATCTGATATGATTGGTTGAAATTTTGTTTGGTATAATTGCAACTGGTTCAAAGATAGAAAAAATAATGTAGTGTCTTTGTCCCAAAGTATATACTTTCCCAAATTTCATAAAAATCGTTGTAGTGGTTGCTGAGCTACACAGTAACAAATACGGCGGCAATTGATTTGCAAATTGATAGGTAGGCAGATTAAAAAAAAATTTCAAAACAAAAAATCTTTTTTAATGCATATAAAGTAAGCCGCTACTTGAAAAGCATTCAAAAATAAATGTTGGTAGATTCTTTCACTATACCCTAAAACGTCCAGGAACTTGTGAAACACACTCCAAACAAAGTTCATTTTTACATTCAGGGAAACATAATTTTTGACTTGGCCCATAATTCAAAAATACAAATAAAAATTTTTCGTGTTTAGATTTTTGGTTGATAACTCCGCCACACAATATCATTGCAGCATTTGTTACTGACTTCACAGCATATCGATATCCTTTCATCAAAATCAGTACGACGGTTACAGCCAGAAATGACTAACATTTATTCCTGTGATGTTACATATCATGAAAATACAATTCTTGGAAATAGAATAAAAAATATATTTTTTTCAAAATAGTCAAACACCATATGACATTGAAGAGACGGGTTGTTTGATGTAGGTACTTTAGTTTTTTGTGTACTTTACAATTTTCACTATGTGTTCAAAAATTCTGTTTGACAAGTCAATAAGTTTGACTAGAAATAGTAAAAGCTTCTTGAACATCCTCATTTTTTCACTAAAAAGTGAAACGTTTAATGAAATACGAAAAATGAGCCGATTTCTTTTAAAACTGCAATATTCATATTTCTTGTGTATCTCAACAAAAATCCGGATTGCCACATTTAATCTTGAGTTAAACTACATTTTTTGTTTTTTTACTATCTAAATATTCCAATATTAGGCACACAAAAATCAAAAAATATTCATTTATTAATGATCTTTCAAGCTCCAATTTAATTTCCAATGATGAAGCTGCACTATTATGAGCTTTCAAAATATTATTAGGAATTATTTGCTGACAAACATAGCAACATAATGACAGAAATGGATTTTTACGTTTTACGAATAAATACCTTACTTATTTAAACAACCAATAATACCTCAAAATATCCAAACGCTCCAGCTCCTTTGGCATGTACCACCCTTTCAGGTATCCGCTCACGGTCAAAATGAGCCAATTCCTCGACCAGCTGGACATCGTGGAGTACAATGGGACCCCTTGGACCTACTGTTAAAGATACGTCTTTTTCAGCTATCGGAGTTCCATGCCCAGTCGTAACTGATTCAATCTGCGAAAGAGAAATAAACAATGTAATTAGTCAGGAAAAATGATGAACTTGCATTTTGCGATGGACAATTTTTTTGGTATATGTTCCGTACATCTGAAAATGAAAAACCAAGTTGGTGTGATATCAAGGGGTTGAGAGCAGACGCTATTTTGTAAAAGTATATATATATATATATATATATATATATATATATATATATATATGTATATATATATATATATATGTATATATATATATATGTATATATATATATATATATGTATATATATATATATTTTTTTTTACCCCTTTCCGAGAATTAACCAGATTGCAATAATACATTTTTTATTAAGTAGTTTTAGACCCAAGCAAAAGTAAAAGTTAAATTGAAATCCCTTTAGTGCCTACTTAGCCTTGAGGTGTGGACTGAATGTTGTATTAACATTATGTATGTGTATAACTGCGCCCTCAATTTATCGCGCAAATGATAAATGAATTCGATCAACAAATTTGAATGGTATACCTACAAGCACTATATACTAACTTTAATTATAAAAAAATACTAAATATAAACTAATTTGGAAAAATAAACCATTGTATGAAATACCGAATCGATATACTGTACTCTATTTGTATCACCCCAGTATACATCTGATATGCACAGATATCATAAGAAAAAAATATAAATTGAGAAAATAGTGTTCGGGTTTTCCGACTGCAAATTTCATTCTTGGAACACATACACAATATGGAATCCTGCAGTAGTATAATTTCCAGGCCAAGTCATACCCCCTTTCGATCTCTTCCAAAAAAAAAAACATAAGAACCTACCTAGTACCCACATCATATTCCTCTCAAAATTACCTGAACATCCGATGCAGCAGTTACTGATATTGCACAATGAGAAAAAGCTTCAGCTAGAGAGTAATACCGACGGACGGACCAACAGACTGATAGGCAGATAGACAGACGGACAGACGAACAGAGAGACAGAGCGACCGACGGAGCGACAGACAGACTTATAGACAGTCCGACAAACCACAAACCGAGATAAGACTGACAGATAAACAAATAGGTAGATAGACAGACAGACTGACAAGATAGATAGACAAGTAGATAGATAGATCAATAGACAGAACGATCGACCGACAGATATACTGAAAAATTGGAATATATCTCAGATAGATAGATAGACCAATAGAAATAAAGATCGACAGATAGACATATTGAAAACCGACATATAAACGAAGACTGACATGAGACATTACAAAATATTGTGTTGCAATACCTCTCTTCCTAATATACTTGAATAAATAATTGAATTAATAATTTCAAATATTATTTGTTTCATATTTTCTTTGAAAAAGGCTACCTAAGCAGCAGAAACGTTAGTAAAGATACTTCAATCAATCGTATCCGGTTCCTTGTTGTCACTCCAGGACTGAGGTCTTTATACGTAACTGCGCCATATCTTCGAACCTGCATAATCTATCCAATTAATTTTACAACGTTCCCATTGCTTCAGGTAAACTATTCGCAAAAATCTAATATATGTAATAGTCCAAAATAATTTGTTTGAAAAATACGTTTTTTCACCAAATTTCGAGTTATAGAGGGTTTAACGATCATAGAGCAGTGAAACTGATGGCAATAAACCACATGTGATGTGTCATTTCATTAGAGAGGCATCTCAAAAAACAAAACAAACGAAAATTCGAGATTTCGGTGATTCCAGTACTTTCTGTGCCGATTGAGATAGTGTCTCGACAATTTCACATAACCTTATTCTTGCAAATTTGGGAATAATATAGCAAATAAACAGCATATGTGCATATATTTACATACATTTGATAATTTAGGAAGATTCCAGGTAATTTATTATACGACAGTGAGGTTTTATGTCGCTGAACTATCCTACCATATGTATGTATTTTTTTGGTCAAAGCATTAGTAGGGGAGGTGTGCCAAATGCACAGTATCATGTGTTTGACTTAATTGGTACAAAATAGCATTCCAAATAAGTATTTGGAATGCACTGTTTTTGATGCATTGATTTAAATATATCAACCTACAATAAAATTGGTACTAAATCTTTTTTATTCCGGTGGAAATTGGATGAAAAATTACTTCTGGCAGGTTGACCCTGTACCTCCCGCAATGGAATCATTCAGAAAAAAGGATTTTGGAGCTGTTTATAGTTGAAATTGAATTTTAAAAAAACATTGGAAAGCGTTAAACAATTTATAGTTTCAAAAATTACGGAAATTATCGAGTTTTCATACATTTCCATAATAATTACATTTTAAAAGTTATGTGAATTGGATCAGCAAATCTGTAATCCGATCAAAATCTCTAATAAACTGAAACAACTGCACGTGAAATACAGATTCAACGACCATAACGAAATTTTTTGTGAGACTAAATAGCTCTTATTATTTATTAATGATCACTATTCAAATGAAATGGAGTACTCCGTAAAAGTCAAGTCACTCTAAACCGATAGCCACATTTGGTAGAAAAAGTTAATTACTACCTAAAATACCTAGTTCTTTATAAAATAAATTTATGTGACTTACATTTGCTTAAAATATTCGAAATGTATAGAAAATATATTGTTCGTGAGTTGATAGGCTACGGTCGGATGTATCTTTGTAATGTCCACAGCTATTGCAGTTGGCTTTCATGTCCATGCCTCAGCTGGACAGAGGGCAGAGAAGTATATAAAATTGCGCACTGAGAAATTCTTGACTAGTTAACAATTATTGAAAAATATAAAGTACTCGTTAAATTTCGAATGCTGCATCGGTGTATCGTTTAGACCTATTAACGCCCACCTCAAATAGGCTTATCAACCCTTATTTCAACTTTATTCAATTATATTACATAAAGATATCAATCAAATGACAAAGCTTAAAAAATCAAAATATATAAAATTGACGCTCTCTGAAATTTGGGTATACATTCAGTCTAGCTGGTTACGCTTCAGGATAATACCGAAACCAACAGTACAACCACAGTATAACCGCTGCCTTATTCTCATGGTTTGTTGTATCTGTCGTCGCAAATGTTTCATATATTTTTTCCCTGCGTTTGGTATCAAAACGAGGCAGATTTCGCCCAGTATGATGAAACATTCTGTTATTATCGCAAAATCACATAATTTTTTCCATTACAATTGCTCAATCCGTCTATATTTTAAATTATTGTAGATGTGTGTGGATGAGTGTGTCTGTCTGACCGTCGGTTTGCCTGTATGCAAAATAAATTATGACGAGGATATCTGCACGAACTTACATTAGTAGTCTATATATTATTAATCTGTTTCGTTATGTTAACGATAACATTCAAATTTCATTTATGCGTAGTAATTAGTATAGCTGATAACAAGTATTGATGCACAATGTACAATGCAATTATCGTTTAACGATATTGTGAACCGATCATTACAAACTGGTCGCTTTTCCGTCAGTAATATCATAATTAAGTACTACAAAGT
This sequence comes from Bruchidius siliquastri, assembly GCA_949316355.1. Lineage (NCBI taxonomy): Eukaryota > Metazoa > Arthropoda > Insecta > Coleoptera > Chrysomelidae > Bruchidius > Bruchidius siliquastri. Next base: position 23,387,654 of record OX438532.1, on the reverse strand, counting down.
TACAAAAATATTGTATTTCTAACTAAATAATGGCCTCAAGAAAGTCTAGTCAGAAACAAATATTTGGATCAAATTTTGGAACTTTGGAACTTCTAATGTTTTCGTATTCCATTCCAAAAATATTGAAAAAATCCCTAAAATTAGCGTTTTCAAACTTTACCTCAAAATTTATATTGTCTTATTTTATCAAAAGTTTGATTTCGGACTTCCATTGTCTATAAAATTTTGAGTATCAAAATCCTTTTTTCTGAATTTATAGACAATGGAAGTCCGAAATCAACTTTTGATAAATCCACCTTGTCTACAAGTTTCAAACAACAGTTTGTCTTATTTTATTGAAGTTCACCTTTTTTGAATTTTTTTATTCATGTGAGAACTTTCTTGGGCGTTCTAAGGTTAAACAAAACCCCTCCTACGGGGCCGCAGAAAATGACCCTTTGCTAACAACTAACTATCATATGAATAATTTCCACCAATATCCTGTAACTATTTTTTAGGCTAGGTAGGTAGGTTTTACGGCATTTTAGGGTATAGTTAATGTTTTTTCCATAGGTAGCTGATTTGCTGCACTTCTGTTTCAGCAATCACAACTACTGCACATTACTGTATTGTGAGATTTGGCGTTACATAAAATAGGTTCTCAATGCACTGGTATCAGCATATTACAGATTTTTATATGAATGTATAACGGTTGATTCACAAGAATTTTTGAAATTGTAACTGATTCAGTTTATCAATATTTTTTTAAATTTTATTCCAGAAGTCTGATCCAGATCTTATTTTCTATTTTCCAATGTATCCGCTGCACATTAACCGATTTTAAAAAATAAAGCAGAATTACTTACGGAATAGTATCTGAATCATTATTTAAAAGCTAAAGCCATTGCGTGAGAAGTATACCGTCAACCTACTTGACGCACTTATTTTCATATTTTGCGAACATGTAACTTTCAACATTATTTTGATAATTTTTTCCTGAGAATTTTATTTTGAGTTTGGTTTATAATTCTAATGAAGGTTTAGAAAAGATTGTCACAATGATAATTCCTAGTTTTGATTGATCAGTAGGATTTCATTATATATATATATCAACTGACTGAATCCATTCATAAATTTCAATGCATCCAAAATTATAATTATAAGATATTGTCATTTACGTGAATTAATTGTATGGCACAATGCAAATGAATTATTCCTAATGTAAACAGTTTATGTCGCCATAAAAGATAAGAAATGATTTAGGGTCAGAAAATTTGTCTAAAAATCAATCAGTTCATAACTCGAATTTCAAAGTCTCATAGGGTTCGGTCGAAATAAACTTATTTATTAATACTACGACGTTTGAGCGTAGTTCAATGCAATCTTTAGGAACAATTGTTTTTAATCAATGAAGATGGAATAGGTCGAAACGTCTAAGATAATACTAAAATAATAATCTTTATTGTCATGCCACCTAAATACATACCTACACGTGTCGACTGTAAAAAATGGAGCCAAGTAGATTAAGTCGGTACTTTCCACGCAGTAAAGAAATAGTTTTCGGCTTGGAAACACATTGTTCGGATATAATGGCAACAATGTGTCATGTCATATAGTTATGAGTTATGTTTTAATTTTTTTTGTATATTTCCAAAATTTAATTCACGCAGATTAGCAGTCCTAAATCCGATCAGAATATTTAACAAACTGAAACAACTGCACGTCAAATACAGAATCAAAGTATTTGACGAAAAAATAAGATACCCTCCTTTCCTCAACCATCACTCATAATTTTTGGTCTCTTTAAAAAAAATGGAAAAAGATCAGGGGCTTCAGAAACGCCTAAAACAGACGTTTGAGTATGTATCATTTTTTAACCATCGACCATCACTGAACCAATTTTCGAAAGCAATTTTGTTGTCTTTGCCATTCAGTAATTTAGCGTAAAAATTTTATGAAAATTCTAAAAGTAATTCCCGAGTTCTAGAGGGACCAAAGATTACAGGACATAATACTGACCGACAACCAGACGGAAATGAATGATACTCTTTTTCGTGATTTATATGTCATGAAACATCAAAAAGCACAATACCTAGAATAAATAAAAATGAAGTAAAGTAGGTTAACGCTGTACTTCCTATTGGATAGAATTAGATAAAGCATAACAATTTAAATCAGGTTTTGGCACAAACTGTTGACTTACAGAATTCCATTTAAAAATATACAAAAAAAATAAATATTATAAATTCAAAAATTCTAGAAATTTTATGGTTATTAGAAAGCAATCAACTTTAAAATACGATTGCGATCTTCAATAAAGTGAAATATAGAGTCAATTTACTTGATGCCTTTATTTCAGAGACTAAATAGCAAATTTTTCATTATTCGTGATCCATATTCGGATGAAATTCATTGACTTGTAGTAATTTTATCGTGCTAGTATCACCGTACAAAAACAATAATTATTGAACATTTGGAAACGTTGCCAAATTATCAGCGCGGCAACCTGACAAAATCCGCCACTGGACTAAATATCTCAAACATGTTTCTAACAAGAGTAGGAGTATGACGGTAATTAAAATTTTAAGATGATAGATTGTATTATACCAAAAATTATTTTTTTGTGATCTCCATCTCTCCCTAACTCCGCCCCCAATTTTGGACCCCTCCCACAAATAGAATTGGAAATGCTCAGGGGCCTTAGAAACGTCCAAAAACAAAGTTAATCTTAATTTTTTTACATTTTTTTGACACTATTCCCGCCGCCCTGAAGCGATTTTCCAAAATTCTTTCCGTCCTAACCACAGTAGGAACCTAGTGTCAAAGTTTCATCAAAATCTGAAAAGAATACAGGGGTCAAGGATTACGGTACAGACACAAAAGATATAGACATACCGACGGAAATGAGTGACATGTATTTTCGAAATATATTACATATGTGAAACATCAAGAAAACACAATACCTCCCAAAACAAATTTTCTTGCAATTACACTAGTAGTTCGTCACCAATTGGTAATTGGGAAATAAGGGCCAAATCGCAACACTAGGATCATTGATAAATCAAGGACTAGGAAAAAATGTTTGAGACATTTTTACAATTCCTGCAACACCAAGTTCATATGGTTAAATCATAAATTCGGATAAAACAGGTTTCTTCGAATTTACTACATCATGTTTGCCGTTGACAGTTAGAGTTGTAAGAAATGATCTTTTGAATCTGGTTTGCTACCATACGTGGCGATGGGTGAAAAAATATCTACGAAGCAGTCGGTGTATTCAAGGATTTGTTTGTTTTTGTTTTGAACACAATAACAATCGACAAAAATCCAATATTGACGGAATGTTTTCAACATTCGGCAAAAGTTCAGACTATAGAAATTATTTTATCATTGCGAAATCTGAAATTTGCATTAGAGTACCTCTCTTGATTCAATTCTTTTACTACAGCGTTTTGATTTTTGTCCTTACCCAAAATGTTGTGCAAAAATTCCATTATAGCCACAATAGCATCACTCAGTTAGAGGGGTATAGTCATTGGTCAAGTAGCTACATACACTAACAGGACATACAGTAATACCTTAAATATAATTTTTCAGCGATTGCAATACATTCTAGGTGTGGCTGCACGGAAAGTAAAACATATGATCTTAAATTTAAAAGTGGAAGATTGCAGTTATATTTTTGGCGTAATGTAACTAAAAGATGTCTTAAGTACAGAGCCAACCTTTGCTGCAATTTCTTCGCTGATGCGGTATCTAGCTCATTGACCTTGTTAAGTTAGATGGACTACTATACAAAATTCTGCTTTCCGACAGGTTTGTCTCGTCTCGTGTGTATTTAAAAGTCACGTTATCATTGACCTAGTGAAAGTAATACGCTCCAAATTCGACACCACAAGGGCGGCTGCTTCATAAGTGCAGCTATGTACCTTTACTGATTAACAGCAGCTCCAATTGGATGTCATCTCGGTGAGATTGGAACCGATTAATTTAGATTAACAGATCTTAAGTTATCGTTGTTACCCAAATAAATACTTTTAGTGGAAGATGGTGATAGTATCGGACCTTGTGGTATAAGTGTCATTAATAACTAAGACCATTCTTTATAATTTCGAAACAGTTGAAAACTTCCTTAACGAAGTGTACTGCAATGTTATCGGTGGCATATACAGAATTTTCGAGCGACTAATTTATTACTATTAGAGGTATTACAAAAAATCATCTCATGAATACATGTAGCTAAACCTAGTATATCTAATTATTTTCATCGCGAAAATTTTCGAATTTGAGAGTGCGTTTTTGAACGTTTTATGATGTCTGCATTTCGAACTCATGTAATTTATTGCTCTCGGTCTGTCTGTTTGTAGTAGGTATAATGCCGCTCTTATCGAAAATCGTTTCATTAGCAGTAGCTATTAGGCAAAACTAAACAGATATCAACCTTAGACTTACTTTTTATTCAGTTTCCCATTATTTTTGCATTGCATTATCAAAATTATGACTTTTGTATTAGTACAATGTGTCAGTTCATTTCCAATTTATCGAACATCCAAAAACATTTTCGGTGTGGTCTAAGATGTTTAAATCAACATTCACTTCATTCTTGGGTAATTTTCAAGCATGTATGGAGATGACCTCTGAAGCACTACCAGAAGCTTCTGCACTCCATCCAGAATCCAGAAAAAGGTCTAGTGAAAGAGCCTGATGATATTACAAAAGACATCCGCAGTTTGGAACATTGCAGAAAAGTGGATGATCCATTCTTATTCTATAGATTTTACCACAGTAAATGTTCGACCGAGATGTTGCGCATATTAACATCAAGAGTCATCAGTACAACAAACACCAGAGGCCTAATAGGCTCATCCTCATCAAGTCGAACTTCCAACATCTCAAACGAGCAGTTATCTATACAGAAAAAACAGTAACTTTTATAATAATAACTACTAGGCTTTAACTTCACTGGCATGGGAGACGTTGTCTACACTTCTTTTCATTTCTTGAGAGCTGTGGCATGGATCGCAATTATAGCCCCCTCTATGTATTCGTCAGTAAATATTTAGCCTGGTGTCTGCAACCGAAACTCCTTACAAAACAGGTAGTATTAGTAGTTTTTCTAAAATTTTCAACTTGTTCATAACTATCATTGGATGATGATCTCGTTCAAGGTTGTCATGTTGATGTGATCTCTCCTGATATTATTGGAAATCAAACAGAAACAACAATTAGCGGAATTTGAGTTGATGCACATTATCAAACATACAGCGACACAACAACGACCGACAAACTCCAGACATATTTATTCCGCCTAAGTAGACGTTGGTCTGTACACCCACCGGAAACTGTGAGGTGAAGATACGTATATTACTTCCGCGAATACATTAACACGATTTGACGTGAAACAGCTGATTAGCCAGTATACTTTTGAATGGAATTTATACCAGAAATAATATTGACAACAGCCACGAATCCAATTGGAATGCATTTGGTTTAGCAGTATTCCAAATTTGGCTAGATATTACGCGACAGCAGGTATTGGAAATGAACCCTTACAGTTTATATGACATAATTTATTTATTTCTGAAAGTTCTATCGTTAAATTTTCCCCACTACAAAGTGAGGGTCCTTTGGGTCCCAACAGTGCTGTTATATGTTCTGATGATTCTTGGTGATACTATGCAAGACAAGACTTTTATCACAAATGCGTTAACAGCAATAGTAATTTAAAAAATAATAAAAATAAATAGCTATTGATGTAACCAGTTCAGGAAGAATCCAAAGCGCTCTAATGGACTGAAATCTTGTAAGCTTGTCATATATTCGTTAAAAAAATTTGACGTGGAGATTTGGATAAATCAGCAAAAATATTTCATCTCTGAACAAGATTTGCCTAGGCACACAATGATTATTTTTAAGATTGTTGTGTAGTGTTATTTAAAAGGCATTTCACCCTGTTAATCAGACAGAGTTTTAATAATAAGCTCTTTGCCCATAAGTATTATTTTTGAGGAAGAAATGAACAACATATTACATTACAAAAATATTAATTGGTACATTAATCAATACATATTACATTCATATCACCTGTAACTTGAAGTTTAAATGGAGACTAAGAATTAACTGTTACCAAAACTTTGAAAATATACACATAATAATATGAAAAGGAATAGTTTTTCACTGCTTCATGTTATGTATATATAGGTGGGTATTTATATTTCAATCATACCATCTTAATTAATTGTTATACATAATATATTTATAAATTATTTTAATCTGGATAGGATTAACCCTAGACATTTCCTTTTTGTGTTGCTTGCTGCATCCTTCCAGCCAAGATGTTAGCTGATGCATGACATGCATGAATTTTAAAGCAGAGAGAATCCCACCTAAGGATCCAATGACCATAACTAGGTGACCAACAGTGTGGTCTGACCAAAGACTGCAAACCTGCTGGTACTTGGTCTATTTTACATCATACATCAAGACGACGTTCATTTCTGCAGGAGCCGAGAATTCAATAACGAATATCTTCTTTCATTGGTTGTCAAGGAGGACTATGTCAGGCTTATTACCTGGCATAAGCTCAAGCATGGGAAACAAATAGTTCCAGTGAATCTGGCATATCTTGTTTTCTACCACAGACTCAATATTCTCTGGGGCATAGGGCAGCACAGGCATCTCATCTGTAATGTAGGAGTGCCACAAATGATAATATAGCGCTCATAGAGGCTCACTGTGCTGATAGACGTAAGCAGTGCCAATGTACATCCTATATGCTGACAGGAGATGCACATGCATCTCTGGCATGTGTTGACATGTTCTACAGCTGGTATCAGGTACTTCCATACCCATAACTATACAATGAGAACATTAATAAAAATTATTATTATTAACATTAATATTAATTACTGTACTCATGCCAGCCTCCTAGAAAAATCAGATTTCTTAATGAGGTGCATTGTCTTTTTGTGATTACATTATTATTAAAAAAAAGGTAGTCTGTGTTCCACATGCAAATTGATATGATTAATCACATTTAAATGTAATCACAAAAAAAATAATACGTGACATTTTCCTGATGTTGCATGACATGTACATTACAAAAAATCATGCCAGTAGTTTTCTATCTGTATCTGGTAATATTTGATCCCTCTATAACATCAAAAGTACTATTTAGTAAAAGTACTTATTTTATCTTGAGTTTCCAATCATTTTTGGGCATACCCAAAAAAGGGTTCAAAACAATTGGAGATTTTACAAACTTTATTTTTACATGTTTAGGCTTTACTAGCACCATACTTTTCTGACATTTGATGGCTACACCAATCCTACAAGTGTACTTGCAATTAATGTTTGTTTCTTTCCCAAATCATTGTTCATTCAATGAACAGTTTGTATCAATTGTAATTATACCCAATTAAATTTAAACCTAGTATGAATAAATATGCAAGTTTAAGGATCTTGTTTTCGTCACATAACAGCCATGATGAGGATCAGTGACGCATCAAATGTGAGATATACAGATAATTAAGAAAATTATCGTCGAAGTCATACATTAATTATCTTTTTCTTCAAAAGACTGTGTACCTCTAACATCTGTGACCTCAACATGCAACACACGTGAACCTGATTCACAGTGCACCGAGTGTATATACATATACCTATTTCTGTACCGCTACAACAAATTTCAGTGAAATTAAAAGTATAATAAAAGTACAAAATTTACTCTACCTGTTTGACAGACTTTTTGAATTCAAGAAGTTGGGTTACCGCCTTATCACTGGATGACATTGTCCTCTTTTCAAGTTTAAGGAAACTATGCACCGCAAAACTTCGTGGGACGCGTAACTGTCCGAACGAGTATTTGAACGTAAACAGTCTGATTACATTACCGTATTTTTCCCACTTATATATCATCCAAAAATCAGTTTCATTCCAGTACACAAACAAATAACATGATAAAAATGGAGGGAGGAGAGATGACAGTGACGTCGTGGAACGTGGAAGGTCCTGACATAAGACAAATAAGTTTGGAAGTGACTACTGCAACACAAAGCACCATGTACCTACAAAGGTGGTTTCATCAGTGGTGGTAAAGTGGAGGGTTCCGAGATTCCTCTATCAGAGATAAGCGTCATTTGTTTTTGTACCTACCTGCTTACCTACATTTTAATATTCAAAGTGGGTACTCGTTTCACTAAATGTGGTTGTCCTGCCTCTTCCTCCCTCAGCTGTATAATTAATTGTTAAAAACTATCAAAATAAAACATGCATTGTACAATATTATCTCTCCGTTGTCATCAGCACAACGTGTTTGCGTAAATTGTGTCCAGAGATCCCCAACCTTCTTTGTCTCGTAAACGACCTTTTTTGTGGTAGACCCACTACTTATGCATTATTTTGACAAATCATCAAATTCAAAAATGACTGAATGGTCACTGTGAAATATAGAGCGACACAAAAATAAAACACACATATTGTGTTTTATAAAATTGATTAAGGACTCTTCAAAGATTTTATATTGTCAGGCGGACGTCTAGGCATCCCAGAGAGAAATCTGATCTGCTATTCATATCTCACCCCCAATTGTTTTTACATTCACAGTTGCGCGGAGTAGGTGGTACTACATTTTATATATTTACATGAAATCACCCTCAAACACGAGACTACAGTCGAGTTGAAAACTTTATTCTGACTCTTACATCTTGATTTTTTTGGAGTCGTAGTCATTTCCTAATATGCTTAGTTAGGCAACACAGACGACACAAAAATGAACGATAAGTCATAAGACGTCGTTATTAAGTATCGGCCGGTGAATTTTTAGCATGGGCTGGGTTAAGTGAACCTATGCTGCTACTGCTACTGAAAGTAGTGTACTGTTTACCATCGGTAGATTTTAATGTTATCAAATTGGGACATGAACACCCCAGAAAGTTTTAGTTTGAACATTCAACACCGAAAAAGAATTATGCAATAATCATCCGTGCTACACTATTATATGTTATATAGCCGAGCTAAAAAATAAAAATGAGTAATAAAATTCACTCAATAAATACACCCTAGCCTAACCTCAACTTGCTTTCTGATTCAATTCGAACGTATCTAAACAACGTCTTTGACTGGTCAAAGAAAGCAGCCTCCTCTGGATTTTGAACTAAAAAAGAGGAAATCACAATATCATTCCTCTTCTTCGTATGTAGGTATAACATTGCGGCTGTTCCCATGATGCCAGTGCCGAAATAAGCTCGATGGTCAGTCACTAATTAATACAAAAAGTTAGCTGAATGTTACTTGAAGTCCATACTTAGTTAAATTTGGGTTCATTTTGGACAGAAAAAATTATAGCAAATAAAATATTTTCTTTCAAAAAATCATGGGGAGACTGAGCCTCCCTTGCCTTCAATGACCGACTGCCACTGCCGATGAGCCAGGAGCCGTTCGACCGTTCGACGCAGAGCAAAAACAGTATCTATTAACATTCTGATGATTTGTGGCAGGGCCGAACCGTGTCGGGGTGCATCGCACCCGTACAGTACGAACAGAGGCGGCAAAATATTTTTAGAAATAACTTCAACACCGATATCCCTTCCTGCAATATGCAAAACACATCACCAAACCTTCAGTCAAACTATCCAGATAGTTTGGTTTCAATTTGCTTTTAAAATTTTGTGAAAATGCTAAATAGGCGATTATCATCATGAATTTTATACATTCCAACTGATGAAATTTTGCTGTAGATGTCTTCCATTCTCTATACAAACGCGTCTGAAAATTCAGCCGTCCTTCATTTTTGTAGATAACCTCTCGCAGTCAGAAAGCCTATCGCGCTTCAGATATGTTGTGAGAGTGTAATTGTCTATTCACATTGACCTTAAAACAGTGTATATCATAACCATCGAGGAGAAAACTTGGATGCTCATACCACAACGCCGAGGTTCTCCAAAAGAACCATTTTTGGAGGAGGTACATTCGAGGCAAGACGTGGTATGGCTCCGCCCGCAGGGCCCTCTAGTGTTTGCTGTACTAGGACTCTTAGTGTTATTATGCAAGACAGCTCGGCTGAAAGTTTGCCATAATAGCAACTATAGAATAGAAACAAATTGGTCACCCTCATTCGATTTTCTAAATTGTCGAGATCCCTTGTAAGGTTAACATCATCCATCAGACGTACTGCTTGTTTCTTGATTGTGTCCAGTAGCTTAACGGATTCCTTGGGCGTGCACCCCACAATTGCGAGCAGTACTTGATGGATCGTCTGACCTGAACTCTGAAGGGTAGCAATAGCTGTTCCAGATAATACAATTTTCTCGAGTCGACGAGAACCCTGAGCTTCTGAGACGCCCTTGATGTTAATTCTCAGCAGCTTGGTAGAAGGTGGTTCAAGCGATGGGCGTCACTCCATCTCCACGGCTGGCAGACCACCATGTTACTTTCTTGTCAGAGTTGTTGCCTGAGTGTGCGTTAAACTGGACTGCCTGTATAGATCCCCATTCCACAATTCCCTCATTGCTCTGAACAACATGCTACCCCCGCTGAAGCAAGGCTTCATGGGAGCTGTATGTAAGAACGTTGGAGAAAGGACAGATGTCCGAGGAACGCCCGTGTTGGTAGTAAACATATCGGAAGTGTATCCATTCACCCTTCTCAGTTATAGGGTAAACTCCATCTAGTATGGAATACAATCCATATCTCGATGTTGAAATCTAATTTCTTTTGTGAGTGCACGCAGATGGTAGTGAATAGATTACCCCTTTGGAAGTTTATTGTAGAATTGGTAGCGAAAACTTGCCCCAAAGAAAGTTTTCCTATCGGTATGGGCGATGGACCTATTCACACTCCTTGTGGTGGTATGGACGAATAAATCCATACCAATTAGTTCTGGCTAATAGGCTACAGATCAAAATGATCTGGATTAGTTAGGAAATGAGAGGAGTTTGTTTTTAATTTTCTGTTGCGCCCCTCTATCAATAACAACCTGATTGCAGTAATTTCTGGCATCGCTGAAACTGCGGTGATTTTCGATGGTTGGATTGGCTTTGTACTGTTGCTAACTGCGTCTCTGCAGCTCAGGATAAAGAAATGTTTGTTTTTGGAGGTGTGTTTGTCAACGTCAAAAATGTAAGCTTCCATACCTGATATTAGCACGGCTGTTATTTTTTAGCCACAAGCTCACTGGGCTCTGGACTTGAAACAAACATCATGGAAAAGACTAGTAATAGTTCCTAAGATCATTCCAATTTGCTGATTTGTAGTGCCAAACTCTGGGTACTTTAGTATGATGTTGGTCTAGTGATGGCATTCTAGTGGATGTGTCCACTACGTCTTATTGGGTAGCTGGGGTATCGCAAGTCTAAGACACATATCCAGGACCTCCAGTTCCTCGGAGGGTTGGAGTTATACTGTGCATGTCCAGGCTGAAAGACATATTACACGTGACAGAACTCACTACCAATTAACCTGATTGCTACTACTGCCGATCAATGAACCTAAGGAATAGATATCTGTTGCCCAAACCCCACGACAGGGACGTTAGGGTTGGATTTTCATGGAGAAAAGGAAACGAAATTCTAGCTAAGCTGGTCTGACGTAATGTCCCCGTTAGTACTGCAGCATCCAGATTTATTGTGCTTTTACTCCAATTGCGTACTGTGGCAATTCTAGTAGTCTTCAACGTTGAACAGTTACCCTGCTGGTACTGTACTGCACTCTATTGAGACTAACCTAGTATTGCCAAAGAGCTATTTGCTTTTGTGATCTAACGGATGGCACTTACAGAGGACGTGAAGGGCGGACTCTGTTCTTTCCTTGTTAAGGTCCTGTTTATAAAGCTATAATTTATTCAGGTTATCCTCCAGGCCCCAGTGTCCTGTGAAGAACCTAGTAAGTTTATGAAGCAGATTCCTATTCAAAGAAATGAGTCCTCCAGCCATTTCTGAGCATGATATTTCAATGAATTGTTTTATATGCCTGCGTCATTAGGTTCCAGTATTACTTGTGCTGAAGTCTCACCTATTCCCTGACTTGGTTCCTAATTGCGTTCTTAGGGAACCTTTAGGCTAACTCTGGGCCAATGAATGAGGAAGATGATACCTTTCTTGTAAACTCATGGCGATATTTTTGTTTTTATATTCTCGCCCTTTATTTTTGCGCAGTGCCAGATGGCACGCACCTCTGCCTAAAACACATATGCGTATTAACCAAGCGGTATGCTATATTTAGAGTTGTGTTCCACCTTAGATTCCGTTGGGGTACCAAGTTAGATTTCCTTACAGGTTTTGTCTTTAATTAGTCTCAAAGTTCTTTTTGAAAGCAAGTCTCGGAGTTATGTGATTGTTTCTCCTCTAGTAAGGTGCTACCCACATATTCCGTAATTTGGTTGTGTCAAATATCCAAGTAGATTCCTAGTGGCGTTGTTTGCAGCCTGTAATAAGACATTATCGCCTTCCCTGATTATTACGAATTTTACTGAGGAAAGGTTTAGCATGGTCACCAGTACTGCAAATGAAGCACTCTCACTATAGCCAAACAGGCAAGCCTTTTTACCATGCTCATCAGTTCCGTAATGGCAGATCGTCGTTTCATCTTTGGCACCATACCAAAGATGCATATGTGATCATGGGTTTTAACAGGTCAAATTAGAGTCTAGTATGATTCCTCTCCTCTCCCGACAGCTGTATTTGATTCTCCAAAAGTTGCAGTGGATCTAGCCCTTCTAGCTTTCTTCTTTTGGTGAATGTAACTATGGACGTCTTGAACGGACTGATATTTATTCAGACGCTCTTGTGATGTCCACCTTGTAACTACGTTCAGAGCCTTTTCATTTTATCTCTCACCATGCTCTGGGATGTGCAGGTCATCTGCAAATCCTAGCATTCTGTGCCCATAATTGTCTAGTGTCATCAGCTCATCCACTCACACAAAGTGTGGACAGTACTTCTGATGGTTCTGATTGTATGTGCGTCCCGAGAGAAGGGTAGCTGCTCCACAGGGATTAAACAATACATCTGATTATACCTAAAATATATATTTAACCAACCCTTGCATTACGTCTGTATGTATACATGTGACCAATTTTCGTGCACTTTATAGGAGAAAATTCATAGTGACATACCCCCACCGCAAAAAGCTATCTATGTCACTACTTTCTTCTATCATGCCCCATAGACAATTATGTGGTGCAGATCCGAAGACAAATTTTTTTTTGATCATGTAATTAAGTTATCAGATCGTCGAGAAGAACCAATAATAAGAACCCTTGATAAACCTGGAGAGCAAGAAAACAAAGTTACTGTGCTGAATATCTCATTTTAAAACTGGTATGTAAGTACGGAAAAAAGCGGATAATTACATTAGAAAAGCGGACAAATGAACAGCAATGACCACTGAAAAGGAGACGTCTGGCAATCCTGCATGCAGTTAATATGCTATGCATTTCTGGATTTAATTTTCGGGATCTAGGTTGTCTAAGTTTTAGTTCTAATATCAACTGATATCGTTGATTAAGGACTCTTACTAATATCCTATATATAACAGACATACTTCAATAGATTTATTATCTAACTGTAATGATATATACATACAATAAATACAATGAACATATTGCTACTACTACTACTTTTTCATATTTTCATCATGGTCATTCTGATATAGCTTGAAGTCAATTGGTTTATCATAACCCATTATTTTTGCATAGTGATCAGGATTATCAAACAATCTAGGATCCAGGAATAACTTTTTTCCTCTTACTGTGAATGTTGTGAACATGCCTGGTACATCTGGTACTTTAACTTCATCTGTCTTGAATTCAGTCTACAAAAGAAGCAAATATTTAGTGCTGACAGTACCTAATAAAAACAATAGATTTGTAGAATGAAATGATTTAATATCTCTGATAAAATATGCATCAGTCAGTTCAACTTCTTATATTGGCAGTTGTCTTCAATTTTAAATAAATAAAAATATTAAATTAAAGTAATATTTCTTTGCAATGTAATGAGGTGGTGTTTTGTTATAAGTGCTGATATATTTTCAGGTATGCCATGTTGGCCTACCTGTTATAAATGCTCTTCAAATTTTACGATTTTTTTACAAATTTAAATCTAACAGTCAGACGATGATTTGAATATAATTCGAAATGTGACACTGGAAGAAAAAGTTTTATTTGTGACACTCTGTGTTGGTTACACAATCTTTCTATCTGTATATTCTTTTCCACCCAGTGAAGGCATTAGTAAAGTTTAATTCCAAAACTGTACCTAATATCAGACTTGGAGTAAATGTTGAATGAAAAATAGAGGCTTCCCCCATTTTAAAACAATGCAGCTACACATTAGCTATTTTTGTATTGACAAATTTTGTATATTTTTAATTTATTCATATTTCTGTTAGATGAAGAAAAAAATATACCACATAGGCAATGTACCTTAAATTTTATTTAGAAAGGAGTGTAAGTGGCGGAAAATATTGTATCATTATTTATTGTGAATAAACTAATTGCCATTAAAACTTCTGCATGTGGATTGTAGGACTAATAGTAAAATGAAATGTTTCTCTATTGTCCCATTGGAAATCAACTAATTATATCACATACTAACTGGAATGGATAACATTGTGTTCTTTCAGTACTTCCACTATATTAAGTAGATACTATCTGTATTACCTGTTTTGATTGGCAGAAGAAACTAATAGTCCTAGCCACATAAGTGCCTGTATCTTTTTTATATGTAAGATGTGTGATGTAATTCTTTGTAACAGAATGAAGAAGCAGTGGAGTAACAACTGTAAAGAATCCAATAAAAGAGTATGCTGCTAAAATAATTGGTATATTTCCAGTGGATGATATTGCTGTGTATAAAAATGGTTGTGCTACTACACCAACGATACTTGAACTTAGGGAGAAAATCTGCAAAATAAAAACTTAATGAATACTTTGATTATTTATCATATCTCATTTTTATTCACCTTAACTGCTTTGATTTGTGGTGTAAGCAATCCATAATATACTTGGGTTTCATATTTTGTGCTCGTCCCAGCAAAACGAGCATTGTATTGAGTTTGGAAGGTAATCGGTATTAAACGTTTTTTAGAAAACAGACAAGTATCTGAGGAAATCTGGTACACTTTCCCAGCATTTGTATGATATGCTGGTAATAAACGTAAACACGATTTAATTGACATTTTTTAATTTTATCTTTAACCTAAAAACAGCTACGATTTATTAATTTCTTTAACCATTCTAGATACTACACGAGGGTATTGTAACCCGTATGGCAGCTTACTGTAATCAGGGTTGCCTGTGGTGGGATGTTAGTTCACCGAGTAGTCGACCGAATGTATTTCCTTGTTTCTAGTTTCAGAGCCTTTTGCAGAGGAGCTAGGGGTTATCAATGAGAGGAGCAGCTCTGAACACCCAAGGGGTGAGGATAAACTTAAATCAAGGACAATTATCAATTTTGGCAGCATCAGCGTTTGTTAAAAAACTCGTAGACAGGGACGTAGCGATACCATATTCCAGGGGGAGAAAGAAATGAATTTTTTTCAACTATAGGTATATATGCGGAATTTGCTAACTCTTTTTGTTTATGGTGGCCGCGTCTTCCTTGAAAAATTGGAAGAACTTAGGAGCAAAAAACACGAGCTACAGTTCACGCTTATAGAGCGTTACTACTTCCCGATAGCTTTTCCAAAATATTCATAAATCTTTTAATTTTCACCAAATTTTTTCGACTTTTTATATATTTTCTCGTGATCTCTTCACTATAATTTGCCAGTTTTCAAAATAATTCTGAGACATTTATTATACAGTTCAGGTGAGGTGATAGAACAGGCAAGTAACTGGAAATGTCTGTGGTTGAGTTTTAGTATAGTTCTGAGAGATGGCAGTTCTACATATTTCCTCAAAAATATATTTTTGTGAGCAATCATCTATGTTAAACAATTTTACGGCTGATTACCGTAGCCAAAAAAATATAGATGATAGAATATCAATAACCAACGCCAAAAACATCGAGACATCTCACTTAATAGAAACCCACGCATAATTTTAGACTCAACGCCCAAACCAAAATGCTTAATATTTTAATATTTTTGTCGAGCTTCGCTGCAACTGCACATATTTTCAAAAACTACTAAGCTATTGCTGTAACAAACTTTAATCCGACGAGTACTTTCAGCGTTATAGAGGGTCTGAAAAGCACCTTACTGGATTTTTTCACACAGATCACAGTGTGGTGGCTGAGACTACAGCGTTAGCACGGAAACTGGAGACTCCGGTTTGAGATCTGACCGGCCAAATAAAATTTATGGATGAGGATGGAATTTCTCTTTTAAGACTTATCACTCTGTGTTTACACAGTTATGGATATATATATATATATATATATATATATATATATATATATATATATATATATATATATATATATATATATATATATATATATATATATGGATATTTGTTAGAATGAAAGCAATAAGAAGTCCAAAATAAATGTTTAGTGTCCAGGGAAATTGGTCTTTGACACCAGTTTTAGAATTTTATTAAAATACAAACAGAAGCTATTATAAGCCTAATCGCTTTTAACGAAAATTTAAATTATATTTATCAATCTCGGAACCAAAAACGTCTAAAACAAAACCACTATACCTTCTTTGTTATTCTCCACCAATTTGTATTTAACTAATTACCGAACATAAAGCAACATGATAAAAAAAGCAAATACATCCGTTGTTTTAAATTTGTAGACAGCGTAGACGTCTGTAATGTTGTGTTTCGGACCTCCATTGACTATATAATCTAGAGTTTCACGACGTTTTGATTGATTTATTACCTTCAATCATCCTCAACTAAACTGGAGAACATGTCCCTTCAAATCTTTTTATGCTCCTCTGGCTGGCGCGTCGTTTTTGTGGCTAGTTCTGATTGGTTCGGACGGCGTAGCTTTCTGCTGACGCTACTGTTCGGTGGTTATCGTGTGAAATAGCTTCCTTATTTTTCTCGTGCGACGCTGCCATATTGGTTTTATTTCTACGCTAGGTTTGCCATATAGGTGGCGTTATTGGCGATGAAAGCTCCTTGAAAAGTCCGAAATATAACACCCCAACTTACCAAATAACGGCCATAGTGATGATTGAAAGTAACAATGATAAAAAAAATATTTTTATATAAAAATGAGTAATATTGTATCTTTTTCGACTTCTATTGTTTAGCAGTGCCGGATTCACGGCTGACAAGTGTGAGTGGCTTGGCTCAGCGTTTAGAGGGTTAAACAGTGGATTTTGAATTAAACAAATCTTCACTAGGTTGTAATAGGATACATCCTTCGAAAAAAAAGTGTAATCGTAATTAAATGATTTTTATTGCTTTGAGATGCTACTTATCATACAAGTGTGCGAAATGTGTAAAATTGGTTCAAATTGTCTCAAATTCTATGAAAAGTGATTTTGTTGTTTTTTTGGTCTAATCCAAGGTAATATTTATTCCAAGACAATTGATTTAATATTTGAACTGATGACACCAATCAAATTAGGAGCACAAGTAGTCTGAAAACGTTTGCTTTTACAACAAATTATGGGCTTATGCGTGGGAAACCAAAAATGAAGTCAAGTAGGTAGAATGTCTCTCAATCTTCACACTGGGCCTGCTTGCTTTTGAAACTTGTTTTGCGAATCTGTGGTCATTAGGAAATTATTTTCTATTAATATTTGTGAGTACTTTCTGATATCTCAGACGCTGGTTAGCCTATGTAATGTCCATTATAAAAGTTACCTAAACAAAATTGTCGAAGAAACAAAAATTGAATGTCATTGTAGTTTAGCACAAAAGGGAGAGATGGCACATGTTGGTACGGGTACCGTCATCTATATTAATTATAACAGGGTAATCTGTCACTATTCACAAGTTATATCTGTTCCGTTGATGGGATTTTACCGAGACTTGGTTTTTGAGGGGCGCCCATGTGTTCCATTTGTTTGAAAGGGGATCAGGAATTATGGGCTTTATAAATATTTCCGACTTTTCACACTATTGCCTATTATATAACCTATTTCGAACGCACAATTGTTAGTATTTATGAAATACTTTTTTCTTTGCAAGAGGTAGGGTGAATAGAAAGCGCCACGCAATTATTGAAGGGTTAGGAGAGGAGGTCACAAAAGTGAAAATTTGCGTCACGTAATATATGCGAATATATTTAAATAAAAAAAACTGAAAGGAGTTTTGTAGCAAGCCCTAATTCATATCAGTAGTTTCACAAAAAGTAAATCTTATTATCAAAATAAATAAATAATTAAAATAAAAAACGGAATATTTTCTTTGACAACGCCTTATATTGATCAGAAACTTGTCAAAATCAAATATAGATGTTTTCAAAAACATTCGGTTCCTTAAATAAATTGTCATGATATTTTCTTGTTTTTCTTTATTATTACTTCGACAGCAATACACCGATTTCATTGTTACCCAAATATTATTAAAATTGATGCAACACTTATTTATTTTAACCAGTGACAAAACGCTGACAGACTGACAGACAGATTATACGTGCGAAGCAAAAAAACCCATCCATTTTCTATGTCGCCTCTTCCAGGATATTCTGACGCCCTCGGAATTCAATCTCACATACAGATTTGCAACGAAATGGCAACTCGGAATGAATCAGCCTCTTATGACATACGACCGACTTTAAAAACAGATGCGTTTTCGAAGCAGTCGTATAATTATGAAGTACTTTAATTGACGTAACATATTTTGCGACCATTATTATATGTTATAAATTCATTTAGATCACTTTTTCAGAGCTGTTGCACGATTTATGTAATACTTATGCAAGATGCGTCATTTAGAGATGTCATTTTATTTGATAAACATGCTTAGATTGTGGAAGTCTGGAAGTATTTCAATGACCAAGGTAAAGACTGAATACAGAGGACTACGGCGACTGCTATGAAGAAGTTGAAAATATTTTTTGATAAGAGATTTGATCTGATTAGTGTTCACGGAATCGGTAAAGATGTCTCCTTATCTAAGTGTTCCACTTTCCCAAAATCCTAGGAAAACCAAAGAAACAGTTCTTGCATGTATAGTTTAGATGGACAGCTAAGCAGCAGCTGAGGCCGTCCAGTAGGCTCAGAGGGCGAAACGTTAGTTTTTCTGCAAAGGCAGACCAAATATCATGCTCCAGAAGCACTACAAGAAGAAAAATGTCTAATCACATTGGTGTTAAAATGCCGCAAATTGTAATCATCGTAGAACACACACCGTGGCATCACATTTGATAGCGCTGACGCTCCTGCAAGCACAGATTGACGGAAGATCTTCTGGCTTCCATTACCCACATATGGAGCAGACCAATTATTTAAGCTTCATGCATATGGGTGGAATGATAGGGTTCTCAAGAATCGATTATTTGTGGTGGTCAGATGTATTTAGCGTTAACACCAGCGTTTCCCAAGGATACGTTCATTGTTCAATGCTCTTCATCAAAGAACTGTCGGAACTAACATCTAATCTAATCTAAAGCTTCACAGTTGATAGCCATCCTCAGATACCTTGCATTAGCAACCTAGCAGTTTGTTGTACAAATGGTGTTAACCTTGTTACTTTTCCACGAGGCCTAATTGCTTGGCTCCGTATATCTGAAGCAATTATTGACGGGCCGATTTGGGTCTCTAACAATGTCAAAATTTATGATTTTCCTGTCTGCAGATATCGATGGAAAGAGATTATGTATGAGGCGAGATATTGAACATTGTTGCTTGAAACTTGTAGACAAGGTGAATTTTTGAAGTTTGATTTCGGACTTCCATTGTCTATAAAATTTTTGAGTATCACAACGTTTCGATTGATATCTTCAATCGTCAGTTGACCTGAAGACGATTAAAAATAGTGTATCAATCGAAACGATGTGATACTCTAAAATTTTATAGACAATGGAAGTTCTAAATCAAACTTTTGATCTCGAACATTCGTGAAATCGACCCTGGATGTGTTCCTTTGGTCTTGCGGTTTGTGTCCTCGCGAAGTTGCTGCAGAGAGCGACTACTGGTGTTGGAGGACCACCTGGTATACGGATTTTATTCACTGAATTCTTTGATCTTGGAAGCGCCATTGAACATTTGTTATTATACATGCGCAACTTTATGGTCATTGGTCTAGCGACGTAGCTTAAACCGTGAGGCCACTTGGATTCAGCCGCCAATATTCTGATATGGGGGAGATTGCACCGGATGATGGGTGAAGAGACTGCGCATCTCCCCCAAATATTCTTTCGCATTGGAGGCAGAAGGGATCCCTAACCCAGGGTTAGTTGGGAGACGACAATTGATGTACCCACGACGTCCTGCTGGGTAGCTGGGATACTGCATGTCCAAGATATATGTCCGAGTCACGCCAATCTAGGCCAGAAAAAAATTCTTATGTTTTCTCAATACTTTTTGCATCAGTAATCAAGTTTTGATTGACCAGTTTTACAATCCCCTTACCGTTATTTAATCTTTACTTAAACTTTAGATATGCCACATAAAATCTGACAATTTAAATATCTGAATTTAAATCTAAAAAAAAGGAAATCAATTCAAACAACAATCGTAATAGAATTAAAGGAACTGAAATCAATTATCTCACATTACCTGATAACAAAAAGTCGGAAATTCACAAGTCATAGTCCAGTCATAGAGGTTAATTTTTCAGGAGGAATTCCGATAATGGTTGATCATACTTATATACTGGTGTACTTGTCACCAATAAAAGTAGCTATACAATGAAGTGATGATGGTCTCACTTGAAAGAACATGCAGGGATGAGTAACGTGGAAATATTCTATGTATTATTTATTATCTTGCTAGTTACATAGACTGATTATATCATACCAGATTGGAAGCATATTTAGATGCATACATCTGACAACAATAATGATAAATTTCTCTGTAGGAACACAAACGTCGAATGGGGATTCAAATTCTTATCTTGACTTTGCGAATTCATAGTTGTTCCAGTGTTCACAATTTTGTTCGATATCCATTGCTATAGTAATACAGTCAGTCCGGTTTACCTATGGGCTCTTTGGGCTGGCGCCCTGGGGCCTGAATTCTGGAGGGGCCCGGAAAAATATATAATATAAGAACGAGAGCTAATTCAACCATTTTACGAAAATAATGTGGTTTCAATAATTTATTGTACCTACCTATAGTTTTTATAATAAATAATAATATGAAGCATATGTTTATTTATTACCTGATAAAGAAGAGCAATGAAGGGTGGCCAAGATGTCCAGCGCCCAGGGCCCGAAGTGCGATAAAATCGGCACTGAATACAGTTGTTTTAAACTGGTAGAAAACAGAATGTACCGAGTTATAAATATATCAAGACAAAACTACATATCCATGAAAGATGAAATAATTTTTGAATAGCCGCTTATATAGATGACAGCTTTCCAAAATAAGATACTATTTTCCGACAGTCATAATTTATACCAAGCATAAAAAATGCAATGACATGTCCAAAAAATGTCAGAATTCAAGTTAGAAAACGTTTGATTTTTATGATTATAACACCATAAAGAGGGTGTACTCAGCTTTCCTGAAAGTTGAAGTGCGTAAGCTTAATGATTTGGATATTTTTTTTAGCAATATTCAAATTCCGATATCAAGTGATGAGCTTGGGAAAAATATAGCATTAATATTTTTCTATTTGGATAAAATTAATAAAAACGGTTTGAAAAATTGTAGAACATTTAATATATACGTAAAGACCACAATGGGTCAATTATATTTTGCAGAACTGGCTGGCAGCAAAAGTGGTAATTTCTAGTAATTTGGTCTCTACAGTAACTAGATTAAAAGTGGTATTTTAAAGATCCGTTGAATGGATTATATCCGCTTTCCTTCCGTGAAAAATCAGATTATACGGTAGAATTGCGTTCATCGGGAACCTACTATTAGTCTTGGATAACAGATACGTGATCGATATAACTGAAATACAAATATTTGTAAAACAATCAACGAAATTTGTAGAAGCACAATTTATATCATTTGCGGTGAGATGTCGGAGATTATTATATAATGCGTCTAGCAATTTAAATAACTACAGAAGGTGTATCTTGGTAGATGTAAAATTGTAACGAAATTTGTTTGATTGGATATTGTAATTCTTATCGGCAAACCGAATGCCCTCTCTGTTTAGTCTGCATTCAAATATCTTAGTATCTGTTCATTTTCTTAAGCTTAGATCACAGTGCGCCGCGTTTCGAAGATCAATTTGCCATCTAAATAACGCGTCTACATTGACAATCAATTTTTCCGCTAATTATTCTCATTCTAATAATTAATTTTTTTTACTGGCCCCTAATTAAAACCATATACGATTGCCTCAAAAATCTCTTCTAACATTTCCTTTGCCTAGGCAGCCAAATCAGAGTACAAAATATATATTATATTAAGGGAATCGTTTTGTTTTCATACCGATGAGAACAGTTTTGCTTTCAAATAAGACCTTAGTAGTAGTAGTAGTAATATTGGGGAAGCAAAGTCTGGCAAGTAGGCCACTTTTGGCCCTTTTTGCCGACTCCGAGGACCATCACTAAAACTAGGGCAGAGATGGTAATTCCTTACTGTCGAACCTTCCCGGCCTTTTAGTAAATACTTCTTCTTACATAAGCTTTATCACGGTAAAATTGATTGCTCTGAGTTGCTGGCATGAATCAATCTGAATCATCCACAATTTCGCGGCAGACAATGACCTTTTACTGTAACAATCCACGAACTAACTTATTACTAAAATCGCCGATATCAGTAATGTACAGTACACTATTCAATAATCTCTCGATTTGTTCACATGTAGTCTTATGGACTTGAAATCAACTGCTAGGATAGCCATATTTGACACAGGAATTGTATTGTATATTATATATTGCTCTGTAAAGGGATATATTCTGTTGGGCAATGAAGTGCTATTATTATTATTATAAAGGTCATGATTTCCGACCATTCCGCTGAGTAGCTCTCTTCCCTGTCGAACGCTGCTGTGACGAACACCTCAGCCCTAACGCCGTTGTATACGGCACACTCTCCCAGGAAGTGGAACGAGGTCTTGTCCTCCTCCCAGCACCTCCGACAAATTGGGTCTTTGACCACACGTATGAGTGACAGGTGCCTGTTCAATCTGCAATGACCTGTGAGGATCACTACCAAGTGGAGTGAATCCCTCCTCCTGTTCATTAGCCATAACTCCCTACGTTTGTTGGGGCCTGCTATGAACTTCTTGGACTGTCTCCACCCAAGCTTTCGCCAGTTCGTTATATGTTCAATCATCTAGGGCATTACTGACCTGGCCTCTGATAATACCCAGCAAGGGTTCGGGGCCAATTCATATACCCCTTGATCCCATCCTCGCCAAGCAATCTGCTTTCTCATTACCTGGCATCCAACTGTGACCAGGGACTTACATGAGGGTCACGTTCCTGGATTGGGCTAAATTGGAGGGCGGCGCTGCATTCCTGGACTAGTGGTGATCTGGTCCTTGGAGATGCTACTGGTCTCAAAGCTGCCTGACTATCGGAGCATATATAGATGTCATGCTCCGTGCATTGTTGTACTTCTGCTGAGTATGCCACCATAAGGATGGCAAATATCTCTGCCTGAAATACTGACGTCTGGGTTCTCATCGCTCCACGCCTCTACCTTCCAGGCACATTCCCGCACCACTAGATCCCGTCTCTTTTGACCGCGATGCGTCGGTATAGCAATAATCCAGATATCCAGAGACGGCAAGCCAAGGAAGACAGGGCTACTGACTGCGTGGTTCTCATTGCTTCCGTAATCCACAGCACTGCCATGCTTTGAATAGTGGCCAGCTTGCGGATTGGAGTGGTTATTTGGGTGAAGGTACACCATACCAAGCACCCGTACTGAATTCTGGCCCTTATCATCAAGGCTTCAGCCCCCAGGTTCTGCCTATAACCTGGCGTAACTGCCACATGGTAGCTATCACCATCTTGTACAGAATGTGGCTGTGCTTATTACATGACATTCTACCATCCAGTACCACCCCAGGTACTTCACTTCAATGGCTAAAATTGTGAGCCCTGTAGGGTGGGCTGCTTAAAGTGTCCTACGTTCTTCCTGTGTGCGAAAAGGACCCACTCAGTTTTGGCTGGGTTGACTGAGAGTCCGGTTTCCTCACACCATCGTTATAGTATATTACAGATTGCTTGCATTCTCTCGCAGACGACGCCCAGGAATTTACCCGAGATTAGCACCAGCCTATCGTTCGCTTCGGTTTGTGAATAGAGCCCAGAAGCGCTGAGCTTCTCTAGGAGGCCATCCATGACCAGGCACCTAGTCATGGATGGTAAGGGTAGAGGCAGCTGTCTTGCGGGCATCGCCCACTAACCTCCACCTCTAGCTTAATCTCTCAAAAAAAGCGCTAACTATCCTATCCCTGAGGGAAGATCTGACGCAACAGACAATGGAGGGTGGAAACCCCCTAACCTGCGGGACACTGCAAAAATTCGACGTGCGTGCCTTGTCAAAGGCTCCTTGCACGTCAAAGAAAACTTTCAGGGCTACTTCCTTGTGGTGTAACGCTTTTTCGTCCTTCTCCACTAGAGCGTTTTTTTGAAAAAAAGGTAATAGCCACAGTCATAGGTGCTGAAAATCATACGCTTGTGTATCTTTAGTTTGGAATCATAATTGTTAATACTCACAATCAGTGGGTGTTTCACCCTGAAGTGTATAGTACCTCCCCAAATATAATACCTAAGTATGTATTGATATGAAAGGCTACAATGCATTTGCACTGTTGATTAATCCAATACAACGGACATATTGCACCGACGCACCAGAAGTTCAACTCTGTGCCTGTTTTATACTATTGGGATCCAAGTACAAACCATAAGGAAAACTGAAATAAAAACTTAAGATCCATCTGTATTTTTGTAGAACGTTGATTGAATCTTTCCCTGAAGCATGCTCAGCCAAACTGGGACATAATATATTCGAAGAATTAGAAATACAATAGTCATTCAAGTTTATAACGGCAGAATCTTTGACCTTGAAATCTTTGTACTTTTTGGATAGTATAGAAACTTGCTTCTATTTTACTGTTTCCTAAATATGTTCTCTAAGCGATGATTTTTGATTTTCGCTTTTAGTTATATAATTTTGTGCTTTTTAATTCGACATTAGGTCTAGTTTAGAGGAATATAATAATAGCCACATAATAATATACTAGATTATCGTGATGTTCATTCATAAACAGATGTGTTGGCTATGGCCTTTGCACATTTTTCCTTGTTTGGGAGTTCTTCCTGAATATTTATTGTTCGGTTACTGATAAATATGTCTGAGACATTAATGTACTTATCGGTAATTGTGATTGAACAATAGTGTCTCTGAAAAAGGATGCAACATTCAAATACAAAAACTCAAAAACATATTTTTAGATTTTTTCCAACTTCTTCTAAAAGTTATTCATTATTCAAAATAACAATAGTTATGGTTTTCAACGATAAATTATTTGAAATCTGGAAAACCTTACGATATTTCCTAAGCTCGCAATCTACTATCCGACTTAAGTCGGATTTTTCGAAAACTTTCTCGATTCTACGCTACGTATTTTCCGTAAAATTAATTGAGACATATTAAAAATATTTCGCACATTTGACACCGAAACAGCTAGGCTTGAAATATTTGCGGTGAGTTTTATATAAGTCTAGTCAGAGGTTCGACGTTAGTGAGAAAAAAGATAACATCCTTTCAAAACATGTGGTTGTTTTATAAAGTGTGCACTGAAACGGTGCGACGAAGTGATGGGACAATTACTGCGGTTGTTGGTGTTGTGTGGTCACACCCACGTCAGAAGCAACAGATGGAATTTCTTGAAGAATTTAATGTGGTTAATAAAGTACTGCGATGGTAATTCGAGAAACCATAACATTGGCTAACATATGCCAGGCAATTACCTGAATTTCCAAATTTAACTGGAAGGTTTGAATAATGAATTGTGTATACCTTAGTACAGTTTTTAGAGGTTTTTGACCTGGCATTTGGAGACAAGTAGCTGAATTTTTGCTTAGGGCTATCCAGAATCTAAAATTCGCAAGAGTCGTCCCCAGTGGATGTAGAAAGGAAGTGGAATGTGCTGCTAAATACGGCGCAGTAAATTTTACCTGTGCCTTATTTCAAGAACGACAAATAAATATAATTCATGGCTCCATCCTTTAGGCTAAGAGTATACAATAGTTAAATGTATTTATACATTAACTTTTATTTTAATTTGTTTAACAGATATAGTAAACCCGAAAAGACTATTGGGGAAATATGGATTTTAGGTAAAACATGTACCGTTTAGCTTATGCGGGGGTAAGCTCTTCCCTGCCTATCCCTGGCGACACTCCTGGGCCTGATTTGAAATACAGATAAACAAAGAAGATCCGATACTAATAAAATGCTTTGTGATTCTTCTGAACGCAAACTCGTCGCCTACCACGTTTCTAGAATTTGGCGCTTTTTTCGCTTCTCGGCAGGGAGGGTGTCCTCCACCCACTTTGTTTTGGAAGTCCTCTCTTCACCTGGCTCCACAATTCCTCACCTAGCTGCATCGGCTGCACGGTTATTAGGACGGCTCTGCTCCGCTATGTATTTTTATGGGTACTGTCATAAATTATATTTGTAAAGAAAAATATTAAATTTTCTCCAATTTTTGTTATAACAATACATTTTTTTCTGTGTCGTCAGATCAATCAAACATATAAATGCCGATAATGGTCAAATTTCCATATACCCCCACTGATATTGCAAAAGCACTTACTTATATACAAAGTGATTCAGCTAACATCGTCAAATATTCTACCGAACACTGTTTGCAGTTGAATCTTAATAAATCTAAGGTGATGCATTTTTACTCAAAATCATCTTGATCGATTTAAAAAAAATTGATGTACGTATTTCTGAATGGTTGCAAACTTGATTCCGTGAAAATATTTGGAAATCTAGGGATTGTCTTCGATAGTAAACTAAGATTTCACCATCATGTGACCAGTTATAACGCAAAAATGCTATAATAAACTTAAATGCTTATATAAATTCAAACCATCTATCATCACCCCGTTCTGGAGTTACCACCCCACACATCCCACGGCTCAAAACTTATTTTTTTAAGAAATATTTTCCCCATACCGCTGGCAACTATTGTAATAAGATTCTACCAAAGATTAGAAGTCAAGGTTTTCAAGCGTTCGAAAGTAAAGTAATAGGTGTTTTATTAAATTACTTCATAGAGTTGTAGAGCTGCAAATTCATGACATTTTTTTGTCATTTTTTGATAAATTTGTGATTGTTTTTTTGTATTCTCCAACTGTTTGGGATTAATACCTGCTTGTCTGACACCCCGCCAGTATAAATAAAGTTTATTATTATTATTATCAATATACACTATCCATGAATTTAAATCCTTAAGAAGAAAATTTTTACGCAAAGAAATCGACTGTACTTTCAACGTTGCCTGATTTTGGGTTACCTTCATCCCCTTTTCCAATTTTGTAACAATTAACGTTTTCGTAAAAATAAACCATTTTGATGTAATTATTTGGCGTGAAAAAAATGGGGTCAAATAGGTTCATGCTATACTTCTCATCCAATGGTATCAGTTCAGAAATGAGGATCAAAATAGGATTTTGAAACTGCTGATAGTTGGAATTGAATTTAAAAAATATCTGTTAAATAACTTAATCTTTCATACTTCAAAAAATCTACATAGTTTTCAAGTTTTCAAATATTTACAATATTTGAAAAATTCGGTTCAAATGAATCAGCAGCCCTAAAATTGGATCACAATTTTCGATAAACTGATACAACTCCACATATATATCCATTTATCTTGCTTAATGATATTTTTTGAAGACTAAACCGCATATTCATTATTCGAGATCCCTCTTCAGTTAAAATTCATAAATCTGTAATAAAAAGTGTTGAAACAGCGAAAAGAAAAACAAATTAGCCAGCCTCCTGAAGGAGGAATTAATTACGCGCACTTTAGGTTAACCCACCCCTATTACTAGCTAGCAAATTAATTGAAACAATATACATTTTTCTGTCGTGTTTCTTTTCCTATCTTTGTAATTCAAGCAACACAGAAGACTAATCTTTCATCATTAACGAGAGCATGAACTCCTTTGTTGGATAGGTATAGATGGCCATCTCGCATACATGTTTGTTTGTTTGGCAGTCGACTGAGTGAAACATCATCTATGTTTGAAAAGTACTGACTCAAATGCTTACTGACGATACAATGTCTTTTATCAAAGTTCAAAATATTGTGTTACCCTTTCCCTTCAAATCATAGCCAATATCGAAAAAAAAAGAAACCTGTTCAGAGGCCTCGGGAAGGCCCAAAAACAAACTCGTTCTGTATTTTATTTAGTTTTTTGACGATAATTTCGCCGCTATGTAACGGATTGACGAAAATTACAAAACCTTTGCGTCACTGAAACAGTAGTAACATGGTGTCATCACAAACCGAAAAGTATTTTCCGAGTGATAGAGGGTCCAAGGATTACCGGACAGAGTACAGAAGGAAACGATGATTTTTCGTGATGGAGAATATATTACTAAATCGAGGATCAGTCCTTCCTCCATCGCTCTTCTTGCTATACATCAACGATTTGTTGGGAATATCATCCGATCATATCTACACGTCGCTGATGACAGTACCCTATTTCCTGCATAAAACCGGACAAACCACTACCATCACAAATTACCGTATTTCGGCAAGGGCAGCATGCACTTCAGATCAATGAGAATATTGAGAGAATTGTGTAATGGGGATATGCAAACGCAGTTCTGTTTAAAGCGCAGAAGACTCAGTCAACAATCCTGACAACTAGTCGCATGATGGTCTACCAGCCGTGGAGATGGAGGCGCACCCAATACTTGAATCATCTTCCATCAAGCTTCTCGGAGTTAACATCAACAATAACGTGGGATGGCACGATCATATTGCAGGCTCCGTAAAGTCGGCGTCTCGGAACCTGGGGGTTCTCTTTTTCTCCAGAAAATTATATTTTTCGGAACAGCTACTTCTACTGTACAAGGCCAAGATCAGACCATCGCTGGAGTACTGTTCGCATGTGTGAGGATGCGCCCCAAAGCACTTCCTGAAGCTTCTGGGTACAACCCAGTACAGCAAATACAAGAGGAGCTCGTCAGGCGCACCATCAACAGATCGAGCTCACAGTTCCTCGGACAACACCTGTTCCAAAAGTCGTTGTTTTGGAAAACCTCGGCGTTGTGGAATTGGCACTTCTCGCCTCAAAATTTGTAGATTGATGGTCAAGAGGTTAATAATTTTTAATTATATTGCGCATCAAAAGTCAAAGTTTCATACATTAAACGAGTTCAGTAATAATACTTCTATTCAATTTTTCAGCTCCAGTTCAATGTAAAAGAGTATTTCAGTTCGTCAATTGTTTCATCCATTATTTGTGCTATTATTTCTCAATTTCCTAAAACGAAGTGATTCTTAATTAACTTAGAATTGTGCTTATCCCTCTGATTCCTCTCAAAATTGTACTAGCCGAAAATTGAAAATAATAAGTGAGTTTATCAAAGTTTTTGTTGCCTTGGCATACAAACATATTTCGTCATTTGACATCCAAAAACATACCACAAAAAAATCTAAAGAAAAAATTGTGTATGGTCAAACTTCAGTTTGGAGAAAATTGATAAGACTGGAGGTGAGGCATTTCTTCGTTTAGATGGTGCTAAACTGAGCATATCCCTTATACTGAAGATCCAGTCGAACATTGCTTTCGTTAATACTTGTGGTGATTATTCAAAGTTTTGTAATTTTGATTATTTGAAAAGGTTGGCGCTTACATTGAACAGATTATAAATAGTCCGCATAGTCGCATACATTGTGGTGATGAGTCTGGAAGCTATTTGGCAATAGTTACGTGCTAGATACGGAAGAACTCCAGAGAGAATCCCCGC
This sequence comes from Bruchidius siliquastri, assembly GCA_949316355.1. NCBI lineage: Eukaryota > Metazoa > Arthropoda > Insecta > Coleoptera > Chrysomelidae > Bruchidius > Bruchidius siliquastri. Next base: position 23,357,690 of record OX438532.1, on the reverse strand, counting down.
TTTAGTCGGCGCTCTTTCGCCTTCAGCTGTTCAACTAATTTTACTGCGAACCGCGACTTCAGTCGTGCCAAGAACCGCGGAGCCCGTCTCGATATCTTCGCTCGTCTTCTATACTGCCGCTTTTCTTTTGTTATCGTCTATCGGTCGAAGTACTTAGATTTAGTGTACCGGTTATACGTCGAGATGCGATCAAATGTTCTCAAGCTGGTATTTTTTTGTACGGCACTCAGTATTGGTGAGTTTTTTTACATTTCATATTCTATTTATATTTATTTTTCGCACATAAGCGAGGGAAGCGATCGCGAATATTTTTGAATCGGAGGTAATTTTTATTGGATGTTTTTTATTGTGCATGAATTACCCATGTCCGTCGCTTTGTTGGTTCGGATGTATGTTTCCGTAATAATAACAATGATATAAAATGATGAATAAAAATAATAGTAATACTGTATACAATAAAAGACCCACACATATCAGATGACCGTTGTAGGAAATGTCAGCAAAAAAAGGAAACAACAGAACATATTAAAAGAGCATGCAAAACTCGAACAGGAACTGAGCAAACAGCCAGATATAACTGTGCATCAAGAGTTAAACAGCAAGCACTTGCCAAAACGTATACAAATTAATAAAGATCATAGATCCTCATCAACAACAATATACAGCAACATCAGTACTCGATTAAGTTAGTTCTGGGTCTCACGCCAACCACATTCACACCACAGCTACAACATGGATTAGACGATAAGTTACATAAAACCTTCCTGTGATGCTTAAGACCTGTGTATTGTACGGTGTAAGATTCTTCCTCAACGCACAGTAATAACTTGGGCATTGAATTGGCACAGTCCGTGAGTATTCGATCATACTGCAGTCTTCCGAGACAAGTTTTAATGATGATAAAAATAATAATAAACTGCTGTACCAAATTTTCTTCTAAGGCTTTGAAAAGAATGGCTTGTCTGAGTAGATGACCTCTTTCCTGAAATCTAGTGGGCTGAAGTCAGAGACTGAGGGCTTCATAACGGCTTGTCAGTCAGGATGGTATATGTCAATCAGCAGGCATACTTACTGAATTCCAGACGTCTAATTAAGAAAAAAATCGCAATGCATTTTATAATTTTTGTGTCTTTTACTCCCCATGCAGTATAAAATGAGGTCTCTCATTAGCGTGTACAAAAATCTAGATTTCGAGAATACCTTTTTTTGATAATGTTTATATCACGAAAATCCATCCTGTTCCATCTGTTATCGTTTTCGTCACCTCGGTAACCCCAGCACCAAATTTCATTGAATCTGAGTGAAGCATGAAGTGGACCTGTAGTCCATACTGATATTTTACAAACATTGCTTTTCTTAAATTTCTGATAATAATTGGATTGGAATGTTATTTTTTTCAAAAAGCCCAAATATCATTTCAGAAGTTTTTTATCTTTTTAGAGTGAGACAAATTTCTTTTTTTTAGGGGGCAACGTTAGAAAAATATCTAATTCATTTTTGTTGGATACCGCTATTTTAGGATGTAGTAAAATTAATTTTAAGGGTTAGTTAATGAAAATAAATGTTCTCTTTTTTGTATTTTAGTTTTAGACATGATAAATTATACTGAAAATATTAGTTTGAGTGTGTAGACACCTTCCACATGAGTTTTACATGGCTAGTCAAATGATGGCAATTGTACAAAAACTAAATAATAAATTATGAGGTAACAGAAAGGCATCACTGATCCAATATGTAATTTATCCAATGGCCTTTTAGATCAATGATATTTTCCATCATATATCATGTTAAATAGTTTTTGTTTTTTTCATAGAGAGTACAAAGCGATATGGGAAATAATATGCAGTTCTTAATAAAAAATGAATATAATCAATTTGTTAATTTATTTTATTTCGGTTTTCAATATGAATTGTTTCGTTATATTTGTCATTTTCAGGCTTTATCAGATATAATCAATTCTTATTTCGTTGTTTATTCTAGATATCCGTATTTGTATAATTCAGCAGCCTTTGCTTTTTTAGCATATTTATTGTTATTACAACTAATTACTATTATACTCTTTTATTGATAATTCGATAGAAGTAAAAGAAATTCGAGAATACGGGAGAATATACATTTTTGTAGGATGTAACAGGTGTAGATTACAAATTACACAGTTAGCGCCGGGATGAAAGTAGGACGTGTCTTTTGTAAACACTCATAAATTCGAGGGTATAAAATGGAAATAGAACGCTTTGGAAATGTTGTCACATTTCTATAGGCTTTCCGCTACCTTAGAAATTATGATGTCTAGTTTTATAGGCCTATAACGTAACCGCGGTTTTGGATGCTTCATAAATAGCTGCAAAGTGTTACTTTTAACTGTCCTCGTCTATTTTAGGACCAGAATATGTGTTGAGGTGATATAAGATTAATACAAGTATTCATATGTCAGGAAGCTTGAAGGTGATTGACCTGTGAAATTTTTCGGTCAACGAAGTTTTTTTATTGAAAGCACGCAAAAAAATATTAAGGTTAACTCGGAGGAAGGGGGATGCGAGGAGAGCCTATGAATGGATCTAAATAAGGACGGAATTCCTCATCATAACCGATACATCATTTACAAGGCTTCATTTATTCCGAAGATAGAGCAGATTATCCAATACCTGATGCAGATGAATCAAGAGCAAGCAAAACCCCTCAAGGGATAGAATTGCATCCAAACACCTAAGTGATAAACATTAATATGCTCACACGCTAGGTAAACATCTGCAAATCATAACCTGTAAAGATCTCTTGACGTCCTGCAGGCTCCCGACAAGCATCAAACCACAATATATGATGAGACACAGTGTGATGGATCCACTAGGATCAATAACAGAAGAAAACGCACTGACAAAGCTGATGAATATTCGCCTCTTCCAAAATTGTTTACGTCTACCTTAGTCACACTTTCCCAGCATTCCTCCTATAAATCACAAAAACATTGTTTCAAGTGGTAAAGCCATGGCCGCACAACCATTCCAAACGGCTCCATTGGATAATGCTCTCAAACGGTCACCATCTTGTAGCGTTGCACCATACGACCTGTTCCTTAGAGGAGGTTGTAAACTGGGAGACAATTAATTATGGATTTATTCATATCTTGGCGTAAACATTAAACGGGAGGTTGCTGTTGAACGCGTGGTTTTATCGACAGATTGTGTGTTTATTAGTCTGTTCGAAGAAAATAGCGGTCCTTTCCCTTCTGAATGGTCAGCATTCCGAGATCTTTTCGCATCTTTTTCGTTACGGCTGCCCTAGATTTAGAAGTCTCAGTAAGTTTAAAATGGAAACAAATAGCTTGAACTTCAATCAAAGAGCACCAGACTCAGTGGACAGTGGGACATTTCAAAAGGTATGGTCATACACAAACATGTCGTACCTCACTCCTAAAATGTTTAGAATAATGTTCTTCGGACTACATGAATCATTTGTGCGATCTCAGATGCCACCAAGAAGAATCTCTGCAATTCATAGCTCAAATACGTAACAAATCATACGCGGAAGCAGTCAATTAAACTTTTTTGTCCCCTTTCCGCAATGCAAAATTCTCCAAGGATACACGTATAGGGATTTACCAAATATCCCAGGTATAAATGATGAGGACAGAATAGATGCCGTTGAAATATAGTGGAGAAGCTTGGATCAACCGGTTCCCCAGCATTCAGACAAAATATTTGCAATTATGCAAGTAAAAATTCGTGTCATCCTGATTAAGTACATAGGGTAATAAATCTTCTCAGTGGAATCAGAAACGGAATTCACGAATCCTACAACCAGTAATAGGAACAACTTGTACATATCTAAGCTCTTGGAGAGGTTTGTCTGTGGAAGTAAGGATGATATGGAGGTTTTTGCTGATGTCATGGAACATACATCCTCACTTATCTATGATCTGGATAATGATCTCCGTCACGATTATCTAGATTTTCCGATAGATGGGATCTATACAGCCCAAACGCAATATTACGCTTGAACACTCGCAGTGCTTTTGTCATATTGAAGAACTCGAGGAGCATATAGAGGAGCACAAATCAACGCCATGATATTCGCTCAGGATTATCGTTCCAACAGTTCAATTCCGGCTCCCATTAATCTCCCTTAAAAAGATTTCTTATCAGAACCACATGCGACTCTTGACATGCAATTTGACTTTACGGTGAAATGAGTAACCGGCATTTGACAAGGTGTAACACGAAGTCCTCATCTGTGAGCTTATCAAAAGAGATTATCCTTATGGCTTCTAAAACTTTTCAAATCTTTCTCTGAAGATATGAGATTTCAGATCGAAATTAAAATATGACGTCGAAATAACAGCCAGTTGCCTTAAGGTTCGGTGCTCTATGTTGATTCACGATATTCTATTCTGACGCCACTGCACTGGCGGCTCGAGTTAATCTGGTCCATGATAGCATATAAAGTATTGGAATGGTCAGTTCGGTGACTGATCAAAATGAACAATTCGTAACCGTAAGCTGTCTGTTATGCCAATAAGCATCGCGGCATATCGTCAGAAGTCTCAATTATTGAAACTCTAATAGCATCAATAAACTTTACCAAGTACCTCGAAAGTAACGTTGACAGGATGTGATCTGGCAGAGGTATACTGAAACAGAATTCCAAATTATATTTCGACAATTTTATCCTTTATTATGTAGAACCTGGAAAATAAGTTTAAAAAAAAAATGGTTTCACAAAATGATTATTAAATCTGATATCATCACTCGTGTGCACCTTGGTGATTTCTAGTCAAGACATACATACTCGTATATGCAAACTCGACTGGTTCTGCAAAGCAAAATCCTACGAACAATAACACGAGGGATGACGAGAAGAGAGATGAACAAGCGCAATCGCCCTGCAGCGGTCTGTTTTACGGCTTAATGGACTACCTAGTCGAGTGAAATTTAATCCATAAACGTTTAGACTATTGAAATATTATTTTAATAAACAGTAATTCTCCGAATTATTTTCTGAAAATTATATTACATTCACTCTATTCATTTCAAATAATTTATTGACGACTCTTCTTCCAACCGTTCATTTATTTTTCTTAGCTCTTCCTGTTTTTCCTTCCTATTCCTGCTTTCTTCTTTGACTTTACCTGCTCTCCGGCTGACCAGACCGACATAATAACAAACTGACTTGAATGATTATGTACTACCACGAAGTGATCACGAACGACGAATAGTAGCTTAAATGTAGCCATACAGGCGATGACACAAACTAAGCAACCGGTATTTTCAACCAAATCATCGAGTACGCAAGGGTCACATGGGAAATACTTTTCGTATCAACATTTTTCATATTTACATTTTTTTGGAATTGGATGTCTTAAGAATAAACCTCATAACCTTTTGGAAATGGATCTTAGGTGTCGGAACCTTCATTATTCCTACACCTATTGTCCTTGCGCTAATTTCGTTTATTCTAAGAAATGAAAGAGAGAAACATCTACGATTATATCTATATTTATATATTACATATACAATGAAAGTTTTTGCGCTTAGAGAACTCTGTATCAGTCCTGTCCAAAACATGAGTCATACCCGGAGACTGAAAGACTAAGTGAGCAAACTTCTGAAGTATACGAAACTGTCTGTAACGACTGTAATAGATACATAGCAAACTAGGAGATCAGTTACAATTCTATATAAGGAATATTCAGCATATTTGAGATACGGTAGAGTAGAAACGTACAGTGTGTCGACACATTTTCAGTACTGAAAATACGAGTAAGAGCTTTAAGCGATTTGAAACAACTATCTGATACTCCTATTACTATTACTATTACTATTACTATTACTATTACTATTACTATTACTATTACTATTACTATTACTATTACTATTACTATTACTATTACTATTACTATTACTATTACTATTACTATTACTATTACTATTACTATTACTATTACTATTACTATTACTATTACTATTACTATTACTATTACTATTACTATTACTATTACTATTACTATTACTATTACTATTACTATTACTATTACTATTACTATTACTATTACTATTACTATTACTGAATTGGAATGCTGTGGCGGGATTTGTAGAGATGGTTCTACGGGAGAAAAAATCAGAGGAAAGGGCCCTACAGCAAGTGGCCCGAAATGCGCAAGCCTGATTGCGGGCGCCGGCAAACCTGATTGTAGGCGCCAGCCACAAGGCTGCCACCGTGAAGTATTGTGTTAAACAGTTTCGCGGGTGGCGATTGGCGTTCGGAGGTTTGGGTTTTAGTGCGTATGCCATCGGGTGTACTATCTACTACTGTGTAATCTTGACGGTAGTGGGTAACCGGTGGAGACGTGACTACTACTACTACTACTACTAATACTACTACTACTACTACTAACTACTACTACTACTACTACTACTACTACTACTACTACTACTACTACTACTACTAAGGACTCTACTCGACTCACCTAACTGCACTTATTGTCCAGGTGCAGTGGATGGACCAGAACACACGTTCTTTACCTGCGAAAGGTGGAACGTGTAGAGGGCATCAATGATGATGAACCTGGGCGAAGTTGTTACGCCAGGTACTATAGTGAACTGTATGGTTCGATCCCCTCAGAATCGGAATGCTGTGGCGGGATTTGTAGAGATGGTTCTACAGGAGAAAAAATCAGAGGAAAGGGCCCTACAGCAGGTGGCCCGAAATGCGCAAGCCTGATTGCGGGCGCTGGCAATAGTGCCCGCATTCTGGGTCTTCTGGGTTAGGCAAACCTGATTGTAGGCGCCAGCCACAAGGCTGCCACCGTGAAGTATTGTGTTAAACAGTTCCGCGGTGGCGGTTGGCGTTCGGAGGTTTGGGTTTTAGTGCGTATGCCATCGGGTGTACTATCTACTACTGTGTAATCTTGACGGTAATGGGTAGCCGGTGGAGACTCCCACACTTCGGCTATAAAAGCTTTCCCCCTCCTAAAAAAAAAAAAAAAAAAAAAACTATTACTATTACTATTACTATTACTATTACTATTACTATTACTATTACTATTACTATTACTATTACTATTACTATTACTATTACTATTACTATTACTATTACTATTACTATTACTATTACTATTACTATTACTATTACTATTACTATTACTATTACTATTACTATTACTATTACTATTACTATTACTATTACTATTACTATTACTATTACTATTACTATTACTATTACTATTACTATTACTATTACTATTACTATTACTATTACTATTACTATTACTATTACTATTACTATTACTATTACTATTACTATTACTATTACTATTACTATTACTATTACTATTACTATTACTATTACTATTACTATTACTATTACTATTACTATTACTATTACTATTACTATTACTATTACTATTACTATTACTATTACTATTACTATTACTATTACTATTACTATTACTATTACTATTACTATTACTATTACTATTACTATTACTATTACTATTACTATTACTATTACTATTACTATTACTATTACTATTACTTATAAAATATTTCAACTGAAAAAGGTTTTTGCCTTTTATAATGCGCTTATATACCTAACATATGGAAGGATAGATCCATATTTCAGATACCCTTAAGTCACTATTATCAAGAACTATTTTGAACAGTTAAATAATATTCTGGGAGGAATAATATCGTGATATGTTGGATTTATAATTGCAAATACTGAAAAAAATATTATACGAAAATAAAAACTACATCCCTAGCGCAACTTTCCCCTGGTGCACGGAAAGGAAAAACATATACCGCAAAAGTAGTTTCTCTCTCCTTAGTTGTTTGCAGTCTATGAAGTGCTTTGCAAGTAATACGACGTAATAGATGAAAATGATTTTTAGTTGACGATGCAAATCCCGAAAGCTGGCTTTAGAACCATTTTATGTCACTGACACGAGACGACATTACAATTAAAATATTTATTTCCGACCTTATCCAATAATTACCGTACTGACTAACGTGTATTTTTATGAAATGTGTAGGCAGTTTACAGATAATTTCAAAATCAAATGAGTTCCTACGTATTCGTTTCAATACGATGCAGCAAAGCAAACATTTTTATGGGTTCTTGCAGGACTTATGAAGCTTGTGACGAAGATGAACGTATGGGTAATAAAATTCGAATAGATGTGAGAAATTACACACTATGTGGGTTTCTTTCATCCAAAATAAATATTTTTTCTCACAAAATTTGATATATTAGAAAGTGATGTATGTGAATGTAAATGTATATAATGTATCTGAAAGAGATGTAAGTTGTTATATTGGGTGGGCAGAGAATAAGGTATTGCCGGATGTTGCATGGTTAGGCACATTTTATTGGATAAAAAGTATTGGAACCTTGTTTACAATTGGGTAAGTCTTGAATTTCTAGTGACCCTTTTCATTAACAAGACCTAATCTCTTAGGACATAAATGATTTGCCATTAATAGACAATAATTCGTTTTTCTATGGAATAAAGAAATATACGCGATAAGCCTACAACGTGCTGAAATACAGAAACTGTTTCTGAAAGCGTTGTATTCATGCTTCATAGTTTATTACAGTATTTAATACTTATACTATAACTTGGTTAATTATTCCACTAATGAGGTATACGAATTTCTATCCAGATTGAGGCGAATCAAAGAAATTTTCACTTCTGCAAATCCCTGCAAAGGAAAAGCTACCAATATGAAATTACAAGTTATTAGGCAATTAACATTAGTAAAAATAGATGCACTTAGATTCATTCGATATCTTCTACAGATTGATATACATGAATTTTACAATCACACATACTTTACACAACAATCTTGTATGCTATGTATAGGGAGAACTAAACCTAAACAAAACAAAAAAAATATTGGAAGTATTTCAAATTTTTCTGATAGCCACTAATTATAAAATTTCTTATTATTATTATCTTTCGAGCAACTTCCAGTGAAGCACAACTACTTTCTCTAGCCTGACCTATTATATTTCTCACGCCGATAGCCGTGAGAACTATCGCAATCGCGAATAATTTCAAATTCGAAATATTGTTAATGTTTTTCTGTTGTTTCGTGACTGATATAAATCAGGAAAAACTATTTCACTCATTTCAGGTTGCCCGTCTGTCTGTCTGTACGCTGTCTGGTAATCCTTGGCCCCTGTATAACTCGGAAAGTACGATTTTGATTTTGATCAAATACTCATGTGACAAGAACGAAAAAGGAATGTAGTTTCTGAAAATCGGTTTCGGTGGCGGCGGCGGACGAAATAAATAAAAATATAATTTTTTTTCATCTACATTTTTGACCCTTGTGATCTTGCGTACTTCTTAGACACAGATGATTGTTTTCATATTTGACTTCAAAACACATACACATGATTAATATATTTTTAATAGCTATGAGAATCAAATTTTACGATACATCCGACTTATGAATATAATAAATTTTCGATTTATTCCAAATCTTTCTAACAAAATTCTATTCAATTTTTTGGAAAAGCTTTAAGACATTTGTGGGCGTGATTAATGAGGCTAATTTGCTCCGCTTCTGTTTAATCAACTGCCAAAGGGTCATAAATAATTATGAAAGTGTTGGCTCTGTATTTGTTGATCGGGATTGTTGGTCCAGTGGACGTAAATTTAGGTAACATTTCAAATTTAGGAAAACTGGAAACATGTAAGAATTTTTGAAATTGTAGAAGATTTAGTCAATCTATATTTTTAAGATTTAATTCCAACCTCATTCCAAAATCCCACTCAAAATTTTATTTCTAAACTGATACTTGGTATATGCTTTTGTCGGCGAATGTATTCATGGAGTAGTAGAAAGCGCAGAGAAGATTAGAGGGCGTTCAGAAGCCATAGATGAGCTAAGGCAGTTAAAAAACTAGAGGGACGGTGAAAAACTTTGCAGTGAGCATTTTATTCTATAACAATAAAGTCATATGGTTTTATAATTCCTGTACCTATGACTGTGAGATACGAAGTGGCTTCTGAGTAGATGAACCTGATCTCCCATGCATTACAAATCATTAGTTTGAAACCAGATATTGAAACTTCTGCACCTATGAATCGCTACTTTGTACAGTAATACTGGGGACGTCCAAATATTATACTACTAATACTACTACTAGTGTTCACTTGTAAGAATAAAAATGCTCATCAGATTCGACTGGTTGATAAAATCTACACCAGCAAGGAAAATATGTTAGCATCAACATTGGCCGTGCGGTGTTGATCTGTGTAACGTGGAGATGCAGAGTTGGAATTGAAAACGCGTAAGCACTTGACTTGCCTAAAAAGTATATAAATGGAGACATATGGGAACGTATATTATCTGGTAAGCTGCTTTATCGTTGAGTAAAATCTACCAGATCTTCCCGAAAATAGGTGTTCTATATATGTGCGGTTCTCAATTAGTTTCGAGTGTAGTCAACTTTTTTTTGATAGGATTTTTTAAAATTTATATACTTATTTTCAAGATTTTTAACATAGATTTTTTTATTATTGCCTTTTATGTGTCTGTTATTTTCGGCATAGTCTAAAACGCTTTATGGCTGCTATGTGCAAGCTTTGTAACTGGATTTGTATCAATGCCTAGGAAGTACCGAGGTAATATAGTTGACTCATCATCAATGAAATGTTGGTGAAATATGAAGTGGAGCACTTGCACCATTTGCCGTCCTCTATTCGTAAGGAGTCTGAGTGAATAACCGATAAATGAGATTCGCGAGTGTGTTTTGAAGATCCGAAGGTAGGCGTCTTGTAGGTTGTCGAGAATTCGAACATTTATACAATAGTACTGTCCTGGTTATTTATCACTCATATATGTCTAAGAACAGTCATTATACACCCTCATGAGACTAGCATAGCCACACTTAAAAAACATATTTTATAGATATGTATAAAGATCACTTTGACTCAGTCTGCTGATTAAGCAACAAATAAAAAATCGTCCCTGCATAGTTCCGACCCTCATATAAAGTTTGGTACTGGGCAAAGAAGAAGGGGAAATTGCCTACCATATAAACGTTCTCGAAATAGATAAAAGTTGGATCACTTCTTAAAGTCTCTCATATCTAGACATTTAAAGCAAATGCCGTGAATCCTCTTCGTCGCTTTACGAGCATGGGGCAGTCGGAAATATCAAAGGCGGTCAACAGTGACAGTGACACTGACTTGTCTGGCACTGTCGGATCACGATTCGACATGGACGGAGAAAAACTGAAGAGTAGATTTACAAGTTAAGGGTAATACACAATAAGTTTTTTACGATCCTATGTTTAAGGACGTTTAGTAACTGAAATATATTACTGACTTATTAATAGATAGTTAAATTGTTATAATATGTAACATCCATTTCTAATTTTAATTTGAAGATTTTTTACCCAAAGGTCGTTATAATCGTTGCGGGCTCCTTAGGTCCTCACAAACTATCTGAGCCTTGAGTTCATGTTTAATTTAAAAAAAATGAGACACATAAAACTGCAAAATGCATCACTTCATTACTTTGCAGGCAAACTACTAAAACATTAAACCTGCGAACATTACGATGAAGGTTTTCATTTTTGTCTTTATTGCTAATCTGTCTAAGCTTTAGATCCTTCAGTTCAAAAGTTTTTCGGAATCTACTTAATCTCTTACTTGTATTTTTAACTTTTAAGTATTTTTTTAAAATGTACTACTCCATATTCAATACAAATAAAAAATAGGTATAAATATATCAAATAATAGTAATAAATATATTACCCTTAAATAAATTTAGTTTAAATACTTTTTGAATTAAAACCCATTATTAGGAGTTCCGAAAATGTTGAATGACATGTTCGTTAAAATTGCCTATTCCTTTTAAAAGTTTGATTTCGCACTTCCATTGTCTATAAAATTTTCGAGTATTACGACGTTTCGATTGATATGCTATCTTCAATCGTCTTTAGGTGAACTACGATTAAAGATAGCATATCAATCGAAACGTCGTGATACTCAAAAATTTTATAGAAAATGGCAGTCCGAAATCAAAATTTTGAAAAATCTACCTTGTCTACAAGTTTCAAACAACAGCTATTCGTTTTAATTATAAACGACCTCTACATACTTACGTCGCGAAAGCGGATAGTCTATCTGATCCCATGGTCAACACTATCGTGACACCTATTGATGTTATTATGCGAGACGATTCTTAACTCCAGACGCAAAGCTCGTTTCTGGAATTTTATTCAGAAGCTTCAGGGAGTGCTTTGTCGCGCATCTCTACATATGCGAGCATTACTCGCGGTTTGGTCCGACCTTTAGCCTTGTTGAGTCGTTGTTTTTATTCTAACTAATATAAACTTCGAAAGCGGAAATACGCGGTATGCATGAAAGTATCGTTTGTTATAATCGGAACAAATAAAGCTTTACTGAACCAATTATATAATTATAGGAATACATACCAACCAGGAATATGAAACTCCTAAAACTATAACAATAAACTAATCCTAGATGCGAGTATAACTTCAACTAACCAGTTTTAGGAATGGAAATATTCCGTGACTTTCTTATGTGGATTGGGCTTGAGTCGTGATGACTAAGAATTGTATATGCTGAAGGTTTGAACTTCCTGATAACAAAGTGTCACCGGAGCAACCAACGTTGGGATACTGAGATTGAGTAAATTATAGCGGTACTCATAACAATATCTGTAACCTTTTAGTTTTAGGATATTTTCAGAAATCGTCTAGCTGTTCACAAAGTTTATATGTAGAGTATCTACGGAAAGGTTTGGATTAAAATTAAACATTAGAGAAAACGACAATGTTTAAACGCAAAATTAGAAATTAATAGTAGTAGTAAAAGACTAAACACGCACCAATTTCGGATTCAGAGTAATGAAAATGTGCGAATTGGCAATGTCGGGTTGCTGATGAAGTAGATAGAGGTTGCTCACCTCAAATAATTCGATTTTTATGTGGGTGAATATCTATTCGTTACCGAGATTTTACAAGATTTGTCTCATATTAGTTTTTGTAATATTTTTGTTATGCCCATTTCACATTGGTATCATGACCAAAAATGTCTAAAATTTCTAATCAATATGACCCGAATGCAATTAACATAGAAATATGTAGGATTAGAAATTATTTGAAAATGAAAGCAACTAAACAGTTTCTTTCATTGAAAGTATCACTCAGAAACGGCGTAGCCTTCCGTATCGTGACAAATAGATGAATTCATTCACCATTTGAGAATATTTTCATGCCCGTCCATGGAAGCACATCGATGTCTCATCGAATTATAATATTGTTCCTAGAGCTTACATACTGTGTAAAAAGTCATCATAAATATCTTATTCTGTGGGAGTTTGGAATATGTAGGTGGTTTATCCATATAAGATGAAACGATTTCATTCATTCTTCATTCTAGAGGAAGATTTTTATTCACAATGGAATCACCCGCACGACTCCCGTTGTATCGCAACGAGATCAGCGGAAGCAGATAGGAAAATATCACCCTGTATGTAATTCACCCAGAACATGTGAGCGATGGTCGAAAGAGACATCCTGAACTTCGCGGCCTCCCGATATTGGCATGTTTTCGGTTATTCGAGATTCGAAATGGGTATTTTTGCATACATATACTGGAGCTGTGATAGCAGTTAGTCAGTTTTCAGACATCAAACAGTCAAAAAACCAGAAATCGTGGATATAAATTAGCGTATAAGTTTTTGTGTTATCAGTTGAAATACATTAGTGTTTTAAGAACGTTACACTTCAATACAAAATAATGATAAGAGTAGGTATAATGAAAAAGTGATTTTAGTGTGGTAAGTACCCTCAAAGACACAAATAGATTTTATCAAAAGTATTCTCGTCGATAGAAGGAAACGATCGATAACAAAAAATTTATGATTAAAATGATTGAAAGACCGTAATACCTGTTTATACTTTTGTCATTGCGTAATTTCAGTAACGACCGCACCTATTGAGAGTCTTTATATGGGTACGGTGTTGATAATGCGACGTTCCTTTCTTGAATTCGGTGTATTGACGGCGGAGTAACAAGCAAAAAATCAAATATTACAAGAATAGCGCGTTTCTCGCGTTATCAGTCACTTTTTTGAGTTTTTTTGTAATCCCTAATTGAATTTTAGTGAACGTTATAGTAGTGATACGAGTATAAATCAGGCCTTATTACGACCATACTGGTTCGAAGTTTCAGTATTGTTCTGATCCTAATTGCTTTCTATTTTTTATGTATCTTGAGTCCTTGTTTATTAGTAGGGCAAATAAAAACATTCAAAAGTATTTGGGCTGGTTGTCTACATCAAATGCAAAATTCTGGATTACTTGTACGTAGTATAACATTACTAATGAATATTTTGAAGTATAATTAGTATCTAAGGCGAGGAATTTCGTCGATCATAGACTCGCTAAATGATCAGAAGACCAGCATAATCAGTTTCTTTATACATATCTAACCGCTCATATAATAATTATGATGCCATTATACCGGGGAATGTTCATTTTAATAAGAAAATTTCAGTATGGGAATCTATCCGGAATTTTAATTTTTTATTGGATTCGCAAGAACAAAAATCTATTTTCTGAATCTCTTGAAAGCCAACATGAAAAAATAGTGATTCTATTTAGAAGTAGTTACAAAATCAAAATGGACACATATTTCAAATAATTTTCAACTACTTGAAGACGTGAAAAGAAATATCCTGGCCACACTTACAATATATTCGGCAATAAGGGAGATGACATCTAAACAAAGGCAATCATGTAATCCAACTATGGCATTGTAGATACAATTGTCTCACATTTGTAAATCTTAAACATGCCTTAATATCGATACTATATTCGGTAATGCATGGAACAAGATTCTCTTTGATGATCACCCGCTACTTTTCTTTACATGTCATTTGTTAACATCTTGATTAGTGGTGATGTAAAAACAGAATAGTTAATAATACATCCATCCGATCTCAGTTTATCGTACCGCAAATGAATATAGGCAATATTAGTATCTAAAAACATCAAATACATCGCCTCGAGCTGATAATGACAGAAATTTCACCTATTATTCGTTTCTTCTGATCGAAGATTAGTCTTGCTAGGATAAAGAGATTTTATAGTTGATAGAATAGTGCAGTATAAGTATTATGAATATCTGTTGGCAACTTTTAAAGTTAAGAACAATTTAATCCTATAGTTATCAGTACTTGAATGTCGGTTGTTATAAAAGTTGTACATTCAATCTGTACTGTTATTGTTATTAGCCGAAGTCAATATAGAAGGTGCTCGAAAAATATTGGTAGATGAGGGTCTCCACGGTTCTTGATCACAATAGTGTCATCTAGATGGCGAAGCTATAATTAGTGTATTCGATGTCAATTTTCTCAAACCACTAAATGTATAGGTCGCGACCACTGACTGTAGCACTCCTACCCCTGAAAATAGTTGTTATCCAGGCAGAAAGCTAATAGTTCCATTATACCCACCAGTGGCAAATTTGATCTCCCTTGCAATATGTGATTTTCTTCCAACTCCGTTTGGATTATTTATAGTTCTTCTCCCACTGGAACGTTCGTATACAAACTTTCAAACTCGAAAGTAACTCAACGATCCTCTGAGGTAATATTTTTCTCTCGGAGTATTCCCACGAAATGTTTTGAATCCCTGACATTTGACGAAGTCGTTCCTTCCAGTGGTTAGATGACATGTAGCAGATGTTCGGTTAATTGTATTATATTTTATTTGGGTATCGGACATGGAATTGGAATGTTTTGTTTTGTATCATTGTCGGAGTAGAATCTTTGATGATTGTGGTGTTTTCTTTGTTTGCGGAAAGAATTTCAATGGAAGTATCTTATCCAAGTGTCTTCACTGCACGTTCTTGTCTTGCGAGGTTTGCTCTTCCGAAATTACTATCACTTTCAATTTAAATTAATTCTTCCGTCATGTCTTGACTCATCCTCGGGTAGGTAATCTCAATGGTGCTGATAATATAAGGCTTTGAATTTCTGCAAAGGTAACGGCAAAATTCACTCCTCTTCCTGGTAGCCTGATTCTACTTCTGTGAGAGGTTCTGAAGAAATGTTGACTGTGGACCGTTGGTTTCTTGGTGGTATTTGTTGACACTGTCTTCTCAACATGTTGTCCCCTTTTTTTCAGGTTGTATTAGCTGCTCTATTATGGCTTTTGGATAGGGCCTGTCGATCTTAGCGAAAAGAGGAGTGTAGTCTTCTTCAAGAGTATTTCGCTCGATTTTTCAAATTTCGTTACAATATCCTCTAGAAATTATTTGATGTCAATATGTACCAGTGCCATACCAGATTTGTTTAGAATCCTAGTTGTATGTTCTTCAGGTAAAGGAACTGGAATGCTCTACGGACAATATTGTTGTCACTGATCTGCGTAAGAAATAAAATCGAAGCTCTATTTTATTTAATTTCAGCATTGTTCTTTCATAAAACCTCAAAACTTCTCATTGATACCAGATGTATACCCGATCTCCTACTGTTGTATCAAATTTGTAGACCAAAATTATGGTTTCACTTTGTAGATGACACTAACGTGATCTGGAACCATATAGACAAGTTCTTCAATAAAATCCCAAGAGAAGATGAACGTGACTACAATCGGGTCTGGACGATGTGCATCAAGGGAGTCTAGCAAAGAATAACCAAGAAAGCTTTTAGAAAAGGTACTGTAGTGAAACATTACCATTAAGGACGAATCAGCCCGGCATTTGGGATTTTGCCATATGTGCAGATAGTGTCTAATGCGATCAGGATAGGGCAACATACGGAATTCAAACTAGATATTCAAGGAGTCACACTTCTCGTAGTATCCTCACAAAACTCAAGCCTAAGAGCGAAGATCAGGACTGCATCTACCAGGTAGCTTGTGAGTGTGAGTTTCAAAGAGACAAAAAGACCCCTGTAAGTAAGAATTGAAGAATATAGAATTAATACACAGCGGTATAAAACTAATAAATCTGGGACAGCGCAGATCATGCATGGACCGAGTAGGACACAGCACAGCTTGAGACGACGCGACGCTAAGGTCACAGGGAGTCACAATGGTATCGAGGGAAGTTCAAAGAGGTGATTTTTGTTGTTAGCAATGACACTGTGTATAACAGACCCAGCGTGTAAATAAAGCAAATATGTCGGCCAATAATAAACAACAACATCGATTATTCTAACCCAAGCAGAAAGTATGAAGACAGCACCAGAAGGAGCACGCGACCCTTTCACCACACCAATCGAAACGTTATGAAATATAAACTTCTCAAAATAAAAAAAGTTCGAAGCAGCGATATCGAAATGTGGTTAAAAAGTTGTCAGGCGATCCTGAAAGATTACATCCTGACATTACTTGTTTCTAGATCTGATTAGATTTCTCATTGTTTTCACAGTTGTGTTAAAAAGTCAATGTCAAGACAATATAATATGTAGTATATTATCCATCTTTGTTTACTAATTGTTGAACATACCCGTACATACCTCAAATCATCAAAAATGGGTTCTCTACAAACAAATGCAACAGCTTACTGTGAAGGGCATCGTTATAACTAATAAATACCGATACTAGCGAAATATTTGAATTCTTTTAAATTCTATATTCTCTTTAAGTGAGTTCGCCATGCAAATATTTTATTTATTCAATTGTAGATTGGTGTATTATAACTAACATATAAATTTGTTTCAGGTTTAGTGGACACAGAAGCAAAGAATTCACGAGAAAAACAGACTCACAATGACAAAAAAAGCAATCTAACTAAAAGTGAGTAGTAAAAATTGTATCCTAATATTTATAATTACTTTGATAGATTCGTACATATATCTTTTATATGCATATGCATCCATCATCAAAGCTACAATAAATACTACCAGAAGTGGTTAAGTTTGATACAGCAAGTGATAAACAACAAGTAGTCTTGTGAGAAACAATGGTCAGAGTATAGTTGTCCACTTTAAAGCAATATCTGTGAAATAGCTCACAGAAGAATTGAATAGAACTGCACGAACCTTATTGGTTGAAAACATTAGTTAAAACAATTGAAATTGTATTAAAAAAATATTTTTAGGAAATTGTTTGCATCTAAATCGCATGCTTCCTCAGTCCGCGACAAAGCGGAAGTGAGGGGGTTTATGTGACTTGTCAACTGTCGGAAATTGTGGATAGGAATGTCAAGAGATGGGACGCTCTTCTCAGAATTGATAAAAGATGTGTACACATTTTCTATGTTGAAGTATCCATGAAAATCAAATGAAAATAGAACGGCATCGACAAAATCTCTTAGTACTCAAATATTAACATTTTGACAGTTGAAATTAAGATATTAGGGAAAATGTCAATCTGAGTTACTTTATGTCTGTGTGATATTCCAGTCTGACAGTTTATCAGTCGTGAAATATATCTGTTATAGCGACAAAACAGCTTGCTACTGTTACTTATGAAACAAATTTGTTGGTTCAACAGACATTTTTTTGACAACCAGTTTAAGTGTCTAACAAAGGAACTGCTTGAAACTTATTCGTTGTTCTGCCGAGATATTTCAAATCTTCGAGAGGCCGCATCTCAGTTAACATGAGTTTCTGCCAATGCGATCATTTTTTCAAAATACTTCACCATGGACCTCTAACATCAAATCTATGCCTTTGTGGCGGGAACGCTATGGATAAGGATGATTATGTAGGTTATATAGATTTAGTAGTACCAGTAATATGTGTACATTTTCAATGGTGTGAATGGTTTATTTTATTCAGTTTTTTGAAGTTCTGCGATAAAATGAACCTAAAAATTATCGTTTTTGAAAATGACGATTAAAATGTATTAATATTTATTCCATTACTTAATATCGACAGGTTTTATATATGTAATGTTCACTATTGCCTAGATAACCTACTCTTTTTGACTGATGAATTTCAAGGCATCTAAGACGACCGTTTTCTTCTTTCATTTTGAGTATTCCATCTTTTCCAATAGTCATAATTCTTAAAATTTGTATTTTCTCATATAATTACTGCTTCATCTTGTATACAAATATATGTTAATGAATTCGGGTTTTCGGCAGCTACTTGTTAATCTGCAAATTTCCTTCCATCTTTCAAAAATGTAATCTTACAAAAAGTTTATTAGGACTAGGGATCTCCAATACGAACGCCTAAGAGTTTGATCATACTCCATTGTTCTCTTTTTATGAATCATTATTTTGAAGTCATCAGATTAATTCTCAAAAATTGTAACTGTGCTAATAGTCACCTACTCTGAAAATTTCATTAAGTTCAGATAAGTACGTTACCAGTTATAGAGGGACAATGATAACCATTACTCCGTCTTCACTGGGTGGATTTACAAAAACTATTAAAATTTTCCTTCTTTACCTTAGAGTTAACCTACTGCACCTACTGCAGAAATTCCATTCCGCTTCTATTCGAGTTATATAGGTCTAGGATTCCAGGCGGATGGCAGATAAGACGGAAGACTTTTTTATATCGGATCGTAAGAATTAGTATAGTCATAATCATCATAAATTAGACAAATTTCTGGCCCGTAAGAATAAAATCCTCCTAGTGCTATAAAAAAAACATTTGTCATAGTATTATCTGATGGCGGAAGTTTACACATTTGACTCAATAAACTATCTGAAGATTAGTCAGTAAGTTGTCTAATTAAGATTCGAGCTGTTTACTAGCTAGAAAGGTGGAGCTTACAGCATATTCACTAATTTTCCTCAGGGATCGCTGCAGCTAAATGCTTAGGGTGTTCGCATATAATGCAGGAGGTTGTGGATTCCATCCCCACCGGCTACACAATTTATTTCTAAGCTTTGTGATTATGAGTTCATGGTTATTTGTTATTCAAGGGCAAGAGTCCCACAGACCGCCCTGACAAGAGATGATGAATCGTAGGTTAATCGTTATATGCCATAAAACTTCTAAAACATATCAGGACTGTGAATGTTTTTGCGTTTGAGATAATTCCTTGCCTATGAGTGCAGGAAGTTTTAATGCGATACACACTTACAATTTACAGATTTTTATCGATTTCCACTGCAATCCGTGAGAGGGAGTTATCTAACAATTTGAAAAATCATGAAGGAATTACAGTTGTCCTTAACAGATTTACATCTCATATCTTGAATTCCCTCAAATTAGAATTTAAAACGCTAGATAAAATAAAAAATATGGCAATGATGAAACTTTTATATTACTTATTTCGAATTATCAATACAGTCTATATATTCAATTATTGTGATAAATTAGAATCTATCTAGGTGTGTATTTATATAGTGTAAAAAGTTGTTCTCACTTAGGATACATTTCGTTCATTTGAAAAAACAAGATGAATCATGGATTTTGAAGTTGGTTTGAAACAATAAAGCTCTCTTTATTTATTTAATCTTAAACCTGCAGTGAAACTACCAAATTTTGAGATCCTTGTTGCAATATATTGGCAAATGTAGAAAAAGCCAGCATTTCATCCATTGTATCTGAAACGCTGCGGCGGGTATGAAATGATACGTCATTAAATATGATTAAGACACCTATAGAAAGCACACATTGCTAGTGAAAAGAATATTGCAACGTAAACAGTATTTATTTCTACTAGGATGGATCTAGATTTTTCGACTTGTTTTTTATTAACTAAGGTTGGCAAAGAAGTTATGGCTTTTTTCACAATTAAGACATGGAAAAATACAATACTCCCTACATCAAAGTTTTGAGACGTTCAGTGAATTACTGTTTCATGTCTTGTGCTGCCTACGTAATGAAGATCTGCCGCTGTTTTTGTGTCCCTATAGTTAAGTGGTTTTCCTTTCTACAACTTGGTAGCATGTACTAACCCTGTACGTAGGGGTTGTTGAAGATCATTAGGGTTGCAATGTGTCAACACGCCGTAAACAGGATGTAACCACGATTTTATTTCCTGACCAGCGAATAACATCAACCTCACGAACAATGTTTACATGAAATATCTCTCGTTTCAGAGCTGTTAATTCTGTTGAAATAAGTAACTAAGATTTCCCAGAGATCAGAATTGTTTTTTGAAATGAAAAGGTCAACAGTTCCAAACTCTGATACAAATCTTCATTTCCAAAGGGATACCAGGATACCTTTGCATGGCAAGTAAAGCGTCAACCTACATGACACCATTTTTTATCTGTATGAATCCGAGAGATTCCCCCATATCCCACAACATCATGAAACTACTCAGTTTCAACTAGTCACTGTGAGTTCGTAGTGAAAATGTAATGGATATTCGTTTTGCATTATTTGAAGTGTAGATTTGGAACTAATCATAACTAAGTTAGGAACACATACGGACACTGACTAGATTTTTCCTTATGTCATTATCATGACTGACATTATGGTGTTCATTTTTAAATTAGTAATTTTTTGAATCTCTACTACGAACCAACATGACGTACAAACCGCTTTCCTGTGTGTGTGGAAACTATTATGTGACACAACGTTTAGTCTTAGCCATTATGCTGCAGTTATGTCTTTTGAATGCCTATCACATGAGAGTTGTGTACAACATTGCCGTTACAGAAATGATTAAGCACCCGGAAAAGAATGACACAAAGAACAATTATGTAGATTCATGTCCAGAGTTCACCTTTGAAGCAGTTGTCACAGATAAAGAAGCTCTTTTTGATTGGGATCCAAAGTGGGAGTCATTCACGATGTATTCCTTTTATATCGGATATCTAATAACTCATGTACCTGGTGGCTGGTTGGGAGACAAACTCGGAGGAAGGCATGTAATGGGCACGTGCATGGTTATTTCAGCTGTCGTTACGGCGATTTTCCCATTCAGCATTTCACTGATAACTAGAGGTGATATTATTGCAGTATTATTACGTATGGTACTTGGTTTTTCCCAAGGACCCCTTTTTCCAGTAGTATCCACATTCATACAGCACTGGGTTCCGAAGACACAAAGAACCTTCCTAGGAGGCATCGCGTATGGTGGATCCAACTTAGGCACAGTGACTGGATCTAGTTTATCGGGAGTGATCATTAAACAAACTAAACAATGGTATGCACCGTTTTACGTTTGGGCTGCAGTTACTGCAGTATGGTATGTTTTCTATTTATTCACGGTATTTTCACGCCCAACAACCCATCCTTTTATAACTGAAGAAGAGAAAGAATATTTGGCTAAGGAAGTGCCAGAGCGAAAGACGTTTAAGGTACCATGGCGCAACATTCTCACCAGTATGTCTTTCTGGGCGCTTCTTTCTGGACAGTTTTCACACAATTTCATATTCTTAACACTAGTCACATACCTGCCGAAGTATTTGAAAGATATATTGAAGATGAACGTCCAAAACAACGCTATATTCACAGCACTTCCGTTTCTTCTGTTGTATGGAGTTGGGCTCATAGTATGTTATCTCACAGATGTAGTAATATCTCACGGATGGACGTCCATACAATTAGCAAGGAAAATTAATACAGCTTTTGCTACAATGACGCCAGCAGGATTTCTACTATTGGCAGGTTATTTGGGCTGCAACCGCGTAGGAGCTGTGGTTTGCACCTCCGCCGGAGTAGCGTGTATGGCTCCATTCTACGCAGGAATGAAGGTCAACGTGAATGATATTACGGTACACTACGCTGGAACTATAATGGCAATAATAAATGGATTAGGGTCCACAGCAGGCATAGTAGGACCATTTCTTGTGGGTTATCTGACGGAAAACAAATCTCTTGAATCGTGGCAGTTGGTGTTTTGGATAACTCTTGGCGTTTCTACATGTTGTACCATATTTTATTGTGTATTTGCCAGCGGAGAGAGGCAGAAGTGGGACTTTCCTGAAGGTGACGTTGATTAATAGTGAACTCTGAATCCAATAAATTATTTAGTGTATTATATGTTTTATCATTTTTAAGTGGGTTGCAGTAATACCTATGGTATGTTTTTTCAAATTTTTGTTTAATTGAGGGTATAACCAAAATTTTTTGGAAGTGTTCTAATTTGATTCATTATTTGTTTGCAACTTTCAGAAAATGTAGATGTTTCAACAGTTTTATCACAGCAAAATTATGTTTTATGAATCAAATTTTCGAAGTACAGCCATATACATTTTCAGTTCCAAACCGTTTCTATTAATGTATTAACATCAATCGTTAGTTAAGCTTTCCATAACGCAGTCACAATTATTTTCTCTTTTTCATGTTGGGACCTAGAAAAGTATCATAAGATATGCTCAGCAATAAACCACATCGAGAAGGTACTATGGGAATAGGGAAACTAGAGCTAACCCATGTATTCCATTAACAATACATTACCCCACCTACATCCCGCTTGAACTCATTGAACCAATCATCAGGGCATAGCTGTTTTATAAAGACGTAAATAGGAATGCTACTACAAAAAATTTAGGGAACGGAACAAAATGAAACGGAGCTCTTTTCAGAAGAATCTTTAACAGTCTTCTTCAGAGTAGTTACATTTATGTTATTTAATTTACATTGGCATGTGGTATAATGATCCAATAGTCACAATAAATATTGATAAAATGAAGAATATGGACAAATTATCTTTTGCAACTGCAGCTTAGCTCTACAATCGTTGGGAATTTTGATAATAATTACTACATGTTACATATTCCAAAATCCAGTTATATGAATTCCAAAATATAAAATCTAATTGAACATTCGTCCTTATCGATTCATAATAATTTCAGATAGAATAAGAGGTTAATTTTAAGTTTCCCATGTCCTACATAAAATGTATTACATAGTTCATATCATATAGTCCTGAAACAAAACTCTCGTATAAATACATACAACCGATGAAATAGCACCAGGAGAAGATTAATCTAGGTACTTCGTGGTTTGGAGTGGTAAAACTGTGTATTGTTTGTGTAATCATAGATTCAGATTAGTGATGAGTTGCTTTATAAAGATCTCTAATAGATACCTTTTCTCTAGAAATGACAATTTTTTCAATAGATAATCTCTCGCAAAGGCAGAAAGTCTATCACACCTCATAAGCGCAGGCAAAGGACATATAGTCTTTCACATTGACTTTGAAGCGCTGTAAATTTCGGGGAACAAACTCCCCGGTAGCTCATTCCACAACGCCAATATTCTTTGAAAGTCCGACTTTTGGTACAGGCTGGTTCCGTTGGAGCTCGACCTGGTAAAGATGACTGTTTGTGTTCGATGAACTGACGACTCTTGGTGTTATTATGCGAGATAACTCGGTCGAACATTTCTCTTATGGCAGTACCTGTAGAATAAGGATTGATCAGCTACCTTCTTTCGATGTTTCATACTGTGAAGGTCCTTTGTAAGGTCAGGAGCATCCGCCAAATGCACTGCTCGTGTCTGGATTGTGTCTTGAACTTGAGAAAGTGCCTCTGTGCGCATCCATACCCATGCGAATAGTAGTCCAGCGTTGGTCTGCTCTGAGCCGTGTAGAGTAGGATTAGCTGTTCCGGCGAATACAACCTTTTGGAGCGGAAGATAACCCTCAGCTTCTGGGACGCAAACCTCGCCAGTCCAGCAATATGATCATGTCAGGACAGGTTACTGTTGATCCCCAGAAGCTTGATGAAAACTGACTCAAATATTGGAAGTCCCCCCATCTCCACGGCTGGAAGACCAGCATGTGATTCTTTTGTCGGGATTGCATTAAACAAAACTCCATTTATACATCCTCAGTCGAGTATTCTTTCAATATCCTCATTGATTTGAACCGCATGCTGTCTACGCCGAAGTCCCATACAGGAAATAAGGGTGCTTTTATCTGCGAAGCTTTAGATAGGATCAGATGTTATTTTCAACAATTAGTTGATGTACAACAAGAAAAGCTTTAGAGAAAGGACAGATCCATATGGGTCTCCCGGGTTGAAGGTAAATATATCGGGAGCATATCCATCTACCACCGCAAATGAGGAGCAGGATAGACCCGATGATAGTCCATAGGTAGCAAGCTCCTACAGAAGTCTCTCAGGACCCCTGTGTAACACTGGCGTTGATGTTAAATAAATTAGAAGGAAATATATCTCCTATCATATATGAGGAGCGGACCCTGAGGAAACTATGCAACCACTTGCATAGACCCGATGGCAACCCATAGGCAGAAAGTCTCTCATGTCTCATCCTATCGAAAGCCTTCGATATATTGAGCGCGACGATTCGAGACTTTATGAAACTCAATCGCTCTGTTCCACGTGTGGGTAATTACTCCGGAAGGCGAACAGATCTCCCGTGGATCTATGCTTACGTAGGTGATCATTGGTGATGTCGTTTTTGTCCATGTACTTCAGCAGCTTCACATTAGTGACATTCTATATAACCTTGGATTTCTAGACACGTTTTTGTGCCTTCCTTAGGAACGAGTTTCACACGACCGGTCTTCCATTCGCAGGGCACATACTTCGCTAGTAGGTCAAACTAAATAGTTTGCAAAGGACTGCTTAAGCTCCGCGGTGCGTCGCTTCAGGAGGATTGCTAGTATGTAGTCTACACCAGTAGATTTCCTAGTATTCAACTTTTCAAGAATTTGTTTTGTATCCTGGTGCTTCTTTCTGGCATTTTTGAGTTCACGCTGATGGTAGTTAGGGAAGTTTATTGTTGAACTAGCATCAAAAACCTGGCCTAAGGAATCTGGTGTTTCTTTGGGGGCGGAGGCGATATACCCTTCTGCTCTGGTCAGTGGTGGTATGGGCGAATTATTTCTGGCTAATAGCTTTGGCTACAGACAATAATCTGGACGAGTTAGGATATGAGAGGAGTTTGTGCTTCATTTTTTTGGTTATGGTCCTCTTTGCTGTTATCAATGACCAGCTTACAGTGGCTTCAGACTTCGATGAAGCTGCGATACTTTTCGGTGTTTGGATTTGTCCTCTATTCTCTGTACCTTTGATGTCCGATGTAACTGCATCTGTGCAGCTTCGGTTTGGTTTTAGAGGAGCATTTGACCATAGGGTAACAGGTTTCCGGCTTGGAATCAGACATCATTCTTTGGAAAGAATTGACAATATTTCCTGAGATCGTCCCACTTGCTGAATTATATTGGCAGATAGAGGGTTCAGATGATATTGTGGTTGGATATTTCCAGCAGAGCGGGTACATACACTGAATAGATATTGGAATGTGTGGTGAGATACTAGTCTAGCAAGCTCGCAAAGCCTTCGTGATGATCCTTGTTGGTTTATTGATCATTTGTTTCAAATGACAGCGGTTAGCAAAAGCCTCAGGCTCGCGTCCCTCCTCGTCTATTTTGTTGGAATCCTTTATTTAGTACGCATTATGAACGTCGAAGTCACCCAAAAAGATTATTTTTAAATGGGGATGATCTGCTTGTAATTCACAGTGGCCGGAAGATTTTCAAGAAGCTCCCTGTGTGATTTTTGTTACTCGGTGGTCTGTAAATGCAGCGAATGAATTAGGACACATTTTTGAAATATATTTAGAACCAGAGAATGTTGAATCCTTCGGGATCAGGTATTACTTACGCTTGGTGACAAAGGAGTCCTGATTTAAAATATATGCATACGCCAAATTTTTGTTTGGATCGGGTGTATAAGTCGCATCCCAGTTATCTAAAGCATTGTCCATTGTTAGACTTGGGTCTCTAATGATGCCAGAGTTTCTCAAAACAATCTATTTTTCGATTCATATCACGACGCTGATTTAAATATAATTCAAAACGCCTCACTGAAAAAGATAGTTTTATTTGTGAAACTTTGTGTTCTATACATAATTTTTAATCTGGATCATGTAATACCTACTATCATCACTATCATTAATATTCACACATGTAAATATATAACAAAAAATTTGTGTGCCTGTAAATTGCTTTTGTAATTTGTGTGACACAATATTTTTTTTAGGAATGAATACAGTACTCATACATTTACCTCTATTTTTTGTGTAGAGTACTCATACATTTACCTCTATTTCTTGTAATGCTTTTTTTAAATAACTTCTTCATAATTAGATATAATTGCTTGATATCGAAAATATGTTTTTTAACAAATTTTCGTTCTTTAAAATTTTATTCTACTCCGGATATTTGAATATGTGGTCTTCACATAATACGCTGACCGGCTGAACTTCGGCTTATATTCAGACTTATGAGAGTATGTTTTGCTTTTTCAATGGAATCTGGGGACGTTTGAGTATATATGGTCTATCAAATGTGTCTTCTGAAATGTCAGAATATAACAACCTGAAATGGTTACTGAAAAAACATTTGTATAGCTATGGTCTTTGTACCACAATTTTTCAAAAATGACACACTATTAATTGAAAGGGGTTTTTCATGCGTATTTAATTGAGTATGCAGTGATGTGTACTCACATCAAACACTTCTTACCCTTAGCTTGACCAATGCATGTCACCTATTTGTAAAGTACTAGAATAAACAATTTCCGCCAAGTGGGCATGAGGAAATATGAAATTAAAGTTTATAACTGTCTTAGTAAGGTTTTGTTATATTCCGGATATTAATTTGAGGGCAAAGCAAACACTCTCTTTGAAAACATTACATTTAACGGATATCAAAGCTACCTATGAATTAATTTTTTTATAATTCCAACTTAAATTGGAAGACATATCACAATGAAAATTATCCCAACCGTTGGATAGGTAGAGGTGGTCCACAGTTTTGGCCTCCCCGATCGCCAGATATCAATCCTTTGGATTACTTCTTATGGGGATACCTTAAGTCATTAGTGTACAAAACCCCTGTTCAAAATGAAGAAGACCTCAGAAATAGAATAGTTGATTCATGCTTGATAATCAAAAACACACCACATATTTTTGAAAGAGTCCGTCATTCAATGATAAGGCGACTGAACCGTTGTATTGAAACTGGTGGCGGTCACTTCCAACACTTACTTTAAGAAAACATTATCTATTTGTCTTAGTATTTTATTTCTTATTTGTTCAAACTCTTATTAAATAATGTTTCTTTAAAAATAATACCTAAATGTTTTGTAATAACTCTAAACGGAATAAAGTGACAGTTCTCAAGTTGTTTATCAATTATTGCAATTGTTTTTCACAGCACACTTACTAAATAGATGAACATTTATTCATTTACAATAGCCTGCATCGATTCAATAATTTGCATTTCTTTCGAAAACGGTTAGCCCTATCGAGATGTACCAAGAGACCATTTTTACGTAGAAATCTCTGAAATACCATATTCTAAAATCAAAATGTCAAATAAATTACCATTTAGAAAATGGGGTTATTTTTACCCTTAACTCCTTCCGTATGATACGCCTCTGATTAAAATTATGAAATTCTGAATTCAGAATCAGATTCAGCGTCAAAAGTTTACCCATCGTACCTAATTTTGTAATTTTGTTATGAATAGTTTCAAGAATATCGAGGGAAAACCGTCT
Organism: Bruchidius siliquastri; assembly: GCA_949316355.1. NCBI lineage: Eukaryota > Metazoa > Arthropoda > Insecta > Coleoptera > Chrysomelidae > Bruchidius > Bruchidius siliquastri. The sequence continues at coordinate 23,329,300 of OX438532.1, read as the reverse complement.
TCAGGGTGCCCCATGCAAAGGAGCGTAGCTCCCTTAGAAAGCATTTCCGGACCCATGTTCATATGACATTTTCTTTCTATTTTTCGGAGTACTATTCGTGGTTAAAGTTTGTTAACATACCTAATTAACACCCTGTATATTTTCATGTTATAAAAATAACCAAATAGACTAGACGAGCTGATATGTACGGAAACGTCAGCCAATGCTGACAGTCGTATGAGAGGAAAATGTTTGGTTAAAAACTAGCGCAGCAGGATGCGTCAAACGTTGGATCGAACATTTCATCTCAATGTTGAAACCAACGTTGTCGCTGTGCGTTAGTACTGGTACTCATTCGTCACATTTGTTCGGCGATACGGTGTGAAAAATATTGGAGACCGCACTTGATTCTAATATGGGAGCGAAAATTTGGTATAGTGGAGGCCAACGTAGTACGGATTATTTTCATATTATGGTATGTACTTTTGAGTTAATCCATTACTGTAATCCATCACGAATCCGTTACTGCATTCCAACGCTAGGTATTCCAAAAAAACAAATGCAATTAAGTAGGTACATAAAATTCACTAAATTTGAAAAATTTACTTGTTCACCAGGTTACGCGTATAGTTTTGTTTAATCTAAGGTGATCGGAATCACTAAAGACCTTAATGTGCAATGCTGCATAAGGAGTCGGAAATTAAGCACAGTCCGGCTATGTATGTTGTGATATACGAGGGTAGATTGAAAAGTTTCCGGAATGGGCAAGAAAACGCAGTAATTGAACAGGGTTTTATTTTTATTTTTCAACATAGTCTCCTTGTAGGGCGATACATTTTTGTAAGCGGTGCTCCAACTTTTTTAAGCCCTCAGAAAAATATGATTTCGGGAACTCTGCAAAATAAGCATTCGTGGCGGCGATGACCTCCTCATTCGACGTGAAGCGCTTGCCCCCGAGCCAAGTCTTCATGTTTGGGAACAGAAAAAAGTCGCACGGAGCCAGGTCTGGAGAGTAGGAAGGATGCGGCACTACCTCGTAGCCCAATTCAACCAATTTAGCCGTGGCGATTCGGGATGACCCTCGTATATCAGATACTGAAGATTTTGTTTACATCCACTTTGATCTAGTTTATAGTAGTGGTTCACAGATCCTAATTTTTTTGGATCGGGGATTTTTAAAGAAAAGATCCGGATTGGATGTATCCATATCCGGATCTCAATACAGGAACCGGATCTGAAACCGGTTTCAAGATTTGGATTTCGGATCGGGATCTAGGATTTGGATGTCGGATCCAGATCGAAGATTCGGATCTCGGACCACTGATCTAGATCCAAAATTTAAGTGGATCATATAAAAGTACCATACCAACAAAAAATCAACACAATTTACAATAACAACGCACCACCTATTGTGTATCGATTGTTGGTGACATATATATGGTTTAAACCTTTGACGCATCCTTTGATTCGAAACAAAAATAGCTTTAATATGGCAGGCTACCAACCTTGGACGCAATTGACCCATCGTAAGGCAGCGGTTTCAGACGAGCAAATTAGTAATATATTTTTAATATTGATTTTACACAAATTTTCACACGAATTAAATTTTAAAATAATATTTAATAGTTTTGTTATGGCTGACTTTTGTAGCTAAAATCAAGTATATTTCATATATTTAAATTACTTTAATATTTGCTAACAAAAACAAAATATTAGTGGCATAATTTTGAAAAAATATGTATGATGTCGCGACCTCAATTTAATATCTAAATCGTAAAATGCTTTTAAACGACTCAGTATGACATTGCTGTTAACTCGCTCATCCAGACAGAAAATTATGTCATTGTATTGACGTAATAGTTAATTGTTCGACTTACTCAGGTTTTTAGTTTGATTTTAGAAGTTTCGACGTATAATTATGCCGTTCAAACCCTTGTCGTGTGTGTTCGGCAATTTCTATATATCACAACGTGTAGTAATGGTCAACATGATGCTACTAGCCCTTCTGAATGCTTACCATATGAGAATGGTGTACAATATAGCTATCACTGAGATGATTAAGGAGCCAAAGAATGATACTGGCCGACCTGTAACAGATGCATGTCCACAGTTTGTTTACGAAAAGACGGTTAAAAAAGTCGAGGTACAGTTTGACTGGGATCCAACATGGGAGTCATTTTCACTGTATGCCTTTTACGTCGGTTATTTAGGCAGCCAATTACCTGGAGGTTGGCTGGCAGACAAAATAGGACCAAGACATGTAATGGGAACGTGTATGGTGGTCTCCTGTATTATTACTCTGATTTTCCCATTTTGTTTATCAATAATAGACAAAGGATATATTGCTGCCATAATATTACGGATGGTTCTAGGCGTCGTTCAAGGACCTCTGGTTCCAACTGTATCTACGTTCATTCAGTATTGGGTGCCAAAGAAGCAGAGAGCATTTCTAGGAGCGATAGCATTTAGTGGTACCAATATTGGGACAGTGACTGGTTCCAGTTTAACAGGCGTGATCATAAAACAAACAGAACTTTGGTACACAGCTTTCTACATTTGGGCAGCAGTAGCTGGTATATGGTACACTTTCTACCTGTTTATGGTTTTCTCCACGCCAGAAACTCATCCATTCATAACTGAAGAAGAAAAAGAGTATCTGTTAAAAGAGATACCAAAACGGATATCATTCAAGGTACCATGGATTGATATTTTCTCTAATATGCCTTTTTGGGCACTTCTCATCGGTCAGTTTGCACATAGTTATATATTCTTCACTTTAGTGACTTATATTCCCAAGTACTTGAAAGATGTCTTGAAACTGAACGTTCAAATGAATGCCATTTTTACAGCAATTCCATTTTTTCTGTTGTGGATATCTTCCCTGTTAATGGCATTCGTTGCAGATATAATAACGAATCGTAACTGGTTGACAATAGGAACACAAAGAAAACTATACACAGTTATCGCTGAAATGCTGCCAGCGGGCTTCTTGATTCTGACGGGATATTTAGGATGTAACAGAGAAGCAGCTATATCATCATATACCGTAGCTGTATTTTGCCTTGGGCCGAACTATTCAGGAATGAAGGTCAACGTGAACGATTTGACAGTGCATTATGCCGGTACCATAATGGCAATCGTGAACGGATTTGGATCATTAGCCGGCATTCTAGGACCATTCATCGTCGGCAAACTGACAACTGATCGATCCATTGAGTCTTGGCTGATAGTATTCTGGTCCACGTTAGGAATGTCAACTTTTTGTACCATTTTTTTCTGCCTGTTTGGTAGTGGTGAGAGGCAAAAGTGGGATTATGCAACAGAAGAATTAGAAACAAAGTAGTGCATAAGTTGGACTTTTCGATTGACTTGTAACTTATCATTAATAGATTATTGACACCTAAATGTGAGTTTTTCATTACAATGTCCTCGGTTAAACAAAGCGATGATGTTACATGGCTATATGCATAATAAAAATACGGTATCTGTCATACTGGATTCTGATAATTTTCACTCTTATCCAATGCGTTCTTATTACAAATAGATAGATCAGAAATGATATTCGTCTTGATCAAGATGCTAATAGTGTTCTCTGGTAGTTTCTTGACATTGTTCATTAGCAGAATACAACAACAGAGTAGAAAATAATTTAATGTTCAAAGTAAAATATAGAAGTGCGATTCAGAGTAATTTGTAAAATGCCATTAATTTTTTAAGCTGCCTTTTTAATGAGGAAATAACTAAGGTATTATAATTCCACTATATATGTATTGTCACTCATCACTTAGACTCATCAGTAGAGTCTAACCATAGATAATGGAAAAAGTGACGAAACATATCCATTTTGATAGCAGGCAAAACAAATACCTATACGAAAATACATGTAAATCATTTCCTCCAGTACATATGCCGGACTGATCATTAGTTGGTGTTATTGTCCCCGCGTAACCTCCTCTGTAGCTGCTTCATCGATTTTGACTTTTATTCTTCTGATGCATTCCGATTTATATTTGAGTCATTTTCAGTCTGTCAGATTTGTCTGTGTTGACACCTGGCGACACTGCACAGCTTAATTACATATGCTCGCTTGGATCACGAGAGGATTACTGGTTATGAACTCCAATTTGTATAGATAAAAAGTTGTGTAATTTACACACAGTTTCACAAATGAAACTCTTTTTCTTTCAGTGACGCGTTTCGATTTATATTTAAATCATCGTCGGACTGTCAGATTTGACTGCTAACAAGGCTACCCGGATTACTTGCCAACTAACTAACTAGTCCTATCATGGATACAAAACTAGAGCTCTTAAATCTTAAATTATTTTTTCCTTTGTTGTGTCTGTCTTAGGGTGTTTCACGTTTTAAGGTTCCTTAAGATATTTCAGGAGTAAGTTAACCTAGAATACAAATAGATGGAAACTTATAGTGGTGTATCGATCAAAATTGAGTTTAAAAGATCAGTCTATTCATTTACTACAATGAAGTCAGGGTTTCGCAGATATTTTGGAATCTCTAATGTTTCCATGAAGTTTAAATCATGTATTACAAGTATGAAGTACACTCTTTCTATTTTCGTTGCCAACTTTATGATTAGTATCTAGTAAGTGTTAGGCAAAATTTGATCTTTCTGTATGGTGGTTTTTGAAGGCTTCTCTGTACCTTGTTGTAAATGCTCTAGCTGTTTGACCTATATAAACAGCATTACAGCAGGCACATGAAATTCTTTAAATACCTGACTTACACATATGTGGTTCTTTCTCCTTTGCATTTATTAAATATGATCGTAAGTTAGGTGCAGACCTATTAGCTATACTTATTTGTGAAACTGTGTGTAAATTACATAACTTTTTATCTACATGATGGAAGAGTTTCACCAAGTAAGAGCATCTATAATCTACATGATCCACTTTGTATCTTTTATCCCTATATAAATTTTGTTGTATCGACTCATACTCATTATTTCTCCTTATTCCCTTTCTATTTCTTTGATGTAGCTTGAGCAGATTTTATCTTTTCTGTCCAGATTATATGTAGCTCTGAGTTTTGCAGTGTGCTAACATATATACCAGTGCGACGAATAATTTATGTTCCAATTTCATTTACTGATGAACAATACTTAGGTAACTCTTTTAAGCTAAAAATGGTATATAATAGTTTGTACTTTTTTGTATCCCATCATAAACCTCGTACACCTTTACACATCAAAAAAATTGTATTTTCAATTCAATGAACATAGTGTTTTATTCAAAGTACTCAATTTAAATATTGATGGGTACTGCTCCATTCAAAAATATTTGACTGGTTAATTGTAAGTTCTAAGACATTTTTGTTAAAAAATTAGAGATCTAGTTTTGTACGTACCCGAGACCTGTATTTCATTAAACTACAATTGGTTCTTACATCTTTACAATATTGATGAGCATCAAATTTAATAATAATGACAATAGAATCAGGGTCTTATTATTGCAGATGCCTAAGGCTATGGGCGCAAAGGTTCAGGGGGCGCAACACTGTGAAGATAAAAGTGAGGAATGCCATAAAAAACTGCAACGATCGAATCAACTAAAATTATTACTGCCGTCGAGCGCGTAGCTAGTGTAGGGTAAACGGGACTCGTGCTCTGGACGCTGTGTGTATGGGGCGCAATATCGTGGGTTGAATGGACAGAATGTGGAAAATGGTTTGAGCAGAGATGAGATTTCAGTTTGAAAAAATATGAAACCTTTTCAAAATTCCTTCAAAATATTTGCAATCCTGGGTAACTGCGCATATAAATGCCCATGGTCAAATCCAGGCCTAGCGCGGCCACTAAACCAATCGACTGATTTCCGAAGGTCTTTAAATGAAATGGAAACTAAAATTGTTACTCATAAAACTGTCATATCACTAGATACATATTTGCACAATGATGTATGAAAAACAGCTTTTTAATACCCGACATTCATCCACAATCAGGTGCGTTAGCATTTGTTGCGGGTCTAAAAGATACGAAGAAAAAGCTAAAGTAAACATGACATTGTATATCTTATCCGCTTTTTATATTCATCCAACCTTCTCAAAGCTTACTACACTGCGAACCGATTTTTAACTGTTTAAATCTGTATTCTATCACAGTAGAATCTGCCAAATGCTCTTTAAATCTAGTCCTAGTAGATATTCCACTTTGTCCTATGTACCTAATATTTGCTACACACACTACAGTTAATTTAGTATGTTCCGAACTTATCAAGTTTGTCAGCTTTGTTCTTCGGAATTGGTGGTAGGTTTCTAAGTATTGGTTAAGATAGATATCGAGTTCTAAATCCTAAAGCCTTAAAAACTTTCCAAGACCTTTGGTGTATTTAAGTTATAAAGGTATAGATGTATTCTTTGACCTGTCTATTTCGTTGAAGTAGTTAAGTTCACTAACTAACAGCGGAATGGTCGGACATCGTGACCTTTATTAAAAGGTCTGGAAGGTTCGACACTAGGACGTCACCAAGTCTGCCATAGTGTTGTTTTTTTTCTCAGTGATGGTCTTTGGGGTTCGGGGTCGGCAAAAAGGGCCAAAAGTGGCCTACTTGCCTCCCCACTACTACTACTACTACTACTAAGTTCACTAACAATTTTTTATACGCTTATGGTGCAATATTCCTTGACCGCAGCTATTTGTTTTATGATTGACTTCCTTTTCAATCCTCCCTCATCTCAAAGGCAAATTAGTGATTTTGCGTTGGTGACAGTGACCTGATTATGCGATTATTATTTACTTTCTTATGTATTCACATTATTAGCCGCTTCTACCGATTTTGATCGCTGAAACATTGAAACATCTGGGAACGACAATTGTCAATTGTCTTAAATCTCGAACGTAACTTTTCTGACATAATCTTCCCGGATGTTTAGTCGAAAGCAACCAAGACTTCAATATATCGGTGCCATAGTCTATTACGTTCTTATTCCTAAACTCCTTGAAATGATTAGAAAAAAATGACGCGATTCGATTTATATTTAAATCATCGATTAAATATATATCGAAACGCGTCACTGAAAGAAAAAGAGTTTTATTTGTGAAACTGTGTGTTAATTACACAATCTTTTTATCAGTATCTTTTTATGATATATTTTATATTATTTTGATAAAGGTCGTAAGGCACAAATTGAGCCAAAACGTCATTGAAGATTGTTTTTCTTCACGCATATTGTTTCAATCATATGCTAATTTGATCATAACGGATTCTTTAGATTCGTAAAAACTACCCTCTAACAATCATTTTTCCTTTCAGCTCATAAAGGAGGTCAAAATCACCTGAAAGCAATATCGAAAGACCTTTTAGCACAGCTGGATACGTCATGTATAAACACATCGCCACCTGAGATAAAAAATGGACGAGTGGCCAAAATACTAAAGCACGTAAAGAGGAAGACGAAAGGACGGCAGTTCCTGATGGCTGAATACAAATGTGACCGAGGGTACAAGTTCAAACAGCCTTTCGGAAAGTGGATGTTCTGTAGTAAGAATAGTTGGGTAGGAAAGATGCCTTCCTGTGAAAAAAGAACAAAATCTGGTAAGTTGGCAGATGGCGAGCGTTTGGTAAGGACCTGAGGTTCCGGTAACTTGATAATTTGCCTAAAAAACGCGGTTATTAGACGAGCTATCACAGTTATACGGCTTAGTGTTTTAACGCCAAAACGCATAAATAGGACGCCTACAGGTCCTCTATTATTACAGATACATAATAGAAAATGTACAATCCTAGTTGACAGTACCAATGTTCCCTCTACAACCGATGGCCTTTCACATCTTTATCTTCCTTTTTACTTTATTTCTTATTTTCTTCTGCTTTTGTTATTCATTCAATATTGTCGGATAATTCAGAGAAGTATTTTAGAATTGCCATATTTATCCTCTGTGGCTAAAAGACAAATATCTGAGGTCAATGCTAGGAGAACATAAAAAATTGACATATGATAATCGGTCATATAGTAGCTAGTGCCAGTATCAGAGATTGGATGGGTACGACAGGTCGCCGTCCGTCAAAATGTTTTCTCCTTCATTTTAGATTTATATCTAACAGAAAACGAAGAATTTAATTGAATAAACATAGTTTGATCTAGTGCCATGACTAGAATTAGAATTATATGAATCAGAAAACTAAATTTGGTCAGATGAAGATTCGGCTATACAAGACATTATTAGTAAGCAATGTAAGCACATTTAGTCGGGATGTACTTGTTAAAGTCTTATTTTCGTGAGCAATAATGTTTGCGTAGGTTGAACATAATTTTTTGTTAATATTTTATGCTATGGTTCTTTGCTTCTTATCGCTGTTTGAGATATGACTTCAAGAAATGTTTTTCAAATAACCTCTATTCATTATTGCTCCGAATGAACGAACTTCATTGATAATATAACTACATAACTATGATCTATATATTTGTATATATTTAGTGTGAACGTTTTCTAAATTAACTATATATCCTTATTTACTGTTAAAATTAAGATAAATCTAAAAACGGAGTAGGAATAGCATTAACGGAGGCGAGGTAATTATTTTCACTGAGGTGAGATAACTGAAGGAGTTGATTAACAACAATCAATACATACGAATGTTGGTTCTATGTAACGGCATCAGAGGTTCGGATTAAGTTATTTTTTTCAATACTATTTGAGATCGTGTAGTAGCTGTTAGTCAGCGCACTAGAGGAAATAAAAGAGAATAATCATTAGGTACTAATGCAGATTAGAGAAATGAAGACTATCCGAAAAACCATACTCATTGGTTTTCTCATTGAAGTCTCCGAAACTTAATCCAATATCGTATCGTATCTATTTCCTTCTTTTTTGCCTCTTTTTATCCAACCGGGTCACTTTAAATTAGCTCTCGTAATTTCTTCATACTTTTTGGACAACGATTCATCTGCATTCTGGGATTTTACCATTTGGTCTGATGAGTGCTTCTGTAAATTGGAATCACAATTCTTGTAACTAAATATCCTCCGTTAGTATAGCCTTACCTGCTGACTAAAAATAATCACGAAATAATAATCACGGAGATTATATACTGTGAATACTTATGAATAGAAGAATTATGCTTCTCCAGAAATATATGTAAATGGAGGTAAAAACTTATCTTGAACAAACACCGTTTACCTTTGATCTGAAAATTTAACAAATAACAACAATATTCAACAGAAGACTGTACCACAAGGCTTGTGTATAATTTTAGATGCGCACCATAGATACTGTCCAAAATCAATAATACGTTTTCTATATTTTATAATAGACTGAAGCACCATTGCATATGCAGAAATGACAGTTCACGAAGGTGAGAGTATACTGTGCAACAATGATGAAATGTTAATGTTCAGTACGCTTACCTATTTCTTTGTTGAACAAAACAAGAGTATTCGCCATTGATTGAGGAGGAAGGACCCATATATAGCATTTAAGGCCGTCGAATTAAATGCACAGTATACTCCACCTTAGTGAAACATCGATTTATGAAGGATATGACTGGTTCACTTGAACACGCATATTTTCTTGCCAAATTTGTATATGTGGCTCAAATTAATATCTCGAATCTAGTGGCAAGTTTGATGGTCCCCGTTCAGCAAAGTTTTGCGGTACTGCCGTAAACAATAAATTAAGGCAATATTGTTTGGATCATACTGTCATCCGCAAATGAGACCATATAAAATAATATACCTAGATATAACTAGAAAAATCCGGAAGTTGTGGCCATCGATATTAGGCAATCTAGGTTCTCTCGATTCTTGACATTGAATTATATACGAAAAATGAAATCTTGATATTTTTTTATATGACATGCACTTAGCGTGATAAACATTATTAGAATAAGATATTTGTGATGCACACCTTTTGGAGGGAAAGAGTTTATTTTGCTCATATCATAGCACTGCCAGTAGCTGATACATCATTGAGTGAGGTATCGCAAGAATGAAGACCTATTTTAAATGTTTCAGATGAATATCAGAGCGACTCTCCTAATATTTATTCTCATCAAGTTCCAGCAATTATTGCAGGAGAATGTTCCGCAGAGGATAAGGAAAAATGTCAATATATATGCCATATCCATAATGGAATGCCGACATGTGATTGCCCTACCGGGTTCAGAAAGAAAGGGAACGATTGTGAAGGTACCTATAATAATTATTAATAAATATATGGAACTAATTTTTTTAATGTCTTTGAAGTCAGAATTTCATTGCGAATTGAGACACTACAACAAACTAAAAATAGAGATTACCGCATCTTAATAGACTGGAGTATTATACATATTTTTAAATGTGCTAATCAAGCTTTTAAAAAAATGACGTTCAAGTCCCAACAGATCCCAGTTCCAAACTGCGATTCCAATGAAGAATTCTAATCTGATACATTGCATGAGGAGTACAGCGTAAATCTACTTGATGCCATTTTATTGTATTGTTGTATGACAGTTAAAGCGTCTAAGTTCTAAGCGTAACGCCGTAGTGCGCTGTTTATTTAATTCATACTGATTTCTTTGCTGCGATGTTGGAGTAACCAACAAACTTACCAATAATTATGCATTTTATAGCAACATGAATTATGGTTATAATGGGTAAGTGTTCTGGGATCGTATCCATTATCATTTCCAAATAATATGGTACCGTTTCAATAATTACCTGAATGAATGAAATGTTATGATTTTAGTGCTTGTACATTGCATTTTTGTACAGTGAGTTGGGAAAATAAGGTTGTTCAGTTCAATTCCGTAGATCCCAGACACAAAGAAGTACTATTACAACAAATGTCGAAAAACCGAAATTAAATTTGAACAACTTCATCTATTCTCTCTCTTACTCTTTCCCTACTCCATTCAGGAGGGGAGCTTTCCAGGGAGATTCCGTGAGACCCCTGCTGTCCTGCATCTCACTTTTACCGCTGTCCATAACGCTGAGAAGTATGATAGGATAGAGCTGTGGCACACCCAATTATTGGAGGCACAAGGTTACCCATCTGTTCTATATGGATGACCTTAAACTTTATGCCTCCGGACAATGCGAATTGCAGCAAGCGCTAAGGGCTGTGCAGGAGTACAGTCATGCTATTGGCATGGAGTTGGAATAGACAAATGAGCAATGGTTCCTCTTAAGAAAGGACGTCTTGGTGATAGTGGGGAGGAGGAGCAACTCGTGGATGGGAGTATTTTGCGTCATCTACATGCCGGAGAGACATATACCTACCCTGGGTTGCACAGCGCCACATCCAGGAGGCGAGTACGGCTGAAGAGTCTCTCCGATGCAAGTATTTGCATCGACTTTGGCAGATCTAATCCTCAGAACTGTCCGGTAAGGACAAAGTCGCTGCCACAAATATGCTTGCGTTCCTATTGTTGTTATACACCTATGGAGCCATCCACTGGATTGCGGATGAGCTGCGAAAACTTGACACTAAGACCCGAAAAAGTATGAACACGGAGAAAAGTTTCCATCCTAAATCCTCAGTCCCGGATATATACCTTTCTGGACACCTGGGAGGGCATTAACTATTGAGTTTGTAGCGTCTGCATAGCAGAGTGGTGCTGGGCACAGCCTGCGAAGTGATAAGGAACACCGATTCCCTCATCTGCTTTGTGCGTGAGCGTGAAAATGCAGACAGAGGAGCCTTTATTTTCAGGGCAGCAAGCAGAGCAGCCGAAGATCACACTAGACTTCAAGCGAGATAATCGGGATAATCAACATTATATCATAGAGCTGGCTCCCGCCCAACTTAAAACCCACATCATAGATGTTGAAGCCAATTTCGTCCTGAGTCTTCACAAAGACAAGCCCATGCATAAAAACATCTAGAAGAGCATGGCTTATCTACGCAGTTGACCTTTTCTTTCAGAGACTAAGGGCTTCATAATGGCTTGCCAGGATGATGTCTTTAACACCTTGGTATATCGTAGTAGGGTTATGGGTATGGAAGTACCCGGTACCAGCTTGCTGATAGAGACGCTTGCATCTCCTGTTGGCTGTAGGGTGTACGCTGGCACTGCTTTCATCTATCGGCACAACATAGCTCTACGAGTACTATATTATCATTTGAGGAATTCCTACGGTATAGATGAGAGACACCCGTGCTATCCTACGCTCCAGGGGATATTGAATCCGTGGCGGAAAACGAGAGATGCCGGATATACTGGAACTATTTGTTCCCCACGCTTGAGCTTGTGTAAGCAAATAAGCCCGATATGATCCTCTTCGACCACCAATAAAAGAAGATTTTCGTTATTGAATTCTCGGCTCCTGTCGAGATGAACATCGTCTTGAAGGAAGAGGAGAAACGGACCAAGTATCAGGAGCTCCTCAGCCAGCTTCGCAGTTTTTGTCTAGACCACACTGTTAGTCTGCTAGTAATGGTTATTGGATCCTTAGGTGAGATGAGAACTACGCTGCTCTCTGCTTTAAGGTCTATACCGGCATGCCATGCATCGGCAAGCATATTGGCCGGAGGGATGCAGAAAGCAGTCATTCTCGGTCCGTCTGCATAGGGCGCATGATTTGCGTTTTTGGATTTAATGTACGTTATTCCTTGTGTGAGGAATTTGGGGAGTATATTAGGTTGGAGTATAGCTTTGTTGATTTGGTTTGCAAGTGCTTCATATGTTGAGGGGAATTGCTTGTACCAGAAATTTTGCATGTTGTCCACGCCTGGACATTTCCAATTGTGGTTTTGTTTGAGTGTGTCTGCTATTTCATGAGGTGTCAGTATACTTCCTCCCTGTTCTGTTATATGTTGATGTTTTTCCTCTTTTTCTCAGATCGATGCGGCATTTTAGTTGTGTGTTTTTGGTTCTGACCGTTGACTTCTCCAGAATTCAGTTAGTTCTTGTTTGCTTGGGGGTTATATTGTTGTTATCTGGTCGATTGATGTTGCTTTTTGGTAGAACTGTTTCTCATTCCTCCGGAAAAGGTTGTTAACATCCATATTTTCGTTGGATTCTTTGTATCCAAGTAGTCTCGCTGCATATACAGATAATTTCTGTTTTAGTGAATCATAAATCTTTGGTGATTTGAGTCTATTTACTGTTGTTGCAATCTGTTTTGATGTGTTATTATTGTTGGTATATTGTATGAGATGTGCCAAATCTTTTCTAATGGTGCAGATCTTATTTTCAATTCTTATTAGCCATCTAGGTTTTGGTCTGTTACCCATGCTTCTTCCAGTTCTTCCTGACAACTTTTGCTCATTTATTATGAGTGTGGCAGCTGCTGCAGCATACATTAAGTTATGTATGTCTTCGATGCTGCTGTCGCTTGTAGCGAAATGCGATATTAAATTTCTGTTTAATGTGTTTAGTATGCGTTGAGTGTTGGCCTTGAACATGAATTTGGTTATTGGGTCTCTTAGTGTAGGATTGGTGCCCAACCATTTATTAACTTGTTCATTCATCATTTTCTCGATTTTGTATGTGATGGAGGGAAGTTGAATATTCTTCTGCTCTTGTGCGGTTGAGGAATGTGGACTGGTGGGCACCGCGTCCACTGTGTCTTTGTGTTCAAAGTTTATCTTCTTGTGTGTTGATGTTGAGTGTTGTGGCTATGTTTAGAATTGAGTTGCTTCGCGTGTAAGTTGTTGTATTGATTACGGCAGCTACTCGACTTTTTATGGGTTAGTTCCAGAGGTGTGAGACGATTGTTCTTTACAATGACTCATTTCAGGTGAACTAGCCTCTTTTTCTGGTAGAAGGAGTGGGTGTTGAGCTATAAAAAGTCTGTGTAGTTCATGCCTGTAGCCTGATGTGATGGTTTCCAGTTTCTTGGCGGTGTAATAACAGCGCATCAGCTGTGTTCATCTCAACTGTTCATTGTAAGCGCTGTCTTTGTTCACCAGCTTAAGTGGTTGTCAGCTGCACGGGCAAAACATCCACAGCTGGTTTTTGTGATGTTGGCTGCACTTGTTCACCAGCCTCGATGGTTGTCAGATGTACCGGCGGGTTGTGATGGCACTATTATTTCTGGTGAAGGTTCGGGTGAGTCTAAGCGACGTACCCTAAGCCATCGTTGGTTGGTTTCAAAAGTTTCATAATTCGTCGCATTTCCACGAGTACCTGGGGAAAGGGTAGGTCAGCCAGTGTAGAGTCTCGGTTTGTACTGGCAAGGCTACAATCAAACAGGATGTCGCCCGGTGTCCTGAATTCCACAGTTGAGACACATGTTACCCCTGAGCCATTCACCCCCTCATTTAATGCAGGGATGCTGTACAAGATGATAGTCCTAGTGGCCAGACGGCCTTATTATTATTATTATTAATGCTCCCAGCTCGAATATGCCACTGTCAATAATATTATACTATATAAATTTGTTCACAGATATTGACGAATGTGAAATCAACAGCGGAGGATGCACACATTTTTGCAAAAACATTCCAGGCTCTTACAAATGTTCTTGTCCGAAAGGTTTTCGAATATCATCCGATGGACGAGCATGTGAAGATATTAATGAGTGTCATTTGAGGAACGGGCATGGACCTTGTCAAGTATGTTTTTATGTGACTGAAAATTTAGTAATGCATGGAAATCCATGATATAATATAATAAAGAGACTCTTATAAGCAATTATAAAACGTATGAATAATGGACATTAGGCTAGGCAGAATAATAAAAGATAGATGGGATTATGTGCTATTATAGTTATCTCTCTTAAAATATTTTTGTAAGCTCGTTCAATAGGAAATAGGAAAACTAAAATCTATTAGGTTCAATAGATTGATAGAAGTTCAACTAATTGATATATAATTATGGTCATACTGTTTATTGTTTTCTGGACATTTTGATATTACCCTTCTTAGTAATTTTTTCATGGCGACTTTTTTTACATCATGCTAGTTTTTCAAAGATTTGTGTTTCTCTATTAATATTCTCTCACGTAAGTTTGGCTGAAGTAGAAAAGAATAATTAAGTAGTTTACTAATAACAAAAATCGAATGAGGGGCTGAGCATATACGCACGGAGTTATCGAGGACCTTGTCAAGATAGATGCTTCATGCTTATATTAGGTGAGAAGAGGCTAAAAGAAAAGAAATAGTATAATTGAATTAAGGGTAGTTTCGACCATGTTCTGAATCAGCCTACCTGCAATGTTTGGTTTATATGTAACGTTTCATGAGAAATGCCTCTCATTTGGCTGTCAGATTGGTGAAGGTAAACCGGGTTCCCATGCCAGATTATTGATAAATTATAGTTTAAAATAACTATAAAAGATGCTCTTATCTTAGTATCATAATATAAAAAAAATTTATTAACGGGAAACTTAATGACATTATGTTAAAAGCGTGGGAGTATATAGAACTAGTATAAAATTATAACAATTAATATCGAGCACCCGACGCTTTTATCAACATGACATTTCTCGTTAATGATTTTATTCTTATTTTAAGAATTATTTTTATTTTTTACTTGTTTTTTTTAGTTCAATTAACTATAAAAGCGTGTTTTTTCGTTTTTAAGCTATTGATGAATTTGTCCCTGTACCTTGATAGTTGAAGCCGGTGCCCTATATGATTCCAGTATCGTTATATTTCAAAGATTATGTCTCTATAGACACAGTTCAAGCTAATAAAAGAGTGTTGAGGAGAAATAATTATCACATTTTAAACGTATTGCTTCAAAAACCGGTGAAAAATTTAAATATGTTAATTCGTATATTACTTTTGAACATATTGTCATCGGTCCTTGATAAGTGTGCATAATTTGATACATACACGTGAAGCTAATAAAAAGCGTGGTTATAAAACATAAACAATATAAAAGCATTCGGATGGATGGAAAGCGCGATCAGAGCCGTAGCGACTGTCCCTGACTCTCCGATACGAAAAAGTTAAGAGGCATATTTCCATGAAAAAAAATTGAGATCCAAGGTCCTCCTACAACTATCATCATGATTCTATTTTTATATTTTCATCCTTTGCACAAAAAAGACAAATTTTATATTCCGATATGTGACTTGGCACAATTTCTTCCTAAAAGGACACATGTGAAAATATCCCAGGCAGCTACCGTTGTGGATGTTCAAATCTGAATGGTACCCAACTGGCTAAGGATCAGCATACTTGCGCTGACGTGAACGAGTGCACAGAAGGTATCGCCGGCTGCTCACATAGCTGTATAAACGCGAAAGGAAATGCATTCTGTACTTGCCCTTTAGGCATGGAACTGGGGGAGGACTGGAAAACATGTAAAGGTAAGAATTATTTTCTACATATGAGTATATTGTGGTGGTGGGTCCAATTTACATATGGAGTAACTTTTACGGGAACGAATTCTGTCGAAGCCACCTAGATCAGATTAGATACGATCGATTAAATCTTACTTAGATTCTCATCCAAATCAAATCATGGTTTACTTTTGATTTTGGAAGAGAATTCAATATTCAAACTTCTTCAAAATAAGAATCATATGCATAAACTAAGATTCTCCATTTGTGTGATAAGATTGACAAATGAAAATTTTCATACAAAAACATATGGAGTGGATCATGACTTACTTCTGCTGTTCTAATGGCAAATAAAAAACCTTTATGTATTGTATTTCAATACTCTTTGATGGTTAGTTTGAAATTTCACATCCATTTTATTGCTGGTTGTACAGATTTAATGACATAATGGACCTTGATCTTCTTCAGGTGTTCTAATGGTAAATGTCATGGATTGTATTTCAACATTCTGGTTAGGCAGATGCTTTAAAGCTAGGTAAAGGTTTTGCAAGTATATTTTATATAAAAAGCAGTTTGGGTTCTATATGAGTTACTCTATTTTTGGTGTTTGGTTTATCCATGCCTTTTCTAAGCTACCGATTACACGCAATCAATTCACCACCAGATTCAAACTTCTATCCACAGTAATCTGTTTCAGGCTTAAATCGAAAAAGAGAAGTTATGTTAGTTTATGAATATGTTCGTTTCAAAGCTCTGTTTTTCACCTACAAATTCGATGAATGAAAATGGATTTTACCATATCTGTACATATATAGCTTGAGTAGCGTCAAGTAGATTGACCTTGCACAATATCGCTCAGTGGTGACCAATCACCCATTAGTTTTCACGAGGTTCTCTCTATTTTCAGATATAGATGAGTGCGAAGATCCCAAAATCAAGTCGTCTTGTGCATATGATTGCATAAACGTAGTAGGCTCCTATTACTGCGAAGAAGAACTTGCATCCGACCAACCAATCGAAAACAACGAAACATTGCCAGAAGAAGAAAAAGAAGAAGAAGACAACGGTGAAGAGTACGATGAAGGGGAGTATGATGATGATGATGATGATGATTACGATGAGGATTATAAAGAGGAAAGACGAAAAGACAGAGAACGGGAAAATGAAACAGACTTGGATAGAGATGAAGAACCTCATGAGAATGACGATGAACAAAAAATCAAGGAAGATCAGGAAAGAGAACAAACTGTTATCAAAATGACGACTACTACTACAACTACTGAGACTCCTTCTAGTACAATAGAGAATGACAGTCAACGTAAGGAGTATGATAATAAGGATAATGGCAATAAAGAATACAATGATAATGAGGATTATAATGAGGGCGACTATGATGATGAAGATGAAGAATTAGAAGACCGGGGGCCTGAAGAGACTGAGGAAGGCGTAGAAGAAGTGACTGTGAACATCGTTGGGGAGTTTGATAAAGAATCTAGAAGTACTGTTATACCTCCCATTGTGAAAATTTCTGAAATTAGTAAGGAGTCTGCTACCGAAGGACTGGATCCTGATCAGTTATTCAATTCTATAGCAAAGGAAGCTAATAGGACCGAGTCAATAGAGATTCCGAAACCAAATGAGGATGATGAGAACTACTATGAAGAATATGATGAAGAAACGAAAACTGATAAACCTGAAGAAACGAAAGAACCTGAGAGATCTGCAGACCCTGAAAAATCAACTGAATCCAAACTAACAGACAAGTCCAAGAAAGCTGAAGATCAAGATGAAGCAGAAAGACAAAGAATCAAGTCTGAGATAGAGCGTCGATTAAACTCCGAAGGAGAGGCACCAAAGGAAACACAAGAGAACACAGATTCTGGTTTGACTGACAGAGAAAGAATAAAGATAGAGATCGAGCGAAGATTGAGGCCTGATGGTTTAAATATAACAGATACCGATGAAAACCCTAATCTGTCCGATAGTCAGAGAATAAAAGCAGAAGTGGATCGGAAGATTGATGAAGTAGAGAGAAAAAAAATGGCAACATCAACAACAACTGTAGCACTAACAGATCCGAAACAAATTAAGGATAAACAAGAGAATAACGCTGATGAGTATGATGAAGATTCTAAAAATGAGGAGTCAATGCGTAGTGGAGAAGAGGTGAGAAAATGTTCTGAAGGATACGTATTGGGTGGTGCAGGAAACTGTACAGGTAGGTTAGAAAAGGCATATGCATTATATATATATATATATATATATATATATATATATATTATGTGGTCGGTCTATGACTATGATGATATGAAGCAGTGCAAAGCCGTTTTCGTATTTTGTGAGAGGATCTTAAAAATATACTTCTTAAATCAATTATTTATATTAAGAAATACCGAAATAAATATTATAATAAGTATTTTAGTTTTGGATAAGACTGGCTTTGACAGATGCTTGATAAGGTAAACTAAGTGGCAACAGTGGAGAAAAAAGAGAGCTGCAAAGCTGATGCTTTTTCGATAACTATCAAATCTGTACGTTGAGTGAACATTTAATTTGAACATTTAATTAATTATTTTGCTTATTTTCCACTATACTCATTCATTTGGTGAATTACTCTATTGAATATCTCCACCTAAGAGCAATGTTCTATACAGGTAAGCGTACACAATGTGATAATTTTGCAGTAAGATAAAATTATTAAGTTTGCTGACAATATTATTAAGAACATGAGTAGCGCGTGTATAAATTTAATGAATAATTTAACTTAACTATGCACCATTTCCTGTTTAGATAATTTAAGGGGGGATTTCATTCATATTATTTTTCTAGATATCGATGAATGCCTCCCAGACACAAATCCTTGCTCTCACATGTGTACCAACACAATAGGAAGTTATGCCTGTAACTGCCCAGCAGGATTCAAACTATCTCTTGAAGATCCAAATACATGTCAAGACGTAGATGAGTGCCTCATTAGACCATGCTCTCATTCCTGCACCAATACAGTTGGATCATACTTCTGCAGTTGTCCAGAAGGACTAACTCTTCAAGCAAATAAATGCGTAAACACCACTTGTTCCCAAGGTAAGCACTTTAATTAATCATTATGATTATAATTGTGAAGCGATTGATTAATCAATCAATCGATGGAAACCGGATCATTCGGAAATTTTTGATCTCTCGCTTATTGTCTGGTAGCTCGATTTGTGAATACGTATGAATATGAATCACCATTATGGTTCTGAATTAATATAATAACAATAGTAATATAATCGAATTTGCCAGAACTGACTCTTAAAAAATGCTTGCGATTCCACTGTTAGTTATTATACACCTTTGGTGTCATCCACTGGACTGTGGACGAGCAGTCCTCAAGCGGGAGAATCAACAGTGGATCACAGAGTTGGCCCCCGCTTCACCTAAAACCCACATTAAAAGTGCTGAAACCAAATTCCTTCTAAGGCTTCACAATGACAAACCCATGCATGGATTTTTCTACAACATATAGAAGAGTATGGCTTCTCTAAGCACTTGAAGTCTAAGTTGCATATTGGCTCAACAAAATAGGTGTCTGTCTCATCGACCACCAACAAAAGAAGATGTTCGTTATCGAATTCTTGGCTCTTGCCGAAATGAACATCTCCCTGAAGGAGAAGGAAGAGAAATGAAGCTCCTCAGTTGGCTTCGCAAGCATTGGCCAGACTACACTGTTAGTCTGCTAGATATGTTCATGGATCCTTAGGTGGGATGAGAAATACGATGCTCTCTGCTTTAAAATCTATACCGACATACCGTGCATCGGTAAACATCTTGGCTGGAAGGATGCAGAAGGCAGTCATCCTTGGTTCTCTTCGTCTACTTAGGGCACACAAGTTGCGGACCCAGTGATTGCTGACTTCACGATGTGGGGAGCAGTTGCTGGGAGTGGCTGCAGAACTTCAACTTTCTTTTTATAATAATAATAACGTGATTTAGGTACTTCATGTTGTTTCAGGTCAGACAAGCATTGATGGTGTTCTCCAGTGCACCTGTTTCCCAGGATTTGTGCTTGGTTCAGATAATCGAACTTGTGAAGATGTGGATGAGTGCTTTTTGAGCAACGATTGTTCACATCTTTGCCAAAATACCATGGGATCTTACAAATGTGGATGTGAGGCAGGTTTTCAATTAGTTAATGGAAAGGCTTGCGTTGACATAGATGAATGTAAGGGCCCTCATAATTGCAGCAGCATCTGTATCAATCTTCCAGGTAAGTCATTATTTCCCAGATACTAAGTTATTCAGAACATATATACATAATATATGCAATATATATGTACAAATCTGCATTTAAAAATTTAAAAAAATTCTTGATGCTTTGACAACTGAGCCCATTCGATCTGAAATGCCGATGACCCAAGCACTTCTCAGTAACATTAGCGCTGTTTATCTGGATAATCATAAGGTGCGTGCGCCGATATTTTAAATGTGAATTTGTATATTGGCTTCCATCTTTCTAATTAGCAAGTAAATAAATACTATAAAATAAATCTTTTTGAGTTGTAAAGAACTTTGGAGGGCTTAAATGATAAAAATTTAGCAGAATTGATATTTTATGTGTATCTATTTCAAAATAATGTTTGGTAAAGTGCACAGGTTCTCATTTTTTGGTGAAGCGGTCTAAATCATCAGTCCACTCATTTGAATTTTGTTTCAGGGAGCTACAAGTGTGACTGTCAACCGGGTTATGAATACCTCAATAATACCTGCGTAGATGTAGACGAATGCAAAGAGAACAGTATTTGTCCTCAGATCTGTGAGAACACAATAGGAAGTTATAAATGCACCTGTCGTAATGGATTTGAATATGTGAATAATACCTGTGTGGACTTAGATGAATGTAAAAGTAATCCATGTCCACAGGCATGTCTAAATACAGCAGGAAGTTACAAATGTGTCTGCAGAGAGGGATATGAACTCATCAATAATACTTGCGTTGATATCAATGAGTGTGATGAAGGAATTGATCTGGATGAATGTAATCAGATCTGTATAAATTATGATGGAGGATATGAGTGTGGTTGTAATCCTGGTTACAGTCTTAGTTCTGATGATGCGACATGCGTAGATATTGACGAATGCTTGCTCAATAACGGAAACTGTTCCCATGCTTGCATAAACACTGCAGGTTCTTACCATTGCTCTTGCAAAAAAGGCTACGTTTTAGACGAAGATCACGTCACGTGTAAAATCTTAGATCCATGCCTGATCGGTAATGGGGGATGCTCAGACTTCTGTATAAACGAGAATGGAACAGCAGTGTGTGAATGCCCAGAAAACTTCATTCTGGAGGGTAAGCAATGCCGCAAACACGATCCTTGTAGCATAAAACCTTGCTCCCATATATGCGTTAATGCAAATGGAGTCACCAGGTGCGAATGCCCTATAGGTTATGAGCTGGAAAATGAGACGAATTGTATACAAATAAATCCGTGTACCATAAATAATGGCAATTGCTCGCACTTTTGTAAGTTTGTCGAGGGACATGTGAATTGTATGTGCCCTGACCTTCACCAGTTGATCAACGGCACCCAGTGTATCGAAATGAACCCTTGTGATTTTAACAATGGCGGATGCTCACACATCTGTAAGTTCGAAAACCACACTCAAAGCTGTTCCTGTCCAGAAAATCATCAGTTACATAACCAGACACATTGCTTCCAAAGAAATCCGTGCCTGATTGACAACGGCGGGTGTTCAGATATCTGTGAATTCTTCGATGGCGTTGCGAAGTGCAGTTGTCCAGAGAAATTTTATTTGGAGGGGAAAACTTGCTACAGAATTGATCCCTGCCTGATAGGCAATGGTGGCTGCTCCCACGACTGCTTCTCTGACCAAAATGGTGATGCCAGGTATTTTTTATGAAACGTATTTCCAGTTTTTAATTGCAATGATAAAATTTTGCAAAAGATCACTTTATACAAACATAAATGTTTTGAGACTTCGATTATCATATAAAGTGCTATTTCTCAATGTCTTGGCCGAATGTTTCATACTTGATTGACTTTGATTACGCTTTACAAGATTAATCCATAATTATGATTATTTACTGAGGGTTTCCCTCCGATTTAATTATCTAAGAGGTGGTGCTAGTAAAATTATTCGGTAATTTACAAAATAATTTTTTAAATATTTTCTTAAAGGTTGCTGAAGAAGCTGAAACAATAGTAAATCTATTTAGTGGTATCAATATGACTTTAATTAACGACCAGTAAAAAGTATACGAAGAACTAGAGATACAGCCACAAAGGTTGAATTATTAATTTGTCTGAATATTTTGAACTGCCAACTCCTTCTTCAACCTCATGAAACAAAAACGAAAAACTCTTTTATGTTGAATCATCTTATCTGGAAGAAATAGCACTCATAGCAGCAGTAGCGTACTTTAATTTCGTACTTAAATATCTTGTAAATCTCATTGCCCCTGGATAATCATTGAAATAATATTATTTACAATAATCAGTATGTGATTTAAAAAACTTAGTTCTTAGGTAAATTGTTAAAATATTCTAGTTTATTGAAAAATATTAACATGCTGATAAACTGATATTGGTCATAATCTTGTATATTAAATTTATTCATTTTCTCAGGTGTCTATGCCCAGTAAATTTCATACTGACCGAAAATGAAAAAAAGTGCGTTCCGAAGGACCCCTGCTTGCTGAATAATGGACACTGTTCTCATATCTGTGACTCAACCAAAGAACACCTTTGTTCCTGTCCTCAGGGATACAAGCTCGTGAACGATACTCATTGTGACGAGTTCAATCCTTGCTCTGTGGAAAACGGTGGCTGTTCTGACATTTGCGAGAATGTATATGGTAAAGTGAAGTGTTCTTGTCCAGACAATTACATTTTGGAAGGCGATCGAAACTGCGTTCCGTATGATCCATGTTTCGCAGACAACGGAGGATGTTCTCATATTTGTACGAACATCGATAATGAGCCAGAATGTTCTTGTCCTGATCACCACAACTTGATAAACAAGACAATATGTGTGCAGGTGAGTTGTTACTAATCAAGAAACAAAAAAATTTAGATGCTCTTCGTGAAAATCTTCCATCACTAAAATGGAGATAACGTTTCGTACACCTCTGGAATGTGGGTTCCAGTGAGGTCTCGTTCGAAGGAGATTTTCTAGACAGATAAAAAGTTTTGTTTAATACAACGTTTCACAAATAAAACTTTATTTCTCAGTGACGCGTTTCTAAACATTAAAAACTAATGCAAGTAACTTGGAACTTTTGGCGGACACTTCATACTTTTATCACACTGGAGACAAGATTACCTGTACCAGTAAATAAAATCATAGGCACTTTACTTTCAGGTGAATCCTTGTTTCATTAATAATGGGGGCTGCTCACATGAATGCACTTCAGACGGAGAGGCGGTGACATGTCTTTGTCCAGAAGGCTTCAGACTAGAAGGCAAAGTGTGCCTCAAGCTAGATCCTTGTGTAGAGAAAAACGGGGGCTGCTCTCATACTTGCATAAACAAAGACGGTATTGCGGCTTGCAAATGTCCAGTTGGCTACGAGCTCATCAACAAGACTTGTTTCAAGATAAATCCATGCCTCTTGAATAACGGTGGATGCTCCCATGGATGCGTCAACAACAAAGGGCAGGCGAAATGTACGTGTCCTCAGGGATATAAGCTGTTTGGAACAAGCTGCGTTGCTGAAGATCCTTGTGCAATAGGAAATGGAGGCTGCTCTCATGGTTGCACCATCGTTAGAGGAGAGGCCAAGTGCACTTGTCCTGTAGGACTCAGGCTTTTTGGATCTAGGTTAGTGATTATTGAACTATACGAGAATACGTTTTTATTTTGCCAGATGACGCATTTTTTAAATATTTTCATCAAATCCTCAATATTACTTCTATCAGTCGTTAAATAGGCTGTTCTTATCGAAATATATAATGTCGAATATCATCTCATAATTTAAAAGTGTCTTGGAGGATACATATAAACTTTGATAGCTCTTTTTTGAATCAATATGTCCACCAACTACAAGAACACAGGTTCATTCGAAATAAGTTAATATAATTCGTTTGGGGTTAGTCATGACCCGCAGTTGTAAAACGTGTAATGATGTCGCCATTATGTTTTGTTTAACTCCATGTTTCCATTAATTATCTCCGATTTGAGTAAACAATCAACCTTTCAGGTGCCTTGATGAAGATCCATGCCTGATCAGCAACGGTGGTTGTTCCCACGGCTGTATTAAGACTAAAGGCCAAGCTCAGTGTACTTGTCCACCAGGATATAAGCTGTTTGGTAAGCAGTGCTTAGATGAAGATCCTTGTTCCAAGAATAATGGTGGATGCTCGCATTTTTGCACAATAAAGGATGGAAAAAGACTATGTTCTTGTCCACTGGTAAGGTATTTTTTTTCGCCAAAACGAATATTGAGGCAATGGTTAAACTTTTATGGTAGCGATATTATTATTTGAAGGATGTTTATTCTTTACTTTCTGAAAATATCTTCATCAAAATATACTATTCCTATAATTTTCCCTGAATGTCGTAATAATTTTTTTAATGATTTACAGCGACAACTAGTTGTCAGCTTCTGACGAGAATGAGTCGAGATAACGGTGCATCGTAAATAGTGTTTCCGAAGAACAAGGGATGTCGCTGTAAACAATTTCACCCTTGTTGACAAATGTCGTAAAGGGCACCTGCTGCCACTTCGAGGCATTCCAAGTGTTAGGACCTTGACTTCATAAGTTACCAATGGGCAGCGCCATCGTGCGCGATGCTTAGAGATAAGTGTTGATCTTGTTATCACACGCCTGACTGGGTTACGTATATACCAGTTGCTCTCTGCAGTTAGACCGCCTCACGAGTCTAGGCTAAAGACAAAACATACATGTCTATGGCAGGTTTGATGTATAGTGTAGAGCATACACATAAAAATACTTTTTATATGCCGTTTGAATTAGGTACTTGTTTTCTTTACAATGTTTTAAAAAAAATATGAAATGTGATTGCTGGAAGTCGCATTTGATCTCACCCCCTTCTCAGAAAAGAATCTAAGTTAGTCAATTTCAAGCTGCAAGAATACATTAACAATAATATAATCAATATTACAATAATATGCTGCAACTCGAAGGAGATACCATATCTATGGCTTTGAATGCTCGACTGAACTTGATGCGCATGCGCTGTCTCTCACTTGTCGAGCAAATATTCGCTATAATTCAGTAATATTTAAAAAAAATAATTTTATAAAATAGTAAGTAATCGATTGTAAAACAGCTCAACAGAAATAGTTGAAAATGTTTTTATCAAATAGGGCAACATTGTCTACTTTGGATATTACTCGCCACGAATTAAAATTTACCGAACTACCACTTTTATATTAATTGTCAAAGTATGAAAGTTATTCGAATATAGTTTATGTTCAAAATATTTGACTTTTTATCATATAGGGATATATACTCCGTCCAAATAAACGAGTCTGTAAAGAAGTAAACGAATGCAGAGTGGACAGAGGTGGTTGTTCGCATGGATGCAAAAACCTCCCTGGTACATTCCAGTGCACCTGCCCTCAAGGGCTGAGGTTAGACACTGCAGATAACAGCACTTGCTTAGACATAGATGAATGCGAAATCGACAATGGAGGCTGCGAGATGATTTGCAGAAATTTCCGAGGAGGTCATAAATGTGAATGTCCCGAGGGATATCTGCTTCAGGTATGTGTCCTCCGAGTAAAACCATAATCGAATCAAGATATATGCCATTACGATGCAAGCAATTGTTACATTTACTTTGAGGGTTCTATCTGATCCTTGGAGTTTTGTGGTTTTTCTTACTACCTTGCCAGATAAAAAGCTACAACTATTTTGTGAAGAATTCCAAAAAGTCATTATAAACCCGTCGTCAAAATCCGATATACTTTTTTTCGCTATTAATCGATTTCCCGCCCATATCACAGAAACTTGATGATATTCATATATAGGAATATAGAAAATGAGGCGTATTTGAAAATACATCAAATTTTATCTGTACCTTCTCTGCTTAAAGTCATATAAGACTGATGAAAGTACTTCGTCACGTTTCGGCTGCCTTCGTAACTTTTATCAAAGTAAAAAATGAGAGAAAATAAACTAATCGATTATAGTTTTATATTAAAATTCGAACTTATTATTACAGGATGTTTAACTGGAAGGAAAGATGTCCTATCAGATATAAATGTATGATCCCGGTAATCCTATACGTCTGTTAGACATAGATACATACTCTCATATTTTTCACAAAACACTGCATGCCATGCAGATTCTTATACATTGCCTACTCAGGCGCAATGTATTACTGAATCAAGGCAGAGATTGTGTGGTGACATACATTGATGACACGTATTATGCCTGTGATTGATAGACTTGATATCATACTTTAAGGGAAAATATGTTTTCATGCCTTAATAATAATAATAATAATAATAATAAAGTTTATTTTTGCTGGCGGGCTATCTGACAAGCGGGTATTAATCTCATTCTTTTCTCTCAATATTGCTTGAAATATACAGATGGTAAGTCAAACTTGGAGACAACAAGGTGGAATCAGTTTTTCCTTAATGCTCATTTTTTGTTTAGGCAGCGAGTAATTATGGTGGTATAAATTGATGAGTTATTCCACTTTTTGCATATTAAAGTGCATTTTTTTTTGCTGTCGTCTATTGGTCTCGATCTTATGATATTCTCATGTTATTTTGCGAAGGTTACTCATTCATTGAATTTACTCCGACTTGAGACAAATTTTACATACCTGAATATAAAAAACAGACGGTTTGTTTGGAATGTATCAAACAAATTTAAACCATTTACATACCATTTGTGGAAGGTACAGCTTCAATTTACTAGACACCGTTTTTTTACTAAGCGTTGTGCCATGGAATGTTTGGTATATTCGCGCATTCTATATCAATAATGATCCATAAACAATCATGAGAGAAGGCTAGCATTATATGAATTAAAGCATAAGATTTATAACTATTAATAGTATTTCTAAGTCTTGGCTTATCTACATATTGAGGTATTTAGTGATACATATCTTCTTTCCTATTTCTCACCATTTTGATTTGAGAAACTGTTCAACTGTTTTACGGCCTTTTTCCACAGAATGATGGTAGAACCTGCTCCGCAGCTATTACTGTGCAGTGCAGCGTACCTCTTGCTCCGACTAATGGGTTTGTTAGATGTCCCGATCAGTCGTCAGATTTCGGGAGCCAAGTTCCTGTAGGCACAAAGTGCTATGTCTGGTGCAGTGATGGTTTCAAATTGATGGGTAGTTCTCAGAGAATCTGTATTGATTCTGGATTGTGGGAAGGGGATGAACCGAGTTGTGCAGGTAGGTAAATGGCGCACGCTGAATGGTAACCTGGACAATATGTACTAGTATGTATCTATCATCACTTTCCAGAGTTCTTCGTGGGTTTTTCAGCGGGAGAAAAGATTGAGGAAGTATTTAAGGAGGGAAAGGTTATAAATGGACATTATTAAACTGGGGAATTCATTCATTGTAATGCTTTACATCTGACATAACAATGACTACTACCTTTTGCTACGGAATGAAGACAATATAAATCTTATTTGTCATGGCTGTTGAACAAAATTGTATATAAATTCCAGAAAAACATTTGCTTTATTTGAAAAACTGTTTCAAAATTGTTTGTGTTGTGTTTCCTTCACTCATGCGTGAGAAGTAAAATCCTGCATACATATGAAATACCAAGTTTTCGTTTCCAGGAAATCAAAAAAGCTCTATACTTCTGCAAATCATTCCATCAGGGGTGAATAATAAACAAATTGTCTTATCCATAGTTTTAGGCATTTTTCTCACTTGCTAGTAGATGTTAGTGTTTTATAACACAAATAGGTAAAATTAGAATCGTCAATGCCTAAACCCAGGAAGCACACCATTCTGTTGATAGTGATGGCTGAGATCACTTTAATATAATTACTGACCAATGGCCCATTACTTAATTTGATTTTCAGTTGCGACTTGTCCGACTCTCCCACCAATAAGGAACGGTTGGTTTTTACCAGGAGTTTGTAATTCAGGAAGAATTTATCCAGGAGAACATTGCGAGGTGTATTGTAGAAAAGGATTCAGACAAAGAATGGAAATGGAGAAATACAGATGCCACGAAAACCTGGAATGGTCTCCAGAGATTGACACAGAAATGTTGTCGGATATTTGTATAAAAAGTAAGGGATTTACAATCTAGCAATTTCACACATAGTTGAGCCACTATAATGAAAACTGTTAATTGACCAATTTTGTTAGGAGTACCATCAGAAGCAAATCGATTACTCAATTTTTTTATAGCTCTTGATGAGGGAGAACGGTTTTTTACACAACCATTACATGATTCTATTCTTGTTCGCTGCAATTATTTTTTTGTACAGGTACGCCTTTCACGGCGCCTTCGCCTACGGGTCCTACCCAGTAAAGGACTTCTGTTTCCTGCTTAGTCTCTGCACAACAACCTAATTACGTTAAAATTATGTCGTCGTTCTGGGCGTGTCTCCCTTAGCCATCCATGCTTTTAGGAGAATTGGCTTACTATATATTCGTCCTGGCCTTGGTATACTGTTCCTCTCTCTTAGTTTCTGGCCATATTAGCAATACATATCCGATACTCCCCTAATATATAAGTATTGAGAGGAGCATTCATCTTGGAATTACTCACATCGGTGATAACAAAAATACTCGTATGTGTGATCCACAACAACCCTTTCTAGTCTTATTATGTACACGTAGAGCTATCAGCTAGCCCAAATTCATATAGACAGGCTAGTAAAGATCCATAAACCGACAGCATTTGTTTAGTGGAGACTCCTCTCTATTTCTCCGCCTGTTTCATAAGAGCCTAACTCACTGACAACGATAAATAAAGTTGGCCCTTCTGTTTGTATTTTTACTTAGATTTGCCTGTTTTCTCGCCAGCAGAGTAATCGGAGGAGGTCCGCTCCTGCATCTGCCGAAACTGTTTAAAAAACACAACAGACTCTCAGCACCATCTCTCTTCAGACTGTAGTTATTATTTGCTTGTTTCATGGCTATACATTTGACCAGAGTAACGTATCGTATAGGCATGGCAGTCGACCGTGCTGACAGTTTTTATTCAGCTTCTTCTGGGGCCTTGCACGTTCGGCATAGCCTAGACTACGCCTACATAATATTTTCGGCATTAGCTGACCTCCTACTAATATTCTGTTTAACAGTCAGCCATAGCAGCCTATCCTGAATCGAAGTCGTTATTTATTCGATTGCCCAGTTCGTCAAAGCCACTAACTACTGTTTGTCCCACGCAACAAATGAATTCTAGGACTCCATTGTAGAGCACATTCGTCAACGTTGGGTATCGAATGGAGCTTTGTGGAACACTTCTATTTATGGCAGTCTCTATAGACTTCAGTGAATTTTATCTTTCCTGCAGAAACCTAAAAATGAGTCATAAAATATCACTACAGACCTCCAGTCATGCTTAGTTAAAATAAGTTGATGAGCAGCTGAGGTGACTGAACTCTTAATGTCAAATGCAATCACTGCTCATGTTTTTTGTCTTACAATTGTTACCAACGACATCTATCGTGATATACCAAAAATATTTTGTACAGTCTATGTTGCTCATCTTGT
The DNA here is from genome assembly GCA_949316355.1 of Bruchidius siliquastri. Lineage (NCBI taxonomy): Eukaryota > Metazoa > Arthropoda > Insecta > Coleoptera > Chrysomelidae > Bruchidius > Bruchidius siliquastri. The sequence goes on along the minus strand of OX438532.1, from coordinate 23,299,469 downwards.
CGACCTAAAGCCTATCCAGCAGCCCATGACTAGTGCATGTGCTTATATTCTAGTATTTTTCACACAGCATTCAGAAGTATGGTTTCCCCTGCTTTGGTAATAGAAGTAAGACTCTTTGTTTCCAGATTTTGTCTTCGCAGTTATCGCATGTGGACTTCGAGATATAGTTTTTCAATTTTCTGGCTGCATTTGCTAGTTCGTGTAAAGTAGACTGATCTGGAAAAAGTTCATTTATATTAGCTAAGCACATACCAGCAGGTATCTGAGTGGCTGTATTCAGACGTTTTATCGCTATTCGATAACCTGTTCCCATAATTATGTAATAATCTCCTTCAACCACACCTTTATTATATAGCTGGTAAATATCAGTTCATCTAGATTTTCAAGTACCTCCTTAATGCAGTATTCATAGTCTTTATGTTGTTTCTTCTTATAAACTTGAAGAAGATGAAGCTCGGAGCTTTTTACTGCTGTAGAAATTTTGTACTATGCAGCTTCGTCGAAATTATTTTTGTAGCCAATGGGAAGTCTAAAATGGAAGATGATATTTATGAGGTCACCTCTGCTATCCAACTTGTCACCATACATCTCCTATCCATATATGACATCCTCCACTCAGTAGCTTTGAAATTGCAGTCTCCATATATTATTGCCTCTTCCTCAGGACATCGACGACGTTCATCTATAAGTAATACAGCTTCCCTAAAGACACGTACTTCTTTTGCTTTCAAAGACTATCTGTCAGGACTCTTGTCATTGATTTCACCTGATTCCGGTCATTCCGGTGTATAAACTTAATTTTGTTTAATTGCGCATCATGGAAGACTCTAGTCTTCTTGATGTGATGGAAAGCAGGAATAATTTCTCCTATCCCGTTTTCAATCCAGATCTTTCAACTTATTTTATTTTTAGCTGTGCCCAGAACGTACATCAAATGTCCAAATAATTTAGAATTTGAAATACCGCCAGGTCAACAGCACACTTACGTGAGAATACCAAGACCTGAAACTAACGTCGAATGGAGTCAGTAAGTGATTGATTAATTGATTAGTAATGAGATTCTCCGACCTCTCAAAAAATGGTTAAAATCATTTGTGGGATATTTGTTCTGAGACATCTCGTGATACGAGCTACTTGGTATAGGTTCACCATATTATTTTGAATAGAAGCAACCAATGCCGCCAAACTAGACTGAAGTGGGTGAAAAATGTCAGGCCGCAACTCATTTCAGAGCTTTTAAAGATGAGGAGCAATCGATATAATATCAGGGACACTATATCAAGAAATTGGAACGATGGACTAAACGTCGTCATTTCCGATTTTGGAAATGCTAATTAATTCAGAACTTTTGTTAAGAAATCTCGGTTTTGCCATATATTACCTACTATACGCTATATCATATCGCTGAGAACATTATTTTAATCAGAATTCATACAGCAGTTACCGGGATACAGATAGATCAACGAAAGAAAGTGATCCGAATTTTCGTAATATGAACACGTTAAAATATCAGAAAAACGTATTATCTCGAATCAGAAATTTTCGCTATAGCAATACTTGAAGTTATTTTCAATTTTAGCTACGTTTCTTCCCAACCTCCATGGGGAATTCGCTTAGGTACAACTCTTCCACCTGGCAGGACAGAAGTTACATTCACCGCATCATCTCCCGACCATGTGTTCAACAACACTGCATCTTGTACTGTTTCAATTAATGTGCTAGATAAAGAGCCACCTAGAACTATGGGATGTCCGGATAAAATTGAGAGGAACTTGGTTAAAGGAGAAAAAGCAAAGGTCGTATTTTGGATCGAGCCCCAGTTTTATGATAATGTGGGGGTTAGGAGTGTCTTCAAGTCAAGGGTGAGCTGAATATATTTTTTTATGTTTCCGTCTTTATGGCAAGACGCAAAACAAAACATATACAAAAAGTAAAATTCATTTATACAGCGTATTCTGTGTTTGTGTCTGGTTCGTATTCCATGAATTGGCTGCTAATTAAACCTACATATGACTTATGAAAACGCTCCATTAATATTTCGATATATTTGCAGCTTATATCAAATTACAATTAAACAAGTTAAACTATGAAATTATATTGATTACTTGATAGTTACCAGGATTATAGATTAGCTCTGATATTTGAGCTTGTTATCGACAATTATGGGATGCTGCAGACTGAACTGGACATTTGCATAGTTAAATCCAAAATGAGGAGCATATGTATCACTTCGGAAATACAATTGCTGCATGTCTTATGAAAGAATACACAGCATACAATAGTGTATTCTCAGAGAGCCAGACTGGATTACAGTTCACTGAGAAATTTGAAATATAATAATGATCCAATTCTATCAATACAGATTGTTTAACATTAACTTGAAGTTTTTCCATTTTTGCACAGTATACTGATTAGCTCCCATTTTACTCAGTGTCTTGTTTCCGAAACATGTTCGCTGACTGCTGATTCTGACGTTTCCCTGTTAGTTTTATTACTTATGTTATTTGATTTGACACTTGAAACAGTCTAGAAGACTGACTAAAATAGAGTCTACTACACGTGGTTCTTAACATGTAAGTTTTCATTGACAATATTTATGTTGAAAACCTTTGATTACTCTTCGATGAAAAACTAAGGTTTCGTGACCATTTAGTCAAATTGTCAGAAACTGTTATTTCTATTTGAGGCTTTTATATACTATCAAAGGCATTATGATAAAATTTATGAAGAACTCATTATGTGGAAGTTTGGCCATTTGAAATTTTTGTAAATTGTATTACTCCTGTACTCTGTATTTATTAATATGTTTCAATACAAAACTATTAAAAAGGGTCAAAATAATTGTAGTCGGGTTATCAATAATTTGAGGAAATATGATCATACTTCAAGGAATAATGATAATATGGGTTAGCTGAAAATATCTGGTTTGTCTATTCACACTGGTATAAACTCGGAATTAATAATACACCTTTATATTTGAATGAAAAGTCAATATCTCGTATGACTGTTTGTATTTGTTTTTTGTGAAGCGATTGTATTTCTATAATTCCTCTGGTTCCTTGCTTGCTGTCTATGGAAAATCTTCCTTTGCAAGAGTTAGCTTTTATTTGCTAGTGGGTTCTATTCTTGTTATCTGATCGTTTGATGTTTTTTGGTAGGATTGTTTCACACTTCTCCGTAAGAGATTTCTTTTCTTCCGTTAGATTCCTCATATGTACGAAGTCTGGCGGTATAGTTCTATAGTTTTTGTCTTATTGAATCGTATTGTTCTTAAAACACTAATTTATTTCAACTGATAACACAATAGCTTATACGTTAATTTATATACGCGATTTCTGGTTCATAATTGTATAACTTCTGAAGACTCAGCTCGATGTTTCAATATATACAAAAATACCAATCTCGAATGTTTCATAACCAATATTGAAAAATGTCGATGTACAAGATATCACCTCTGACAACTGCTTACACGTACTGGGTGATTTACAAACAGGGTGATTTTTACCTAGCTGCTATCGCTGATCTCGTTACACTATATTTCTGGTAATGGTGTTTGTGGTGATCTGGATCTGAGTCTATGTACCATAGCTTTATTGTGTTTTGTCATTATTCTTGGTATATCTTTTCTGATGGTGTTGATCTTATTGTCAACTCTAATTTACCATCTAGGTTTTAGTATTTCATTTAGCGATTTCTAGCTCTTCTTGGTAATTTCTGGTTGTTCATTATGAGCTACAGCAGCATATATAACGGTATGTATGTCTTCTATGCTGCTATCGCTTGTTATGAATCGTAGTATGACAATTGTGTTTATTGTGTCTAATATACGTTGTGGCTGAAGATTACTTGTGTAGTGGATCTCCGTTTGATAAATTGTGTATTTATTAGTTCCTCGATCTATTATTATTATTATGATGTTGAATTGTCACAAATGTTTCTTAGTCTTTCAGATAATCCTGTGGTTGTTGGCAGTTGTTTAGTCAAAGATGAAGACTTAAAATTGTGATTTAGCAAATCTGTGTCAATAACTATTACTACAAATAACAAGGCGATGTCGATGAAAATCATTTTGGGGTATTTTAGACAGTTAGAGTTGACTTGGGAATAAACGATATTCATTGACAATCAACAATCTTCCAATAATATATTTGGTTTTTTGCAATCCTTTTCATAACAGTCATATATTCTAAATAGTTTGTTTTTAAATATGAGTATGACAAACTAACAGATAATTTAAGTAATAATATTACAATAATTATTTTATAACTTTACCAAGAAGAAGTAATATATTGTTTATCTTTCTTCCTAGGACCCAGGAAGCGAATTTACTAAAGGCAAACACCATGTCACATATGTAGCTTCAGATGAGGCAGGAAATAGGGGATTTTGTCATTTCACAGTTGAAATCAAAGGTACAGGACGGTATTTTTTTTAACATTCGGTTCTATAGCACCAATTTTTATTTCAGATGAAGTTCTAGAGCTTGAAGAATCAAACAGCATAAACCACCTTCCCATCTATGCAAACCATAATACCGCTGGGAAATACAGAGCCGTCCTGATTTGTCCAAGTGGAGTGCATTACATGTCAGAGCCTCCAGATAGCTATAATGTAAGTTTTGAGATTTATGCTCAATATTATAATTTACTTTTGGTACGCGCATGTAGTTTGTTGGCGTAAGATTCAGTTCTTCCCCAAATTTAATTACATCTTGAATTCAGTAATAATTGTATAATCTTAAAGAAGTTATCGCAGATGAAGGATTTTTATATGCATAAGCTGCCACGAAGGCAGACCTGGAGAACCTTAACTGTTATGAAAAAGTTAAAAGCAGTTTGTTGATGTTTTGAATTGATTAATGGGTGGTGGGGTTAAGGAAAAAAGGAGATCTATTTTTTTGACGTAAGGAAAAGGCGAAATCGTGTTACCTCACATATTTGCATTCAAAACGCATGAATGGTTGATCTGTGGCCGTGTATATTTACGAAACAGATTTTTGATGCATTTCAATAAATCTTAGCCATTAATTTTTGAAAGAGTACTAGTTTTTAGGCCGTAGTTGCATTTTGAAAAACGGCGTCAAAAGGGATACTTTGTATTTCACATACAGCGACATCAGTTGATTTAAAGTTTTGTTTGGATTATAAAACTGTTGATACACTGCAAGTCAGTTTTAGAAACATTGGAAATTTTTATTATAGATCATTTATAAAATATTTTCAATGCTTTCAATAATGTTATAATTCAATGCCGAAGAAAAATCTATAATTAAAAAGTCCGATTCAAATTTCTATTCACAAGCTGATACAATTGTGTGGGAAGTAAGACTTCAACTTACCTGATGCCATTTTTTACCGAACACGCGCACAGATATATATCTTTTGAAGTTTCTATGTTTATTATGTGTTACATTTCTTTGTATTTTGAGTGATGCAAATAAACATTATTATTATTATTATTATTATTATTATTATTATTATTATTATTATTATTATTATTATTATTATTATTATTATTATTATTATTATTATTATTATTATTATTATTATTATTATTATTATTATTATTATTATTATTATTATTATTATTATTATTATTATTATTATTATTATTATTATTATTATTATTATTATTATTATTATTATTATTATTATTATTATTATTATTATTATTATTATTATTATTATTATTATTATCTTCCATGCGACTAAGCAGCTTATGAGTAGATGCAATATGATGCGTTCATTGTTGCTTTCAGAACTTGATAACAAGAGAGGCAGGCTGCTACTGGAGACACGTCAGGGTACCAGGCACCCAAGAAGAAAGTCAAAGTCGTATTACCAATCACCATCACCAGATACCGCGGCGATTTTCCGAAAGTAGACTTCCATCCAATGCTCGGAGCAACAGAAGAGTATTCTTTAAGTGGAGCAGATGATGCTGAGCACAGTTTGGTTTTCCTATCGATTTTTTATACAAAACACTTCAACTTAATCTGCCATAAATTAGGGATTTTGGTATCTATGCATTTCATAAATGTTAATGTTACGTATGCAAATTACTTTTACATTTCTAATAAAGTTAATGAGAAATAATCATCTTGTTAATTACAAGATGTCACGCATTTTTTTTTGCTGAAGACTGTTACAGCATTCACGTTGCGCTCTCTATAGAAACTTCGGGTGTGAGCACCCTGTGCATTGACACCAGTTTATTCCTCTCCAGAAATAGACTTATCTTATTTTACTTCCCTTCCTATACTGTAGCTTAGTTATCTTATACTTGTACCAGTAGCTAATTAAGACTACATGTTATTTCCATATTATGACTATCAAGGCATTTTGCAAGTCTTCGTACATACTTATGGTTTTTGAGCCTCAGCGGTTTTATTATAAGTTTATCAACTATACATCTTAGAGAGTTTTGAATATTTCGTTATCATTTCATAGCTGCCCCAAACAGCTGTTTTCATTGATTGTGAGAGCGATTGATATATTTTTAATTGCGTATTGACATCGTCAGTTTCTACGTCCGAGACAGTTTCACTGTTCGTCTTAACAACTCACTTAATTCGGATTCCGTCATTCTTTGCAGCTTCCTCTAATTTATTCTGAGTAGCTTTAAACGCACTCGCACTCCGTCTATCTTCTTCTGGCAGCTCCATTAATTTATCATAATTTTTTTATATCTTATTCGTCATCCGCATATTTTTTCGTATCCGCTTTATTCAATTATTTTTTGCAGATAAAAATATCGTGTACTTAACATACAGTTTCACAAATAAAACTATTTTTTTCATTTTTTTATTTTCTACTAGTGAAACTGTGTATTTAGTACACGATATCTTTATTTGCATGATGGAACAGTTACACCAAGCAAGAGCGTCAAAAATCCACATCAATTAATTTTGCATCTGTAGTTTCATTTGCACATCTAGGTTAAATTTGTAAATATGATGTTTTTCCATCTTATTGTTCCTCACAAGCTTTTCGAATATACATAATATTAACGACATCCTTTAACTGTGCCATCTTATACTCTGGTGGCACCGAAGTATCAATCAGTTAAAATTCTGTTCTCTGTGATAATCAGGGGCGTTCTGATTCCAGATTTGGGTCTGGATTTTCTAATGACCGGCGCAGATTGAATAAATACATTTATTAACGTTCCGGCATCCAAAATCATTTTTTTCATATTTAATGAACTTCGAGGCGGCTGAAGCTCTACTAATGTTATTTATTCAATCACTTCGAAAGAATTGTCGAATGGAGTTCGGTTAAATTCCAAGACTCAAACAGCAATACTGACAAGAAAATCATAAGTTGGCCGGTAGTTGTGGGTATGGAGGGACCCCCAATAGTCGAGTCATTCTGATTTACAGCAAGCTTCAGGAAATTGATATCAACAGTAACATATCCTGGCACGATTATGTTGTCGGCCTCGCTAGGATGGCGGTCCCAAAAGCTGAGACTCTCTTGCGTTCCAGAAAATTGTATTTACCGGAACAATTACGCTATTCTGCAAGGCTCAGATCAAACCGTCTCTGGAATACCGCTTGCTCATAAGGAGATGCGTCCAAAAACACTCCATGAAGCAGCTGGACACAACCCAATTTTTTTATCTTTATTCAATAGATTTTGTCATGGTAACTGTTCTTGTATTAATATATATATATATATATATATATATATATATATATATATATATATATATATATATATATATATATATAATTCTAAAATGTATTACTCATTTATTATTAAGAATTAACTAATATTGGGTCAATACATACAAATGTTGCATGATACCACAATACCTTCGGATCAGTAAAACGGTTTATCATCAATCAATCACACATCGATATTTTTGATATATTTATTTACTTATGCAGGTTTCGTATTTAGCCTAGGCTTGTCAGTGTAGCCTGGCGATCTAACTGTAGAGAGCAATTGGGTGATATATGTATATGTAACCCAGTATTTGGGAAAATAATTTTAGACTTTTGTTGACTATGTATATTTAAAATCGTTGGATTTATTCAATATAAATGTATCCCTATCGATTATAGTTGGTTTCTGAAGGTTTAACAGTTAGAGTGAATGAACAAGAAGCAACCATTTTCGAACGGGGATCTCTACCTATAAAATGTATAGTATATGTTCCCACTGTCAGATTGGTCTCGAGATATTTACCCCAAGGTGGATATGATTTTACGAATTTCCAAGGGACATTAGTAGCTGGTGAATGGAACTTCACAAGCGTAGTATTTGCCTCATTTGCAATGATAAATTCCTGTGATGGTGGACACTGTATTCTAGGTGGTTTAGACCCTGTGAAAAAGAGTTATTAATTAGAGAAACGATCAAAAGTTTGATGAAATAATTTACTCATTAAAGTGTAAGTAAAAATAAACTTGAGTAGCGTGAAATGAATTTGCAAAAAAGTTCAGATTGGAAGTTAGGTATGTACAGGTGAAAAATTGTGTGTTAAATATAGAAGTTCGACAAATAAAACACTTCTTACCGTGACGCGTTTCGATTTATATTTAAATCATCGTCGGGCTATATAAGTCAAAACGCGTCACTGTAAGAAAGAGAGTTTTATTTGTGAAACTTCTCTGTTAAACACACATTTCTTTATCTGAATGATGGAAGATTTTCATCAAGTAAGAGCATCTACAATTTACATAGTCAGGTAATTTTTTAAAGTTGGCCCGAAAAAGTGTGGACGGGCGTAGCCTTCAACAAAATATAAGTGAATTGTGTAAGTTTTTGCGTGAAATTTTATCTGATGGATATATGGTAGCAATTCATAAACACTGACCCTGATGTGATCTTGCATGTTTTTTATAATCTTACGTTTGCATCTGCCGCTTGTCATCCCTATCCATTGCCCATCTGATGCGCATATAACGTAGTATTCTCCAACAAGCCTGTAACCTGTTGGACAATGAAGCTCACACCTGGTTCCTGCATAATTCACAACCCTTTTCCTTCCTTTTTTATTGAGTCTAAGGTGTGCGCCATGTCTCGAACAGTTGAAAAAGCCTGTACGGGGCAACGCAAGCTTACCACATACCGGAGGAATGCTTTGGTCGTTTTGCAGGTCTAACATCTCCATACATTTGTAGGAGCCGACTGTATTTAAGCAGCTTTTTGGGCAAGATGTTGATAATTCGCTGTCTTCACATTCATTTATATCTGGAAACATCAAACAATATTCCTTTGACAAAGTTTTACAAGAGCGGTATTACGAGTACTTGAATTCGTTCATAACTCTGAGGTTGATTACAATACCATTTGATTTCAATACATGAGGCTATCATACAAACAAGGAGTATATTTTAAGGTTAAGACTGAATTCAAGAAATCAAATAAATACTGTGATCTACGGGGTCAAAGGCTTTGGCGGGATTTAGGAAGGTCACCGCTATTGGACAACTCTTGTCTAGTATAGAATATATGAGATTTGTTAAATAATTCAAATCGTCTTTTGTTCCTATTTTTCTCAGAAATCCCTTTTTTGAAATTATTTCACATTTACACAAAAAGCTTGATATTCTAAAGCGAATTTCAAATATTTTTGCTAGATTTGATATTAGTGAAATCAGGCCAAACAGATTTGAGTATACAAGTATTAATGATATGAGTGAGAGGTTCAACCACATTGTCAAACAAGGCTACAAGAGTATCAGCATAAATGTTATCAACTCCAACACTTTTAGGTTTAAGCTTGTTTATTATTTCAGAAATTTCAAAACAATTTGTCGGCTTTTAAAAAATGGTTCTATTGTTTATCATACGCATTTAAACGGTCTTATAGCTCAAATATACCGTGCTTTGAGTTTCAACTGGTAGGTACAGATGATGTTTTAGATATCATAGTCTCAATTATATCTCAAGTAACAGGATCTGATGGCCTTAACATTGATATGATAAAGCTGTGTGTGCCTGAAATATTAAAACATATAACTCCTATTGTTAATGTTTGTTTGGAAAGAGTTGTCTTCACAAATATACGGAAGGAGGCTATTGTCAGTTACCTTAGGTAAAACTAGCAACCCTCTCACACTGATCTAAGACCTATCAGTATTTGATGCGTCGTATCAAAAATATTGGAATTTTTTTTTTATATACAATTGGTTCAATATTTACAAGAACACAATATATTTCCTATCCATCAATCTGGTTTACGCAGCAGGCATACATTGGACTGATGAGATTATTACTGACTTGGATAATCGTATTGGTACAGTTTCGATGATGTTAGACTTTTCTAAAGCATTCGACATCGTCAATCATGACATACTACTAGCCAAACTTACATACTATGGTCTCTCTGATACTCCTCTCAGATTGTTTAATCCTGCTTAAAAAATTGTACACAGTGTGTCAAGACAAGTCTAGGGATTTCTACTAGTGCGGATGTTCCGTTCGGTGTTCCAAAAGTATCAATTAAAACACAGCGGGACTGAGGACTTAAGATGCAAACTTCTCTCCATGTTCATCCTTTTTCGGGTCTTAGTTTCAAGTTGTTGCAGCTCATCCATAGTCCAAGGGTTGGCACCAAAAGTGTATAACAACAGTGGGACCCCAAGCATATTTGTGGCAGCGATTTTGTCCTTACCGGACAGTTCTGATGACCGGATCTGCCGAAGTCGATGCAAATACTTTCGGCGGAGAGGCTCTTTAACTGTACTCGCTTCCTGGATATGCATCCACGAGTTGCTCCTCCTCCCCACTATCACCAAATCCTCCTTACTTTAGATGAACCATTGCACATTTGTCTATCCCAAAATCCATGCTAATAGCATGCCTGTACTCCTGCACAGACATTCGCTGTAATTTTCGTTGTGCGGAGGCATAAAGTTTAAAGTCATCCATATGGGTGACCTTGTGCCTCCGGTATTTGGGTGTGCCGCAGCTGTATTCTCTCATATTTCTCAGTGTTATGGATAGCAGCAAAATTGAGATGCAGAAGAGCATGCGACTCTATTAATCTCCCTGAAAAACTCTGCTACTGAATGATACCAGCTCTGTCTGAACACTGGTTCCACCAGATGTGATGGTGAACCGAGTCTTCCAGAGTGGCATCAGTTGTCTGATGCTTCCCACTATTTGATTGTCTACCGCAAGGCACTCCAACACACGTACAATGAGTCCATGAGACTTTGTGTCGAATGCCTTACGATAGTCAATCCAGGCCATAAAAAGGTTTCGCTTACACTGCACGGAGTCCTGCGTGATGCATCGGGCGATCAACAGATTATCCTTACAGCCAGCTACGCCTTTCTTTGATCCTCGCTGTTAATATACGCGCGGTCAGCAGTTGGCGGCTGCTTTATGGTCGGAGGTCGCTGTTGAAAAAGGCGAGAAGGTCTTTCAGAAAGCAATCTGTATCTCTTCCAAACCTCTGGCCCATGCCACCAACGATTGCTTAGCAGAAATTAGCATCCGTCTCCTGTCAAGCCAATGCTGCTTGACAACGGCAAGTATAGCCTCGTTAAGTGTGTGAAAGGCTTTCCGCCTGCTCGGTATTCCATCTCATGCTGGATACGACATGCTTCCTTGACAGCCAATTACATTTTTGTTTGCATTTGGTGCACCCATCTCTGTGCCTTTCTTCACCCTCACCTGTCCAGACAGCCTCAGATACGCTGCGTAAATTTCGCAGTTAGTGCTCCAAATGTCAGAGTCCTCTGAGAGACATTCACAACTACCGAGTTCCCTCTCTTTAAGTCTGCCAGCTTTAAGGGCCTCGTGTTGTTGTGTAAAGCCCTTCGGTCACTGAAATCCCCATGTGCAACCACGCTGTCACTTTCTCTTTCAGCAGGTTTTACCGGCGACCTTTCAGCGCGTAAAAGTGTTTACGAAGAACAAAGGATGTCGCTGTAAATCAGTTCACCCTTGTTGACAGATGTCATAAAGGACATCTGTTGCCGCTTCAAGGCAATACAGGTGTTAGGACCGTAAGATGTCAATAGGCATCCCCATAGAGGGCGACACTTAGGTGAGTTGATGTTGTTATCACACCCTTGACTGGGTTACGTATATACCACCCGATTCCTCTCTACACAAAGGCTTAGGCCGCTAGGCTATACTGACGAGTTTAGGATAAAGACGAAACATGCATGTCTATAGCAGGTCTGATGGATTGTGGACAGCATACAGTTTTTCAGAAAAGTAACACTGCTATAATAAATTATTATATTAGTGTATATATTTTGCATTACTCATGAATGGGTTAAACGGGTAATCATTTGAGTTAATCGAACACTGAAAAAGGTGCCGATAAGAATCACAAGTTTTGAAATTTATTGCTGAATGTTTTGTATCCCCTCTTATAGTATGCGTTGCATTGTTGTCTGACCAATTTATATAACAAGGATTTTGTTTTTTGGGACACTCTTGTTGTGAGTGAGTAATTTCTGATTGTCTTTGTACTATAACCGTAGGTGATCCATTTTTCACAAGTCTTTATCTAGCAATATTTGCATCCGAAAAATATTTTTTTTTCAGTTATAATTTCATAGGTCTTAGGATTAACCTCTAATATCACATTCCAAGTGTTATTTTTTGTATTTATAAATAACTGAAATTGAGTGATCTGCTGTTAAATCATTTCTTGAACTTAAATCCTATATTATCTCATTATTACATTACACTTATATCTAAATCTATCCCAGTCATCCTAATTTTTTTATTTTTGAGAGTTTCTAGATTAACATTCAGTTGTAGGCTATTATTCTTCAATAACTTAATAGCTTTTTCATTGTCGTTAACAGTCCTACATTTTATAATGATTTTCTTTTTAGTTTTGAATAGTTTTTCTACACAAACATCTTATTCATTATTCAACTTATTTTTAATTGCAAAAAGCTGTTTCTGATTTACTGCCCTGTTTTCTTTGTTTGTGTAATTAGGTATATGATTATGATCGTCGCGGGTACTAACCTTTTGAATTTTCTCTTCCAACGGCATGTCATTCTCATTTACTTTCGCAAAGAGATTTTCCAAGTCAATCATCTTTTTTTTATGTTCTTCAAATAACATTAGATTTTTATTTATTATTTTTTGAATTTTCAAATCTGTGTATTTTTTGTCCTTGGAGTCATTCTTTATTTCATCTATACATTTATTGAGAAATACTTCATTTGGTTCGTATTTGCTACATCTTTCCTTAAATTTTTTGTGGATATGCGATTGTTGCCATATCTGGGCAATATTATGCTGAGGGGGTAGAAATATACTTATTCAAAGCAAGATACAAGGAAGAAGAATCAGAGAAATATGATGCGTTTCCTAGATGAGCAATTTATGACAGTGGCACATATGCAATTCGGTTGTACAAGGCCGCAATATCGAAAATAAAAGTAGTTATTACCTTCTAACGGAGCTTAACACGAGCTTAATGCAAATTTTATATCAATACTCATAGCCAACGACTTGCCAGCAGTATCGGTAATCTACCATTATATTGCCAACAAATATGTATTGGGTACTTATTTCAAAAATTGAATTTTAATTTGTTAAACGATATCAGTTCTAATATTATTTTAGTATAAATATTTGTGAATATCTTAAAGACAGGTTTAACGGCGATCGTTACTTAGGATATTCATAATGATTGAGTTGTTGTGCCAATGTATCACAATTGTAATGTCAACGACCATGATTTACTTCACTTGAATAAACTACATATTCAATGCTCAACGTCTATTTACGAATACTATTATACCTTTGTGTCAAAATTTATGAAGTCGGATATGGTATATTTAGTTTTTTTAATTTGTATTTTAGATGAATGGGATGATGAAGGAATCCATGAAAACAAAAACGCAGTTTAGTTTCGGTGTTCCTATCAGCTTGAAATATAACCATCCACTCAACATATTAATTGAGCAATAAGTTGATATATTTTTAATAGGTAATTACGTACCGTGACACGATTTCCAGTCAGAAGCTAAGTTCATCCCATCTGGACAACTGCAAAATGAGCTTCCAAATGTATTGATACAAAAATGAGAGCAACCGCCATTTTTTATGAGACACTCATTCAAATCTTCACAGTTATGCCCATCTGAGCTCAGCGTTGTTCCTGAAATATATAAATGATAAATGAATGCTAATGATTAGTTAGTTCAGTTTGCAATACGGGATGGCAAAAAGAGCTGCCTTTTCATAGAAAGGATGTGGTTGGTCCAGTAACTGAGTTAATTTTAACTCTAAACTGTGCAGCTACTAAAACAGTATAAGAGTGCAATTTTTATTGTGCTAGTTTACTGTTAATAATCTCTCATAGTCAGCATGATCCGTTGAAATTTGAACTTGAGATTTATACAATTCAAACGATAAATACCTAAAAGATCATGTAAGATACTATCAATCTTATCCTGTCAGGACGTTCCATGGTAGGGGTTAATTTGTCTAATATGTCAGGGTCTCGAAAACCAGTAAGCAGATATTGTCAATTGAGAGGAAAAAGCAAATTATAAAGAAAGGAACAAGATCAAGTGAAGAGAAAATCATTCGTAACCATTTTTATGATAATGCTCGGAGTGATTCTGTCGTGATCTAAAATAAACTCTATTTACTGTTTAGTATAATTGTAAATTTAGGTGTTCGGAATTTTCGATTTCATTTTGGTCATAGCGCGAGCCGTGGGCACGGGTGTTTGCGAATTCGCTCCAATGTGTAATCCAATGGTTGCACTGCCATTCTGTTCGACTACAACGTTGATGTGTTAGGACGTGTTGCTGATGGTGCCTAAGTTTCTTTTCTGCAGGTCCTGCAGACTCTGCATATACATCTTGTCGAGAAAATACCAGGCCGTACTGTATAATTGACAGTTAGTGTATTTACCATTTTGTATAGTCGAACTTTGCTGATGAAAACTAATTTCAAATTTGTTTTTTAATACTTCGGTGTGATTCTGTCAAGTCGTCCACTTGGCGAGTTCCGTTCGCTAAGACAAGGCTCGCGACGTCTCTCAGTACAAATGATAGCCTGTGTTTTCTAATGGTTAATTTTGCTCTGTTGTGAACCTGGACACCAGACTACGACGAAGCACAATATCCTCTATATGGAGATAGATTCATGATGCATGAAAATCAAAGACTGCTATCGCAAAACAGCCAAAGGACGGTGAAGGTATAATAAATGAAGAGTTCGTAAAAATTACAGAATAAACTCCAACCAAACCAAATTGCGACTGTATTGAAATGGACAAAGAGATTGCTGCAACGGTGAAAAAATGGTATATTTAAGTACATTGAATTATGGTGAAATCTCTAATGAATATCGAAATTAATGAATAAGGGCATAGTTTACCTCTATAACAAAGATGCAATACAATTATTTTCATAATTTTTCAGTGTTTTTAGGATTCCTATATCAATTAATACGTATCCTGTGATTGTCTCTCTGGTTCATCCCACTTGGCTGATAATCAAAGTCGTGTCATATAAGAAAAAGATGAAGCCGATATGTATGTTTTGTTAGAACAGGCTACCATATGTAAATGCTTGAAAATAACGGCTTGGAAAGTACCAACGTGGATGTACCAGCACCAGTTCTAATTTTCATTCAAACGGTGTGATCAGAGGCGACTACATTGAAAAACAATGATTTGTTCTTATTTTGGACTTTTATAAATATGACTAGTTATATTATTTGTCCATAAAATGATTACCACTACGTTTAACCAATTTCTGGTTCATTTGTATTAAATGGGTCCGACGAAAAAGTCCAATTTTTTTCAACGTTGTCAGTTGATAACATACCATTAAATCTGTTGCAGTTGCATCTATAAGATCCAATAGTATTTTCACATGTATCTTGACAAGGTCCATGGCCATTTCGGAGAATGCATTCGTTTACATCTTCACACGTTCTTCTGTCTTCTGATAGACGGAATCCTTTGGAACATTTGCAAGTATATGAGCCCATTGTATTAATGCAGATTCCTTCGCATCCTCCGTTGTCAATTTGGCATTCATCAATATCTAAAAGAATATTTGGCGATCAATGTGTGATAATTTATGTATTTAAAAAATAGGTAAAATAATGTTTGCAATGATCGAATGCTAGATAAAAAAGGAATGACTTTAAAACCAAAATCTCCTGATTATTATAATACTTTTTACAATTCTTTCAAACCTCACTATTGAAGGAGAACATCAGTATCAAATTGAATTGGTTTTAATCGATCGGATATATCGAAAATACAACTATTTTGAAATCCGAAAGCTTGGACATTATTTTAGAATGTTTAATTACAGCGATACATTTGCATTATTGATAAATTCAAATTTTGTGAACCAAAACATTGTCCTCTCAAAAATACTTCACTAGATATATTATTAGTTAAAAAACAGTTTTTGAGCACAAAGACATACAGAATTGTAATGTTGGAAACCAATAACAAATTATAAGGAAACCTGGAAAAAAAGTTTGGTCCATCTGTAGGTATGGAGAATATTATCTGAATTATTCCTTTTTCAAGCGCCATCTCTGACTCGAAGGTTAGCGACCATCATGGCTATGTTCACTCTGGAAGCGGCCGCTTTAAAAAGCTGGTTAGAAGTGCTCTCTTAGGTTTCGCAACCATAGGATTCTCCTCATGCCTATACTATACTGCGTTTCCGCTGAATTTTGGTTTGGACAGTCAACTGTATAATAACCATTCACAAGAGTTGAAAGCCTCCAGGAGTGCTGTGACAGGACAAATGCTCACATTGATCTTAAAACGCTGTGGATGGAAACCATCGGAGAACAAACTCTTCTGCAGTTCATTCCACAACGACAAGCTACTCCAAAATAATGTCATTTGGAATATTCTCTCACGAGGCATTGCAACTTTAAACTGAATTCCATTTGTAGATACTTAATTGACAAATCCCTCAATTTTCTCATTAGTCTAAAGAACAAGCTGCCCCTGCCGTAGTACCATAACGGTTTGTCTGCACAGGCACGTAGGAAATAAGGGTGCAGTCATCTGCGAGGTAGTAGATAGGATTAGATATTTTTTCCAACAGTTCGTTGATGTACAGCAAAAAGAGTATCGCAGAAAGGCAACATCCCTGACGAATGCCCCAGTTGATGGTAAACACATCGAAAGTATATTCATACACCACCACAAATAAGGAGCGGTTCATGAAAAAACTATCCAACCATTGACACAGACCTGGTGGCAAAAGGCTTTCGATATATTGAGCGCGACGGTTCTAGACTCCACGAAGCTTCAGTGCTCTGCTCCACATATGGCTGATGTAGTCTAGAAGATTTCCTGTGGATCTATACATGCGAAAACCATATTGGAAATCGTGGCATGATGTTGCGTTGTCTGGGTACTTCAAAAGCAACACATTAATGCTCCTAATAACCTTGGACATGATGCAGAGCAGAGTCATAGTTGCTAGGTATATGTATATTTTGTCCCTTATTAGGTATAGGTTGCATTTTACCGGTCTTTCATACAGTATGGAACATGCCTTGTTGCGAGAAGGGTTTAAACAATTTGGAAAGGACTGGTGTAAGTTCTGCGGCGTAACGTTTCAGGACGATTGTTGATGTTTGGTCTGGTTTTTTTTAGACGTCAGTTTTTCAAGAATACAATACGTTCTATATCTCGGTCTTGAAATATAATTTCTGGTATTTATGAGTCCACGTAGTACAGGGTTATCCTTGGAATTGACAGCGATAACCTGCCCCAAGTTATCTGCATTTCTTTTCGGGGTAGAAGCGATGGACTCATCCACGCTAATCAGTGGTGGTATAAACGATTGACAGAAGTTCTGGCTAACAGAGTTAGATAGAGACCAAGATACTATAGACGAGTTAAGACATAAAATAATTTTGTTTTTAATTTTATGATTGAGCTCCTCTTTGTCGTTTTCGATTACCCGTTTGTCAGTGACTTCTGGCATCGATGTAACTGCGATGACTTCAGGTGGGTGGATTTGTCCTCCATTCCCAGTAACGTTGGTTTTTGCCGTAACGGTGTTTCTGCAGTTTCGGTTAAACCAAGGTTTGTTTTAGCGGGTCGCCTGCCAACGGGAGAAATTTAGGCTACCTGATATTAACACGTTTGTTATTTTTTGTCTACAGGCTGACCGATCTGTAGACTTGAATTATTTCACCAGACTGAATTGCAGTCCAATGATGATCTTAATAGACGGTCACGAATCTATTTTACATGAATCAACTTTAAATAAGCAGATTGTGACTGTTATCCTCTCCTTGCTCCATAATAAGGAGTTTTTGTCTGTTCTATGTTTGATGATGTCTGGAATAGTAATCTTGTATACATTTATAATATCTGACTGTATGTTGAACATAATTAGATGTGGCCATTTACTCGAAGTTGAAATCATCCGAAAAATTTTAACAGCTAATGTTTCCTAGACAATATCTATATTGTAATATGATAGTCTTTCGAAATAAAGTTTTGTAGAGCTACATATGCTTGATAAAGGAAATATAATGCCCAAGCTTGAGACTCTGAGACACATTATTGTCCAGGCTCAGGATAAGCTAATGGAGTACAAGTAGGACATGTGATATTTTGAATGTAGAATTAATGATATCAGAAATACTAACTGTCTTGTTGCATAGATTTTTTGAGTTGTGAATAGACAATTCTTTAATAATTATATATTGTTCGAAATAATTGTGGGAAATTAGAAAGAAACTCAAAATAAGCCTTTGCTGAAGTTTTTAACCAGTAAACATTCATTTTTACAGCAAATTTTTAGTAATGAATACTGGAATTTTGAAACAAAAATACTATACATGATTTTCTATTTTGAATAGTATGACGGCTTCTATCAAAAATCGAAATCTAGCAGCCAATGTTACTTGAAAATGACAACATTCAGCATTTATTCGATTTATAATTAGATCGTATACATCATTTGCAAATCAGACAAACAAAAATATAGCTAAATTTGAGGTATTAGAAGCACGAATTTAGTTATAGGAAATACCTAAGCAGGTTTTGTTGTCTTCTGCCAAATAAAATCCTTTAAAGCAGGAACATGTTTTTATAATTTTCCAATGACAAACTTGGGAACATCCACCTCTATTCAAATTGCATAGATTCTGATTGTGTGATATAGTTGTAGACTGTTTTCTGTCATTTTCTCCTGTCATAGGACGATTTCTTCTTAGTTTTGATCGCAACTTTCTCCTTCTGAATTTCTTCTTCTTTAAGAGCTTTTTGTATTTTTCTGTGGTCAGTTCGCTGGGATTGACAGCTGAAATCATTTGAAGATAAATAGAATAAAATCACGCCGCAAGTGCGATATTGACCAAACAAACTAAAAACATAAGCTTGAGAACCCGAAAGAATCGTGTCTGCGAGATTCAAATCTACATCTGTGAAATTCCAGCACAGTGCATTTAACCATTGATCTATGATGCACTGTTATATTTTCACTGATGTACTGTCACATTTTCTGCTGGAAGATGTATCTTTCAGTATTCTTAAACTGTTAAACAATCGATGAATACCGATAGTTAGTTCAGGTACGTCTCGGACGGCTATGTCTATCTGTGAAGATAATTGACACACAAGACAAAACATATACTTTTCGACAACCAAGCTAGGCTAAAAGGATATAAATCCATCCAATGCACATCTAAGGAGTAGCCAATCTGCAAACAGGTTCTTGGTAAAGTACGAAATGGGAACAGTAACTTGAGTAGCAGGACATACCGCTTATGAAGACAATTAAGCTTTTTGATCTTTCAGCAAGAGGAGCGGTGGTCATAAGGTCACAGTCGACAATTAGCTTTACATTCTTGAAGGATTCAATGGATAAGATCACAGACTCACTAATAGGGTTGATAAGGAAGGACTTGAAAGCGGTAGTGAGGCTGCATATTGGAGATTGTTTGTTACGCTCTTTTACAGTTAAATTACATGTCAATTTACATTTACTTTTAAACGCTGTAAATTTTAATCATCAACAAACTTTCCGGCCATCCATTTCCCAACGCTGAGACTTTCCAAAAGAATAACTTCTGGAAGAGTCTATTTCGGTGTGTTGGAAGCTCGACCTGGTGAAAATCCTCTAGTTGTGCCTCTCTAGTGTTTTTTGATGACTTTTGGTACGGAGACTACTTGGTCGAATGGTAACTATGGTAAGACCTATACAATATGGACAGATCAGCCACTTTTCTTCGATGTTCCAAACTATATTCATATATTATCCGTGATTTTTCAATATAGAATACTATATCAGAAATAGTACTATACTAATAACACTATAGAAAATACCATAAGAGATATAACGTAACAGCATAATTGCTTGAAACATTCGAGGAACTAACATGATACACCATAGCAACATACAAATGAGCTATTTCTGTTCTACAAACCATTATCATAATAATTCAAAAGTATTTTAATCTTGTACATTGTAGATGCTCTTACTTGGTAAAACTCTTCCATCATGTAGATAAAAAGTTGTGTACTTATCATCGCCTCATCAAAGAAAGAGTTTTATTTGTGAAACTGTGTGATAACTACACAACTTTTTAACTATATTTTAATTTTGATATTAAGTGTTAAAGATATTTTTTTTAGAAATGCTAAAAGACCTGTATACTCGCTATTATTCAATGCCTGTCAGATATTTCTCGAAAAAATATTTATGAATTTATAATTGTTCAATTAGTGGATTATTACTGCTATCACTACTACTAGAATTTTAGCAATACCTAACTGTTTTGGATGAACTGTAACAGAAGATAATAATGCTGATGCAGCTGAAGATCTGAAATTGTGGTATTCCTCACGGTCATTGCTACTATCTGATATCCAGACAGATAGTATGGAGGGTGTGCTATCAACCTGGTCTGCTATAGATAGGGATATTCCTGGAATAAAATGTTATTAGTCCAAATGAAAGTGTTCGTACATTCAACTCTTGTTCAGAGTCGTACCTATGGTAGGGCAAGTAAGATTATCGCCCCTGGCGCAATGTGCATGAGGCGTAAACTCGTGGGACGAATGAGCGGGAAATGTTTTTTTGTATTTTAAGTTTTCTTGTGTCAAATGGTTTCAGTAAATATAATATTTTGTTTCTCAAGTATTCTGCAGAAAATGAATACTTAATAGGGTGACAAGTGATTTCTGTAGATAGGTTTTTGTCCACCATTTTGCGATGGGGAAGGGGGAAGAGGGGGAGGAGGAGGGTTAATGCCTTTAAGGAGGCACAAATTACAAAACTCGCCCTGGTAGCCGCAATTCCTAGCTGTGACTCTACTGTTGTTAGCAGGCGCATTCCGGTTTGTAAACCGAATATTCTACGAGCGGATAAATCTTAGTCTAAATATCTTCCTATACAGTGAACATATCCAGCAGCTTACTGGAGATGACAACGTTTCTCATATGTAACGTATTGTTCCTACCTAATTTTGTATAGTATTTTTTTTCAGTAACCCCGCCAAAAATCCTTTTTTTACTTTCCAGGCAAATAGGAAAACTATAAAAGTATTGTGGCAATTTTTTAACCACCCAAACTCTTTGGAAAATGATCAGGGATCTCGAAGACGTGATCATAGTAGTAGAAGTAAATGCTCACACATATTCATTTGTCTGTAATCTTATTATTGGCCCCTCTAGAACTATGAAAGTACTTTTTCAATTTTGATGAAACTTTAACACTAAGTCATTAGTATGACAATGACGAAAGAGGTTTGTAGTTTTTTAAAATCTGTCGGGAGGCGGTGCAGTTATCGTCAAAAATGAAAAAATGTTTTTCAGGAGTTACCAAGACCCCTCTCATCATCTTCTTATGAATTTTTGGGGGTCAAACATTAGGATGGGGGTGGTGTAGGGGTGATCTCAAAAAAATTAGGTGTTGGTAGAAGACATGTTTCAACGTCTATAAAATTTTGACCCTGGTAGTACTTCGTACTTTTCGAAAAATCGATTCTATGGCAGAAGAGTAAAACTGATGCTACGTATCGACTATGATCGGATCTTAGAGATGCTTATTTGAACTAAAGATTTGAAATATTGCAAGTTAAGAAAATATATATATCTATATATATATATATATATATATATATATATATATATATATATATATATATATATTATATATATAATTTTTGAATTAATATAAGATTTTCTCATTTTTACTTCAAAACCAACTCTATCTACAGTTAGTTCCAAAATCAGATTCAAATTGTTATTCATAAAGTGATACCATTGCGTGGAAAATTTTACGTTCTTGCCACAGTAACAAAGTAGTGTCGAAATTTCATCAAAATCGATAGAGTGGTCTAAGAGAACCAGATAGGCGACAGACCGGTGGAAATGAGTGGCATAGCTTTTCGTGCATGAAATTGAACATTGAAAAAATACCTCCAATTTCAAATTTTTCGTGATTACAATTACAGTTAAAATGATAAATCATAATTTTCATTGTTTCTCAATGTTTGCATCACTGTGGGGCATAGTAACAAACTTTTACTTTCCACGCACAGGTGAGGTACTGCAATATAATTGCAAGAGGTTTCTCATTTGCGATATTTTTTGGGCGTTTAATATCTACCTGCTGCTTGATTTGGATAAAATATGGGTAGTGGCTGTTTAGTCTATATGTGTCATAGTGCATATTTTTGGAGCAAAAACTGATATTCATGTAAAAATCCGCCTACTCGGACACTCATTTTTTAAGCTATTTAAATAGTATTTAATACTGGAATTTGTATCTGCGATTTTGGCTCGTAGGTATGTTATTTTTGACCGTACGAAAAAATGTATTTTAATAGCATGTCCACTTTCTGGAAAAATTATCAATTCAGAGGAAAAATTCGCCTACAAGCGAGAGTATCGTAATAGCTAAACATTTCGATATCGAGACATTATTTTCTTGACGTCTTGGGGCAGGTTTTTACTGCTGATTATACAGAAAACTTCCGAGAAGATTTAAATATACGAGTAGTTATATTCCAACACCGAGATATAAAAATTAATCTTGAAAAACTGAAGTGCAGAAAAACTAGTGGTCCAGACCAAACAACAACAATCGTCCTGAAACGTTGTGCCGCACAGCTTACGTCACTCATTTGCAAACTAAACTATCCTACCAGCGAGGCTGGATGGAAGATTGACCAAATGAAGAAGGGTAGACAAAATATACCCAGCAACTATAGACCTGACGATGTGCTGTAGCATGTCAAAGGTTCTGGAACAGCCAATGATACTCTATGAGGTTCAGACCAACGCTGGAGTGTTGTTCGTATGTTTTAGGATGGGCTACTAAGCTTCTTGGAAATAAGACACAAAAAGACTGTCTGATCTGTACCTCTTACATAGATACTATCATAGCAAATGTACGATGACTTGTCTCGCATAATATCAGGAGTCGCTGGTACATAAAACAGACACAGTGGCCCAGCCCATAGTAACGTTTTGAGGTCAATGTCAATATACACATATCTCACAGCACTTTTGGAGTACTATGGGCTTCAAGCTTTGGCGAGAGGTCATCTATTAAAAAACTGATATATTTAAAGTTCAACTTTTGATCTGAAACTTTCACGCAAACCTAATATGAGGTTCGTGTTCTCATATAAATATGCTTAGGTTTACTTTGACACCCAAAAACAATACTTACTAGGCGGGTATTACTTAAAATTTTACCACAATGTCAATTTGGAACAATATACAAATAGAAACAACTAAGGCCAATATTTATCACGAGAGAAGCTTCAAAATCCAAAATTTGATTTTCAATTGGTCAGACTATAATAGAGTTAAATACTAAATAATAATTATAATTCACATTATATCGAGTAGTGGGTTCAAGATTGCGTCTATTCATTATAATAAAGTGCATATTTATATCATGACACTCACCTAAAATAGATATTATTACAGCACTAGAGAAACTGGACTTCACACTCATCGTATATCTCTGAAATTGAGTTGAAGAATCCGATGTATGCTAATAAAACTAGCACAATTAATCAGCCAATATTATAATAGCTCTTATAACAGACTTGCAACACAGTGCCTGTCAACGTTCACGATCTCTCATCTACGAGTATTTTATTAGGCATTGTTTTGCTATCCGCTGCAGAACATAAGTAATCTTTTCAACCTTCTCATGATGTATACCCCGTAAAGTCTACAGATACTCAAATTCCCGATTTTTTACCTAATGAGTAAATATTTAGTAACTTGATTAATAAGTCTCAGTCGTGCCCCAATTCAATTTTCCCGGATGCCTGCCAAGATGAGTTGTCAAAATATAATTTTACGTCGGCGCACAATTATTATGGTGGATTTTATGCTCAACATTTTGTCTCTTCTGAGCGGAAAGTGATGGTTTCCTTAGAGACTGCATGGAGGGTTATGCTGTCTTTGTTTATAGAGCCGTAGAAGGTCGCAACAGGGACGGATTAGCTACTCACACATAAACAGATTTTGGTGATGGAGCTGACTGCAACTGATCATTTCATATTCCCAACACATACATAAAAATGATTGATGAAAGAGTCGCACCAAGTAAGAGCAGCTACAATGTACAAGAATATTTTGTGACATGAAATATCTTCAGTATATTTCGACGGCGATCGTTAATAGTTTCTAAGTGTTTCCCTTAATCAAATAAAAAGGCGATAGAGTCTTATCCAAGGTAGGGGGGGGGGTACACAGGGGTAATTATCTTCAACATGTTTTAGCAAACATTAAATTCAATTGGTTTTTATCAAGGAATGAATGGTTCATATCTAAATTTGAGTTTGAAAATCTCTTTAAAAACGTATTGCTAATTCGGCATCTATTCCTATACATTGCATTTTAAATGAAAATAGCGGATTAACACATGATGCATTTCGATCTTAGCATATTTTGTGCATTGATATCCATTTTATTTGTATTTTTGAACAACTCCGATTTTCGAAATATTATATATAATATGAATGTGATATCATCGGAATCAAAATAAAATTCCGCAGACCATGCGACTCAAAATCAATGACATAATTCTTGTGTCATTTTCAAAATCCGACTGGAAGTAAAAGTCAAGTCGGCATAAGGTAAGTACAGATTCTTACGCTTTGGAGAGATACGACGAATGGAAATGATTCTTTTGCCTCTTCATTGTGGCGGCTCAGCACAAATGCAAGCAGTTTGTTTTTAAGAATCTTGATTAGGGCATCAGTCGATGTTTTATTTCATGTTCCAAAAATCCCAAAGACTAGGGAAGTATACTTGCTGTTTATTTGCTCCTTAATTATAATACTATCTCTTTCTGTCGCTTCAACTACCTCCACAAAGGTATTACAAAAAATGGTGAAAGCATACACAAAATTCATACCCTGCTACCCCCCTCCAAGACGTCTAGATACGCCTTGGAAATGTACTGGCATGACACAAATTCTCAATATTCAAGAAAATATACAGAATCTTTGTTGTTAAATGTTTCTCGAGTCCAGTATTATTTGGGTGTGTCAATAAAATTTTTTGGAGGGATCATGTATTATTCGAAAATTGTTTTGGTTCATTTTCAGTTCTTGATAAACTAGGGGACTATTCAAAAAATATTGGAGAGCTCAAACGTTTAAAATAACTATCTTAATTTCTGCATACTGACTTTCAGAATGGGTATAACATTATGGCATATAAAATTTTATGACAATATACACTGCATCGAATCATGATCTTGTTCGAATGTCATGAAAGCCCTGGTATGTATTATTTTACATATGTACTCTTCGAAGCTTATATAAAAATGAAATTTGCCACTTTTAAAATTTCTTCCAATTACTTTGAGATCCCCAAAATCATCAAGGACTGGAAATCAAGTCTGTAAACCTTCCTGTTTACTTTGGGCGTTGCTATGATTACTTCAACAACCACATATTTATTAAGATAAGTTTAACATGTTCTTATAGGAAGATAGCTATTTCTAACTACCAAAAACAAATAAATTGAAAAACCAATCTGAATAAATAGGTCTATAATATACTTTGAGGTCGGCACAAGTGTTTATCATGGATACAAAACTGGAGCACTCATGACAAGATCTAGTTAACTAGTTGGCAGGGTGACCTTTGTTAGCATTCAAATCTGACAGTCCGATGATGATCCAAATATAAATCGAAACGCGTCACTGAAAGAAAGAGTTTTATTTGTGAAACTATGCAAGTATACGACCTTTTTATCTGCATGATGGAAGGGTGTCACCAAGTGAGACCATCTACAATCATGATTAGAGAACTTTAATTCAGCCAAATTAGAAGTCTTAGAACTTTTTATATTTTCGTTCTTTGTTCATTACTTGGGCCTTAATTGATCGATACCCAAACAATACCTTGCTACAGTACCTAGTAACCCACCGTAAACATTAATTGATGAATCAAATAAAATTAGATCAGTACTCTCTAAGTTACATGCTTATATGACAGATTATGTCACACAGCATATTGTCTCCTGAATTTCATCAGAATCGGTGCAGCCTTACGCGCAGACCAAAGCACCAACGCATATACAGGCAGACCGACCGACATAATAAAATCTTGATGTCTTCACCACATTACCGATAACTTAGAACTTTCTGTTCAAGGTTTTGCTGCTTAAGCACTATGCTAATTTGCACCTAAAACAAGACCAATGACAAACACAGGTTACCACGTGTAAAGCTCTGGCAATTCCTACTTGCACGATTGGGAATGCTTCGAGTACTTCAGCGAGTATATCTACTTCGATAGGTGATGTAAACCTCGACACAAACTTATACAAATACACCCTGCTCCCGCCTATAATGAGATTTGTATACTTTCTCCCTTTATAAAAGAGCACTTACCCACTGTGCCGACCCTGTTCGGGAAATTGATTGGCCAGATTTCCTATTACGACATGATTGATTATAAACTGATAATAGCGCATGCGGCGCATGCGTCCTCCCCCTCGCGGCCACGGCCGCGGCCGTCTAGATGCTCGCGTTGTTGTGGCATGCACAACATTGTTTTGTTTTTATCGCACCCGGCGCGACTGAAACCGTGGTACTACCGTACTACTCTGCGTACTTCGAGCGGAATTTTCCCCGATAGAAAAATGCAAATGGTTTACGTATTCTGAACGATGCGCGGAGTGAGTCGCTGTGCTGGTGGATCTTTATTATATAGTTGTGTTGGTGTTTGTGTAGTACTTTATATTAGAAAATATGCGACGGATGATGCTCAAAGGATTCCTTTGCTGGAAGCGTAAATTGAAGATAGTATCATGTCGAGCATAAAAAGAAGTTCCACCAGGCGATCCGAGTAAGTAGAGCTATTTTATGCTAGAATAGAGGTAACGCGTCTTTTACCATATTATATAGGTGTGTTAAATTGGGAAAGCTGTTTATTTTGGCTACCCTGGCAATCCTACCTGCATAACAAGGCCCTATCTTGGATTTTAAGCTATCTATAATAACCTTTCATTTATATATAAACATGTTTGAAATTTGATTTGATATTACCGGAATGAGATGAATGATATTTTTTAGGAGATGCATTTTCATTAGGTTTTGTTCTTTAAGATCAATGCCGGCATTCGTCTGTCTTTTTTCCAATGGTCTTCTGGCTGTCCATCAATGAACGGTTGGAAATAACATTCAATCCTGTCTACATGTTCGTAGATGACTGCACCCTTATTTTTTGCATGTAATTAGGAAAACCGAGAGATCTTACATCGACAGGAGCAACAGATTCTTCAAATCAACGAAGAAATTGACAATAAAAGCATATACAGCCGTTGAGATGGCGCGTGAGATGAAGGGACGCCCAATATTTGGATCATTTCCCATCATGCTTCTGAGGATTTAAAGGAACAGTAGCACGTCCTGTTGCTGGCCTTACTTTGTTGGTATCCTAGAAAGATTTCTCTTTCATTCCAGAAAGTTATATTTACTGGAAGAGCTGCTGCTCAGGATCAGATCAGACCATATCTGGAATATTGCTCGCATATATGGAGATGCACTCTAAGCACTCTCTGCAGCATCTGGACACATTTCAGAGAAGAGCAATCGGCCTAAGAGGATGCTTCTGATTTTACAATCGACCTCCACAGTTGGCAACATCGAAAAAAATCAGATTTGCCACTGTTCTATAGATTTATATTATATAATATTCTACTCTTCTCTTCTTCATTCTATTCTATTCTATTATTATCTATTCTATCGTATTCTATTCTATTATATTCTATGCTAACCTATCCTATCCTATCCCTTCCTATTCTACATGTTCGACCGAGTTGTCTTGCATAATACCACGAAGAGTCATCAGTACGATGAGTATAAGAGGACCCCTTTCTCGAGCTCATTCTCAACAAAGACCTGAAGAGCAAAAAAATCACTGATGACCTGCAAAAAACAAGATAAAGCCTTTTATCTGCAGACCAACCTACAAACGCATGGCCAGCTCCTTAAAGTCCACCCCACGATTCGTAACCAATTACATAAAAATTACATTTACATAAATATTGATGAGTAATACCTTTCAGCACTATCATCAAGTTTAAAATGAATTTATTTACATTGCATAAAAAACAAAAACATTTTCTTGTTAAGTAATATATTCTGAACTTCATTTAACAAACCTGAAAGAATAAGAAGTTAGATAACGGAACAACGGCTTTGTTACGTATGCTTTGTTACATAATTTGGCATGCTCCTGAAGCTCGGCTTCTGATGTAGTTTGCGATTGTCAACAATAAATGGTTAGATCAGCGCAGCACACCAAAGCTGCTCTGAAGAGGGTGTTAACTCTTCACGAATTAGAAGAAAACATAAAGGCGGATGATATTTTCCTGCATTGGTCCAATAACAATAACCTTACAAACTGGAAATATTGTTAATCATTTTATAGTGGTTATACAGTGATCGAAATTGTTAATATTATGTTAATTAGTTTTTACCTTTACTGTACCTTGCTGCCGAACGAACTTTTTTAGCCACCTATGATCAGGTTTGAAATGATTACTTTACATGTTAAAATAATCAAAAGGCCCGTGGACTAAAGGCCACCATAAGTTTTAAAATAATTGTCAGAGATCGGAAAGAAATATAACATCAGATAGATATCGATGGAGACATTTATTCCATGACTTCAATTTAACAAATTGAAAATGCGTTGATCGGATATTTGTATATACATATAATATATGACAGACAGACAGAAATAAAAAAAAATGAGTTGTTTAAAAAACGTACCATCTCAAATTGAAGGGATCTGGAATATTTGACAATCATTGCATACACAATACTTTGTTCCAAGCACCAAGCTACTACTCGAAAAAAGGAAAAAGCCTCCGCTGTAAATGTTGTCTAAATCTTCTGTGCATTAAACTGAATTCCATTTTTCAAAAGTTTTATTTCGGACTTCCATTGTCTATAAAATTTTTGAATATCACAACGTTTCGATTGATATGCAATCTTCAATCGTCATCAGGTGAACTGGCGAACACGTTCCTTTCATGCCTATTTATACCCCGTCCGGTGACGGAATGAAAGGAACGTGTTCGCCAGTACACCTGATGACGATAGAAGATATCAATCGAAACGTCGTGATACTCAAAAATTTTATAGACAGTGGAAGTCCGAAATCAAACTTTTGAAAAATCCACCTTGTCTACAAGTTTCAAACAACAGTTGAATTCCATTTGATGATCCCCATTCGACAATCCTTTCAATGTCCTCATTAATCTGGACAACATGATGTTGCCGTCTAAGTAAGCTCTCTCTGGATGGTAGTGGTTTGCCTGCTTCCATGCAGGAAATAAAGATGCTATCAACTACGAAGCAGTAGATTGGATTAAATGTTATCTCCAACAGTTGGAGAAAGGACATATCCCTGACAATAATTGCATAAACTTATTTTGTTGGCATTTTTGGGGCCAATAACTATTGATTGGCTTATTAGGACGAGGCACGCCGGTTCGGCCATCGACTGTGTCGCCCAACGTCATCACAGCGGCACACGTTATAGAAAGGAAAGGCACTCTTCTTCTAGAAATACCAAATATTTTGAAATTTGTTTTGCTAGAATTCTATTTATTTAAATCAATATTTGAAATGTGTGAAAATTTTCCAATAGTGAAACTGTCAAACCGACTAGTGCACAAATTAGGACTAGTGCAATGGATGAGCGTATACGGAATAGGTACAATGAGCCACAAAGCTCTAGTACCAACGGGGACTATCCGGACGACTGCTTAGATACCTTGAACCGAGTTTTCTTGATTCCTCAGTTTATATTATCTTTGTACAGTCATAAAACGAGACGGTTAATGTGAAAATATTGTTGTATATTTATCTCAGCAATTGCCACTACTGTATCGTAATTAATTGTAATTTATTGTATTACTTGTAGACTAGTATTTACAGTAGCTATTATTCACGTGTGTATTAAAAATCGTCGAACATAGGTGAACTTGTGGTGGTGAACTAATAACGTCGTACTAAAAATGAATGGACTCTTAAAAGTCTTAAAACATAATCTTGTTTATCAAGTATTTTAAATTAATGTTGTCAACATGTTAACAACCATTGAAGTGAACATAGTAGACGATTCAGATATTTAGAATACATCCAATAGATACTAAAGAATACTAATTTAGACTTTCTAAAAAGCTTAATCCACTCCTCAAGCGATTGAAAATTTGGGAGACATGGGAAAATCAAAAATAACACTTTTCATAGTGTCAGGAAAAGTGAAAAAAATTGCCATATCTCAAAATATGTTAGTTTCATAAATCCATGACGGCCGGTAAATTTTCAGCATGGGGGGGGGGGCGGATTGAGTGATGTAGATTAGGGCAAACTCGAAAATTCACCCACCAAATAGACCTTAACCTAACCTCACCTGCTTTTCCGATTCAATTGAAATGGGTCAAAATACGAAAAACCAAACCACGGCACAGCCCCGTCATTGATTGGTCAAAGAAAGCAGCCTCCCCTGGATACGTAAAATCTGCACCTACGCCTAATGCGTTACCTAGTTTAGGGGTGTTACAGTAAGCAGTTTTGAACGAGAGAGGAGACAATCACGGTATTGGCGACTCATGCTAAGCGTTAGGCTACCTAGCTGCAGATTTTATAATCATTCCAAGGCTGTCATTTACACGTATGTAAATCGTATGCATTACACCTATTTTAGTTTAATTTTGTGTATTTTCACAAAACATATAAACTTTCTTGTGTGGCTCGTGTGTGTATTCTCTACTTTGTGTATTTACTGGGGCAAAGACTAGTTTATAACCTCCTTGTCCCTACTACAATTATGGATAAAAAGGCAACCAGTGGCAACAAAACATTTTGCTGTGCTTACAGATATAATTCGAAGGTAAAAAGGGATCGAACGCTGAGTTTTCATTAGTTTCCGTGACAGGGCATCCACAAAATGAAGATAATGAAGTCTTCGGGTAATTGTATACCTACAGAAATCATCGGTGTACAACCTGAAAATGGGAAAACGTCTATAGAATTATAATTCAAGGATTTATAACCAAATATCCAATTTAGATCTAAGTTAACATGTAATCGAGGAACCCGTGAAAGTGAAAAAGGTGAAACACGCTATAAAACTTTTATTCTGAAACTTAGGAAAAAGACTTTTTCAGTTGATCACTAAATATATGCTTGTGTGACTTATTATATAGCTGAATTATATTTCAAATAAGACCAAACATAGTTTAAATTAGGTTCATTTCAGACAGAAAAGATAATATTCTAGCAAAAAAAATACAAAAACTCATGTATAGGCTGAACCTCCCTTGCCTTGTCTGACCGGTCACCGCTGCCGTAAATGTTGTGTCCTTTATCAAAAGCAGAATGCTTCGGTACTTGACAATTTCTAAATAATTGATAAAAATATTCTGAATACTTCAAAGAAGTTTTAAGAATATACTTAAAAATGCCTGTGGCAATAGAAAGGGATTAAAAGCATAGCTAATTTTAAATTATTTTCTTATATTTTAGTAGCTGAGAAGGCAGATCCTAAATACTGGAGTGTCATAATAGGTATACACAAGTCAATGAGCAATTCTGGATGGAAATTTTGAGCTGCTTAAAAGATGGCCATTAATGTAGAGCAGAAACAATGTTTCAATTACTCCGCCGCCAATGCAGCGATTTTTAGAATGAAACGCAGCATTACCTGTTATGAACACATAGCATATACTTCCTTAGGTTCTATCAAAATCGGTGTAGTGGTTACCGAGATTACCTGGTAACAAAAACGCCAACGGACATCGACAGACTATCCGACAGAAATTTATAACGTTATTTTCGTGATGTACTTCACATCGTAATAGGGTATTATTACGCTATTGAACATTTTTGACTTCTAGAGTACCCCATTGGAAGACATAGTAGCAATTTAATTAAATTACATAATATTTTCCGTAGCATTCAGTTCGCACATTTCTAGTCTTTTCGCTTGGTCAGCATCGTGAGATATGACACTAAACGTAAACATCACAGGGGTTATCCTTCCTTGTTGTGTATAATATGGTTGACCTATACAGTAAAAAATAAGCATAATATTATTTATATAATTTATCTTTTTTTTCTAGGCCTAGATGAATCATAACAAATTGGTTTTCAACTTTGAATAATTTGTTCCGCTTTTTTTAAGCAGCTATCAATATCTACTAAAGATTACAGCATTTTAACAAAATAAGGATAATAAATATTACAATAGTGCTATTTAGCCTCTTACAAGATGGCGTCAAGTGTATTCCACAAGCAGTTTATTCAAGATTTTTATAGTAATATACTTTTTTCAACCCATATGAAGAAGGTTTTGGAAATATCTGAAATAAGCCTCCTACCAGCGAGGTGTATTCCCTCATGTAATGAAGATCGGTCTAGTGCAACTAATACCTAAGAAGGGCAGAGAAAATATACCAAGCAACTATGGACCTGTGCTCTCATCATGTCATAAAATGCAGCCTCAGAAGTATCTGGAAAAAATATCATCAAAATGAGCGCCAGTACGGCTTTCACCAGCATAGATTCAGGAGAGATGGAGACTCTCGAGACGTCACGCTCGACATAGCCTTCAATAGAGTGTGGTATGGGCTGGCACCGGGTCTATGCCAATGGTTGGACCGTTTTCTTATGGACTGCTCCTTATTTGCTGTGGGGGATGGATATGTATCCGATATATTTACTATCAACGTGACGGTCTGTTCTTTATCCAACGTTCTTGCCTCACATCAACGACTGTTGTTTTCTACTTGGAACCAGGAAAACCACTGCCATCTTGAGATACTTCACTTCGGCGAGGACAGCATGTTGTCCAAATCGATGAAAACATTGAAATAAGTATATAATGGGAATCTACAAATGGAGTTCAGTTCAATGGACAGGTACCCAAATCACAACCTTGACAAGAAATCAGATGCTGGTCTTTCAGCCGTGGACATGGAGGGACTCCCGATATTTGAGTCATCTTCTATTAAGCTTCTGGGGATAAACATCAACAGTAAAATTTCCTAGCATGATCATATTTTCTTCCGCTACAGAAGGCTCAAATCAAACAGTCGCTGGAGTACTGCTCGCATGTATGGGGATGAGCTCCGGAGCACTCCCTGAAGCTTCTAGACAATATCTGCGTTTGGAGGATGCACCTGAAGATACAAAATACCTCCACAGTCTGGAACATCCATTGAGGATGGCAGATCTGTCCTTATTCTATAGATAATATCGTGAAAGATGTTTGACAGAAGAGTCTCGCTTAATAGCACCCAAGATTTGTCAGTATCTCAAACGCAAGGAGGTCCAAACGGGCGCATGTTCATCAGGTGAAAATTTCAATACCTTAAACCAGCCTCTACCAAAACTCTGACCTCGACACTGTGGAATGAGCTACCGGGGAGTTTGTACCCCGATGACTACAATTCACAGCTTTTTGAGCAGTGCTTCTGGGGCATGATAGTGTTTCTATCTTTGCGAGACGTTGGTATTGATGTATTTTAAAAATATTATAATGCCCCATAATTTGGTGTAACCAGAATTATATGTGCCTATATTTTTAAAATTGAACAATACGTATGTTTAGAAAGTACCGAGGTAAGTCATTTGCCTTGTTTAAAATAAGCGGGATTCACCTCTTGTCTGCAATGGCATGTCAACTATCCCAAGGCATTGCTGGATCAATTGATCTTTCTATACAAGACCGAAGAAATGTGTATAGACCACATCGTACACATTGGATTAGAATAAAATACGTCAAAAAAATCACCTTGGAGTGTTGGTAGAAGGTTTGGTATTTGGTAAGAAAAATAGTTCAGTAGATTAAGAGCTTCGTTCAACAGTTGTAGCGCTGGACAAAAAGCGATCACTGGAGAATAGACTACTTTTTGTTATCAGAAAGAATTTGGGAGACAAATGGTGATGCATCTACTGTGGGGTTACAGTGCAATGGATCACGATATTTTGGAGAGTGATTGATGGATCGATGCAAATGGAGAACTTAAAGTAGACGTGGTCATTTATTCATCGGCAAACAATACTATTAAGATATCGGAGAGACGGCCAAGTGGGAAAGGCTTCTAAACATAATTACATCATCATGTAGGGGTAAAAATAAAAAGAAAGAACACGAATGAAACAACAATAAACGCGAACCGACAATAATCATTGATGATGAGGGTGATAGGAGTTTAAGTGCAATTTTAAAGACAATCCTTGTTCGCCTTACGCGATGCCTTAATAGACGGCTACGCGATACAATGCTGATCGGTTTTGGAAGCAATCATCTGGATTGATTAAACCCTCAACCGCCCGCCCGCCTGGACACATTTTTCTCTGATGGATATCTATGGTTAAAGTATTAGGTATTTGACAGTGGTACCTGTTTCAGCTCGGCATGCAGGTTATCAAGTGGATATAATCAACATGGTTTAGAATCCTTCAAAATAACCAATCAATAATAATTAATATTACCTATTAGCTCAGATATTACATTTTAACCCGAAGCGACTGCCAAATCATAACTGACATGTTATCGTAATGTAATTCAGATGTAAGTGGAATCGAAATGTGTCTTGTATGAAGCCAATTTTTATTAGATATTTTGGTAAGTCACTTAGAGTAATTAGTGACTGAATTGTGATGCCTTATGTCAGTATATAAGAATAATTTCTTACCTAAATTTGTCTATGCTTTTTCTTCGATCAATCCACTACACCCATACCAGCTTTTTGTCTACAAGGCATTTTTACAGTAAAAATACAGAGGTCTGTAAAGAAAACTGTCACAGTCAAAAATCGCAAGAGTAATTTGACAGAATACATTTTTGAAGGAAATACATTGTACCAGAGCCAGCAAGTGAAAGAAAGAAAAGCGTTACTGCAAGTCAGTTGCAAGAGTAACTCTAACAAGTTACTTGCAAGTGAAAATTGGCTTGAAGACCATCATTTTCCACCGTATAAAGCTACAGCACGTAGTCAAACTGAAACAGTCTTAGAAACAGTTCTGTTGATTCCTTTAACGAGGAATCAGCGAGTACAATTACACAAATAGCAACAGCTGAACCTCGATCGAGATATACAATCTCTTTTTGTAATGAATATTCATGATAAAAGATTATAGTATCATTAATAGAAATTTATCTAAGTTAATAGCGGTCGCCTGATATACGCTCACGATATCTCCTTTCGCTCAGTCGTCAGAAAGCATTCTGAGCTTGTACAGCTACTGCACTATGATGAATTGTAGAAATTTGTTTGAATATATTTTAGTGTAAAATTACAATTTATTGTGGACATACCATCGTTAGTAGTCGCGTTACTTCGGATAAAAAGAGAAATGGCCAGCCCTTACGAATATTTTAACATCATCATTTACAATTTTAATGAAGGTATATATTTATAATTTTTAACCAAGAAATATTTTATTATACATTCAGGAAGACTCAAAATAACAAAATTGATAAACAGACAGTAAAAGACAGTACTCATCATGTTCAAATCTAATATTAATTTAATGTTCTTGATTCCTATCTACTGTATACGAGTATATCACTTGATCTTACTCACGCAAAATATATAGATAGCAATTGGTAGATTGTAGTAGAACACTATAAAAGTTGGAAAAATGTTTATAGATGGGTTCAGAATAAAATAATTTTAAAACTATCTTAATATAAAAATATTAACTCAATATAATGAATTCGGATTTTTCAAGGGGCGGTCCTTGCTTTTTTTTCATAGACAACCTCGCGCAAAGGCAAATAGCCTATCGCGCTTCATGAGCAGTGCGCGAGGATAAATATCTGTTCTCATTGACCTTAAAACGCTGTAGATTGTAACCATCTGGGAACAAACTTCCCGGTAGCACATTCCACATCGTCGAGGTTCTCCAAAAGAACGACTTTTGGAACAGGCTTATTCGAGGCGTTGTAAGTTCGACCTGGTTAGAATGAGCTTCTCTAATATTTGCAGTACTGTCCACTTTTGGAGTTATTATCCTTCTTCTATGTTCCAGACTGTGGAGGTCATTTGTGAGGCAAGGCGCATCCACTAGACGTATTGCTCGTTTCTGGATTGTGTCCAGAAGCTGCAGAGACTACTTTGGGGTGCATCCTCTCACATGCGAGTAGTACTCCAGCGTTGGTCGGAGATCTGGGCCTTGTGTAGTAGCAGTAGCTGTTTAGTATAACGACCAGCATAACTCTATGATAGACAAAAGCAAAGTAAAAATAACAGGACATCAAAATGTAGATGCTTGATTATTAACAGGGCTAGAATATAAAACCAATCAATGCTAGATCATACTTTATATAAATCCAATTATTTAAAAATCAATATGTCCAGTATAAAATTTTCTAAAATATACCTACGCGTAGCGTAACTACGTTTTGGAACAGTACAATATCAAAACGGCAACGCCAAATGTCAATACAAGATAAATAATTTAGAATATGCAAGTGAAAAATTTTGTAAAAAATTAAAAACCAAACGGTGCGCACTCCTCATAGTTAATGCGCTTACGAGTATCTTATCCAAATATAAAAAATGTAAAAAAGATTTAGAAACCACAATATGTATGTGTGTGGGGGAAAGAATACAAATGATAAATCCGCTATATGTGGCATAATATCCTTCCAGCAGATTAGCAGATGAATATACTATATTCACTAACGCGATATCCAATTATACTTAACTGCAAAACAAGCACACTTTGTATAATTTCAGGTTGATCATAGGATTGGATGGACTCAACTTGTTCAGGCCACGCAGTCCTTCAAGCTTGAAAGAAATTTGAATCCACATTCTCCTCTTTAAAAATTGAAAACAAGCTATTATACATACTAACTAACTATAAAGCATTGGTCTAATCTCTATACAGCTTTGGACTAATAATAAGGGCCATATTGATAGTATCTACATGACATGTGAGGATACTTCACTCAAATGACACTGAAGGTTCCCGTTAGCATAGAGCAAAATAAAATATCAGAGCTAATAATCACATATTAGCAGCACCTCCCAGGCTCCTAATGGTCGTCAAAAATTAAACGTATTTTGCTTTCGCGATCAGGTTCGCTAGAAAAGGCGCTACTCCCCATCACAAAATGGCCGAGCGAGATATTGACATTCAAAGGTACAATGTGCATATATTTTTTGGTTTATTTATTGTGAATGTTATTTAAAATAACAATGGCAGATATTTCAAATTTACTGGGTGAAATATAGCATCCAATTGTTGAAGGTGAAGCTCTTTTAAATGGCAATGTAACATTTTTTTTTCGGAATTAAATATTGTAACAGAAAGGCCATTGATATAGAGGCTGTGTGTTTCCAGATGTCGATTTTTAATGGAGATGCACACAAAATTAGTTAATATTTCGGTCAAATTAAGTGGAGAAAGAAACATTATTTGTTAAGTGTAAAGGAGGCACGGGAAAATTTGTAAAAATTGCGTGCATACTCATTTTCTGATATTTTGATCAAACATAATTTTTTCATGCCTGATAAGCGTTTTAAATAGAATTTTGGTGAGTGTGCAAGATTTTACTAACTGTATTACACTGCACGTACTATGAATCAAAGTATTTACTTTCATTTCAATACCGATCGAAATTCGCCCTAATATTAAAGAAAATATATATTTCTATTTTGAATGTAATTACATGTAAAAAATTTAATTTGGATTCAAATGCATAGTGTGCTTTTCACTTCAAATTTTTCACCCTCTTCTTGCGTAATTAAATGTTGGAAGGAAATAAAAGCTTAGGTTTGCATTTTTGATATTTTGTAATCGTGGCATACAGCAATACTTCATTGGATCAGCCATTTTTGAACAATATAAGTAGAAAAACGTCAACAAAATGGAAATTTCTCTCGAAACTTCCAGTGATGACAACAATGCGGTGTCAAGGTAGACTATAATCGCAAATAAGGAACCCGTAAGGTAATGTCCTCAAGGATCGACTATGAATAATACCGTCTTATATTAATTCTGTTAGTGAAAAGGATATCTACATATCCATGCTTGCACAGTTCTGTAGGTATTTCATTTTGGACTATTATGATACATCTTTGCAAGCTTTTCGCTGATCATTCAGTTGTTATATTTCTATGACCAAACTTCTATTAATTCAATTAGAATATATACTGCACTACAAGTAATATCAATAAGATAACAGATGTTCATCGGGTCTCAGACAAATCGTTTACGTTACGTTTGTAATATTAATTCGATAAGCCAACCCCCAGAAAGTTCTATGAGCTACCTTATATGACTACTTAAGTCTACTGTACTTCTACAATAATATACAGATGTTCATGGGGTCATTCATCAAAACGTTTAGGCTACGTTTATAATGTTGACTCGGTGAGTCGACCATTGTACTAATTAGTGATAAACAATGCTCAGAAATTAGTAGGATGATAATGGCGAACAGTATTCAAGCATATTTATATTGGGTTTAATTTCCGTATTATTTATACATATTCATTTACACCACATAAGCGAGCGTTATTTTGAATGCGAAATTTTAGTTCTGCCTTCTATCGTTATGTGGTTCTGTCGTCCTGCTGTGTTGCCAACCTTTCAGCGCATCCCACCACTACGGCAGGCTGATAATTCCGCTACATATTAAAAGAATCTGCTACGGTGTTTAAAGTCGGGAATTTTTCGATAGCAAGGCAAAAAAATCAGTTTCAAAATTTCATAATATATAAAATATAAAATCAGTATTTTAGTATTCAAAATTATTTGTTAAACAAACTTTTCAATTACAAGAAGTTCAAACACAGAAACAGCAAATGAAAATAAATTAAACATAATTTATAAAGGTTCTAAGCCCAATCTTTAAAATAATAATCAGTGATGTAAAATCAGAAGACTAAATTAAAGGCATACAAAAGTAAAGCGATAAATCTTATTTTTTGTAAATACACTTGACACATAGCATGTCTACGTGATTTGATGTATATACATCACTAACAAATATAATATGTCCTATAAAATAGTACAATTTTAAATACTAAATCTTTAACATTCAACTAAAAGAAATTAAAATATAAAATACAGAAAAAAATAGCATCCGAAATTAACAACTATTGTTTAAAGCTTTACTACACCCTGCCTGAACTTATTAATACTCTTCACAAAATTCTATTAGTCTATAGTGTTACTTACCTTAAACTTGATGAATAACGAAGAACGATACAATATATTCAAATTAGTTAAAGCATATAATAACACACAAATAAATAAAACTGAATTCAACTTTCCTTACATTCCTTGCTATATTTTCTCTATTTTATCTCTGTTATTGACGGATTCAGTTCATTTCTTTCCGTCAAAACAGTAGATTTGGGCAGTCAGATGGCAGTGAGTCGATTCGGAACACTGTTTCGGAACATTGAAACAAAACAATTGTCACAGGAGGCTGTCGTCAAGTCTGTTAATTTCGGTTAATGTCTTCTATGTCTATCGATTAAATGTATGAAAAACTCGTCCGCCCGATGCTCGCTTTTGGATCATTAAATTTTAGGGTTATGACCCTTTTGGTAGGTACAAATTCCGCTACTTTGAAGGAAAAAATGTAATTCCGCCGCTACGCCGCTACAAGGGTTAAAAATCCGCTACCGTAGCGGAATTCCGCTATGGTTGGCAACACTGTCGTCCTGTCGTCCTTCCATAAAGTTGTCCTGTCGGTCTGTTGTTTTGTCATTCTGTTGACCTGTTGGTCTCTGTCAGTCTGTCCGCCAGTCTTCATCACGTGATCTGAGCTGCTATAATCAAGTGTTCATTTTTCATCCTTAATCCAATGCTTGTCAAATGAGCCTAAATCTAGTATGTATTAGCTGGGTGTGATCCATTATGATGATATTGAAACTAAACTACAACATATTCGCTATCTTATCGAAACTCTAGATCGATTTTTTACAAAAAAAACTTCGGTGGAAAGGAATAAATGAACTAGGTATTCATGATTAAAAAAAACCAGAGTAACAACTATAAATTGCTGCCGCAAAGCTCTACCATCATGATTATCCCATTGGAGGAGGTCGTCGTACCATAGATATGGAAGGCAGCAAGTGTTGTCCCTACTGAAAAAGTTGAAAATCCATAGCAGCTTGACCCATAAGCATATTTCATGTTTTGTCTGATATTCTAGAGATGTTCATTCTAGCACACAACACTGAGTGGAGATAAATTCCTAATACAGAGGCGAGTTTCCGGAAAAAATGCAGTATAGTTACCACGCTAATTGATATTTGTGATGACTAATTGACAGTTATTCATAAATCATATGTAACCAGTTCAGTGTTATTGGATTTAAGCAAGCCCATTGATGGTTGAAATCATGATCTGATGCTAGCTAAGTTGTACTATCTTGGTGTTTGTATAGAAACTTGAGCTTGGAGAATTATCTCTTCTATCTGTCTCAGTAGGTGAAAATTTGGGATAGATATTGCTAAAGGACTACCACGGGGGATTTATTTTTGAGCTGATTATATGAATTAATAATATGATATGATGATATGTGAGATTTGAATTGCTCTGTTGGGTATTGTTCATTATACGCTCACTTTGTAGAGACACAACGGTACCTTTCATATATGATCCCACTTCATATATTCAAGATAACAAAAAACTAGACAAGGACTTGAATGGTGTATACAGAAAATATAATGAATCAGAGAGACAACCGCAGGATAAGTTTCAGAAGTTACATTAATTCAGATCTAAGCTGAAGACATTCAATGGCGATGCAGTTGAACTGTGCATAAATAATGCAAAGCTTTTCCATGAAACATCTTTTAAAAACTTAAATAATAATTTTTGATGAGCATGTAATAATCACGATCATATAACAAAAGTTGTTCAAAGCTCCTTACGCTAAACTAAAAACCATTATAATATAGTTTTACATATCACCCAAAGACTCAAAGATAAAGCCCTTGCATTCTCTCATTCTGTGTAATATAGAATATAGTGTTCCAGAATTTCTTC
Organism: Bruchidius siliquastri; assembly: GCA_949316355.1. Taxonomy (NCBI): domain Eukaryota; kingdom Metazoa; phylum Arthropoda; class Insecta; order Coleoptera; family Chrysomelidae; genus Bruchidius; species Bruchidius siliquastri. The sequence goes on along the minus strand of OX438532.1, from coordinate 23,257,984 downwards.
TTTCCTTAAGGATCTTTGAGACAGGAGGTAACTAGGCATTGTTTACTTGATGCAGGTTCTGTTATATTTGAATTTGATCCTAAATTTATGAGCTAGTTTTGTTCACAGTGCGAGTCACGGCCTTTTGTGTTTGAGAACTTTCTCGACTGTGTATTTCACTGACTCGCTATACATAACATTGCTTAGCAATACCTCTTGTGACACTGTTTTTTTTTGACAAAATCCCTTAAGTATGGGATGCAGAAATATCGCGCGTTGTTATTGGGATGCGTAGCTTCAGTATTGATTCGAATTGCAACCCTCTATTGTATGAAGAGTCTCCATCAAGCATAACCTGACTTCAATATTTATGCACACCAGTATCCAATTTTGTCTTTAGGTTGGTCAAAGATTTGATTCAATTATCGGTTAGAGTAAACGTGTATATATATAAAATATAAATGTTCATCCTAACCGCCCTCGCCCCTAACTTTTTAACCTTCCAGAAAATTTTTCTAAAAGATCGGGGGTCTCGGAAAAGATGGAAATCGAAGAATTTAATGGTATAATTTCAACAAAATCTGTATGGCGTATTTTTGAGATATAGGGGCCAAGTGTTACCGAGCAGACAACATCAAAACTTGTTTCATTTGTGAAATCCGATAATAATATTTAGTAAACTGACCACTGCACACAAAATAGAGTCACCCTGATTCAAGCTATTTTTAAAGGCTAAATATCATTTTCGCAATAATTTATTATCCTTATTTAGGTAGAATGTATTAGCAGTTGTTGAAACAAAAGTAGGAGAAACTAGGGCGTTATCGTAAATGTGGCAGCCAGACAAAATCCGGGAGCTTATATTCCGATGCGAACGATCGACAATATTGTTTAAACTGTACATTCAGAAATATCGCGCGTTGTTATTGGAATACGTAGCTTCAGTATTGATTCGAATTGCAACCCTCTATTGTGTGAATCTGTGCATACACAGTCGAGCGAGTTAGTAAACACTCCAGACCGTGGGTCGAACATTAATTATATTCAAACCAAGTATTTACATCATTCAAAACATCCACTCAAATATAATCAAAATTAATGTTACAACACGACAAAATTGCTCAGAATGTGAAATGAGAAATGGTCAGGCATTTACTTTTCACCTCGTTCTTTTTCTGTTTTGCGTTTTTCTTTCCTTTCCTTATTTTCACCGAAAATATCTGGTTACTGATTGTCCAGCACTCTGACAGATCAGGCAAAAACAAAACTAATTTAAGGAAACGTCATACAAACTGCTTTAATAAGACATGATGAATAGTATATTTATTTATATCCATATTTGCCAGTTTACTACTTTATCTACAAAGTACATAACCTAAATCAGGTGGGCCAACTCAGGCATATGAAAGAATAATTTTATGGTAAAGATCTACCACAAAAATGAACATATTAATAAAAAATCAATACATAATATAAAATAGCCTCTGTATGTGGCGAACGAGGGAAGCTAATTGATCTGTATTGATTTGTATCTTTAAAGAATGGGATCATGATCGTTCTTCCAATTGCTCAGCGATCTGTGATCTAGTCTGGTCGATATGCTTCACGAAAATATCAATTTTCAATTGCATTGTTGTGACGTTACTTGGGACTAAATTATTATTTCAAAAACCCGTTTTCTCAGAGACAGTTCAATCAGTCATCTTCTTTATATTTGCAAAATTTAATTTTTTTAATTTTGTACTTTAATAAAGACTATCAAGGTAGCTGAAATTATAGTAAATCTCTATCAGCAGTCATATGTTCAGTTCAGTATAAGATAAACCGCTGATATAATTACAGGATAAGTTTCAGAAGTTACAGTAGTCTTTATCATCAAAATATTTCACAGTACTTACCTCATCAAATAATTCATCCAAATCAGTGAAAACACTTTCATAATCAATGATGAAAGAAAATATAAGGAGCCAAAATAGCTTATTCCCCTCTCACTGTTTATAATCATTCAAACATGATAATCTTGTTTTCTACCAGTTTATTTTAGTGTCATCGAATTTGAAAGTATCTGTTTCAGAGGCTGGGAAAAAGTTTTATATGAACTGATGTCAACTGCAGTTATTTTCTTCAACATTATATACCTTGCGTATTGTTCTTTCTTGTATAACAGGTCGTAAGAAAGAAATTCTTTAATTGGTATTAACATTCCTACAATTTCTTAGGCTTTCATATCCAATAACGGTGTCGCAGGATATGCTGTGTCATGTATGTTATATGCCAAAAGCTGCGTCAGTTCGTCAGTTGACGCAGTAAGCAACTCGCTGCTTTTATTCGAAACTAAAGCCTTTTATAGGTTGAATGTTATAAAGCAAGCAAACATGAAGTAGATAACTACATAATTTTTGGGTTCCCAAATAATTTTATAGAATTGATAAGCTGCCACTGAATCAATATCTCAAAGAGTACTAGGTACTTCTAGATTCAAACTTTCATAGTTGAGATAGTACGAATTTTTTGAGACCACCCCCTCACCGCCCTCTCACCACTCCCCACCCCCAAATTCCAATTTTTGACCTAATAAAAATTTTCTTAGAAAATGATTAGGGGTCTGCGAAACATCCAAGTACAAAGTTTGAGTGGTTTTTATTATTTCGTTATTTGACGATAGCCCCGTCACCACTAAGAGATTTTCAATAACTACATATTTTTTTCATCCTTGTAAAACTGGCAAAAATAAATTGTATTTTCCGAGTTATAGAGGAGGCAAGAACTTCTTCCCCTCAAATTGTGGAGAAGTAAAAAACAGATGAAAATATAATGGTCAACTTTCTAAAGAGCGACACCTACCTCTTAAAATGATACGAATAAGGGTCATCAGAGATCTGTGAAGAAGTCTTTTCTAAATCGATCTAAGATAAAAAGAATCGATTAAGCAAAATATGAAGAATATAATTTTTTTTAAAATAACAACCAATAAAACAAAATAGAAAAACAATCAAAACTGAAAAGTTCTCAAATGTTTTACTTTTTAGGAGACTTTTTTTGAAAATACTCTGTTAAGTGATAGTTTTCAGCAATTTCTCTTGGTAACTTTTATTATAAGTATATACTTGAAAGATCTCCAGTGAATGGTTCACATGACGGAGATTATTAATCACCATGTACGTTAACACACATGCATACATATATTATCAAGTTTCATCATTACTATGACCCATGCTATTCTTGGATTTTCAGAGAATATGATGTCTGTCTCTCTTTCACTAGAGCTATGGCTTTAAGAAAAGCCTTGGGTACACTAGAATCATTTAAAGTAAGTAAACCAAAAATTTATAGAACTGGGTATATTACGAAACAATCTTTTGCATAAATAAAAAGATAATCGAGCAAGCGCCATACCATTTTAGAATCTTTGTTGCATGCTCCAACTTTTAGAACTACTTACCAAATAAGCGTAATAATATTTTTTACAGTAGAGTCCATTAGAACTGAGCGAAGTTTTAATTCTTGTTTTTTGATTCGGCAAACCGTGCATTTTTCTTACAAACTGGAGCAGTTGGCTTTGAATTTCAGAAACAGTTCCTAGATGCATTATCCAGGATTACATAATAAAAATAAAATTGACAAAAAGCCACAATTTGTAGCAGCAGCAGTTGAGAGACCATCACAAGGTGTAGATTTTTTTGATAAAAAAATACTTATAATTTTAAATTCACATGATAGATAGATTTTGATAAATATTTTTTCTGATAACGATTGAGACATGGTCGACCTCCTGACTCCGGCTTGACGCCGACTTCTGGGACACCCTGTAAATATGTACATATACGCACGCGCACACATACATACACAAATACACACACTTCGGAGGGTTGTATCTCGACAGCTTTAGATACTTTTATTCTATGTGTTGAGAGCTACATTACATTACAGAATTTTATCGAATTACACTGCAATCCCTAAGTGGACGACTAATAATATTTAGGAAAATCAGAAAGAAAAATTTGTCGCCAGTGGGGATCGGACCCACAACCTCCTGCATTCCGCCTTTACCGTTAGGTCATGACGAACTGGTCAGCCAAACCGGCGATTACGCTCTGGAAAGTACATCCCCCCGCGCAATTCTGCTTCCTAACTCTCTAACCTAGTGCCAGATGATTAATATTCATTTCACTTGAACACTTTAAATCCTTAATTAAATTAAAATGCCAGGCTGTGCTGTGGCTAAGTGTAAAAGCTATCTGTAATAAGAAAAATAGGTGAGGCTAAGATTTATGAAATCAATGGATATAACCGTCGAAAGGATTACATTAATTTGAAACAGGGTAGGTGAACATTTCAAATGAAATGAGTAGCCACGAGGGCATGTAATATTGAATTTGTGATAACATAATAAATTGGAGCATGCTGATCTGCCAGCTGCGGAGATGGAGAGAAACCCAATACTTGAATCATCTTCGATCAAGCTTCTGGGAATTAACATCAACAATAATATGTCATGGCAGGATCACGTTGCAGGCCCCAGGGTTCTCTCCTGCTCCAGGAAATTATATTCTCCGTAACAGCTCCTGCTACTAATAGAGCCCAGATTACACCATCGCTGAAGTACTTCTTGCATGTGTGAAGATGGGCTCCAAAGCACCCTTTAAAGTTTCTAGGCACAATCCAAAAACGATGCGTCTAGTGGATGCGCCTGATGTCACAAATACTTCCACAGTGGAACATCGAAAAAGAGTGGAAGATCTGTCCTTATTCTATAGATATTATTATGACAGATGTTCGACCGAGCTGTCTGGCGTAATAAAACAAGAGTCGCTAGTACAGCAAATACTAAAGGAGCTCAAAGGGTGCATCTTCACCAGGTCGAGCTTACTGCTCTTCGAACAAGCCTCTTCCAAAAGTCTTTTTTGGAGAACCTCTGCGTTGTGGAATGAGCTACCGGGGACTCTATTTTCCAATAGTTACAATCTACAGTGTTTTAAGGTCAATGTGAATAGATTTAGACATTTATCCTCTCGCAGCGCTTATGGAGCGCGATAAATCATATACCTTTATGTTATCTGTGAAAAAAAACAGTAGTCTAAGTCTTCAGTCGTTGTGTAGCTAAAACAACATACTTCAGTTGGATAAAGGTTTAGAGTTGATGTGTTTGATTATTATTGCTAGTATGGATAAAATATTGTAGTTGATGATGGCTGAATGCCACTGTGCATAATTTCTTATACTATTTGCCCAATAATTGAATAAAAATAACGTAATAGACTTTTTTCCTCATTTTTCTCAATTTACTTCAAAAATATCAATTGTACAGGAATAGGAATGATGATAAAGTTGTAGGCATGCAAATTTCTTCAAATTCTTCTGATCAAAAAAATCAAAAATGTAATTTCTATTAGAGTGATAGTGTAAAATACAGAAACAAAGTAAAAGTAAATATTAAGATTAACATGCACGATTCTATTTGAAAATATTCATAGATATCAATAATGTATTTTGAAAATACTTGTAAATGTAAGCCTCTAATGCAAAAAGCGTGACATTGATCAGATTATCATGTGAAGTTTAATGTCCGATTCTTTTATTGTAAGTATTTAAAGAATATTTGAAGGTCTACAAATTGGTTCATATTCATAAATGAAAGAAATCAAGAAAATTCACAAAAAGTTGTCGATTTGTATGTTTTTTTGAATTTAGGCATTCATTGTGGCAAACTATAATATTTCAGAGCAATTCCAGCAATAATCCCATCTGCTAGTCTTACATCTATGATTGAGGAGTTTTGTGAATAATATCAATTGTGTATCATTACAGTTTATACCAAAGCTATTCCCAGATGGTTGGAAATTATCTGTTGTAATTCCCTTATATACAGCAATGAAAAGTTGAGGGAAATTTCCCATAAAATTTAATCTGCATTCCACTAAATTCATAGAAATTGATTGAACAACGAAAAAAATGTTTCCATAAATTAGCTTTCCTGACAGTACAATACCATTTGAAGTAATTCTGTACCTGAGCAGAACAAGGACATCTATTAGATTAAGATATGTTAATAGAAAAAAAAATCTGTTCACTGTCAAAGAAATCTGAATTCTCTGCTGAAAATCTGCTATTATTTTTTGTTACGAATATCGTTTAATATTTTTGATTGAGGTAATCGAACGGACGATTTTTCCATGGTTCGGCCTATCCCAAAGACCAATGATAATTATTAATTATTTATTTTTCGAAGCACCCTATAGATTGAACTGTTATGTGACCTATTATTTCTATTTCTTATGATGGATTAGAGCTTTTCACTAAAACCGTAATTGTGTGCGCATGATAATGGCTCCATTATGGCGTCGAAGTTATACATAATTTATTTATCGCTTGTGAATATTTTCCACAGTGACGTCAGACGGAACGAGAGTGGCGAAGTCGATTTTATGTCGCCATACCGGAGTATGTGTATCGTGGGTGTAAGGTTACATTTTTGTGTGCGAAAAAGTAAATTCCAAATACAAATAACAAGTTAACAGGAAAATTTTTCACGGAATGATTGGCAACAATTTTGTATAGATGAAGACATTCATTTGTATTCTTGAGTCAACAAGGTAAGGGTGGGTACTGTTTTCGATTACTACTAATTAATTTTCACTGGTGATGAGCTTGTGGTTGGTTTTGACATCAAGTTGCTATGGCTGGATCGCAGGGTCGTCGAATACCAGCTAAAAAAGGTCTAAGCTGATAAGTATCAGACATTTTCATAAACACATGTTAAAGCTTTTCGAAACTGATTTAATATCATTAGAATCTATATAGGCAAATAGAAATTACATAATTCTTCCCCTAAAAACCATTTAATGCTTCCTCTTCTATAAACGACTCAAATCGTGAAAAATATTTCAATGCAAAGCTAATATCGTTATGTTTATGACTCATCGGACTGGTTTATCATGACCTTCATCAAAAGGTCTGATAGGTTTGATACTAAGAAATCACCATGTTAGTTTTAGTGTTGATCTTCGAGCTCGGTAAGAGGGCCAAAAAAATGGCCTACTTGCTAGATTTCGTCTCCCCACTACTACTAGTACTAAGTAAAAAAGCTAATTTCAAATGTATCAATTTAAAAGCCTGACTTCGCTTCTCACTAATTACCAAATTTCCGTAATCACCATATGTATATAACGTCATACTTTGATTTTGATTATATAAGTTTATTTGTATTGAGTTGCCAAGAAACAGTTATATACATTTACTTCCCATACGTATAACATAGCAGGCGGAATTATTGTATTGAATCGTGAGAAACATTCGAGTTTGAGATACGTTTTGTCAATGTTTCAACATATGCATCATGAAAAACCATACTTTCGTCGATCTGCCTGTCTCGTGTGTGTCTGTTAATCCTCGGCTCATATATAACTCGGAAAGTACTATTTGGATTTGGATGTGACTTTTATATTATTACTACTGCGACGAGGCCGAAAAGATTTTGTAGTTTTTTAAATCGGTACAGTGGCGACGGAAAAGAACCACCAATATAAAAGAAATAGGTTGACAAGTATTCCCTTCCCACGTAATGGTTTGACTGGAAATAAAGATTTGAATCTGAGTCTGCAGCTGTCGATTTACTGAATTTCAATTGAATAAATATACTAACGAGTGAAAGACCTTAAACCTTTTTTTGATTTATAAAAAATCAAATAATTAAAAAAAAAAAATAATAATAAACCGTCTTTATTCAATTAATTATAGATACATCTATAATCTATAATATACAGTGAAGCAGCTAATGGCGAAGTTTAGCTAGAGCTACTCTTACACTTAACCATTGACTGCATACAATTTTCGTTGTTGTTAAGGAGTAAAAAAAGTGAAAACTGAAAAGATTACGTTTTTTAGCCATAAACCTTTACATTATAGGCTACTATGGAGGCGAAGATTTTTTATGCATTTCCTGAAACTCTGAAGAGGCGTGGTTTTGAATCTTTGATCAATGCTATTGTACAAAATGCAAGCATTGTATGAGAAGGACCGAATCGATAATAATATTTGGTAAACTGATATTACGGCATGTGAAATAAAGAGTCAACCTACTTACCGCTTTTTTCAAAGGTGAGTCTACTGGACCTATAAGGGGTCGAATCACAAAAAACAAAAACATGATATAACTATAGGAGAAACGCCCAAATGGGCACTCAGTAAACACGTCTGGGAAAATAGGAGTAGAGTATAATGGGAACAAGCCTCTACACTACGCAAAGAGGATAATCATTTTCAAGAGGGAGGTCAAAGAATCTTCATTTATAAAGTTGAACGATGATTGGATGCCTCATTCCCCATTCCAATGACGTGTTTCGATTTATATTTAAATCATCGTCGGATAATCTGATTTTTATTTGTGAAACTTTGTGTTAAATACACAATTTCTTCTCTGATGAATAAAAGGTTTAGTCTTTTGATATTCATTATTATTGAGTTTAATTCCAAAAGATTAAAATTTCTTAACTCCCATGAAACTGTTTATTCCTAACCTTCAAAGTGCACTATGGGTGTTCGACACCCTGCGAAGTTTTCGGGCTCTAATAAAAGATACTTAATTGAAAAAAATTAAATAGGTGCCGCCATCTACCAACAACAAAAATCGTACGTTTTTACCTCATTTTATCGTAGAAATTACCATTTCAATGCTGCAAATAAATACCTTTTTTGAAAGTACGCATATTGCACTATTTTTCTAAAAGTATACCATTTCAAGAGTATTGTCCTAAATTTTTAGCTAAAAATATAAAAAATTACGTAACATATGATTTTTTAAGTAAAAAAACTCATTTTTTAACATATATGAAACAAATAAATGCTCACAACTACGACTCTATATTTTGAAAAATATGTCAAACTACATCAGAAAAATTTTTTGGACCATAATATTTAATAGCGGCTGAGAAATTTAAGTTTAAACACGTGAGGGTGTTTAACACCCACAATGCACTTTAAGGTAATTTGTACCAACGATGCATTTTGAGGGTTAAACAAAAATAATTGCATGGAAAGTACAGCCACAACAGATGAGATAAAACCAGCAGAAACACATCGTTGTAATATTTTCTGACGTGCAAATTGATCGCGAATATTGCAGCACGTTTATAGTTTGGCCACCAATTTTCGCTTGGCGTGTGTAGAGTTTACTATACTTAAAATACACAATCCTACACTACTGCTTCTATAGTTATACTATTTATATTTTCTCTGTCCAAAGCTTGGGTGGTAACTAAACTTAGGCATAGAGATAGGTATTATTCTTATAATTATCATTATTATTATGATACTTGTAATAAATTAAGAATGTAGATATTTTTAATTGGTAAAACTCTTCCATCAGATAAAAATTGTTTAATAATACAATGTTTCACAAATGAAATTCTATTTTTGTTCGCTTCGATCTATATTTATAGCTCGACAATGATTAAAAGCAATTTTATTTATGAGACTAACTATTCAAATTATAAAAATTTTATTCGAATAATAATAAATGTTTAATGAAAACACTCTGCATATCCATAATGTCTAATTTTTCATCTTAAAACTATTCCAGCAATCATCTACACATATTGCTTTGTGTTTGATGACTTTCTGCGAATGAAATGCAGCAGTACCGTTAACTTGCGTAGATACACGTAATAGCCGTATGCATTTGCAATAGAAATTAAATGAAACAGGCCCAAGGAATACCAGAAATGCTTCAGGGGTATACAAGGTTATACTTTCGATTTCCGTTACAATAACCATTAATTAAGCACAATATGTAATATGTGCATGTATTTACCAACAAAGACTCAGAAGCGGACTACAATCCTTTTTATTCTTCAGTTCATAATGGAACCTGCGTGTGTGTGTACTTTACTATAAGTTTTTTCGTAAGATTAATATCACCGCACGTATCATTAGTCCAAAGATATGTTCGACCTCTCTTACATATGTAGGAATCAATGTACATAGGTACATTGAATTTTATAGACCGCTATGGTGACTAAAATAATTTCGTTCTTGATCAGCCTATGATACTAGGTTTATTGAGGTTATGATATAAAATGTAGTAGAGAAGTGTCGCCTTATGACTAGTTTACATGAGCTTAGTAGTTAATGATTAGTACTTGTTGCTTACAGTAGTACCTATCATATAAATTAGCTGATTAGTACCAAGTATTAGTAAACCGGCAGTGCGAGTGAATAGAAGGCAATGCTATTTACTTCGCGACAAGCCGACCACCACCACCACCTAGATTCAATAAGCACTTGTCGCTTGCCTGGCATATGAACAGCCTATGGCAAGTATTAGTGACGGAAATAAATGGCAAGCGAATACAGGTGTTTTGTTGGACAACTTTGAACTATGAACAATACTTCTGTCATGAAATTTGAAATCGCTGGTTTTGAAACCCTGAAGAAATGTGATAAGCTGCGGCAACGATTTCCTATTGCCAAAAACGAGAAAGTAAGCTATAATTTTATCTTCGCTGGTATTATGCAACTTATATTAGTGTGTTGTCGTTTAATGGCTGGTGAAACTTTCTGTAATAAAACATAAAATTGATCGGGTGACATTCACATAAACATTTTGTATTCACTGTGATCTTCGTTCGCTAACTCTCTTAAAAATCTTAAAATTTGAGCAGAATTACCAAGGTTATCTCTGCCTTGTTCATACACTTTAAAATTTGATACAAATCACCTTTTTTAAAAAGCATCAGTTTAAAAATGTGTCAGCATTTAGGTACAATGTATGAGAACAGTCTCACATCTGCGTGTCTGCGTCAGTTATAGTGGGAATAATGTCATCAGTTGAATCACTCAAACAATACAGTCCAGTTCAATAGCTCTTAGTTAGTTCATCCAAGTTGCCAACGTAGCTGATTTCAACAATATTGGTTGTAACTGGTAGTTTGACAATGCTTTTAAAGATAGCAAAGTATGCGTCACAAAAGGTTTGTTATTTACTGTAATATCCTACCTACTTTAAGTAATTTTGAATGGTCTCGGAGTGAGTTTGAGTTAGATAATAATTATTTATTTACATTACTATTTACCTAGATGCGGATTACGCTTCTTAAATATTATTTGTTTCAAGTTTAATACATCTACAATATCAGTGTTTTCTGTTATGCTTTGCAGTGCGGTCCTGTAAAACAATGATGTAGACCAGTACAGTAATGACAATATAACGGTACATTACATAAATACGTTTACATAAGCTAGTGAAATGATCTTAGCTTATGGTAAATGTTAATTGGTCATAAAAGAACATAGCATATTCATGTTCTTTTTATTAAAATTCGATATTAATCCTTCAGAATCATCGAATATCAACTTTATTATGAGAACTAATAGTGAGCAGTACTTCCAACGCAATGGTATCAGTATAGAAATAAGAATTTAAATTGGATTACAAAACTGTTGATAATTAGTGAAGAGGTGATAAAAATGAATTCAAAGACGATTGAATAACTAAATATTTTTTCATGTATACTGTAGATGCGCTTACTTGGTGAAACTCTGAATCTCTAAAGCTTATTACTGTGAATGATATATATCGAAAATTTGAATAATTCCCTTGAATTAATTATTACAACTGTACGTGAAATGCAGAGCCTACCTACTTGACACAATCACTATCATCATTACCAATTAACCTTCTGTAGTAATAGTTACCTGAATCGAAACTGAACAACTACTTAATTAATGTTAATTACACCCTTAATTGTCGTGTATAACCTGTAAAAAATTATATTGTTTACATTTATTTGCAACATTTCTAATGTATCAAACAAGTTAGAAGTCAGATGTATCGTCGTAACATTTCACAGCTTTTGAATAGAATCATTCATTTTTTGTGATCTGAATGCAAATGTGTGGAGTATATGTATATGTTCAACAGGAACAGAATGTTATGGACATTCTTTGATATACTTGAAGGCATACAGATATACATACATACTGACATACAAACAATACAAATATACAAACATACAAACATACGAACATACGAACATACGAGCATACGAACATACAAATATACAAATATACAAACATACAAACATACAGATATACAGGCAAACAGATAGACAGTTAGGCAGTCAGTATACAGACAGACCGACGGAAATTATATTTATTTATTTATATACATTATATATTTTCCGCTGGACGCTAATTGACATCACATACGTGTGACTAAATCTTTACTGACGTTTCGGCTGCCTGGGAGCTTATATAAAAGTACAAAACAATGCAAAAATATATTAATATTTTTGTCAGACATACATTAAGTCATAATTATTAATGTCATTGTATTCACAAAATAATTAATTGTATTATGGTTTGTACTTTAATAAAGGCTGGTTTCAATTAGTATCTAGCAAAAAATATAATGAATCAGAGAGACAACAGTAGGATAAGTTTTAGACGTAGATAGCAGATTTATTCAATATTTCCCGTATTTCTTTATAACGCATAGCGATACCGCTGCTGGCTACAGTATCATATTAAGTCAAAGCAGAAACATTACAAAGATCTGATCAGTAGTCCGATATAAAAAGGGGTCAAGGAATATACAAAAGATACTTCCTGGCCTATTGCCATAGAAGTTTGTTTCGAAAATAATGACACACGTTACTTCTGGAACTCATCCTGTAGATGTCTTTTTGATTCATCGCACTTCTTTTCCGATAAAGAATAAGTATGTTCATTTAAGAAACTCTACTAACATTTTGGCTACCTCAGGTGTCTTTTTCAACTTACAGAATTGAAATTGATTGAATTCTAAAAAATTCATAGTGTTTTATTCACACGGCATCTAAACTAAAATCACTTGTGGGGCAGAACCAAGTTTTTCGTAAAGCTCCACAACTTCACACGTTTTATTGATTGAGAATTTTTTCAAGCGTTTTATAATCGCAATGCCACACTGCAAGCACACAACAGGTTAGACCTTTGTATTGTGAAGAATAAACCTGTACTAGGATAAACGTGGTAGTTGCGTGCAATCGTTCCGAGGCGGATAGGGATTCCTGGAAAATCGAAAATGCTAGCCGATTTACGTAACGTATTTCATTGAAGAGTGACGTAAGGTCGTTCAGTGCCGTCGACGGCGCCGGCGGTGGAATATAAGACTTTTCCATATCTTGGCAAATTTCACAATCGATGATAGAGCCGCCGTTTACAAATGTAGCCAGTGAAATGGATAGGGGGATCAAGGGGATCAATCCCACTCCATGAATCAACGAAAAATCCCCGGAGAGTTGATTTTCTCCTTGGATGATTGAATGATGAAGTATTTTCCCAACAATGTATACATACATGTCAAGAACGTGACCAATTTTTTTACATCACATGACTAAACTACAAGGTGCAAAATATAACTTTATGAGAAGCCGTTCTAGGTGATATCACCCCATCGCAAATAGCTATGCCACTACATGTAACTATTAAACTATACTCTCCAAACAAATTTTATTTTAAACGTCAATAGGAGGGAAGCTTAGTAATCGAGAATAATTTCGATAAACAAGCGGAAAAAAGTTAAAAATACGTTCAAAATTCGGTTTTACATGTTCTTGAGGCCACTGATCATTCAAAAAAAAGTCCTGGGGTACCAAATATTCCGTTGGAGCGTGAGGGAAGCAGTTAATCTCAATATTTTTTGGTGTTGGCAAAAGACGTTCTACCATTATAATCTTTGGCGCCGGTAATTCTTCGTATTTGTCAGACATATATTAAGTTTCTGGGCACATTTTCCTAAAATGCTAGATTCATTTCCAAAGCTGTGAACAAAAAATTCTACGATATATAAATAATTACACACGTTGTAAATTCTTGACTCATTTAGAATGATTTAAACACATTGTACAATACAGAGAACGATATGTTATACCTCCTCTGATTTGGTATCCACTACTACTACTATAGATTACTATATTTTAGCTGAGTATGGTTTATAAAATAAAAATTTATAGGTGCCATCCATCTTCTCAAAAATGTGGTATTAAGTACGTCAATTGTATTCCAACTGGAGTCGTATGTGTTTATTGAAGATTTTGATGGGACGTTGTATATGTTGATCGACTTGAATCTCATTTCAGAAATATAGGAAAATTTGGGAAAATTCCAGAAATAATTGATTTTTTACAATATTTTCAATATTTTTATATTAAATTCCAAAAGATCCCGAAAATGTTCCTGAATACGATATAAATCTTCACTTGTAAACTGATACCATGCATCTGAAGTACAGAGTCACTCTAATTTACTGAATAATGTTTTTCAATCCAACAGAGGACAGGGGAAGATAGACACTTTCTATTTTTGTAACTGTTTTTATCACGCTCTCATTTAAATGTGACATCAGAATTCATGGAATGATATATTCCTGCAAAACCGTGCATTTTAACATCCTGGAACTACTGGATCGCACAATAATTTATTGTTTTGAATTACGGATCAAAAAGCTGCACTCAAATTTTAGACGTTCACCAACATAATTTTCTCGTTGTCAGAGAACGGTGTTCCATTCTCAGGTTGGTTCATATACATATACCTGCGTCTAATGAACTTTATTAAGAATATCTGACAAAATTCATTTTTCTTTACAGTGATACCATGGACGATGACTCAGATGACAAAGACTCAAAACGGTAAGAAGCTTACGAATGAAATAATTGTGAATAATTTCTGATCGAAAAAAATGAGTTCTGCAAATTTTTAGTAATAACTCATTGCTTTAAAAAATAGACAGTGGAAAAAGTACCGTCGAAATTTTATGAATAATCAAGTATTTTTAACACTGTCAAAATGCTACATTCTCTCTAAATTACCAAAAATATACTTTTAGTAGCAATGCAACGTCTACCTATTACCAACCAGGGAAATTAATAGACGGGGTTTAGTTATCTCCTAAAGCGTTTTTTATTTGGCATCGAAAGGGCGGTTTTTGGGAATAGCTTGGAAATAAGTGAAACCATCCGCAACTATTTTTTTTATGTAGCCAAGTAATCGCATATTCGCACAAAATAAAACTAGCACATTCTGAAGCTAAGATTATTACTTGAAAATTAATCTAGGTATAATTCTCAAAATCGAGTTATTATGGATTTTTAGGCATACATTCCTGCAAGAGTTGATCTAGGAATCTCAAAATCTTTTCGTCAACTGTATGGTTCAATGCAGTTGCTTCATAGATAAAGTAATAGTTTTGATAAACTTATACATAATAGTATGTATTAAATTATTATTTATCTATAAAGTCTTAACTATGATCTACAGTTGTTTCATGGAATTGATTATCTATACATAATGTCTACCTTTTTCAATTTCATTCTATTTCAGAAAATCTAGAAATTTGAGTGAAAAGAAACGAAGGGATCAATTCAACCTTTTGGTTAACGAGTTGAATTCAATGGTGTCTACAGGTGGTAGGAAAATGGACAAGTCAACCGTACTCAAGTCCACTATATCCTTTCTAAAAAACCACAATGGTAAGATTTCCTGTAAACCAGTGTAAATGTTATGAAAATGACGTGGATGAAGTAGGTTGATGCTGTACCTCCTATGCAACTGAAACATCTTCAATGTTTTTTTATTAAAAAATATACATCAGTAAGTTGATCAATGCACACGTAATAGAATTAAACTGATATCACAGCACATGGAATATAGAGTCAACCTAGTTGACGCTATTTTTTTTAAACTAAATATTTCTTTTGTAATTATTCATTATCTTTATTCATGTTGAATGCGTAGTATTATCAGTTGTTGAAACAGAAGCAGGACAAACTAGGGTGTGTACAGTAAACGTGACAAAAGCCGGGAGCTCATATTTATACTTCTAATGCGAACAGGATCGCTTAAACGGTAGACTCGGCTGTATGTGACTTCCGCAGGGGTGAACATTTTGTCGATGATAGAAAGTCTTCTACTCACATCTGATTTTCTTGATGACCAATATCCTTTTCATTGTGATTGAATGCCAATGGTGTTTTGCTATTTGTAAAGATACTGTAAGGGTTTTGATATGTCTGTAAAATGCTGTTCCAGGTACTTGTAAAGTTTCATATTAGCTGAATACTAAATTATATTTTGAGCCGTTTATTGTTCTATTTTTTGACGTTTTTTTTTCATATTTGCAAATACCCTATCAGATTGCATATACAAGTGGTTTTTAACAACAATTAGTAATTCAACAGATTGAATATCTTTTAGAGCCTGCCAGAAGATGGCATATTAATCTTCGTAAGGTTCTGGCCAAGAACACTAGAGATCAGGCCCTCCAACGCCCGATACAGCGCTGTGTATCCAGCGAGGCGAATTGAGCTTGTATAAAGATACTTCTACCACCCGCTGTTGCTTGCTTGTTTAACTTATAAGTGTTCGTGCCATTCGGGCCAGGGTCATTTAAGGATGATTCAGGTTCCACCGTGCCGAGGCCGGGCTGGACCCGTGCCGTGTCGTTCCCACAGTGCCGCGGCCAGGTCAGTCATTCTTGCTACACCGGACGCATACCGGGCTGCTTAAGCAGTATTTTCACAGCCAAGTCGGCGTATGTACGGAGTGTTTCCAAGCCTCAGTTATTGCAATAATAAGGTTTTTTATTTGATAGTTTCCATTTTTGCCAGTGATAAATGTGTATACTAATACATATGAAGTTTCTTAAACTTGCCCAAATGAAAGCTTCTTAATTTAAATAGATCCTTAAAAAATGAATTCGATTAGGATTTTTGTTAACAATAACGTGAAAACCTGGAAGATTTATGTCTGTAGCAGTTGCCTTTCAAACCAGCCAGGGACGCGGACGTGACGATGTTTACACAAATATGTATGTGATGTGTGTGAAATAAGCATATGTTTATGTTAAAGATAGCGACCTGTATCGATTTGTATATTTCATCGTATACTAATATACCGCAAAAGCGGTATATCTGGCAGTACTGGACACGAAGCTTTTCCTCTTGACGCGTGGCGAACACATTCATGATATGGCGCGGTGTGCCAGGGCGGCACCGTGCCGAAGCCGGGAAATAATACCCACCGACAATCCGGGCACGGACTCGGCCCGGTATATTATGGATTGGATCATATAAAAGTGTAATATGAATGTTTCATCGCGCCCCGTCTGTGCTCTATGCGTACCCCGGCTCGGCTCCGGCACGGTGTAACTTGAATCATTTTTTATACCGTAGGAGTGCCCCGAATGATAATACATACGGGGTTTTCAAATAAGAGGTGTTATTTTGATATTGAAAGAAAGATGGCATGTTCTAAAATAAATGATCAGATGTTTATTTCAATGTAAAGAGGGAGGTATGCCATCGATAATGGAAAATAGAAAATAATATCAGCCAAATGGCCACCACGGCTACGCTTACAGGACCATATCCGTTTCATGAAATTGTTCATCACCAAATCGCAAAGTGGCTGCTGTATGCCCTGAATAGCTTCACGTATTCCATCTTTGAGTTCTTGAATCGACGTTGGGCTTTTGGCGTAGACCTTGTCTTTCACATGGCCCCAAAGGAAGAAGTCGCAAGGTGTTAAATCACAAGATCTCGGTGGCCAATTGTGATCACCTCTTCGAGAGATAACACGGTCCGGAAACTTTTCCCGTAAAAGATCGATGGTTTCGTGGCACGTAGCGCCGTCTTGTTGAAAGTAAACGTTGTCCAGATCAATACCATTCAATTCCGGCTATAAAAAATTATGAATCATCCCTCGATAGCGCAATCCAGTCACCGTAACTGTTGCTCCAGCCTCATTTTCGAAAAAGGGCCAATGACCCCGCCGGACCATAAACCGCACCAAACAGTGACACGTTGAGGATGGAGAGGCTTTTCAACAATAATTATTGGGTTCTCCGAGCTCCAGATGCGGCAATTCTTCACATCACTAACTTGTCCCAACAGCTCGAATTTTTCCACCAATTTCTGTATTGCGGACCGACAAGGTGCTGTACGACGACCAAAAGGTGTTCTAGTTTTACGAACCGTCGCTGCCAAATTTTCACCATTTTTATAGTGAATTTTAATAATTTCAATATGTTGTTGAAGCGTGTATCGTTCCATGTTTCTTAATGGCACCGGTTCTACTTGTCAAATGTCAAACAATATTATACTTTTAGAGGTGCGCTGTGCGGTAGCAGTGTCAGCGTACACCCTACACGCTGACAGGAGATGCATAAGCATCTCTGGCGCCTGTTGGCAAGCTCTACACCTGGTATTAGCCCTATTATGATATAGGTATTAAGTTATTAATGACACCATCCTGGCAAGCCATTATAAACCCTCAGTCTCACTAGACCTAAGAAAATAAAAGGTCAACTGCTTAGACAAGCCATGCTGATGTGTGTAGTAGATTCAGTGTACGGTGTAGGTCTTATTGAAGCCTAAGAAGGAAATTGGCGTCGGCAGTCTTGAAGTGGATTTTAAGTTATTATTATTATCATTATGGTATTATGTATATGTACCATTGTGAAGGATTTATCACAACTATATAGACTGTTATGCCTTATATGTTTGTATTATAGTGCAATATATAGATGAGTAATATCTAATAATCATTATTCTTCCAGAGATTACTGTGCGATCTCGAATAAATGAAATTCAAGAAGACTGGAAACCGAATTTCTTAACGAATGAAGAATTTACGCATTTAGTTTTAGAAGCCGTCGATGGGTTTATTATGGTATTCTCCACATCTGGTCATATTTATTACGCTTCCGAAAGTATTGCTTCACTTCTAGGTCTTCTGCCGGTAAGTATGTTTTTTTGTCGTGAATGTATTACCCATTCAAGCATTTGGTTTGGTCTCAAGTTTATATTGCCTATAATTTTATCATCCCATTTCTTAGTCTATTATTATATTTATGGTAATCATGTGTAACAGGTTGCGGGGCGGCGAGAGGATAAAGTTCTATTAACATTGACCATAAAACGATGTAGATTGGAGAACAAGGTCACCGGTAGCTCATTCTACAACGACGAAGTTCTCCAAAGGAACAAGTTTTAGGCTCGTTCGAAGCATTTGCAAGCTCGACCTGGTGAGGATGCCCCCGTTGAGCTTCTCTAGTCTTTGCTGTACTGGCGACTTTTGGTATTATTATATGGGACAGCTCGGTTGAACATCTGCTATGATAATATCTATAGAGTAGAGACAGATCAGCCACTTGTGATGTTCTAGACTACTACTAGCTCATTCTACAGCGACGAGGTTCTCCAAAGGAACAAGTTTTGGGCTCGTTCGAAGCATTTGCAAGCTCGGCCTGGTGAGGCTGCCTCCGTTGAGCTCCTCTAGTCTTTGCTGTACTGGCGACTTTTGGTGTTATTATATAGGACAGCTCGGTTGAACATCTGCTATGATAATATCTATAGAGTAGAGACAGATCAGCCACTTGTGATCTTCTAGACTATGGCGGTCCTTTATGAGGTTAAGCGCATGCATTAGAAGTATTGCTCGTTTCTGAATTGTATCCAGAAGGTTCAGCGAGTGCGCTGAAGTGCATCCACACACAGTACTCCAACGATGGTCTGATCTCGGCCTTGCAGAGTAGTAGTAGCTGTCCACAGAATATAACTTGGGGTGGAGGAGTGGAAAAGAACCCCTAGCTTCTGGGACGCAGGACCTATGTTAACGAGGATTATGGAGGCCAAAAGTGTATAGATGATATATCAGCGCCCATAGAAATGAAACTAATTCAGATGGCTGTTTTTTAAAGGATCGCTTATGATTTCCATTTTCTATAAGATTTGTGTTTCACAACGTTTCTTTGATACTCCTATCTTGCGTGAAGCACACATTCTAAAGCATACGGTTCGATGCTATGCATTACCTATGTTGTAAAATATTGTCAAACATAGTTTATGCAACTTAACTTTTAAGTGAACAATAATATGAGCGTTTAGACAAACATGATGTCGTATGACTTACAGCAAAACATGACAACCAACTGTAGTAATATACATATCTGTATTGTGTTAGTCAAGAAATGTATGTTTTACTTATAGAGTGATTTGCTCAACACGACAATATACGAGTTGGTGAAAGAAGAAGAGCGATCCGATTTGTACAACGTGCTGCTTACTCCGTCCGAAGATGAAAAACAAGTCTCATTTTCCTGCCACTTTCGAAGAGATGAACCCTCCGAAAAATCTAGACATCCAACTTATGAACTTGTTAATTTTGTTGGGTATTTCAGTAAGTATTTTTATATGCATTCTACCTCATCCAAAAGCTAACAGATGGATAAAAATATTGAGTTCAGAAATGTTTCTACCAAAATATACAGGGTGCTCCTTAATGACATGCTAATATTCAAAGAAGCGATTCTTCAGTCCATTTTGAGAAAACAACCTCATATGAAGGTATCTCTTAAACGTCATAGTTCTCTCTCTATGTATACTCTATAGTCTATTGTCTCGTCGTATCTACATGAAAGTCTTCTCTTGCGTATTTTTGTCGTCGGATTCACCATTCTCCATCAAAATAATTGAATGGAAAGTGCTTTATTTCGCAGTACTAATAATTTTTGAAGACACAAATCTAGTTAGCCTAAAATTAATTACCTTTTTACAAATATCAATGGCAAAACAATAGCTTGTTCGCTAAAAATTATTTCTGCAATTTTCAGTATGTACCGAGTATATTTTCTTTTGTTTTTTTTAATATCTCTGTAAATACGGTGAATTATACCAATGCGGAAATGGCGAAAATTCATTACGCATATGGTCTCGCAGATGGTTTCTTCAAAAGATGTGCAACGCAAAGATATCTAGAATGGTATACTAGATATTAGAAGAAATATCTTTGTGAAACACCCTGTATCTCAAAAGTTTAGGACATACCTTCATATGACGTTTTTTTTATTGGACTCAATTATCTCCTCTTATATATAAGCATGTCATTAAGGAACATCCAGTATACATTTGGACACAGAAATATTGTAATTAATCCCATCATCAGAGCTTCCTGACCCTGGAGGTTTGGAATTAAAATTCGATAAACTCGAAGTTCAATATTAGTTAAAGTCTACATTTTATAATTAAGAGCACATCGCATATTATAGTACTTAATCAAGGAACATTAATTGGTCAAGAACGTTCTATTCGATATTACAAGCTTTTATTTAACCTTCAATGTATGCGTCTATGTAACTATATAACTATGCTTGTTCGGTGGAACAGTGCAACTCAATTTTGGAGCAGATATCTTCGACCGATTGAGGTGAAATTTTGTATACACGTTTAGTTTGGATGACAATGCATGGTCATGGTCATTCTAAATCCAACATAACGGAACACCCAAAATGGTGGACTAGTTATTTTCAATGCACTCCTACAATATGGGTGTCAAATAGAAGGGCTTGCTGAGAATTACCCGAAAAATAAATTGACGTCACTCTAAATCCAATGTGGTGTAACACCAGAGACGGCGGACTAATTATTTTTTATGTACTCCTACAATACGGGTAAAAATGGAACGGTGTGCTGAAAATACGAATGAGAGCAAAACAAAAAAAAGATGGTGAACATAAACTCCGTTGCTCCAATCCGTCTGAAATTTTGATGTACTGTGGTTTTTGCAGACATGTCTAGCGATAACTAAAAAGTAAAAAATAAATTGAAAGTAAAAACCTTTTTTAAGAACAAGCATTTATTTAAATGCGCTTAAAAGAATAAAATAAACTGTTCTTTTAAAACATTTACTATAACTTATTACGCCATTACACAATTTATATGATATAACAGTATGATATTACCTGTGTAGATTAACAAGTAAAATAAATAACTTGATCTGATTGATTTTAATTCTTGAAATTTTTAAATTAAATGAATACTAGATATAAAAAGTTTTAAATGGAAAGATTATTTTATTCTTTTCAAACCATTTAAATAAAAGCTTGTTTTAAAAAAAGTTTTTTTACTTTTACTTTACTACAAAGTGAGTTTTCTTGAATGTCAAGTGCTAGTTTTTTTATTAAAAAATAGACCGTTTGTTTTAGTTCCAGTGTTTTTCAGAATGATCTAAATAAAATATGGTAGAATATTATTTCTATATTTGCCACATCTTGCAGTAGGCGAAAACATAGTTTTAAATAATACCATATTTTTTTATGGTGCAATTATTAACAACGAAAACGTCATAGAATTTGATTGATGCAACAACTGCAGTAATAAATAGAAGTTATGCTGTTTCTTGTAAAAAAAAATGATACAGGGAATGTAGGTAGAACCGAAAGTCACAGTAGATTTATCGTCAGAAGCTACTGTAAACAGGTAACCGATTAACAAAAAAGGGGCATAAGCTGGAAATTAAGAATAAACGCGGCTTATGTCATATCTCGTCTATATAATTCTGGTGTGCAGCCAGAACTTCCGTTATTTGTCCACCATTGGAAAAGAGTATATGTCCATCGCCTCCACCACCTAAACAAAAAGCAGCTTAAGAGTAGGCAGGTTTTCGCTACTTATGCTATAATAAACTTCCAAGAAGGTACTCTTGCAATTGCCCTGAAATGTTACACCACAGAGCTTACACCAGTCATTTGCAAATTATTTAAACTATCCTACCAGCAAGGTCTCTGTACTGAATGGACGATCGGTTGAGTGCAGCCCATACCTAGGAAGGGTAGAAAAAATATACCCAGAAACTATACTGTGATTCTGTTCTGCTTCATGTCCAAGGTTAAGGAAATTGTCATTATCGCACAGTTTCTGAAGTACCTAGACAAAACGACATCAACAATGATCGTCAATAGGACACCATCAAACATAGCTTCCCGGGAGACCTTTTGGCCTACGTCACCCATATGTGGAGCAGAGCAATCAAGCTTCATGAACATTCTCGAGCCCTCGCGTTTGATATATCGAAATACGTCGATAAGGTGTAGCATAAAATACATACGATCAAGTTTGCTGCTCGGCGGTCCATGCCAATGTTTGTATAGTTTTCTCGTGGACCGGTATTTTTGATGATGAATTGATATGCTTTTTAAGTATTCACCATCAAAGCGGGTGTTACCAAGGGATTTGTCATCTCTCCAACGCTCTTTGTGTTGTACATCAACGAGCTGCTGGAAATAACATCCAATCCTATATACAGCTTCGCAGATGACAGCAAACTTATTTCCTGCATAGAATCAGGCAAACCACTACACTCCCGAGATTCCTTACTATTATAATGTGGACATCGAAAGAATTGTCCAACGCACTGTTGCTTTTCAAGTTTCATCTGGCAAAGCCTCAACGTTTTTGACTCAACCAGATTAACTTGAGTTTGAAGATCTATCACGTCAAGACCTTCGTATCCCGTAATGGGAATATTTGCAAATGAAATCCGGATTATTTTTTAATCCGGATCAGATCTGGATATGATCAAAAATTTTAAACATGCACAATCCAGATCTGGATATCTTGGGGTGAAAATTATACAACTTCTTTTGTGTGGCCATAGATTATCATGATCTGGATATTCAATCCGAATGTTGGATCTACATCTGAGATCTGGGATTTGAATCCAACATCCGAAATCCGAATCTTGAAACCGGATCCAAGATCCGAATCCGCATCTTTCATTTTAGGATCCTCGATCTGTCAAAAATTTGGAATCATACACCACAAATATGTATATCAAACTAGGTCGTTAAATCAGTCGCCCCTAGAGGAATTCCACAAATATCTTTTAATACCGTATACCTTGAATATATAAGTCTATAAACCATTATTTGGATGACTCAGTGCTGGGTCTGGAGGGTTTCGACACCTAACCACCCCCCCCTTCGTTACACCACTACATAATCCCCTATCAACATTCAAAGGAGAGTCACAAACATCACCATCATAACACGAGCATTTCTAGGGGATTAATAATCGCTAATACGTGTGGTTTGTTGGGTTTTGCTATATAACTCCGTGCATTATTCATAATCTGCATACTCTCACATGTGCAAATTAGCATTTACGTAACACGTACTAGAATTATTGAATCGGGTCTCGTGAATATAGGATATAAAGCATTCTAGATGAATGATGTAATGGAAAACTAGATTTTAATATACCAAAACATCTAAAATGGTATAGGTGACATACAAAATGAAATTACTTACTAATATAAATGACGCAGTCTGCATCTCGTGAAGCATTCACTGAAAATACCTATGATAAAAGTGCTCAAGAGAATATGCTCGAAAGAATGCCGAGATGATCTCTGAGGGCATTTCTCTAACCACAAAAAGGAACATAACGTTATTTTGTAACAAATATTCCATAGTTGGTACATAATTCAAACAGCTTTGTATTAAGTACGAAATTTTGTAGCCTTTTTCCTCATTTTTCCGATTTTAGTTTTTTTAGGGAGGGGGATTGGCTGGAATTTAAAAAGCAACATAATTTATAGATAATCGATTTCTATGATCTTGATTTCATTAGAAAGTGTTTTGTCATACATTTCAAACAAAGGTTAAACCTTATTAGCGCAGCATTTTTAGCTGATAGTAGGCGCTTCATGGAGGTGTCACCTTAAAATTCATTATTCAAATTTTCTAGATGCAATGATATAATGATTTTCCATTCTTCAGAAGCTGTAAGTATCGTTATCTTCATTGTTCATAAAGATAAAAAAGAAAAAACATTAAATTTTAGAGTTACAGAATTAATGAAATCGTTCAAAATATAATCTTATTTTATGTTTATAAAATTTGTGACTGATTAAATCAAAATTCAAAATGAAACATAAACATATCACTAAAATTATATCACACCAGGTTTTAGTGCCGGCAATTCATGAAAATTTAATACAGCTGAACAATTAGGTCCAAATTTCAAATTGACACAAGCAAAAGCGTACGTTCAATTTGTTCGGGACAGTTTTCAGATTTCAGAAGTTTTAACATAAAGTAAAAATATTATCGACATATTTCACTACTAAATTTTACTACAAAAAGTCCCGAAAGGTGTGATTTTCATGAATCTCAATTTGCTTTAAAAACTGCGTTCCAATACTAAAATTTAAAGAGCGTTTATTGCCTGAGGATGAAGACCGTCCACAGTGCAATTACAATGGTTATAGCTTATAGCTTACATGGTAAAGTTATAGAACAAAATGACAATATGAACAGAAAAAATTAGTTAACAGGAGTACCACATTTGCATACATGAACAATAACTTGGAACCATAATTATTTTGTTTTTTGATAGTTTCCAGAAAGACTGTTTTGCTTTCTAAATAATAATAGATCATGATAGACTACAATACAGATGATGACAACGCTGTTTGTCTTGAAAAACAACAATACACGATTCCTCGTGTGGGATCCATCATTTATATTAAAATTTCATATACACATGCACACAACTAATATAATATTATCTGGATATGGCAATAAAATACTGGATGGGATTATATTACTAATACTTGGGCAGCTTAAGGCAGTCAGATAACTTTGTGCAGACTCAATAAAGATTTGTGCCAAGGAAGAGTATTCACAATCTACATGTACACTAACATCCCGTTTTCCTCATTTTGGAATTATTTATTCCATGTTTAAATAAACCTGATACACATTTTCCTGATGCCTGCTTGAGGTATTCAATGAGTTCATATTATTTATTTATTTCAGGATCTGACGAAGACATGGTACAAGGTGAAGAAAGATATAGTGGATATTCAGGAGAAGCAGATACTAGGTGAATAAAAAAGCTTCTTGGAAATGTACAGGATTGGAGGATTACCATAAATGTATTGCAGTTCTCATGGTTATATATTGAACATTTATGCACTATAACTTAAAATTTCACAACAGTAAACATAAAAATGCCACCAATTTATTTATTCATGTAATTTGAAGGTGCATTTTTAAGTTCTACAGGAAACGGTTAAAATAAAAGACAGTATATTTTATTCAGGGATTCAACAAGGCGTAATTAGATATTAAATGGATTTATGCAGTGTCAATCAATCGTAAATTTTCACGAGGGAAAATTAGAAATTAGGTACTAAATGGTACTATGATTGCACAAGTAATTACATTAACCTCTTTAATTATGTTTCATCGAATAACCGCTATCGTATGATCGATACCAACAAGGGCAAACGATGTGAGGCGAAAATTCAATCGGAATTAATAATTATATCGGGAGAGGTGGCTTTGGTGGTAGTGGTATGTTTCAGGTTCGTTGGTAGAACTTTAGAATTGGCTAAGGAGCATTTTGAAGTCGCATGTGGAGTATAGCTGTTACCAACATTCCATTCCTGTAGACTGGCAATAGTATAGGCCAGAAGTTCATTTTTGAACGAGTCTATACACTTCTCACTTCTCATGACTACTTAAAATCAGACGGAAGGCATTATTAGTATCCTTACAGACTGACCCAAGAAAACTAACATAGCAAGTTGGAGAGCATACTCCAGTAGGCTCCGTCTGACCTGTATGTGGTCGGTGGAAACATGCTCGCATAATTCAGC
Source organism: Bruchidius siliquastri (assembly GCA_949316355.1). Classification (NCBI taxonomy): domain Eukaryota; kingdom Metazoa; phylum Arthropoda; class Insecta; order Coleoptera; family Chrysomelidae; genus Bruchidius; species Bruchidius siliquastri. The sequence continues at coordinate 23,231,524 of OX438532.1, read as the reverse complement.
TCGAGCTTGCTGGTATAGGAGTTGGTGCGGAAGCAAATGTCTGCAGGAATATTATAGACAACTGTCATAATATGTACAGACAAGTACTAATGGACTTCCACCAAGCACTCGTAGAGGTTTCTGTTAGCAATAAATTAGTTGGACGAAAAATCAGTGGAAGAGCAACATCACAGATGAACGGTAAAAAAGAGGTATTGTGATAAGAATTGTGAGTCCTAAACCTTACTGTATTCTGCCGACTGATGCTACGAGAATACTGCACGCACAAATTATTAGAGAAGTTTGTAGAGACGGCTCCACACGCAACGGTAAAACCGAAGGCCAACCTTGAGGCACCAGACCTCGAGGCGAACCTAAAAAGAAGGGGGTCCCCACACACTGCGGGCGTGATGGCCTTGACAGATGATGCTCTTGCTGTTGTTGGTTTATTATTAGTTGTAGAAAGTCCAAAAAGAAAAGTAAAGCGAAAGTTTTTAAGTTTTAAAGAGTGGCTCCAGAAAAGAAAAGTTTCCCTTTTAACCCGGTCATGATAATATTTCGATGTAGTTTGCCACAAGCACGGCAAATCTCTGAACAGAGCTATAAATTCCTCTTGATTTTGTTTTGCTCGGGCCATGACCATATACACTTTCACATAAACAACTGTCAAAATAAAACTAAACAACGGCCAAAATAAAGCTAGATTTAATCAAACACGTGGTGTGACAATAACCAGATTGGACGGAAACACAACTGCACTAAATCGCCTCAAGGCCTACCTCCAGACACCCCCCCCCCACACATTGCGGTCGGCCTGCGAGACGAGGAGAATCAGAGGCAAGTCGAAAGAAATTTGCTATTCGGATCGGCGGCCGCCAGACCTCGGCACGACAGGCATACCTTGACGGAAATCTCAATACACACGTTGGGATTTTCCTCGAGGTCTGGCGCCTCAAGGTTGGCCTTCAGTTTTACCGTTGCGTGTGGAGCCGCCTTAGGACGACACTGCCGGCTGGTCATCCTCTGGGGAATGTATTAAATAGTGTTGCTTTCCATGTCAGGAAAATATATTCGTTTAGTGACCAGTATTGCGATTGAGCACTGTCATATGAGGCTAGGTAACACACCTCAGTGCACTATACAGGGGTTGTGAAGAGGAAGATCAGACAGTTCATCACCTACTCTCTCAATGCCTGGTTGATTTATGCGAGAACCCAATCCGTGGGAGCATTATCTTATAAGGGAAGTGCTGGGTTGTGTGTTCACCATCTTTACTAGTTTGCGAGTTGAACACACCCTTGAGAAACTCTGGGGAAAGACGTACAAGGGATCCGATGGGACCTAAGTGCGGTGATGTTAGCCTAAGTCCAATAACGAATACTAACAATAAGCGGATAAAATACATAAATTCATTATTATTATTATTCAACGTTTAAAAATGCGACTATACTTATTTTGTGTTCGCCATTTTATTCAAGTAGGAATCTTTGAATATTATTTTTCCAAACAAATATATATATATTTGGGCTGTGTTACCAAACATCTCATTCAATCCATCCAATCTTGTACAGTATATACCGCTAGCAAAACAATCCTGCCAGCCGTTACCTATTACGCATGCGTACGAGAGAGAAAGGGGATGCTCTAGTGGCGTGGTGATGTATGCGTGATAATTGGATCCTTTGGTGTAGCAACCAAAGGACACTATACAGGTTTTCCAATCGTTAAAACACTTTATTTAAATCCAACACGTGTTTCACTATGTTGGCATTTTCAGGAGAACATTGAAACTGAAATATTACAGCTAGTTGTTGTCTTATGTCTGTGGTGTGTCGCCAACCGTAGCATCGCAACATTTGTTACCTTTCAGAAAGAAGATAGACACGTCATCCTTAAGATGCTGACGCAAACAGCCTGCTGTTAGGGATAGGACCCTTAACCTTATTCATTACATATTTTATTTTCTTTGCTATTTCTAGCCTTTCCTAAGCGTCCAGCCGGTCTAGATTTACAACATTACGAAGTTATTTTAAATTGCTCAAATCTATCTTAGGTACACACTATTGAAAATGTAATTTGCACACTAGACTTTTATATTCTACCGTATCCTAAATGCACCAAGTGATCCTTAAATTTATTCCTAATAGATCTCTTAGTGTGTCCTATGCAACACTTGTAACAGTCACTACAATTAGTTTAGTATATTGTTTGCAATACGGGACAGAACGACTAGTTTGGGAAACACGTGACGGATTTAAATGAAGTGGTTTAGCGAGTGGTTAAGTTGTGTAGTCCTTGTGCCTCATGACGTGTCGAATTGAGACCAGATCAAGTAAATTCGCTGCTAGTTATTTCATTTGCTTTTACACATAATGTATCTGACACAAGGTAGGTAACGGTAGACGATGAAATTTCATTTGCAGTGCGGTATATAAATATCAGTTTCTCTGCGATTCTTTTCATCTGCCGATAGCATGAAATATTCAAGTCACGTAAGCGAAGAAAATATCTTGTGAATTCATGCTACATATCATGCTTTCAGGTACTCCAAAACAATCGTTATAAAAAATATATCAAATTGTTATAGTGAAACAAATCATTTTTATTTCTAGCCATGTTTCCTCTACATTTTCCAATTTATCGCTGTATAGAAGTAGAAGTTGGAAAATTAAGCCAGAAAGACGTTCGAAGTAAGCTGGTGGAAATATAGATATTTAAGAATCGAGAAAAATTATGAAAGTTTACTTAATCAAATACAGGAATACTTGCGATTAGAACGATACGTGAAAATTGAGTCAATTCCAATCGTGGATGTGTCGAACTTAGCCCCATAGACAATAATTTTTCCCTCTCGTTTTCTCACTCATTAATTTCATATATCACTAAGCGCCTATAGGAACACATGAATATTCTTGGTTGCGACGTCAAGAGCATCTGTGACGTCACTGTGAGACTACAACCAAGAATAGAAACAGCTCGCCGCCGGATCGCTCGGCGTAACGTGAGAGGAAGCATCTTTTGGAATCATTTTCGTATTTACTCAAATACATACGTATTTCTATACCTATAACTACCCTCTAAGTTTATACTAGATATCTCAGCTCTTCAATATAGACGAAAAGAAAAATTAAATTTCTCTAGGCGAACTTGTTTTCAAAACGTGAATACCTCCCTCCCATAATTGTCTTTAGGCCAGATATGACAGTTTGTCGTCACAATCTCTTTATGAACTGCAACGTAGTCTCACAGTCTCACACGCACAATAAATATATCAGATGAATTAGTGTTTTCGTCTACTGTGCAACGCAATGGCAATCGAGACGGCTAGGTAGACTGCACAGTTCAAGCTGACAAAGAGGGTGAGGGCGGATTATCTAAGATGATTGGGATACCTACACTTCAGTATCCCTGTGGGTTGAACAAGTAATATATGGAATACGAGCAGAAAAGTTCGCTTAGAGCCAATTTGATTAACGTTTCGTTAATTGTGAGTTATCTCGAATTTCTTCAATAACGATCGATTCGGTAATTTTATTGTCGGCTTGCTAATCTTCCTGAAACGATATTAATATGTACCAAAAAAAGGACACAAGCATTTATGGTTGGGGATTGTTTGAAAGAAACGATCCTAAAATATACCCCCTCACTAGATAGAACACATAACACATATGAATAGAAGCGTCCACTTGACAGCATACCATTCAAACTTATTTTTTAATTACCTGTCGTGTTCTGGTCTCGTTGACTCGGTGCGTATAGACAGACATACTTCCAACTAGGCGATTCTCGACTATGGCAAGCTACTTACCTACTTTTTTCTTTCTTTGTAATGACTAAATAATCGTAACGTTCAGTTTTAAATGCAATAAATCTCTTTATTCTATATCCATAAATGTCTAAATGCTTTGTGAAAATTATTTGCTGATACGAAATTCCGAAATCTAATACACAATTTAAAATAGAAGGTAATAAGTATTGGAAGATATTTTCATCGAATTTTATTTTAAACTTAACGTCAAGCATATATAGTTATTACAAATAAAAAGAAGAAATGTTAAGTTGTTTGCTACTATCACCAGGGAATCAAATACTTCAAATGCTTCACAATTTGTAGCTCTAACTGATTACAGATCACTTTATCTATTTAACTGGATGAACTTTCATCCCTGAAAAAATGGCAAATCAACACTATAAAACTATAACTTGATAGAAGAATCTATATCAAATAAATCCTACCAGGGATCAAACTTGCAAGATGCCACTAGAACATTGAATGCCAAAAAGTTAACTTACACCTAGGACAAAACTGACACTGAGTAACTGTCGCTACTACTGCACTAACTAAGGTCCGACTTTATACTTCAAAATACACAATTATAACGTCCTCTCCATTCTTTCTTTAAGAATGTATTGCCTTGATAGTGTAACTAGTTCCATGCAGCTTTGGTTACCACTACGTGTCTGTATTAGGTGGCACGTTGCGAAATTAAAACTGGAGGATCGATGTCGCAATAATACTTTACCCTTTCACCAGTCTTTTGTCATATCAGAGCGGTATTATCGAAAAAGAGAAGTAGCATTCCTTTGAGCCCATTAGACTCTCGTGGTATGGAGATTATTGAGCGATATTCATGAAAACCTTGCATTTCCGTCAGACAGAATAGAACTTTGCATACCAGTTTCATCTCGACAGCCAGGCGTTGATTCAGAGCTATACTAAGCCATAGGCTTGGTGACTGTGGTCTCACCCGCGGCGTTGCTCTGCCGACAGCCAAATTTTAAAGATATTCTATTTAAAGTCCCAAGTCCCAATTCAGTAGAAGAAAAATCCTATGCAAATCGGAAAAAAGTTCACAGCAGGCACTGAAAATAACACTTTCAAGGGCATGTTATTGATCATACAACTTGTAGACTGTCTTCCAAAGACCTCTCTATGTCCCTTCTAACCCGATACGATATTATTACAATACCATAAGAAAATTACCATCTTATCAGGATCAATGATGAGATCAGGTAGCAAAAAATATAGCACTGAACGAAATTGTCCTGAAAGTTACTATGAACAGATATATATTATTATGTTGATATCATCATGGAAAGTATCAAATCAATGTATTTTGTTTTTTATGTGTAATAAACAAATTTTCAAGAGTATGACGGAAAAAGCGGTTGGTCATGATCCAAGATTTCGCTTTGTTTTAGGGATTAAACTTCCCAAAAACTTATATATTTTTCATGTAGGTAACAGATAAAGCAAAAATGTGTCGTATCATCTTTTGTCTCGAGAGTATCAAAAGGTTATGAGGATAACGGTGGTGATATCAGCTCCGACATTGGTATCTTGTAGCCCCAGAGAGACTGACACTAAGTCAGTCCTAGACTGAGCTCTGGAAGGACATTCCGAAATACTCATTCACAATGGTGACACGATGTCTTTGAAATTGATTTGTACCAGCTTTGTGAAAAAAACCACCAATATGTAGGTAATACACAAATTTGTGATTGTTATGTATGATTCGCATTCAAGGGGTCGTTAACTTGAATCTATCAGCCACTGCATAGAGTAAGAAATATCCACTCCGCTCTGTCCTTCCTACTGTTGACCCTTCGTGGCATCAAGTATGGGGTACCAAGGCAAAATAATACCAAAGATTGCAAAACAGTAAATATTTAAATTACGATAAATTCTTCGACTACATTGCATAACAGATGTCATAAAAAAATTCAATAAGACAAGTTTCGAATTATTTGACAAACCAGTCATATATGTGGCACTTTATTTGCTTAAGGTTGCGAATAATGGAACTACTGGATACACAAGTATGCTCGCAAAATGCTACGTTTGGTAGGCAACTCGATTCTTCCAACTGCAAGAGTAGTGATATTGCCACTATATTTGTCATTCGTGATTTCACTCGAAGAAATGTGAAAATCGTTGGAAAAGCGGAAAAAATCTGGCTAATCGTATTCTCGAGACGCGCGCATTTAAAATGCCAGCGCTATTTTACGCCCGAATTGCCCAGCCCCTGATACCAATTCCATAATAATTATCACATGTGTTTGGTTCTGTATTCTGAAAAACAATTGGCCTCCGACCAACTTTGGTCAAAATCGGCAATTAATATTTTTTAGACTTTAACTACCAGTGACTTAATCTCAGAGAGCCAGAACATAGTCATAGCGATATTCAATAGTTCCTTATCTGTTATTTGTGATTTTAAATAACTTGACAACCCATATTTCGCCCAGAAATATTTCCCAAACCAAATAGGCTAAATTAGATTTTATATATATCGAGTTGAGAAACACTTCTTGAAAGTTAGAATACGGTTCTTCTACTGGCGTGCAAAGTATCAGCTCTTCGGAATAGAATGCAAGGTTAAACGCTCCAACCTCCATACTATCATACCAGTAACATTCGCAATGATTTTTGCATGGACGACATTGCTGTTCAGATCAAAAGATTTGATGGTTTTGTATACATCTTTTCATAACTTTAATTATAGTAAAAATAGGCATGTTTAACTTTTAGTAAGTAAGTGACTCAGCAGAGTATGTATTACTGTGTAGGTTAGTATTCGTTGGAACAGGTAAGCTGCAGACTCCACAACTGCTGAAAGAACTACCTCTTGTAGAGGCTGTGAAAAGCGAATTTACGTCCAGGCACAGTTTGGAATGGAAGTTTCTCTATTTAGACCATCGGGCTCCTCCCATTATCGGCTATCTGCCGTTTGAACTTCTGGGTACTTCCGGCTATGACTACTATCACATCGATGATCTTGAGAAGGTAAGCTTTTTTGTGGCTGGTAATTAACAGAGACAAAGTACTTTATGTGAGAAAACAGACAGCAAATTTGCTTCAAATTTTGGAATAAGACTCATACGCATGAAAAATTATTGGACCAGCCATCGTTTATACACAAATATCACTGGAATGACTTTCAAATAATACAGTAAATGGCAAGTGCAAACCATAGTCAATTTTTTGTACTAGTACAACAAACGTTTTTATTGAAAAATATGTGGATTGAAGCCCCTTTTTCACGAATTCACTCAATTCACTATCAAAATATGAGAGATGCATGAAGTTTATGAAGTTTTCTTCAAGGTACTATGATCAATAAGACCAAAATTCAATTTACAATAAGCATATGTCAGAGTTTGGTATATTGCATTTGAAATATACATTCTCAGATATGTCGAAGATATATTTTCATTGAAGTCTATAAACATTCCTCAGTTTGATTGCTCGTGTCCACGTGAAGGGTATGCTTTTAATTTGAAATGTAAATTTATCTATGATGAAAATAGCATCATTTGGCGAGTATATATTATTATTACAATGCATGTTCCGAAACCTACAATAACAATTACAGTGTTGTTTTAAAGAATTCCGTAAAACCTTCATCTGTATTTCAATTATAATATTTTTTAAATTGACGTAATTTTGCAGGTAGCAAAATGTCACGAAGCACTAATGCAGAAGGGAGAAGGTACCTCATGTTATTATAGGTTCTTGACCAAAGGTCAACAATGGATTTGGTTGCAGACGAGGTATTACATCACCTATCATCAATGGAACTCAAAACCAGAGTTTATAGTTTGTACACATAGAGTTGTAAGGTGAGCGAGTTGTAATAAATATATTTACGGAAAATATTATAAGTTTTTTCAGCTTTTGTCATGCTATAATTATCCTGTTATTGAATGATGTGTATGAGGTTTATTGGAAGAGCTGGAATATATTAAATATATTGAAATATTACAATGTTGAAACATCACCCTATAACCCATTATTACTTCAGAAGAAGCTATTCTAGGTTCACTCAAATTCTTGATCATGTAAATGTGTTACGTATGTGGTATCAACGCAAATTATAAAAACACTACAGTTTCACGGGACTCCGAACTACTTTAAACAAAACGTCACGTGTTTCCAATCTTCAGGGGAAAATTAAAACTTAATCTTCATCTGAAGATGCTTATATAGATAACGGAACACGTGTCGGGTTTTTCATAAAAAGTAGTTTGACGACTGTTAAAAATGTGTAGTGTCTATGGTTTAAGCGTCAAAGGATCCAGCAGCATATACAAATTGCAGAATATCACATCAATATTATATTCAAAGTTATGATTTACACTACTATGAAATATTTAGCAATGATTTTACTTATGACGCCAATGAGCGAAAATCTCATTTTATGGGTTTGTAAAAGGCTTTGTATAATTTATAAACGCTTGTTAGGCGTAGATGAGTGTCACACAGTTGGCATCAAAAACAGAAATGATATGCTTTATTTACATTGAGTGTAATTCATGTTCGTTATTAAGATTTAAAAAAATATCTCTATGACGTATATTTAGCGGATTCTGGAACTGGCTATCCTATACTGAAGTAAGCTTTGAAAAGGTTTTTTGTAAATTCAAGTATTTTGGGAATTTTTGACCTTATAAAATATACAAAGTGTAAATTTATAAGCCAATTTGAAATCTCGAACGGTATTTACGGACTCTGTATAATGTATCTTTAAAAATAGTATACATTTCTGATTCATATTAAATTACTGTGGTATCATTTCAAAAATGTTGTGTATCCAACTCAACCTCTCACCCTCCCCCCAAATGAGATCCTGTCGCAAGAGTTTAATGACCTCTGAAACATCTATAAACGAAGTTTCAGAATTTTTTATATTGTGGTTTTATTTATCGTCATGTCTACCACTAAATTTATTTTTAAGAACTACCCTGATCATTTAATTGATATCAAATTAGTACTTTGTCAGTTATAGAGGGGCCAAATTATTTATTTTTTGGTGATATTTTTACCGCCACTAACATAACCTACTGTGAAAATTTAACAAACTCACATCAGTACATTCCGATTCGTAGAGGGCTCAAAAATCACTGAACAGGCGACAGATCGAGATTGGAGCGGAAAGACTTATAAGTTCCAATTCATTATAATTGCTTACAAGAGATACGTTAAATAAAACATATTATTATTGATATGTACTTCTTAATGACTTTATAGTTCTGATATCAATTTAAGATTTCAACATCAACACTCATCTCCAAGCGTCGCCCACGATGGCGCTGTCTATCGGCAAAATGCGAACTTGGACTACCTTGAAGTGGCGACAGATTCCCCTTACAACGTCAGTTGCCAATGAGCAGCACCACTGTGCGCAACGCTTGGGGATCAATGTTGATGTTGCTATCACACCTTGACTGGGTTACATATATACCACCCATTTGCTCTCTACCAGTAAAGCCAGGCGCTCTAACGCGCCTTTCTGAATACGTCAGTGGCTATGTAGAAAAATAGACGAAACTCCATTATTATAGAACAAACCCTTTTACGTATACTACCGATAGGCGAAGGAGTATTGTGTTCGCCATAAATTACTAATGTTTTTGATGTGTCATGACATCACGAAAAACCATGTATGCTAATTTTGCGGATAGTTGAACACGATTTGACGTGGAACTGCTGACAGCTGATTAGCCAGCGGCATTTCTGAGTTAATTTTAAACAAACCCATTAACGAATTTAGAAGTTTACTGGCTAATTAACTGTTTCACCTCAAATCGCGTACCCACGAAAACAGTACAACTTCGATGCATTCCGAATGTTTCAAACAGCTTTGAACCACTTAACCTTTGCTCGCAAGTTGTACTGTATATTAGGTCGTGATTATCATTTTATAAAGGATGCTAATTTGTTCCGATTTTTACTGCATAACTGAAGATACTATTAAAAAATTCCACCAACTAGCCTGACTCTTCCTGTAACTTCTAATATCGCTTCTATTTGTTTCCTAGCTACTCGGATGTCTTGAAACAGAATCACAACGGCTCTAGTGGTGAGTCAGTGTCGACATTCGGTGAGCAGTCGCCATCCATATACATCAAAACAGGAGGCGGAGGGTTGTCTTGGCCAAGTTCCACCGGAGGCGAAAAGAAATCCAGGAGCACTATCAGGCCAGGAGCGGCATCCGATTGCACTTCGGTCTCCTGCGATTCTCCTGGCTCTAAGCATTCTGCCTCCCTTCATAGGCCGGCACACGTAAGAATATAACATATAATCAGTGTCATAACTTAATAATAGCTTAAGGCAGGGCATTGGCGCCGACTTACCACTTGTACCGACTTGTGTGTGTGCTCGCCAAGTTGTCACGCGGAAGGCTTGACAAATATAGCGTGTATGGGCTACCAGACGGCCCGACTGGGAAAACCGAGCAATTCAAAAACCTGAACAGCAAAAAAAAGCAAAGTAAATCCACTACAACGGTCGTACCGTTACTTTTTGTTCACAGTCCAAACATCTCCCCATCTGGAGCACCCGCCTAGTCTGCACCATTGGGAAAGAGAGATCTGAATACAACAGTCCAACTTTATGAATTTAATTTCAATGTGAATTTTCATTAATTTACGGAAGCGCTGTAGGACCATACAAATTTTTTTATCTCTGACTCGAGTCAGATAGTAACCGACTCGAGTCAGATATCATTACCTGGTTTGGTAGTAAACAGCGAGCGGCAATCGCAAGATTTTTTGTTCCCGTATCCGATCGTAGATTTAAAGAGACACCTAACTGTTCTTCCACGTCCTCTAAATAGAATTTTCTGGAAAATCTATATAGAACCATTTATACCTATTCCATAAAAATCTACTTGCCAAATATCGTTTAATCGTCTACTATAGTACTGTCTTCTTAATATTATCTCTGTCTTAAAGATAATCTCTGAGCAAAATGCGAATAGTATCTTGTATACCCGTAAATTCAGCTTGAGGGCATGGAAGACACTTTTCTAGGAAGTAGAATGAGGTCTTGCCCTTCTCCTGGCACTTTCGACAGACAGGATCTCTTTGTACTCCTATGAGTGACAGTTGTCACTACTACAACCTATTATACAACCTATTTTCGTATATTTTTTATTTTCATATGTGAATTTTGCATCCTCATCTAATATGTTATTTTTCCAGAAACGTTCCACCAGCTATCAAGGTCATCATACACATAATTGTCAACAATTAATAACGAACAAGACAATACCTGTTGATCAACAGCGAACATCGGATCAATCGCAGCAACAAGCAGTGCCGCTTTCACCCCAACAGCATATGTTGAGAGCCCAGGCGATATCACCGCAGGCGTTCGTAGAGCCTCCAGCTCCACAGTACGCAGCTGCGATGCCATTACAATCTGCTACTATAGTTCCCAATTTTGCTACTACTTCACCTGCTGCAGTGATATCACCTTTACCGGTAAACACATATTCACTTGGACCGTGATTTATCACAACGCAGTATCTATAGATTTGAACTATAAAAAAATAGGGCCTGTTTTTTTTTTGAATTTCGAAATATGATGAAAGAAAGTTCTACACATAAAATTCAAGCAAAGTGGAGATTCAGAGTTAATTCAAAAATTATATTCTAACTTTATATATACATAAATGATAATGACAATATTTTGGAACTTCTTTTCCCTCCAAATAAGGGCATCCTACACAAAAGTGTCTTGAGATTGTGCATAAACACAGTATATAGTTTTTTCGTAAAATGTGAAATAAATGCTGAGGATACCATAATCCTTTCCTTGAGCCTTCGCTTCATTGTATTCAGCCCATTGACGCTATGAAACCCCTGCGTGAAGAGGCTTTTAAAAATATGTGGAATGTCACTTCCAGTCGCCGATTTTCTAGAAAAATGCCTTCGGTTTCCTAGTGTAGAAGTACTGAAATATTACCTGTGTAATATAAGGTCGAATCCCTGTGCAGGAGATGTGAACTGGAAGATGATACCATTAAGCATCTGATGTGCGATTGCTCAGCTGTTCTATTAATGGAAAAATGCATTTTGAGGAGCATTCTCGCCCTCTAGGGTCAAAATATAAGGGATGCTAAGCACTTTAAGTATAAGATATTATTTGATTTTAATGCAAATCTTTTTCCTCTTGTGATCCATAAAAAACTCATTTATTTAATAGTTTTTCCTATGTCCTCTGGAGTATAGTAGATACTGCAATAGTACATGATGCAATTGATTTAAATAACAACTAATAACATTCCACAATTCATATTAATATTAATTCTTTAATGTTCAAAATGTTACGTATGTCGTGATTTAATTATCAAGAGTGGTTCTTCTTCTTCTTTCGGTGCCTATCCGGTCCGAATGTTGGCGATCATTCTGGCTATCGTGATCTCATTCACGGCTGCTCTAAAAAGCCCAGTGGTTGTCAGAGAGAACCATGTTCTCAGATTTTTCAGCCATGAGATCCTTCTGTGACCTGGACCACGTTTACTTGGGATTTTCCCTTGCAGTATTTGCTGTAGTAGACCATATCTTTTTTTCGTTACACATTATATGACCCAGGTATTCTAACTTGCGTGTTTTTATGGTGGTTATTATCTCCGTGGTTTTCTTCATTCTTTGAAGGACTTCTTCGTTGGTGACGTGGTCCACCCAAGAGATCCTCTTGATTCTGCGATATAGCCACATCTCAAATGCTGTCAGCTTCTTCATGGTGGCTTCAGTCAAAGTTCATGATTCTGTCCCATAGAATAAGACAGAGAAGACATAGCAGCGGAGGAGTCGCAGCTTGGTCGTCATTGATAAGGAATGACATTTAAAAACTGATGACATTTTACCAAATACAGCCCTTGCCTTTTCTATGCGGCATCTTATTTCCTGTGAATGATCCCATTGATCATTTAACCTGGTTCCCAGATATGTATATGTATTGACTCGTTTAATTTGTTGGTTATTAAAAATTGTCAGATCTTCACGTGGCAAATTATTTTTGCTGATCATCATATATTTGGTTTTATTTAGGTTTATATTGAGCCCATACTCCTGGCTTACCTCTATTACTCTTGTCATGGTTTCCTGTAGGTCTTTTAGACTATCTGTGATGATTACGGAATCGTCCGCATACCTTAAGTTATTCAGGCATTTAGGCATAATTCTGCCTCAATAAGGCTCTTTGGTAGCTGGTATCCTGTGTTGATATGTGGCTATTATATTATGAACAAGGAGTATATGACATAGATAACTAGCTCTTGAATACTTTAAATACTCAAATGTTGTAATGGTGTTATAATATATCACATGAATCAAGTCAAAAAATAACAATCATATATATTTCACACAAATATATATAAACCAAAGACATGATAATAAATTATGCGAATGTATTTGCGATATTACCTATACAATACTACTAAATTGTGTCTGTTTGTTGCTTCATGCTCGTTCATTTTCAGCAAGTAGATAACATGGTGATTTCCTCTGCCCATTCTCAGTTGCAAGCCGATCTCCAGAGAAAACATGCACAGTTGCAGGCTATCATCGATCAACAACAACAGGAACTGAGGAGGGTCTCGGAACAGTTGCTCATGGCCCGGCTTGGATTTTTACCTGGGTCACAACCACAAGCTGCTATCCAGAACGTAAATAGTTTTCATCTTATATATACTATTCGATAATTAAACATTTGTCTGGAGAAAGTTGTTTATTGAAGTACAAAATCACAAAAATACACTTTCAAAGAAATGTAGTACGTACATACCTATAGTGGAAGCTGCGAAGTAAAGAGAGATATCAAACGCATCGCTGTAAATGGGTTAACATCGGCTGTTCAGAACAGATTAACCAGTAAAATTGAAGCCGTTTGACGCATAAAAGGAGTACAAAAAAAATAAGGTAGTAATAATTACCTACTAATTCATATTATACTCATATGAGGGTTGAAAATATGTCATTTTGTCAATAATCCCTTCCATAGTTGACATTATTGATGGTCACATTTAGCTTTCTGAGTCTTTTGCCAACCAAGAAAGTGATAGCCGACAGCCATAACGTAAAATTTCAGGATATAAAATGATCAATACAATTTATGCGTCTTTTGTTATTTTTTTATATTTTCACCGCGAAAATTTCCACTAAAAATTTAGATAGTTTTCTTTTAGATATCATACATCTAAATTATTATTGTTATAATTTCTGCTATAATTTGCGGCGTAACACTTTTGTGTGAAAAATGACTCTCAGCTCGACAATCCCTCAAACAACAGATAAGAGCAACAATTAATGACGAAAGCACACTGGCGGTAATTTTTTCCCACTAGCTGCACAATAAATTATTATATGAAAAAAAACTTATAAAATCATCTGTTTAGTGGATATTCTAACAACAAAAAAATATGAAAGAAAAGCTATATGGATAAAACTGAAAATGTAATGCCTTAGTTTTTATTGATATTGTACTGGCCTAGCAGCATAAAATTTTTGGAAAATAAACAACATTTTAACTTCATAATCGTGATTCTTATACGTTATACGAGTACGAGGATTAAATGCATCTTATATTGTGCGGTTATTTTGTTTGCTCTCAATGAATCGACAATTTAGAAATTACAGGTTCTACAAAATAAATAATTTTACATAGAAGTAGATACACCAAAATAGAGTCTGTGCTAGAAGGACTGGAAGAGAAGGAATTTTATACCATATTTTGTTGAATATTGATTTTAAATTAATACAGACGCGGCTATCCGATGCAGAAAGTCTGATTCAAGAAATTTTCTCGGCTATACGAGTCTGACTTGCGTTATAACTGTGTGTGTTTTAGAGTTAATAATTCTGGACAGAAATCTTCAATTTCAACGTATGAAATGTGAAAAGAAGGATTTTATGTAGGTGCTTTTCAAATCTAATTGTAATCCAATACCACGGTCATAAAATTGCATAGAAAAATATTTCGATTTCAATTAAACCGACCTTACGTCATCGCGGATTTGAATGAGAATTACACACGCCTTTGGTATGCGGTATGCAACCCCGAAAATCCTGTGGAAAACTACATTAATTAATTATTGAATAATAAAGAAATCATGAAATTTAACATGATGTCGTATTGAATAAGAAATTGCATAGGCTTGTAGGCGGTGACAAGCACTAAAAAAATTGGATGGGGTCCGCAGTGATCGTATTAATAATTGTTAATACTGCAATAAGATCAGAGGTAACAGCTAAGAAAATATCACCCTGTATGTATATCATCCAAAACATGTGAGCAGTTGTGAAAATAGGCATCTTGAATGTCAAAATTGTTCAGAATTTTGTTATGGAACATTCGAGATGAGCATTTTTCTATATATTGCAGCATCGAGCATACTTGGGGGTTCCTTGATCTTCTATACACATACCCAACACGTTTTTAATTCTTGTTGTTTGAAACTTGTAGACAAGGTGGATTTATCAAAAGTTTGATTTCGGACTTCCATTGTCTATAAAATTTTTTAGTATCACGACGTTTCGATTGATATTCTATCTTCAATCGAAACGTCGTGATACTCAAAAATTTTATAGACAATGGAAGTCCGAAATCGGACTTTTGACTTGTAATTCTTATTTAAATCCGTGATGACGTAGGGTCGAGTGTCACTGGCTCTTAGACTATAATGTGACGCTAGTTTGACCTCTTAGTACTTAAAAAAATGACTGTATTTGTCCTGTATTGGGAAAATATCAGAAACAATGTTTTTCTCATCATTAATTAATAACATAATGGAAGAACTAATAAAAATACCCGAATATGGCTTATGGTATTCGAAACATGAAGACTTTAGTGCTTCAAAGTTATATTCCTATTGATATCCATTGAGTTGTGCATGTCGTTCTAGGTCACTTATTAGACATTATTTCCAATATATCGCTCTTAGGTCTATGGAAATCAAATTTTATTAATATTTTCTTGGAATGCTGAAGAAAACTATGCTCTACTTTAGTTCTACCCATGAATGCCTTTCCACTCATACTTTTACATAGAGTAAATTGATAAAGTAATATTTTTTTCGCATTTCTTGTATGTAGGCATTTGTTGTGTAAATAACAGAAAACAATATGGTGCCGGTAAACAATCTTCATTTGCTACATTATTCCAGAAGCAATCTCAATTGGTCTTATTTTCAAGTAACGAAGTTACAAAAAGTTAAAATCGCATCATATGTAGAAACATACGAAATTTAACAAATAATGAGATGTCATAAAGTTTCATTAATGTTACTGTAGGTTTCGATGCCGTATCACCAATCAATACCGACAGTTGCTGGCGGAGCTCCATCGTGTACCGTGAGCAGCACATCCGCTGCGGTTCCAGCTCCAGCAGACGAAGTGTTGCATGCAGTACCTGGGGGCGGAGCACAGGTCATTGTTCCAGTTTCGATGCCGCTACAACTTCCTGTAGCAGGACCGCCCCAATCACTGGCCACAGATCACTCTCACCTTACTGCTACCATTATCTATACGACGCCAGACTCGAATACGCAAGGAAAATAGGAAATTGATAGGAAAATAAAGATTTGTTAGATGGACTCAATCATTGATTGAGTGTTGTATGTTGCTCAAACTTGTTTGCTCTCTGAAATATCCATTTATATACTCCACAAATGCAGTTTGCAGAAATATATTTAGCTCTCTTGTATTTCTCAGCGGTAGATCCACCGAAGAATCAGAATCATTAGACTATTCATGGATTATTATGTTTTGATGGTATCGGTTTCAACCTCAGAGTGTTAGCTTAACATAGAGGGAGTAAACACTTAAATGTAAAAGGCAGACACAGTTTCTTATTTTGACATACAGATTACTATTCACAACATTAACAGATTCTTATAATACTTTGTTTTCCATGTGGACTTTTGAAAACCACATTATGGCCGTGTTTCTATACTAAATTTTGTATTGTATCGTATACTAAATACTATATTTATAAGGTGTTGTCGTTTTAGTGATCGGAACCAAAATGCATCATTACCACTATTGTCAGTTGTTTAAGTGCCACTCTATTTCTGCGTTTCAGTAAGCATGTGACACGTTCATTAAAAAATTGTTATTTTGAACTTTTATACATTCAATTTGATCTTTTCATCACTTTCATATTGTAGTATTGTATGCTATCTCTCCTTAACGAAAACAAATTGATCGCCTTAAAAAAAATTGAAATTTCTGTCGTAGATTGATATCCGGCCTCAGGAAAAGAGATGTTATTAAATTAAATATCCTCAGATGGAAAAGAGCTTCATTTTGGACTTACTGAATTAAAAAAAAATAATTTTTATTGTAAAGTAAAGGACAAAATAAAACCCCGTTCTCTTGTTCACAATCGAGATCTAAGATCAATTCAAAATATATTTACAATTTAGCGTCACCATACAGCCATCTTTCAGAGATCTTTTTCATTGAATGTTGCTTAAAATAATATTATTTATTATATTATATTCTTAAATAATTTTATAGCCTTTTCGCGCATAAATGTCCAGTTTAGGCTAGATAATAATTTGAATGTGTCCAAGTATGAATAGCCACAAGGCTAGACTTCACCAATTACACAGAAATTGTATAATAAAAACACTGTCCTTAAATGTTTGAATTTAATCCCACATCGATCCCAATAATTAAAATTATGTAACAAAAGCTTTAAGCTCTGGATAATGCGATGGAAGTTAATAAATTATCGTTACGCAACTGCCTTTCTTATCTTATTTTAAGTATCAAAAATGCGTATTTTTTTCTTACACTGGCTTCTAGCCAGATTCACAGAAGTTGTTTGTTTGCTTCCTCTATGATTTTAAGTAATTGAAGCCATTTGTATATTCCCTGAAGTTGCTATTTATTTTAGATTACAGTTAGAAATCTGGTTTTGTGAAGCAGCAGATGCATTTTAAGGCTGCACCATCAAGATCTTTGGGGTTGATTACGGCTACTCACTACGCGATGCTCGACAAGTACTTGACAAGTGTCCAGTAGTATCTATAAAGATTACTAGAATGAAAGTCGACACGCTTCTTGCGTTGGGTAGTGAGTAGCGGGTTTTAGATGACTGAAAATGCACCCTGTATGGCGCATTATGCTGTTCATATCTACTTGACTGAAATCTGAAACGATTCCGATTTAAGCGGATCGTTAACAGCGATCATTACACTACTCTAATTAACCTCAGAGACATACGTAGATTAAACATATTTATTTTTTCCATCACATACATGTTAAGTATCACGATAACCTTAAAGAGATGTTTCTAACAATGAATGACTTGCACCGCCGCTAATTAACATGTAAGTTTTAGATGCTCTTATTTGGAGAAACTCTTCCATCATTAAGATAAAATTATGCAATTTATACACAAGATTTTAAAAATGTCAAAAGTCTATTGCAAGATATATCTACATGATACATATGAATAAACAACCAAATCAGTTACCCATTTAAGAAGTACTGGGAATGAGATATCCAAAACAATAATAGCCATATATGATAAAAGTACATTGAAGTTAGATTAGGTCAATCTCAAAGAGATACAGAAATGTATTTTACTAGATTTCATGGGCTTTTTGTAATTGAGTGTATGTCGATCAGACAGCTAGATCAGTTACAACAACAAGATATAGTGAACACATTAGCACACATTAACACATTAGCTTCTCCAAAGACAAATATCTAGAAAAATCTAATAATGTCAAAGACTTGTTGAACACCAATTATATAGTAACAATAGATTGAGTGTTCTGCATAATTGTAATAAAATGTTTCATATAAATGTTATATAAACAGGATAATTAAAATTATCTGTGATATCCTGGTTGTAGATTGTAGACTTGATGAAACTCTTCCATCATGTAGATAAAAATTGTGTAGTTTTCACACATTTTCACAAATAAAACTCTTTCTTTTAGTGACGCGTTTCGATTTTTATTAAAATCATCATTGCACTGTCAGATTTGACTTCTAACAAGGCTACCCAGATTACTTGCCAAATAATTAACTAGTACTATCATGGATAGAAATCTAGATCTCTCAAAACTAGCATACTATCTATCTTGTCTAGTTATTTTTCTATTAAATTATGTTTCAATTTCTTTTTTTCACTTTTTATCTACATGATATTCTGGTTGCACTGCAAACAATGCACAGACTGATTTTTTGAATTCCTGTTTCATCGATATATTATCATAAATTTCCACATTCAGTTTAGTATGCTCCTAAATGTTAACTAACCCTTTTAAATATCGTATCATTGATATTTATCGTCGATGGTTAAGGTTTTCTAGGGATTGTTATTTTCCCTAGTGCAAATGCAGTCACCAAACAGGTATATATTCCCTTGAGGCGCAGGAAGTGTAAAATAATAATAAAAATAAACATCTGGACAGGGTGAATAGCTTGCTAGATTGATCGACTCAGTTTCATCTTCATGGTACAGTATTTATAGCTATTCTAAACAGACATGTTCTAAAGTTCAAATTAAAACCCCTCATTAAAAAAGGAATTTTATTTGTTTAAACCATGTGTACTATAAATTTTACAATTTTATTGTATCAACTTTTTAACACATTCTTAGTTAACAGCTTCTTACACTTGGCAATAATGTCCAAAGTATATGCACATAAGATATTTGTGTGTCTTTGTCTAACCAAAGAATAAATCCCGAACTATTGTTTTTTTATTTTGTTTTTCGAATATTAATTCTAACATCTAAGAACGTTCAAATATATTTACCACAAATCAGTCCCATTCGACAATGTTCGGCAACAATATATGTTCGTGTATTTTTCACAACTATGTAATAAAACAAGTCAGTTTATGTCTTTAATCTTTCGTAAATATGAAGGCACTCACTGACTTCTATAAAGAAGACAAATATAATCATCGCTGTTAGTGTAAGTGCCCTGAAATGATTCTGTATACCATAAATTTTGACTAACTCATGCATTGTAAATATTCTTAAAACTCAGATAAAGGATTGTGTATTAGAACACAAAGTTTCTAACACACATTTTTTTATCTGATTGATGGAAGAGCTTCGCCAAGTAAATGCATATATAATCTACATTGTTTGAACTGTTTTAGATCTAGAATTAAATACATGCCTTTTGGATGCCATCAACATAGCCATATCACATATATGCATGATATATGATATGAACTGGGCAAAAGAACAGATCATGTAGATTGTAGATGCTCTTACTTGGTGGAACTCTTCTATTATACTGATAAAAGGACCATGTATTTAATACACAGTTTCACAAATAAAACTCTTTCTCTTTCAGTGACGCGTTCCGATTTAAATTCAAGTCATCGTCGGACTGTCAGATTTGACTTTTAACAAAGGCTACCCAGATTACTTGTCAACTAGCTAATTAGATCCTATCATGGATACAAAACTAGAGCTCTCAAATCCAGCATTTATATATTTATCCTGTGTAGTTATTCTTCTATTGAATGATTTATTTTTTGTCTTTCGTCTGTTTTAGGGAAAATCCTTTGTGGCGACTGCTTTTGCACTAGTGTAAAGGAAAACCCTTACAAAACTTCAATCATCGCCTTAAAAATGTCCTTAAGATATTCATGTGATAATTTAATAAATAAGTAATACATTATTTCTTGAGAAACGAGTATTTTAATTCTTTAGTTATTTTATTCCTTAAGCTATTTCACTGTAGTAAATGAACAGACTGATCTTTAAAACTTAATTTTCAACATCAAGTTTCCATCTATTTGTAGAACGTCGACCTACCCTTGAGTCATTGATGTATTAAGAAGAATGAAATAGCTTAAGGAATAAAATATAAAAATAGTGAAATATGTTAAGAAATAAAATAGTTTATTATATATATAGGACATTTTTGACGGCGATGCTTAAGGCTGTTCGATTTGCCCTTAACACTAGTGCAAATGGAATCGCCCAAAAAGATTTCACCTAAGACAGACAAAAGAAAGAAAAAATAAATAATTTGATAGATTAGCTAGACAGGATAAATAGTATGCTAGATTTGAGAGCTCTAGTTGTTTATCTATGATAGGATCTAGTTAGCTAGTTGGTAAGTAATCTGGGTAGCATTTGCTGAAAGTCAAATCTGACATACCGATGATGATTTAAATATGAATCGAAACGCATCACTGAAAGACAAATAGTTTTATTTGTGAAACTGTGTATTAAATACACAATCCTTCTATCTCCAAAAAAACAGATGTTTGTATACGCATTCCCCAGATTTGTAGCCCCTTCATCTGACACCTCTCAAATGAGGTCAATGACGAGGGACATACTAATATTGTTATAATGTGGAGAATATTAAATAAAAGTCAAGCAGTAGTCTTTCAATTTTGAAATGCCAAAGCACTAGCACGATGGAAAACTATACGTATATTGTACTCAAAATTAGATATCGATTAATCGTTTAATCCACAAAAAATGTATACGAAGATGTGATGTGCAGCTGCATCAAGATTATTTTGCGACATATGTAGACATACTTAAAAAAGGGGGAAGTCTTCTTAATTCTTTCTTGCTCTGGAAGGTGGCCAATATTATCGAACAAACTCGAATTCGAAGTTTATAATATAAGAAATGCAACATTAAATCTGAAGAAAGTTATTTGATTCGTGATGTCAAATATCAGAAAACATTGATGACTGTAAATACTTGAACGAATGACTCAATTTTGCCTCTCATTGAAATTGAAAAAGTTCATAGGCATGTCTAGCTTAAAAGCTTCAATGTTATATGCTATGTAATATGTTACCATATTTTCATATCTTTGAAAGACAATTTAATAAAAGTTACCAAGTATAAGTGAGTATAGATAAGTGAACTGCGTTATTTTTGTATTTGTACATATTAGAATAATTATACTGTGTGCTGTTTTGTCGAAGTGTACGTTTCCTATACATTATGAAAAATGATTCTTTGTGTAATTCACTTCTCTTTTATACCTGTATACAATGAGTACATAGTAAAATGTGATTGAAATCTGAATAATTATTACTGCCTTCGAACTGAAAAATTACAAAGTATTTCATTCTAGAAATACATGTCATCATTATTTTTCCTAAATATAATTTTAATTTTCCACCGGAATTGTTTGCTCAGTTATACTATAGTGGAGTTTACCATATAATGTCATTATAAACATTTTGGTCCGGCAAAAATGAACCCATTATACGTTTTTAGTCACTGTTGTAGGAAGAGAAAAGTGAGTTACTTTGTGACGGGCCGAATGAATTCGAATAAATGTTATGGATATTCTAATAAAGATGTGTGCCAAAATTGATATCTTGTTTTGTCAAACCAAAAATTACTGTACTAGACAAATATATATTTGGATTCTATTACATTTTTTCTTTATATACCTGCTCATAATAAACATCATCCTTTGTTTTTAATTATACAAGCGGCAAAATATAGAAATGTTGTATACTCGTATTTGATTCACTGAAATTTTTGAAAATATGTAATAAATTAGGATGACTTTTAACCAAGAATTATCTACAAAGCATCGTTGTTGGGAATCAAAAACCTTTCCTCTATTTATTCAGTGTCAATTGGAAACATTTCGGAGACGAGTTAGGCTACAAACACTACTGATGATCAATCTTTATCAGTGTACACAAAGTGTGGCCATTTGAGGTGACGGTGAAATGTGAAATTGGATGTATTTTATGGAAACGAAAATGAAAATATGTATTCCTAGACTTCGCATTACATTAAAACATACCTGGAAAATGTTTTTCCTTTATTTATAAAAAAAAATTCTTGAAGTTTAAGGTTGAATATAATTTTTCAGGCGAAAAAGTAATTCTAGGTTAAAGTCGAAAAAATTACCAAAAAATATTTATTGTCAATTTTGAGTGAATAATTATTTACCTGTTTACCTGAATGGATGGTAAAGCGAAGGTTTCCCAATATACAGAACAATAATAGTTATTATAATCATCACGCGATAAATACAAATAAATACCTTATAGAACTAAAATCTATTTACGATTCAAAACTTCTCCGATTTTTTAAACAAGTTACTTATACTCACGAACCTGATGTCAGCCTCTTCGTGGTTACAAGTGACTACTACCTGGACTAAGACATCCATCTACACGTTACGTATCACATAAAACTATGCGTTATGAACATTTCTGAGACAAAAAATGTAACTAATCTGTTTTTCCAGTTTTGAAAAACTTCACCATCAAGTTTAAAGGTTCATTTATTAAGCCATAAAGGTTCTTATACTTACTTGAATAAATAAAGAAATAGGTGAGATTTGGGAAAAGTTGAGTGCCAACAGAACCCACATTCTCCAAGATCGAAAATGTTTAATTTTTTTCGTATATTAAATTTCATAATCATCTTGAAATATATTTTTTCAAATAAATTTCTTATTTGTGAGGTTTTCCCGGAACACATAGGTACTCTTTGGAATTTTTACTTGCTGTTAGTAATGTAGTACAACATAGTACATTTGCTGAATTACATGGATTTTCGATGTAAAATGCAGCTCCTAAGTTAAGATGTGCGTTATTTACAAAGCGTACAAAATATGCACATTTCTATATTTTTCTATTTAGTAGTTTTTAAATTGTCCACTTAGTTCAAATCAACACATAGCTCTCATCAGGACCAACGCTATCCAACTATCAAAAGTCCTAAAATTCCATCCAGATCGTTATTTCTAAACTGATTATATTATTCTTGGTTACTAAGGAACCATTTTTTTATTTGAACAAAATATATTGCTCACCTAAAGATTTGACCTTGAAATCTTTAAAACTTTCGCCTTTGCTGACTCATATTTAATGATAGGGTGTACTTATATGGAGGCAGCCCTGGATCCCATATAATAAATAGCATCTATGACTTAACTCTCAAGTGAAACAAGTGTAGATATGAGAACTATTTATTAACTTAAAGTTATGACTATAAAAACATCACATTGTTTCAAATAAATTAGCTATTGCTTAATACATACGACCTACAACTAACTGTACTATATTTTTTTGATTCATACTATTAAGATGATAATGCTGAATAAACACTGACCATCCTACAGTTTCATCAAAGCATCTGTCAATATTGCTACTTCCATATGAATATTGTTTACGAGTCTCTGGATTTGTGGTTTGGAGTCGAGTACTTCAATACTTTGTGTGTAAGGATCATACCTAACACTGAATCCTTTTGGAATCGTGGCTGCATACTTTCTGTAAAAGAGTTACGATAGTAGCTATAACAATGGAATCAGATCATTTAATATCAAGAGGAATAATGGATATCAACCTTCAAATGATTCAATTGATTATTCAGCTAGTATCAAGTATTAAAGATTGTTTTTTTTCTGTTCTTTACAGTCCATTTATCCTGTTCTCAATTAAAATCATTAATTTGAGTTATGCTAGTGTGCAATGTGATGTGCGTATGGGAACAAACAATAATGTATTCACAGTTTGGTTACATCCAGTGTTTTATAAAATTGTATCACTATGTATACTATATTCTAGCCGTCTTTCTTTTTATATTGATGTATCCTGTTTCTATTATGTTTATAATTCCATGTTATTATGTGGTTTTGCACCACCATGAAACATTAATTAGTCATGTAAAGGTTCAAAGTCCGCATACATGTGGTTATATCCAAAGTACGTTTATATTCTATTTATATTAATAAATAAATTCATCAATGAAAGTGTTTCATATTAATACTAATGTTTACTGTTGATACTGTAGATATGAAAAATATTAGGTGGTTGAATTCTCATGACCAGTCTACACAAGTTTGGTCGTTGTTTTACTTGCTGGAAAACAGAGGTGAAGAAGACTACTTGCTCAATTAAATATAGAAATTATTTCAATTCACTTGACTAAAGAGTTTGCTAAATTAGGTACTTATCCAACTACGAAATCAAGTTGTTCACATCATACAAGAAACTAAATTTAGCTACCTAATTTAGAAACTTACTTTAGCTACTTAACACGTGTAAATTCGGCATAAGATAGAACCATGTTAGTTTTAGTGTAGGTTCTCAGGCTCGGCAAAAAGGACTTGCTGGTGTTCTTCTCCCCACTATTACAATGATTATAAC
The DNA here is from genome assembly GCA_949316355.1 of Bruchidius siliquastri. NCBI lineage: Eukaryota > Metazoa > Arthropoda > Insecta > Coleoptera > Chrysomelidae > Bruchidius > Bruchidius siliquastri. The sequence goes on along the minus strand of OX438532.1, from coordinate 23,206,621 downwards.
TAGAAGACTAACATTGTAGTCTGGTCAAAGCCTGAAAGCCTGGTTGAAGTTCTTCTCATATTCCAAGATGTTTATTTTGGCGGAAAAGTCGAGAACTCAATAACGAACATTGCCTTCTCTGATGTCGGGCATATTATCTTCCACAGCTCGAGCGTGAAAACAAATAGTATTATCTCGCTAGAAGTCAAGTGTGAGGCACTAAGTTCCTCGGAGCTTTGGTTACTGTCTAATAAGGCATTTTCGTACTCACATACAAAACGGATGACTGCGGACTTTGAGTCACCAAAGTACTTAATAATGTAAATGAATGACTTACATCATTTTCTCTTTGGCATCTTCAAAATCTTCAGCAACGTAGTAGATAGGCTGGTACTCGGTGATAGGGTACTTTTGCAATGCTGTTTTTGCTGGTTCGAAAGGCCTGATTTCGGCTTTGTCTTCCAGAGCATATTGCAATTCTCCGTAAGATGATAACAAACCGGCTCCGTAGGCTTTTACTTGATCGTGCTCACGGCACAGGCCGAATTCCACTGTAAACCAGAAGCACTGAAACAAATTACTAGTACGTTAGTCTCTGGTTTTATATCATTGATTTTTGTATGTATTTGAAATTAACTGTAGAACGCTAGACAATAAAAATTGAATAGTTGGTACGATTTATTTATTTATTTATTTCTCAGTAGGTACACCTGCTCAACAGAGAACTCCAATAAAAGAGCAGGGAAGATACAAACAAAGAAATAATCAAACATTTCCGATACAATACAAACATAAACTAGTATCTAGATTTACCACTAGGATATTGACGTGATTAGATAAAAAATAGGATCTTTCGTGTAATTTGTTCCCCAATGACATTGTTATTTGAATTTAAGTTACTGACTTATTATATCCAATCTATCCATCCAACCAAAATGCGACTGGTTGCAATTGCATTTGAAATAAAAAAATCTGATCGAAACACGACATATCTGAGACTCGAGTTATGGCACCACCCTGCTGTGAACTAAAATATACTCACAGTTGCCAATTTTTCTATGTAATCATCTGGTGCTCCAAGCGAAGCAAGACCGATCTGTTGAGAAAAATTTGCAAACTCAGGATCTGCAAAAAGCGGGGCATGTCCTAGCAACTCATGACATACATCTGGTTCTGGTGTATAGAACGGTTTGCTGGGATGTCGAATGTACTGAGTTGAATGGAATACTCTGAAAGCTAGACCCGCCAAAAAATCTCTGGAGGATAGAAGTCCAGCTACGGGACGCAAGGTAAAACCAGTACAGTCTGGAATTGAATAAAATGGTATGGTATCACTGGGAAAAACTGACTTCTACTAACTTCCTACCCCCTTCATTTTGGCGCCATCTTGAATCAAATGGTAAAATCGATTTTTCTCTGTTATTTTATACTAGGAAAAAATAAAAAAGAATTTTGCAGTGAAAACAATATCTACACAAGAAAAAAATTTACTAATTTGTTCATACTCAAGTTTTCATTACTTAAACAAAATAAAATGATTTCAGTTCTTTCGTCATTTATCATGCTATGTTATTTGGTTTCAAACATTTCCATACCAAAAATAGTGAAGCTTCAAATTCTCTACATTTTATGTAGGAACGTTATTTTTGTTGAATAAATGATTTTTTGTAAATCACTCCAGATGTTGAATAAACTTTTTGATTATGCATTTTCCATATTTTTCTTATGCAAACAACCTTCCATAACTTTTAGATATGTAATTAACCCGAAAAATTTTTACGACTATAAATACCTACAATCAGAATTTTTAGGTTGTAATTAAATTGTTTGTCATTCATTTGATTACTAGACAAGTAAAAAACAATTGTTAGAAATTCACTACATATTTCAGTAAACTATTTAGAAATCATTTTGTATTCCACATTTTGTGAAACGACAGTAGATTTTTATACAAATTATTTATTCAAAGTAAATAATTTTTGGCATTCAGTCAATGCAAACCGTTCCAATTAAACCTTTGATCTCAGACGGCGCCAAAGTTAAGGGACTAGAACCGTGCAAATTCAAAACTAGGCTTTCCTAGTTTTTCTATATACCCATGCAAAATTCTAGCTTGTTTCTTCCAGGAAAAAATTTCTAGGCTCTGCAAACATCAGTTGAGAAATTTAAAAAAAATTAAATTTGTTCTTGTATGTATATTGTGGGTGAAAACGTTTTTGATGAAAATATCATAGCTTATGATTTCAGCAACAACATTTACATATATAATTTACACTTGGATATCTAAATTGGTCAAAGAGATTCGGGTATTCATCCAACTTTAAAATTATTGAAAATAACAAGACAGGTGGAAACATATTATGTTTTTCATAAATATTTTCAACATAATTATAATAAAAATCTCTAGCAAATTGCGATCACCCTATTTTCTTACAGTAACTTTGTATGTTGAAAGATCAGAAAGTGAGCAATTCCGGCTACACATTTTATTCTGCTGGCTTTTTCAACAATGAGTAAAGAGAAAGCTCTACAATAAGTTTTTGTCAAACTTTATAGAGCTGTGCACCCATTGGGTTTATGCCATGGATATATAATTTTCTCAGCGACCAATCCGTATTCGTGGAAGATTTGCTTCCAATTTATTCACCATTAACGCCAGCATTTCCGAGGAGTTCCTCCAACGCTTATCGCTTTTTTGCTGTACATCAAGGGACTTCTAGAAATAACATCTAATCCACAGCTTCGCAGATACAGTCCCCGTATATCATATCTTTGCACAACCGTGTCGTTGGAAGCTAGAAGCTCTCTTCCGCTTCAGAAAATTGTATTCACCGGAACAACTGTAACTACTCTACAAGCCTTGAGTCAGACCATAGGTATTTGGAATACTATTCGCATTGGAAATGCGCTCTGAAGTATTCACAGACCGTCTCTTGGCCGTACCTGCCATTACAATAGATCACCACGGTCTGGAACATCCAAGAAGATGAACAGATTTATCGATGATCTATAGATTCTACCAAGATAATATGTTCCTCCCAACAGGCTCAACGAGCGCTAGAAATACTCGACGGGCTGCTACCCAACAGGTCGAAATGCCAACATCTTTTCCAAAATGTATTTTTTTAGAGGACGTCAGCGTTTCTGAATGAGCGGCTGGAAGTTTAATCGCCGATAGTTACAGTGTTCAGCATTTTAAGGTCAATGTTAATGAACATATATCATCTCACAGTACTAGGGAGCATGACATGTTCCCTGCCTTTGTGAGACGTTATATATAAAAAAACTCATAAAGATCATTATCATTCGGAGCTGTTGATCGTACTTTTAAATAAGTTGTAAAACGGTTGTCAAATTGAAGACTTTTTATAAGTAATTATATATCTGATAGAATTTTAAGGCATGGCTGAAAAATTTCATCATTTACCTTTGAGGAAGTTGGAGACATCTTCCAGCTGTGGTATGTTATCTTCTCGGTATCCGCAGTTTTCGACTAATAGTGGAAATACATGATTATGCTCTTTACATGCATGAGTTGGATATAGAGCCGTCAACTGTCTGAAGACTTTTCCCCACGTTTCAGTTTCTTCTTTCGTATAATCTACGTGGGGGAGCTTTTGACCATGTCTGAGAAAAAAATGCTCCATGAGTTATTTATTTAGGATATACCTAGAGATATTCGAATTCAAAAGGAAATTCACTAAGGCTGTTTATGACACTTGCACTTCTATACAAGATTTCAATCTCACAACGTTTCAACGGAATGAAATTTCACATTTCGCAATGATATTTGAACTGATCTATCTATTTAGTAGAAGATAAAGAAATGCATTCCCACCTATTTTATCAAATTAGCATTTAGAAATTCGGAAAAAACTGGTTTTGACGGTAGGTTTGATGCAAGGATATGTCGAATTTCGCAATAGGAAAATTTTTCCGTGATTCTAAATACCTATTCAAGATTGGTTTCAATCTTGCGGATTAGCAAATAAATAATTGTCAACTATCTTACTTCAACTCCTATAACCTAACTAAAAAACTTTTCATCACATAAAATGGAACCTACTTCTTTGAGGTTTTAGCAAGACAGACAATTAGAGCTCCGACAATATTGAATATATTTAATGGAAAGTAAATTGAATTGAAGTACATAATCCTTACTGGATTATGTTTCAATCCAAATTAGTCGTTGTAGAATTGAATATGCAATTGATATCCAACTGATTGGAAAGGTACTGATTATGTTGATGAATCATATCCTTTTCCTTTATGAATCAATTGCATTGACAGTTTTTGTGATTCTTCAACATATAATGGTACCAAAATTACATATGAACTTATTCATTTGAGTAAAACACTTTTTATGCCTGTTGTACATATTTATACCGATTTTGCCCGGTTAAAAATATATTTAGAGTAAAACGAAGCGACTTCTTCTCTTTGTGTAACTTCTGAAACTTATCATCATCAAGTCATCGTTGGCTGTCAGAGCAGTCAGTGGGACCTTAACTCTTGAATCATAGTATCTGTTCATGCTTGTCTCTCTGATTCAAGTCGCATCACAATCAAAATACTGTCATATAACATTCCCGTCTTACGATTAGGTGAGAATTATTCCTCTTATTTTTTACAATGATGATGAAACAAAATCTATTACCTGTAATTATAAGCGATATCAGCAAAATACTTCCTTCGTGCTCTATAAACAGAATCAGTGAATCCTGGATGATCGGAATCTAATTCAGATCCATAGGATAAAATTTGATTTGCGAATCGGTCGAGGTCCCTGATACGACGTGGAAACCATGGAACAGTACCTTTAAGAAGGAGATTATATAATATGGAATATATTTGGCTTTATTTTGAAAAATAGATAGATTAAAGAGAAGAAAGTAGTTTTATTGAAAAAGTTTCCAAATGCGGTACTTATAGTGAAAGATACTACGCCTTGTGCTGTTACATAATTTTCAGGACTTATATCAAATCTAAATAGGCTATATCGGTTATGTGAATATTACTCATCTCATATTTCAATTTAACTGTCAAAAAAATCTTTGGAAATCTTGATACTCAAAAAATTACAAGATTCAAGATATCTAAATTATATGTCTTCATATCCTTCGTTACCTATATTATCCTTATAGTCCCTGGAAATAATCTTGAGATACTCGCAATGTTCCTTAAGCTTACAGACGGCTTCCCCGAGATCACCAGAAGGTTCACACTCAACCATAAACTCATACTTGTTGGGGACCTTTGTTGAAGGTCTAGACTCAATATGACTGAGATTCACGCCATGTTTTTGGAATATGGCCAGGTACTTTGCTAGAGTACCAATTTCTTCGCCTAAAGGAGCAAAAAGAAGGCAAGTGCTTTGGGCAGAGTCTTTGCCTGTCTTGATGTAGTTTCCACCAGGCATTAACTTGGGCTGTAACGAAATTGAAAATATAGTTGTTAAACTACTTGACGACATAATGCAAATAAATGAAGTTTTTAAGTTGCACTAAAAGGCTGCTTATGACTACGCACAATGTTATGGCCTTGTGTTGTTTCTGGATTTCGAGGATTTGGCGTTGCACCAAATCGACTTTTCCATGATTATCAAATTACGATAGCAGTCTTTCATTTTCATCACTTAACTTTTTGAAATGGAAGTCAAATTTTGATAAAGAAAAAACCCGACTGGTGCATTGCTGGAATTGAAAATATGGGATGAGGCTTCGAATATAATTATAAAATATGGTAGATTTAACGTCGTGACTCTAAGATATATTGAGAAATTTATATTAAGATCTAACATTTTCAATCTCGACGATAATGCTGTATCTGTTAAGGTGATATTACTCACACATTTTCTCGTCAGAATTCATAAAAATGTTGAAATTACTTGATGGTAAATTGAGAAACTTTGACATTATACTTCACCTGAAGGCGGCGAAACTGATTATTTTAATGAAGGTTTTTAGTGTAGAAGTACAAAGTATGAAAAATATTGGACGAAGGCTGAAGAAGATTGTATGAATAAAGTTTCCGTAGATGAAAGCTATTCATCAGATGTCAGAGGTATCCTATATCTGTACTACAAATAGATTTCACAAACATAATAAGAATTTGATATTTTAGTATATATTGGAAAAGTGTGTATATAAATTTACATAACTACCTATAAACAGGTATATTAATATGATAACCCGTCTCAACATTTCATTGGAATATTCTGAAGCTTGTTAGAAAGTATGTATTCATGGAAAATGTTATAAAAATCTTATGAGGTTAATCCTTAACAAATAAACAAGCATCAATAGGAAGTTACCGGTGACCATGACAAGTATATCCAAAAATCCAAGTTCGAACAAATATTAATGACTTCTGAAACTTGCTCTGTCGTTATTTCTCCGGTTTATCTTACTTATACAGATCGCTACATTGAAATCACATTTGATATACAACTTCACTCACGTTTCGGCTGTCTCGGCCTCGCAATATATAGAGTGATAAAAAATAGGAGAACGAATAAAAATATAAAATTTTCTGAATCTGCCTGAACGCTAGTAAGTCTCTTGTATCAGTCATACGTGATTTTAGTTAGCTGCCAGTATAACTAACATGATTCGCATAAATATGTTGCTGTTAAGGAATTATATAAATATGAATTATTGAGACTGGCAAAATTAATCTTAAACATAATATAATGTTGTATTTCCAGGATAAGCTAAATCTTTGATCAAAAATAGTAGTAAAATTTCATCTTTTCCCAATTTATCTTGGGCCTATAATCGCTACCACTTGATGGCAGTAATTCAACATTCAAGTTGGTACTCTCACATATTTTCACAAGACAATGTCTGAAATTAGATCTCACTTTCACATATCATTGACACTTTATCTACAAACTGCTACCTACCATAAATATAAGGCAAGATTAAGTTCTCTAATCGATGTTCCTATTGATTTATATTTTTTGAAGATCCAACATTTGAAATGATAAATAAATGAAGCATTTTCTGGTTTTGAGGAGAATTGGATAAATATCTTAAGGCATAAAGTACCTTGAACGCTGATAATTGAAAATTAAATTTTGAACCTGAGAATAACTGACAATTATTGATTAACATTAATTGACTAACATCATTTTATTTTCCTTTATTTAGAACTGTGATAAAGTCTGCCGAAACGTTAGTTAATTTCTTTTATTACCCCTTATTCACAGGACTTTCGATGCCAGTACGCATACCGCATTTATGAGTACCGTGTTGTTCAGTATTTTTAAAATATTTCTGAAAATACGAGTATTTACTGAAATATGACATGAATAATGATTTCTAATTTCACACTCGGAAATTCTAATTATGAAGCCTACAACCTACAATATATGAGCATCATTCACGATGGTATTCATATGTTGAATTTCCTCTTTAGTATGCATTTGCGTAAAACTTCACCATTGATATTGACATTCAAATATAGTGTATTATGACATCAATCATATAAGGATGTTAATTCGTCCCGCAGCATGTGGCAATCGGAGAGTGTATCTACCATAGAAAATAACTTTAAGCAATCCGCCTATAGCAAGTGATTTCAAGGAAGTATCCAATGGTCAAGGTTATCGAATGCTTTAGAAACATTATATATATATATATATATATATATATATATATATATATATGACATATGACATCTTCTTGTTCACCATTGTCCATCACGTGAATTGTATGAAACCAGCCAAACTAGATACGGCCCACTTACCCTGGAAAGAACCATGTTGACATGCATCATATATGAGCAAGTATATTTTTATGTATTATGGATTCAAACGCTTTAGCTATGTTGCTCAGGATCACAACAGTCCTATATTATTCCGATTGTTTTTTTTGAGAATAGGTATAAGGCTGAATTTTCTCCGTACATTAGTATAGCAATCCGAAGTAAAATGAAAGTAATTAATCTGGACCACTTCAGACCGAGTATGTTTGTCCTGCTACTCCGTAATTCTCGATATATCTTATGTTTGAATATTACAGATCACATCAGAAATAGTCGCAAATTCACTTGAATTGGTTAAAGTTGGTTGAAATAACTGAGAAAGCTCATTGACTATAATTATCTTGCGGCGAAGTCAACGAAACATTGTCAAATATCATATTACTGGGAATACGACTACTAGTGACGATCCTACTTTTGCTAATATACGACCAAAAGCTATTTGGATTGTTACTGAATCTATCGTAAAAATGTGAGATCCAAATCGATTTTAGCTCTCCTCCGTAGATTCCGGAACACTTCAATATCTTGCGGATTAGATGTCATCTCCAACATATTTAAATGCAGGAAAGTGGAATATTTTCTATATATCATGCGCCACAGAAAAAACCGATGGCTGCAGTTAAAGAGAGGACCTGGACGCAGAGGTATCTGCTGACTGGTAAATCTCAGAAAATCGAGCCGCTAACATCAACAGAACTTTTCAGAACAGCGCGGTTTTGTACAAAATACGATGGCCTAATGTAATCACCATTATCAATAGATGATAGGCATTAAGAGAAGGAAATTGAATGAGTGAACGGATAATTACTATCTCTAGGTAGCGTCCTGAGAACATTTTAGCTTCCGAAAACCGCAGACAACAACATAAAACACGAGTAGCAAAAAAAGCGTGTGGTATGCTCGAAACACAATGTTGCTATTGCAAAAACTGTTAACAGGTTAGAAAATATGATCACATAAAAAATTCATGAACAATAACGATTACAAAATATTCACGGCGGATTAAACCTAAAACATTTGTAAAGTCAAACAAATATTTTTTACGAATAAAGAAAATCAATCTTGGATCGGAAAATACTACGAGTAAATGAGAATGTTTCGGTACTTCTGTTACATTTCCATTGATATAAAATGAGTAAGAATGTAGGTGCACATGATGAGGAAAAATTTTAAAATTAGTAAACATTTAGGTTCCTGCTTTTGTTAACCTTTAGTGATGTGTCAAAAAAAGCAAACTAACAAAATTAGATTTTTGATGATTTTCTATTCTTCTCCAAGGTTTGTGCACCAATCGAAATATAATTTTAATTCCGCCTATTTAGGATTTGCAATTATTTATTCGCAACAATCCGTTTTTGACATTGACAAATTCTTTAAGTTCAGTTCGCTATTAATCTTTTGGAAAATTAGAATACGTTTTTCGGTATTGTGAGCTTCTACATAACGATGTTTTTTTGTTTTGTTAACATTATTTGCGGAAAACTCAAGAAGATTGACCTCAGACGATAAAATGTTCGGTCTTCGTAGAAACCTGATAATAACGTGTGAGTTAAACAAAGAGTCTGTTCCAAAAAGAGAGAATAGTCCAATTTGTTATTACAACTTTAACATAATCTTACAAAAGATAATATGATTTGTCATTTTAGTAGTTCTATTTTATGTAGATGCATATTTATGGAGATGGAATTATGGAAAAGCTTCAATATGCGAGAGAATCTACGATTAAGGAATTTATATTTTTTGTGGTTCTCCCTCAATAAAAATAAAAACCATATGATGATATATACATACGTCTCCAATAATCTCTATAGGAATTCCTTTGAAGTATTTTGTCTTCATTTTTAGCAGTGAAATGGATCTCTTAGCTCATCACTGCTCACAAACAACTGAAGCGTAACCAGCAAACTTTCTTCAGCTTATATAGATATTTTTATATTTTGAAAGGGAACATAGCAATATTCCAAAGAAATTGCATCATTTTAATGGCGGGTAATTTAATGTCGTTAAGGTCGTCAAAACAAAAAAATTTGGAATTCCTGTAACGAGGAAATCATAAAGGATATTTTCAGATGAATTAATTTCAGAGGTAAATAATATTCTTGATAAAGTCTAAGAATAATAATGGAATACTAATGAATTATATATTTTTGCATAATGTTTATATACCTGTATGATATAGTTGTTTGATAGCTGATATATGTATGTTCAAAAAGAAGGTACAAAGAGTTGTGACGAGCTGATCGATCTTATCGTGTATGTATATCATTTAAATACTCTGAAAGTGATTGCCTTCTGGATCATGCTAGCCTTGAGGAGTGAAGATTGTAGCGGTTAGATCGGGTAGGCCGTAAAGTACTCAAAATATCTCAGTTTATACCAAATCTATGAAGATTTGATTCATATACTCAGATATTTGATATACCATAACAATAACAAAAGATTCCATACAAAAGGATTATCTGACAGACGAACAGACTGTCTGTCAGAAAATCCTTGGTTCCGCTATTACTCGAAGCACGAAGAACGAAAAGGCTTTGACGTTTTTGAGAATGGGATCGTGGCAGCGGTCGCCAAAAGAACAGAAAATGTAAGACCTTATACTTCAATTACAGACGTCCCCGAGGTCCCGGGCCCTCTAAAAAATGAGTTAATGTCAAAATTAGGGGGAGGAGGTGGATATATATTTTATGCGTTGGCAATAGAGGCTGTTTTAACAATTAACTTTTAATGCTGGTAATCCCTTATACTTGTCAGGCATATATGATTATTCACACATTTGTCCTCATAATATACAAATTTGCACTATTAAAATAAAATAACTTAAACACATAAGAAATTAAAGTAACTTTTTTTGACGCATTTCACTTTCAAAATCGAATATTTTCAAAGGCTACCCAGCTACCCACCTAGTGTTTAAAATCTTGCATTCTGTTCATTCTGTCTAGCTATGGTCGATTTAATTATTTTATCTTTTCATCGCCATAGTGGAAATACTTTTTGGTGGCTGCATTTTCACTAGACAAGGTAATTAGAATGAAGTTTATAGACTAATACTTTTGACAATCTGTCCATGCTATAAAGATTAAAACGAAACGTGTCCAAAAAGATACAATTTTGATGGGAGAGTTTTACCAAGTAAGATCATGTACAATCTTGAGAATTTAAACCATTTTATGTTTTTTACAAGTTGCACAGCATTTGAATTTTTTTCTGGAAGGCGAAGTAATTTGTTTCGCTTCAGTTTTGTCAGCCTTTGCTACAGCTTACTGCATTTTAACCAAGTAGTTTGACTCGGAATTTCACTTAGAGCTTTATCAGTTTTTTTAATATTTTGATATTGAATTGTTCATCCACTTGTGGTAATATTTGGATATATGTATTGGATGCTATTTTTCTGTAAAACACATAAATGATATGAATAAATATAGTTTCAATGAGTGCAATGGTTCCAAAATTTATTCTAAATATTTATTTCTGGTGATACTATTGCGTGTGAATAGACTAGACCACCATTACTGCTACTACTGTATGTGCTAGAATCTAATATGCAGAACGTAATTTAGATATAATTTTCCTTATTAGTGTATCTACTTGGAATAAAAGGCAAAAAGCTCCCTTTCTCTCATATATTGACGCCTATGATAAGAAAACAGGTATATTGTACTACATAAATAAATAAGATTCCAAGAACAGGTTTGTAGTTCTAGAAACAGGTGTACAAACAATCAACACGCATTGAAGAATTTCTGAAATTACTCAATCGCAAAACCAAATGATAATTTTGTTTATATCAATGTAGCGAGTGAGCTATAAACATTTTGTTGTCATACAAATGCGTAGTTGAGTATTTCATTGTGGGGAATTGTATAAAAATATAAATTTTATGACGTTCACTTAAGAAATTATTGTATTTTTTCAATTAGGGCAATCAATTCCTATTTTTTATGAGTTAATGATATTCACCATTTCACTGCATTGCAGAAAATATAACTGAAAGTGGAAAGTATGTTACTAGATAGTCAATTGTATTTGGTTTTATCCGGAAAAAGTAAAACATCTAACTATCAAGACACACTTCGTTGACACTTACATAGTTATTAATGAAGAATAGGTAGTTCTTTTTATAATTCGGTGACCCTCATTTTAACATCACTACTATATAGTATTTGAACCACGATATAAACAAATTCACTCATTTTCTGTCCTTTATAGATCGCATTTCCTATGAAGATACAAAGTTTTTCACATTACATAATATTCATATACAAAAATTTTTATAGGAATGTAGCTTTTATATAAGTACCCGTAACCATTTTGTATTCATTTCTATGCGTTATTGAAAAGAGATTAAGGGAATCTATAAGACTACATTGGTCTTATGAGTTTATGATATTAAAGACTTTAATTAAAAGAAGTATTCTATCTGGAAATGTACACAAGTAATTATTCTATTTATTTTATTTTCTGGCGTTTCCTGAGAGAATAATTTAACAATTGATTAATTAATATGGCCTCCTACCCTCATGAAGCCAATTATGCAAAAAATCTTTTTTTCAAATGCTGGTGTTTCCAAAAATAAAAATGTTAATTTAAATATGTATTCTCTGTTGGCATCCTTCTGTTCAAATTCAAGCTCATATTCTAATATGAAAAAATCCTGATTGTTATTGACTTTCATAATTTTTTCTGTATTATCTACATTCACTTCTACCGTTATACATGCCCAGTGCATTTTACAATTGGTTTTACTAAACATATATAATATTTCAAAGTGATTACATCCATTTTTGGAGGCATTTTCTTAGGCCACTTCCCAAATAAAATAAAATCCAGATCAAATACCAGCAATCGCTCTCTAACGTTGCTCCGCAGAACTTACACCCGTGGTTTGCAAACCGTTTAAAATATCTTACCAGCGAGGCTGGTTCCCTACTAAATGAAAGATCGGTTGTGCGCAATCCAACCCCAAGAAAGTTCAAAAATACTGAACAAATTTAGAAATATGCACGTACAATTTTTTACAAATAAGTTTTGAAATCTTCGATCCGAAAAATCTAGCATATTGTAGAACGATTAAAACTTACTTAGATTTTATGCTAAGTAGGCCATAAAAGATTGTTAGGGAAAACGTAGAAATGGTGGCAATAATGATAACTGGATAACGTATATACTTACTTCGACTCTACACAAAACTTCTCTACCACCTCTGTTTGTTTTCTGTCTTTCTCCTGCCAGTGGGCGAAAAATGTCGAATTTGAGATATTATATTTTCTTGATGTTTCATAACATATACATTGCTAAAAACCATGTCATTAAATTTTTTCGGATGTCTGTGTGCGGTAATCCTTAACACCGTTATAAATCTGAGAGTACTTTTCGGATTTTGATAAAGGCTACTACTGTAAAAAGGGCCAAAATAACGTACAACCTATAATATGTTGACTTCGGTTATACTCCATACTTGTTAGACTCATATTATTGTTCATACATTTATATTCAAATCACCAAATTATAGATAATTGTCGGAAGCTGTTAGAATTTTTCTGGACGATACATCCGAATTATATTAGAATTTCAAAAAAATGAACAGAGTATTATTTGTGAAATATTGTGTTCGAATTACACAATGTTTATCTGAATAATGGAATAGTTCCGCCAAGTAAGAGCATCTATAATAAACATGATATGCACTTTTTACACGTTAACGACATTTGTTGTTTGAGTTGTTTTGGTTCTGCTTCATCACACTTACTATCATCTACTACTTTTCAACAGAATGCGGATCCTAAATAGTGTGTAAAATACCTTCTTTAAAAATGGCGACAACCACCCTGTATTATACGTGGTATCAGTATATTGTAGTAAGGGTTTGGAAATATTGGAAATTATGGATAACCCCAAAATGTGAATTGTGAAGTTTGGAAATTATAACAGGTTTACTTTATCAATGATTTCATTAATTTTAATCCATAATATTAACATCCTCAAAATCCAATCAAATTATTTTTTTTGCTATTAGACCACCTCCAATGAAATTATTTCCAACATAAAGCAGCCATACCTATTAAATCTTAAATACATATCCTTATTTCTGAACTATCAGTTTACAGGTGGGATGTCAGCGTCAACATACTTGACGCCATTTTGGAAGTTGCGCTGGATTATTTGTTAGTATGCAGGATATTAAAGTAGGAAGTGATGCGTATATCAGACGTAATGGGTTAACGAAATGTGACACTATGTTGTTTTATTGATTATAGAAAATTACTTTTTGTTCGCTACGTTAAATGTGGACCCACTACTTACCACATCCTTGGGGCTGCTGCTTACATCTTCACCAAAATTATTCTTTTTCAATGCTATGTGAATAGGATTACTCGACTCTCCCATCATCTTGAAACTTCAAGTAAGTTACTATCTCTTCCGCTACTGGATCAGAACTGGTTATATGTAAAACGCATGAATGCTTTATATTTACATAGAGAAACTCGTTCTGCCATATATGAATATTTTTCAATCAAAGGACGGTTCTTATCTGCGCACAAGATGTCTCGTTACATACAGGGTGGTTTTTCAATGCGAGTCTGATACCTCTGTTTTTAGGGAAAACAAGAAAAACAGTTTTGGTTCGGTTTTTGGAACTGTTGATATTTGGAAATGGTTGAAAAATAAAAATATTGAAATACTAAACTTGATGAAACCGCCAGTCTGTTATCATCATCAGAAAAGTGGTTTAAAAAGTCATTAATGCAGCGAGGGGCCCATCAGGTGCATTCTCACCAAGTCGAACTTTCAACACCTGGAAGGAGCCTTTTCCAAAAGCCACTCTTTTGGAGAATCTCAGCATTGTGTAATGTGATGCCGAGGAGTTGTTCACCGATGGTAACAATTTGCATTTGAAATCAATGTAAATAGAAATGTATCTTCTGACAGCGCTTCCTGCATTTGCGAGAACTTAGCTATAAAAAATCTCTCGCCTTTGTTTTAATACCACATCACGTGCGACTTTAATACCACTTTCAAAAATGTTGTAAGCGTTTGAGCAAAATTGACTAATCAACATTTAAGGTTATAATGAAGGTCAATTTGACAAAAATCACTCTAAAGATATCCGATATAGACTCTTAGCTCATCAGAATTGACTAACATATAGCAATTTTTGCATCCGGGGTAGTTTCAAACCATAACTATGCTAAGCATTATCTCTGACAAGATTATTGAGGGGGTGCCTCGGGTGAAAATTTACATAGATCTATACACACACACTTGTGACAAAATTTTGAATTTGCATCAAAAAGTTATGTTCCATCTTTCGCATTCCATATGTGCTCTAAAATTAAGGACAAAACTAGTAGAAAAATGATTGCAATATATTAATATGAATTAAATATTTTCATGTAACTGATAAAATACTTTATCGTTCTTATCTGAACATCCACAATAAATTCTTCATGAGAATGTAGAATGATAGACTATGAAATATTGATAAAGACATAAAAATGATATCGATAAATGTATAAATGTCCATACCAAGTTTCTGTGCGTAGATGTTTTGCTTTGGGTCAAGATTATGTTTAAACTCTTTTTAAGCATAAAAATAGTTGGATATCTTAAACATCCGGCTTCTAAGTTGAAGCAACGATATTTTCCAGTTGATAGAATATGCGCATGAAATCTGTTAAAAATGCTCACTATTTGATAATAGCATTGTCTGGTTTCCTGATATCAATGCTGTATAGTTCATTAGTTATTTTGCGATATTATATCTTGGCATAGGGTGGTGTATTCACTACGGTCTTAGAAACGTTACAAATAATACAAAACACTCTTTTGAAACTTATATATCGTAAAAATATGTTATTTAGTACCAGAGCATTAAGGAATTTCAAATTATAAGGCTTTACATCAATGCGTCAAGGTATATTCTAAATTGAGTAAATAGGAACTACTGGAGAACAGCCATACTGAATCAATTTCTAATAGGCACATAATAATCCGCAGTTTTAAAAAAAAATCAATCAACGTTCCTTCTTTTTCTTTGGTCCAAAATTCTTCTATCTAAAATTTCATAATATCTTAAATCTACCCGAAATATCCTAATTATACATGTGTAACGTAACTACACCCTTCATCGTATAATTTCAGGCCCTTATATATATCTCAGTATTTGCTGGTTTGCTGCCATGCCGAATGTCAAGGTTAATTTATACATGACATTAATCTTAAGAACACTCGTCTGAACATGTAGGCAAGGCAGGCAGTTGTACCTAGGCTTTATTAATTGGTTGGATGATGTGTTCACTCGAATGTATGTTTCTTTAGGTTTATATATGTAAAAGTTATATCATGTTATGAGTTATATTACATTACATTAATGTGAATAATAGCATTCAGTTAGATATTAAACGTGCAGATCGAATGTCCACGATATAGAAATACCCGTAAAACGCACTTTGTGCATGAAAGAACGATATGCACTTTTCTAGAATACAATTCTTGCATCTCTGAAATATCACACAACACTGTCCTGAAATACTCAAGGTATTATTAAGTGTCATAAATAGGACCTGCTGCTCACATTTCGTGAGTTCTTAGTAATTGAAAATTAAACAAATAATTACATATATGTGAATTACTTCCTGAAATCATAATACTCATTCCAGCATACAACAGATTTATTTAACATGGATCATATTTTTGTTAGCGATTGTTTGTTTATTCGGAGCCGACGTTCTGACACCTCTTTGTACTGATGCTTTAACTGGAGTTTTTCTACCCAAATTGGCTTCAGACTGTGTTGATAGGCTAGTGGCAGCTTTTTGATCGATACTTTTGCCAGTTGAAGATCTAACAGCCTTCTGTTCCAAAATTTTTCCTGTTGGAAGTCTACCAGGCTTTTGATCCCCGCTTTTTGCTATCACAGGCTTGACAGGTTTTTGCTCCGCTGCTTTAATCGGTGCAGGTCTCACAGGTTTCATCTGAGCAGCCAGTTTGACAGATTGTGGATATTTCTTTGTCTGTGACTGAGTTCGTTCGGCATAGACCTTTTTTATATATGCTAGACGTTTCCTTAATACTTCTTGCCATCCCATATCTTTAGCCATCTTTTTTTCTTCTGGAGAAGGCCTTCTTTTAAGTACTTTCACAAAGATCAGCATCCACACCGAGTCCGTATTACATAACTGAAATTTTTTTTCAATTAACTAAATCAACCTAAATGATGCTACTTGCGTTGACGTCCGCGCGGTGGTACCAGTTTAAAAATAAAGTTAGATTTTGATTGGATTTTAGAGCTGTTAAAGATCTGACTTGTGTTGATAATTTTGAACACACTTATTATTGAAGAAAGTTTACAAAATCCTCTCTATCACCGATACTTCCAAGACTTGCTGCAAGTGAACCAAAAGCTATAAGATTCGATTGTCAGAATCTTTATTTTTAAACGGTTAGACGCCATTTTTATTACTCCCGTAAATATCGCATTATCAAAAAATCCTTTAGGGCTGTTCAAAATTTTGTGGTGTGTATATTTTGAAAATATTTTTACGTAAATGCGTAGAAAGTACCGAGTTGATGTGGTTCACTACATATTTTATGATAATTTCGCTAATTCTAACGAATTTCCAAAAGATAACCTTTTTCGCGCAAGCTCACAAAAGCAATTAATAAATATTTCCTTTAAGATATTGATGATAATTCCGCAATCAGTAGAAACATTTTAAAAACCATAAAGTTTCTCCGTGTCTGTCATAGTAGTCACAAGGTTTTAGAATTTCATGAAATGCTTGATGTTACCCAATAACTGAAACCACAGTTATCGAAAATAGTTCCATCACAAGTTTTCTTTAGAAGCAAATAAGCATATACTTGGCTAGGATCGAAAGGTATAGAAAGTGACTAGTACACAATCTTTATAATGTAATGTTAAGCCGTTTGTAAAAAAAATTATTGCGTGCTAACCCCTCCTTGCCCCGATTTAATCCCATTCCAAATACTTTTTATCACGGTCTGGGACCGCTAAAATGCCTAAAATGAATATGTGATACTGGATCTTTTCGTACAGCAACCGCAAACAGAACAAGTTTTAATACTCGCCAAACCACAATCCCGACACGTGTTTCGCTAACAATGTCAGTATCTTCAAGGGAAGATTAAAGCTGCTTTAATTACTTCTAGCAACAATATATTTCAATAGAAACGTCAGCATTTTCATTCATTTATACTATGTTGTTTCAGTGATCCATACCCAGCAAGCATAAACAAGATGAAATAACTTAGAAGACTGGTCATAAAATGACGAGAAATCACCCAACCTTAACGTGGAAATGATCTAATGTTTCAGACTGATGAGGCCATGTAGACCTCGATAAGACGTCACCTGCTAAAAGAAAAGATCTAATGTATATATATCATAAATAAGCAAGTAAAATTATTTTAAAAATAATGCTTTTTTTTGTTACAGTACAGTTCACAATGAAGATCCAAGATTGAAACTGTTTTAATCTTCAACTGAAGATGCATTCAAAACACGTGTCTGGTATGAAACACGTGAGTGGTAAAACAGAGAGACAGAGACAAAGAAACTGCTTTTTGAAGGGTCAGACATTACTTTTTACGATTTTTGGCGAAATTAGACTTCTTATCTAAAAAGAAAATGCACGCAACATTGTATGACACATTTTCCAACATATCCCTAAGATTAATTGAGAATATGCATTTCATTCCTCATTCATCAAATCAGTCACAATTAATGCCCATACGCACTATGCGGTTGGCCGCATTGCGAATAACCGCCCGGTTCGCCGCAGGCGAAGAAGTGTACGAGTATGTAAAATAAATTCAAACCGTAATCTCTATTCGCACTGTCACACGACTGACCGCAAGCCGACAGAAGCACTCGAAATGATAGTAAAGTACGTTTAGTAGTCATATGTGGTTTTAGTTATCGGACAAGACAGGTAACATGAATTGTAGATACAACCAAATCATACGTTCCATCATTATATTCTGTTATGTTATACCAACCTCATGAAATATTTTTGATGTCTGAGCTAAACGAAATACATCATTAACTTCCAAGCAATCAATTATATTCAGGAATGCTTTGGGAGGTAAATTACCCAATTTTCTCCTACCATAGGCTAAATCATGAAGGTAGTCCATCACGTTCTTGCCAAACACATTTTTTAATTCCTCTTGCAAATACTTATCATATTTGAAGTCTTCTATATCAGAAAATTTTGTTCTTGGATAGACGTGTGGCCCGTGAGTGATCTTCCAAGCATGTAACAGTAGCTAAAAATGTAAAGTAGTAGAATTCAGTCGCCAGAAATATAATCGTTAATTACTAGTAGTTATGTAATATATTACTCAGAGCAGTGCTCAGCTGTTTTAAATGTTAGAATTAGGAATAATGTTTTTGAAGATTTGTTCAGAAATACTTTCGATCAGATTCGAGAAAGAAGTTTATCTTTCTATTTGAAATATTTTTAGATGAATATTTTTTTTACGTGACACTATTACTAGAATCTAGACAAATCCCTGAGAAAGTCTGACCTGGAAGACACTATAATTTGGTATATTTCGGACAAAGTTAACAGTTTCATGCCTTAAAGAATGATAAAGTTGCAATATACAAGCGTAAAAAGATGAGCGACCAAAAGCCCATTTCGTTGCCTCGACTTTTTTTCTGTAGAATGAATTAGAATTTGGGCCCTGTGGAGAGATGTTATCCATATATCTGCTGGTTTTTCAGCCTACTAGATTGGCCCGGTGGGCAGCATAGGGACTGATCCTTATTTGTGGTGGTGAATGGATATAATGGATATGTCTCGGATGTATTTCGTTCCCCAGATATTTGTTTTCTCCAACACTCTTTGCTGTACATTAACGAATTGTAGGCAATGTCATTTAATACAATCTACAGCTTTGCAGATTAGAGCATGTTTATATCCTGCATGGAATCATGCAAACTACTACTATCTAGAGAGACCTTACATCGGCAGGATCATCATGTTGTTCAAATCAAGGAATAAATCAGGCCAATTATCAATTGGAGTTCAGTTCAACGCACAGACAACTCAGGCACTTCTCGAGTCTTCTCATATAAGTAGTGTACAATGAATATTGTGTATTGAATTATCTGTTTGTCCTGAGCTGTTGTGCATTGGAGATGTATCTTAGAAATACGGTATTTCTGCCATTAAATAGGATGTAGGGGGTTCATAAACTAACGTCTTCCAAGTAATCCCGGGAATGGGTTGAGGCCAGCCTATCTCCAATGCAGGAAAACAGTACGAGGAGATGCACAGTCACCTTTGCACTATACGCTGCAATCGCCCCGACATCGGAATCTGGGTGGAGCCAAGTGGCCTCACGGTTTACATCTACGAGAAACCTATCAAGTGTATAATGAATAATGGCGTGTCCAGGATCAAGAAATTCCGGAGGTAAAATACATGGCCATAACAACAGCACTCTGATAGGCTGCAAGGCCAATGGAACATATTGAGGGTCGACCTGACGAATAGATGAGATTTTGTTTAAAACATAAATTCTGTCTGCAGACAGATAAGCCATAGATCCTGGCACTGTCAGATACCCAATTTGACACCTAATTCAGACGAAACTTTGACATATGCAAATATGTTAAATCATAGACGGAAAGACCTTGCACCTGATATTATTTGGCTCAGACTCTTTCAACAATTTCTCTAAATTTATTCGTTTCATTTACAGACCACAGAGTAGCAAAATTCAGAGAGAGCTTTCATATGGATCATTTACTCTGAATACCTTACACTGAGAGAGTATGAATCAATCGTCCCCTAGAGAAAAAGCTGATACATTAAGGTAGGTTTCCACTGCTTATTCTATAATAAACTATCGAGGAGGTACTCTATGCATCCATTTATCATCAGAGTGGGTTCAAAGAGGCCAGTAAGCCTCCGGCACTGGGATATGAAATACATTCTTGAATTGTTGAACAATGAGAAAGCTACTGGTCCAGACTAAATACTAGCAAACGTATCCATATATGTGAGGGAAGTGCATATGTTTCCGATGTATTTACCATCAACGCCAGAGTCAGCGTGTCTCAGAGATCTGTCCTTTCTCCAACGGACTGTTGGAAATAACATCCAATCCATTCCACAGCTTCACAGACGACAGCCAACTTATTTTCTGCATTGTACCATGCACACCACTACCATCCTGAGAGACTTTGCATCGATGAGAGTAACGTTTTTCAGATCAATGAGGACATGGAAAGAATTGTCGAATGGGGATATATAAATGGTATTTAGATCAACGCATGAAGTACTGAGACAGGTACCGTGATAAGAAAACTACGTGCTGGTCTGCCAGCCATGCAGATAGATGGATGCCCAATACTCGAATCAACTTCCATTAAGCTTCTGGGGATTAATATGAGCATTAACAAGTCCCAGTTTGGTTTTCGAAACGCTCTTGGTACCCGGGAAGCAATATTTGCCTTAAATATACTTCTTCAAAAGTGTCGCGATCAACGCAAAGACATTTTCGTATGCCTCATAGACTATGAGAAAGCATTCGACAGGGTACAATATGAAAAACTTATAGATATATTGAGGAGTACTCGAGTTGTAGACACAGACATACGCATTATTAAGAACCTGTATTGGTGACAAAAAGCAGTAGTTCGGGTCAATGAAAACCCAACCGACGAATGCCACTGTTGTTCTACCTATATTCTGATAAAATATTTAAACAGGCGTTGCATGACCAGGATTAACGGCGAACTGATCAATACCATTCGCTATGCCGATGACACCGCAATCTTATGTGATGATCTCCAGGACTTTCAACGTCTTTCAGACTGGGTCAACGTGATGGGACAAGAAATGGGTCGAAACATAAATGTCACTAAAACTATGTTTATAGTTTTCAGCCGTCAGCCGTATAATTATGCTTCACTGCAAAAAAATGGACAGAACATTGAAAGGATTTCATGTTTCAAATATCTTCGCTGCTACATTCCAGAAAATCTCGACCCACATAAAGAAGTCAAGTGCAGGATCAAGTCAGCTCGCGCAATCTTTCAAAAAATGAGATCACTCTTCTGCAATAATAATCTAAATTACAAACTCTGCCAGAGTATGATCAAGACCTTAAAAGCAGCAACCATTAATCGTCTTGAAGCATTTGAAATGGGGCTACACAGACGTATGCTCCGAATTCCATGGGAAGCCATGCAGACAAATGAAGCGTTTTTACATAGAGCAAGCGCCGTCCGTACTACTAATAACAGTTAAATGCCGGAAGCTGTCCTATCTAGATCACATATTCAGGGGGTGATCGTTACCGTATACTTTAACTTATAATGAAGGGCAAGATAGAAGGACGTAGAGGAGTCGGTAAAAGACAAGCCTCGTGGTTAAGGAATCTTAGAGAGTGTACCGGAATTCGAGGCGCAGGACAACTCTTGAGACTCGCCGAAGACAGAGCACAGTCGCCAATGTGATTGCCAACATCAGGAGAACCTGATATGCCATTAAAAGAAAGAAAGAAGAAAGAATGACAAGTCCTGCACAATAATTTGGTGATTTTGCTACGCCGGCGTTCCAGAAGCTAGGAATTCTCTCCCACCACAGAAAATTGTATTCACAGGAACAGGTACTGCTACATTACAAGACTCAGATTAGACCATCTCTGTAATATTGCTCGCATATGTGAATTGCACTCCAAAGCACTCTGTGGACCTTCTGCACACAATCCGCAGTACGTTTAGTAGATGCGCCTAACCTTACAAAGGAACTCCGTCAGAGATAATTTGATCCGACCTCTACAACGGTCGGATCAGACGATATCTGGCATACTGCTCATCATGTGGGGCTCTGCGCCGAAGCATTCCCTTTTGGATACAAATCAGTGGATAGGCCTGGCTTCACAAAGGACCTTCATAGTTGTGGTTTGCTGGTTTGTTCCTGTTCCATATATTCTACCATGTTAAATGTTCAAGCGTGCTGCCTCGCATAGTAACACCAGTAGAGCGGTCATTAGAGTGGCTTATTGAGCGCATCCTATTTCAAAAGTAATCTTCCTCGAGAATCTCGACGCTGTGGGTTGCAGTTTACACCGTTTCAAAGTCAATGTGAATAGATATTTATCTTCTCGCAGCGCTTCTGAGGCGCGGTAAGCTTACTGCTTCCGTGAGAGGTTATCCATTAAAAAGGGTCTGCATAATTCAATATTCCATCTAGCAGAGCTATTCTTTTATACTGCTTTTTAATAATTTCTAAACTTGTAGAACAAAAAGCAATGTATTCGAGAACTTTATGCGTATGTGTATCATTTGAAAATTCAAAATAGATAATTTGGTATCCAATATCACAGAGATACTTTAGGTGAAAGCGTGTTTCGAAGACATATTACAAATCCTTTCTTGAGCAACTTGTTCTGGGCAGGCAAGTCTATTGAATTAATTTTAAAAAAAAGTTGAAGTATCGGTACGTCCCTATCAGATTTTTTGGTTTGCAATAGCCAGAATATTTAAATATTAGGAGATACAAATAGGATTGGGAGATATAAAGCCAAAACATAATTATCGTACCTATATAACTATTTTCACAATATCGATAAATTACTTTCTGCACATATTGCAGGCACATTTCCACTCAATCTTAACGTAACGGTAATTCATGTTGGGAGGAGTGCAGAGGGAGGGAAGTAAATCATCCTTCATCTATATATTTTTAATCAACCATCGTTTTCCGAAATTTTCGTAAGTTCTTAATTTAAGCCTCATGTGACCCTTCGCTCAGCATTCCGATTCGCAATTTTTTCTGTACCGTGGATGAACTGAGATATAGGAAACCACGTATGCACCTTCGCGTACTTTCGGACCGTTTCTAAACATTATATTTGAATGATGTGTGTACTAGAAAGTTGGTTAAGCAGAGCCTCTTGAATCGTCTCTTTTGGTTAGGAAGTCTCTAGCGGAAAACGCCTTCAACTGGTAAATATACTCTTACACCTAAGATATTTGCATTTTACTTGTTTATTATTAAATCAATAGTTGAGGAACTCGGAATTTTGCACATCAGTAATTACTTAATACACATTTCACTCATCACTTACTCTAACACTGCAATTTCGCAACTTTTGTGCAAATGATTTAACCAAATTTTAACAAAACCGGCGATTCTAATTCAATAGCATTTTAGTTCATCATCAGTTCCCTCACACCTCGCAAAAATGTGTAATCTTTAATTCAGGTAGCAATATTAATGGCCGACGTATGTGCCCAATTCGTTGACCACCATCACTGCTCCTATAAAGGCTGATGCAGGCTCAATCGTGATTAGTAGGGGCCCGGAGCAAATGGCCTCTCTGTAATGTCCCAGCTCAAAGTAAAAGATAGACAAATGTGAAATGTAGTGCCAAAGAAAAATACTAATACTATTATGAACAAAGTAAGTAATTCCCCGTTATATCTAATAAAAATAAGAACTTACATTTGTTTCAGTTATAGTCAAACCATAATAATCTCTGCAGGGTGCTTCAGCTCTTGCGTAAAGTTGAAGCAATATCGGAGTCTTTGGGAAAGACACATTTGTCATCGTCAGAAATGAAACTTGTCAAAGAGACATCACTTGGAGTTTCGGTTTCCACTAGTTAGTGCTCTGTAGTAACAGACCCAATACTATATGTGCCTGAGCCATATATAGTTTAACAATATAATAATATCTGAGAAATGTGGCGAAATTGGATGTTGAATTGATAGGGTATATATGATGCCTCCAAGATGCCGTTCAATTGGTTTGATATTGGTTTGGACTGATCCAGATAGACGGGGCTATATAGTGACATCACCATGCATACTTGGCGGTTATACTTGGCTGTTTCGATTAGTAGAAGCACGATAGATTGACAAACAACATAACCAGAGGATTGGGTACACCATTATACATAGGACATACTCATCCATGGCAAGAGAAAGTGTAGTTCCAAAGGTCACCAGTACATAAACCACCTATCGGGACGTTTTGCACCTCTATCTGCGCTAGTCCCACAGATCACCATTTTTAACAAACGTAAATATGGCCTTGGGTCCCACCCATCCTATGACTTCCTGTTAACGAACTAGGGGCTCCCAGTTTAGTCTTTCTTTGATATATTAGTCTCAAAGTTACATACAATGTGTGCCGAATAATCTTCCTCTTTGCCATAGTGTGAACCTATGGGGTCACCCACCACTCCCTTTACATGAAAGCGGTTTGTCAAAACTCCTGAAACAGTCTGGATGGACTTCGGTGAAGAAAGCGACATAATCGTCCCTCATTAGCAACAGGCCACAAAATAAGTTCCCGTACATGACGGAGATGAGCACTGACACTACCCCACCTCAGAGAGTGATGATTCTAAATCCAAACCACTGTTGTCTTTCTGATATTATGCATAGCCAAATTTATCGCTTGTTCGAGGCCCAAAGGCCTTTTGACCCTAACCTTACATGCGCATCCGCCATTTCATTGCCACGTGTCCCCTAGTGCTCAGGTATCCACACAAATGGGATCTGTGGTTTCGCTGCCAGCTCATAGAAAGCCTTACTACACTGTAAGATGGATCACGATGTTATTTTACACGCACTTTGTGCCTTGATTGCCTGGCTATAAGAGCAAATACTTATTCGCCTCTTAGATCACTGTTTTGGTACATACGACATACACAGCACTTAATCACATTGATTTCCACCTTGAAAAATATCCCCTTCGAATAAGGTAGAACCTTCTCCCTACATCAGTTGGCAGTGTGCCCTTCACCAAAATTCATAAAAGCACAACTGCTAACAATTGAATTCAAAGAAGTTGTCTTCTCAGATTCCACCGAGAGATCTACCTCGTTGCACGACAAACCCACAGAGCTTGATACACATTGCGTTATCTCAGAGACCTTTCTAAAGACCTTCAATCACTATGCCTAGATCACCAGAATAAGTTTGTGCATATACCACCATGGTGTTGAATTTAACGATAAGTTTGGGTGTAAAGCATGTGGTTACACAGGTTCGAAATGTCTTAACAAGCTCGTCGAGAGAAAATTTTGTCTGGTGAGAAATCTGATATCCGGCCGCCCTTGAAAGACTTGAAGAACAAATGAAGTGAAACCTAAAGAACTGGTAACGTGCGGAAAGTTGAATTTTTGATAATTTCTGAGCACCCTCCAGAGGCACCTTCAGATCCCGGACCGAGTGAGTTTTCCCCCGGGCCCCTTTTGATCCTATTTACAAGGTGTATCAAATACTTAATACCATTCGTACTATAACAACACGAAGACCAAATTTGAACTGATGTATGTAGCAAAAGAATCCATCGCCCATTAGCCAGTCTGTCGGTCTGGAAGGCAAGAAACCGAACAGCGCGAAGAAAATAAAAAATAAATAATAAGTAAACGTGGCTTAAATAGTAAAGAATTTTTTGTCGAAATTAATCGAGTGCATGGTGACAAGTCTTGTTCCTTAGCTGCCGTAAAGCGGCGAAGTAATGAATTTCAATGTATTCGACATTCCTTGAATGATAGTTTTCGAGGTTCCTTAGCCAAAAACGGCAGTTATAGAAAAAATATCGATCTTATTTGGAACATAATTAAAGATGACCGGTGCATTACGGTGCGAAACATTCTGGTAACCTCAAAGATTGGTGTGAAAAGTAATTAACAATATTTTCAAAAACATATGAAAGCCCGTAAGGTCTGTTTTGGATGGATTCCCCATAAATTGAGTTCAGTCCAAAAAGAAATCCGTGTGAGATGGTGCATTTCAGAGCGACCAAAGATGCGGTTGATGCCTTAGAAAAAAATAATAAATAAATTACGGCCAGAAGATTGGAGAAATTGGGTTCAATAGATATTCTCGAGGAGTTAAAAGGTGGTAATACATTGAGAAATTATAAATGAATGATTTTTGTAAATAAAATGTGTTTTAAAGTACTAGGCTCAGCAGAAACAGAACAATCCTTGTATAATCTGTCAGAAAAACAACAATAAATAAAATATTTGTTCGATGACGCTATCAGCTTTGTCTAAAATTATTTTTGCTGCTAGTATATCATTTACAATAATCATAATAACACATTTATTGATATATAATTCCCAATATGAACTGTTCGAGGAGGCTAGGCGGTGACGTGTTCCATAGATGCTTTCTCCCAATCATTCGAAAATAATTTGTTCCTTCTTCGGCCCAGGAAGTGGAACGAGGTCTCGTCCTCCTCCCAGCACTTCTGACAGATTGGGTCTTTGACCACTCCGATGAGTGTCATGTGTCTGTTCAGTCTGCAGTGACCTGTGAGGATCCCCACTAACAAGTGGGGTGAATCCCTCTTCCGGTTCAGTAGCCATAGTTCCCTACGTTTGTTGGGGCCTGCAATGAACCTCTTTGACTGCCTGCAGTCGTCTCTCTCCAGCCATGCTTTCGCAAGTTCGTTGTATGCCCAGGCATCTAGGGCATTACTAACCTGACCTCTGCTAATGCCCAGCAAGGGTTCGGGGCCAATGCATGCGCCCCTTGCTCCTATCCTCACCACGCAGTCTGCTTTCTCGTTGCCTGGCACCCCGCTGTGACCAGGGACCCACATGAGGGTCACGTTCTTGGATTGGGCTAAGTATTGGAGGGCGGCGCTGCATTCCTGGACCAGTGGTGTTCTGATCCTAGGAGCATATATAGATGTCCTCCACCGTGCACTGACGTACTTCCGATGAATATGCCACCATCAGGATGGCAAATATCCTCGCCTGAAAAACTGACGTGTGGGTTCCTAGCACAACGCTTTTCTCCACGTCTCTGCCTTCTAGGCACATTCCCGCGCCACTGGATCCCATCTCTTCCGAGCGAGACCCGTCGGTATAGCAAACCAAGCTGTTGGGCGGAAATCTTACCTTCCCTCCCGTCCACTCTTCCCTGGAGGGAGGAACGAACGAGAATCTCCTATCGAACCTAACCTTATCGTCGGCCCTTGCCACCCTTAGTGAGGAAATGGGGAGATTACCACCTCCTCAATCTTGGCATGGCCTACTAATGGAGCTGACGCGGTCCAGGAATTCCCGTCCCGCATTCTCAGACAGGCCGCCATGGCGCTTCGCTTGCACCAGATGTTCAGGGGCGGCAAGCCTAAGAGGACGTCCAGGGCTGCTGACGGCGTGGTTCTCATCGCTCCCGTAATCCCCAGCGCTGCCATTCTTTGGATTTTGGCCAGTCTGTTGACTACCGTGGCTCTTTTGGTGCAAGGCCACCAAACCAGGCACCCATATTGAATCCTTGCCCTGATCACCGACCTGTAGAGCCAATGCAGTACCTGAGGCTTGAGCCCCCAGGTTCTGCCTACAACCCGGCGTAACTGCCACATTCTGCTGTCCAATACCACCCCCAGGCACTTCACTTCGCTGGCTAATGTCAGTTGTGAACCCTGTAGGGTGGGCGGCTTGAAGTCTTCTATGTTCTTCCTGTGTGTGAAAAGGACCAATTATGTCTTGGCTGAGTTGACTGAGAGTCCGGTTTCCGCACACCATTGACCTAGTATATTACGGCTGCTTGCATTCTCTCGCAGACGACGCCCAGG
The DNA here is from genome assembly GCA_949316355.1 of Bruchidius siliquastri. Classification (NCBI taxonomy): domain Eukaryota; kingdom Metazoa; phylum Arthropoda; class Insecta; order Coleoptera; family Chrysomelidae; genus Bruchidius; species Bruchidius siliquastri. The sequence goes on along the minus strand of OX438532.1, from coordinate 23,178,281 downwards.
AATTTACCCGAGATTGGCACCAGCCCATCGTCAGCGTAGGCTTGTGAGTATAGTCCAGCAGCGCTAAATTTTTCCAGGGGGCCATCCATGATCAGGCACCAGAGGTGAGGGAAGAGGCAGCTGCCCTGCGGGCATCCCCCGCTCATCTCCACCTCCAGCCTGACCTCTCCTAGTGAAGCCTGTCCTGTCCCTGAGGGCAGATCTGACCCAGCAGACAATGGTGGGTGGAACCCCCCTAGCCTGCACGGCGCTACATATAGTTGACGTGCGCGCCTTATCAAAGGTTCCTTGCACGTCGAAGAAGACTCCCAGAGCTATTTCCTTGCAATGCAGAGCTTTTTCGACCATCCCCACTAGAGCGCGTAAGGCGGACTCAGTGGAGCGGCCTTGTTTATAAGCATGCTGATTTTGGTGTGTAGTATTATGAAAATGCTAAGTATTATTCCTACCTAAATTTATGGAGTCGTATATCATAACTAGTATAACTAGAGATTAAGCAGGGGCCAGAATCAATAGGAGAGCAATTAAAAAGCGAATCATAATTATGGTTTTTATTTTGAAATGAAATAAGAATATCCGCAGCGAGACAATAAATTATTAAATTAATATCACATGAAATCATGATACCAGACATCTACAGAAAAATAAAAAAATGTTCCACGACCGCATCGATCATAGATATTGACATACCAAGTCAAAAATTATAAATAAAAATTATTATGTATTCTCTCATTATAGATAAAAATAAAATAGATATTCCATAAAAAAATAAATTAATTTTTGGTCAGATACATTTTCATTTATATATAAGAAAACTAGAGTTTTTAGTGGGTATCATTATATGTATACTGGTTCCAATTCTTTATATTTATAAATATGATAAATACTGGTCTTCTTACACTGTCTCTGAAATATTCTTGACTAGATATTTAGCCTAAATCGTATGCATTAATGATGCGCCGATAATTAAAATGCTTATTTGATGGATACATGTATATTGACTGCTGTTGTGACTGCACTTTGTATGTAAGTTCCATCGGATGTAATAAAGTGAATGTACTATAAAAAATGTGAACCATATATATACTTTGATAAACGCTCCACTTTGATATCACCTTAAATATTTACCTTAAACATACATGTGATCCTAAGCTACAAACTACAGTACATTTAGTACAAAATATCCTAAGTAAAATGATTGTACGAGATATATTACATTGGGAAAAAGGTCAGAAAAGGCCTGCAGCAGAGAAACATTATTGGAAATGATCACATACTATTTTTTGAAAGACAACAAGAGAGAGAGGAGTAAGTTTATCAAATAACTATCTAAAATTCAAGCCGAACTCAATATGCGATTTAAGTTTTGTGCAATTTTTGGGGAATCGTTCTACTTTCAGAAAATACTCGGTGTAAGATTGGTAAAAGAAATGAAATTACTGCTACGCAGCTGAATTTGACATTTTCTTGAATATACGTAATAAATATAATTACCAAACAGTACATAATACCTTATCTTTGAGCCGAAAGCTTATATTTTTTCAAAATTCTGCAGAATCGGAAAATTCTTATCTTTAGAAGATTTAAGACGTATTTCGAGTATCTGTATAAAACAGAAACAACATGGTTATGAAATCTATAATTCAAAAGTTTTTGGTATATTATAAAGGCAGGGAAAAATGTTTTGCGGGGAAGTTAACTGACAGTATGAATGTTGGAACATGAATTTGTCGATTACAGAGTTGTTATTATGTAAACCGATATTACAGTGTAACAAAGGAAGGCCAAATTGAAAGATGATCGATAAGATAGATAAGACCGTGAAGTTTTGAATATTCACCCTTTCCATATCCAACAAAAACATCAACGAAAATAATATAATTTTGAATAATCATGATTATTCAAACCCGGTGCTCATTGAATCAGGCTTAGAGTTGAAAGCTCCTATCATCTGTAAATATAATGAAGTAAAAGTAGTTCTGTACTTATTGAACTACTAATGTCTTGCATTGGCTGTTTAGCTATGAATTATTAGAATAGGGTGATCGTTCATTTTTACTTGTCCTAGCCGTTAATTAAAACCACATGTATCTACTGAAATAGCTTTACTAACGTTTCTGCTTACACGACAACCTTTATTAAAGTACACCATCACAGTGAGAATAATGTTTGTTCCTATTTGTATATGATTAAACTTTTGAGTAATATTCAGTGATATTCAAAACTTCACTACCTTTGAAAAATAGTACTCCCAATGAATCCCAGAGAAAATGGAGAGATCCTTGCAAGAAAATGTATTCATTATAATTATAAATATCCTTTAATAAGCCATCAGTGAAAAATACTTTCAAACTGCAAAAATTACCATGACCTTCATTCTCGTATATTTGGATTATAAATAATGGACCATTTCACCTAATATGGATGTCAAAGTATCAGATAGTTGGAAACATGTATTAATCACAGCACATAGCAATTATTTTCTGAACCACTAGCATTAGGCGATAATTGCAGAAAGGCTGTTTTGTTTTTCATTATAACCACAATCAACAATTACGAAGTTGGGATAGGTGGTTCGTGGTTGAAAAAATTAACATTGCCGTAAAACTATTTCCATAATGAATAAAAATATGCATTCACCTAATAGCTTATTCAGAAAATTTAAAGTATCTCCTCTATCGAATGAGGAACACACATTTATTCTTGACACACAACTTCATGAGCTATATTATTTGAAAAAGATATATAGCAAATAAAAGAGTTTTTTCGAATTTACCATACCAGTATTCGGTGTTAAGTATTTAAGTACGAAATTTCATCCATATTAAGCTTTTTGCCCGATTGTAGAAAATGGCTCTTTTCATTGACCTTAGTATAAAGCAAGGTAAGCATGCTCGATTTTATGGTTCAACCATTGGCAACTCAAAAGATCTCTCTGTTTCGGAGCAGGTATCCATAGTATCCACATCTTCCGAGCAGGTCACTGTATTCCTTTCCAAAGCTCTCATGCGGATTTTCATGTGTTCGAGCATTTTGTCAATGGCTCTCAGGCGTTTTTCTAAGCTGGTCGTGTTCAGAAAGCCTATCTGTTGGATTAAAGAAACATGTCTAAAACTTCTTATTTTACACCCTAAAATGATCAGAAACATGTTGATAAATAAATTGGATTTTCAACTACGCTTGACAATAATCAATTCGAAAAAAAGACCATAGTGAAAGTCCAAAATTTCCCGTCTACAATGTAGAATTTTGAAAACTAAGCACATTTACAGACCGATCTAGAGAAAGATGAACAATTTAACATTTATTTAATCTATCCCATTTCTTTTTCACACATCATTGATATTTGAAGTTAATTGTTCATGTAGATAACAAGTGATATTCAACAGGCATCGTTTTCAAACTTGGATTGTGTACAAGTGAACTATTAAATTATATGTATCTTACTTGAAGTTGAGAGCTCAAAGGTAATATAGGCATCAACCACCACGCCCACATTGGTCCATCAGGTTTTTCCCACCATTGGTCTTCTACAATGGGCATTTGGCCAATCAGACGTTCAACTTCTGCCAAGACTCTAGGTTTCAAAGATCGAATCCACCTAGAAGATTATAAAAATGTTCATTAATTAGACATTCAATATGAAGGTATGACATCAATACAAATACAATTATTTTTAAGTGAGACTTGTGAAGTTTTCAAACAACGGATGTATATCAGAGGTTGTTTCTAATTTCCATTTTCTGAACACTTTTTGAATATGATAATGTTTCGATTAATACACTTCTCAGCTTCTATGTGAAGTCTGAATGTGAAAGACATTCAAAGCGGTATGACAACAAATTGTACCATCGCTGAAGCAGCGCTCGCATGTGTGGGGATGCGCCCCGAAGCACTCCCTAATGCTTCTGGATATAATCCAAAAACAATCAAAACGTCTAGTGGATGCGCTGGACCTTACAAAGGGCCTACACAGTCTGGAACATTGGAGTAAGGTGACCGATCTGTCTCTATTCTATAGATACTACCATGGTAAATGTCTGTGGACTGAGCTGCCGGGGAGTTTGTTCTCCGATAGTTACAATGCAAGGTGAATATTAATGGACATTTATGGTCTCGCAGTGCTTCTGGAGCACTCTACCTTTACAAAAGGTTACTTATAGAAAAATATCATAAAGAAGGGTATTGGTGACCATTTCTGCATTTTCATCACTTAAAATTGGATTCTATGAGATGAATAATGCTGATCAGGCTCCTAATTTTTATCGACTCGGAATAAAAATATATTTACCTAAATGCTTTGGCGTAAACCTTGGCGTGGAGGTTTTTAAGCTCTGGCAATTTTTCGACAGAAGTTACAGCATCAGATATATATTGCACTGTAGCTGTGTCATAACCGTCCTGGAAAACAAAAATATTATCGTTATAAACACCATTTTCTATATGAATCCTAATTTTACTCAATTTGAAAACATCAACATCATTATTACAAGAATACGATTCAACAAGAATCTCGGTTGATATTCCATGGGACCTTGGAAATTTGATATTGTTGGAATTGCGGCAGTTCGTTCCAAATATACAGTTTAAATTTTTTGTTTAAAAACATAGAATAATTTTAGTTTTATGGAAACTGACATTGTTTTTTGAATTATTAATGCTGAAAAAATTATCACATGATCTACGAATGGATTTCAAAGACATTTCTATAAAACGGCCTCCATTTATTCAGATATCCAAGAATATAAAACTGATATATTTAGTAATCACAGCTTGAAAAACATATGGAGAACTATTCCAATTTCAAATAGATGATTGGATTTTGCATAATTCAAACTGATATAGTTCGTCCGTCACATTTGGTTGCAAGTCTGAAAACTGATATTTGTCACAGCGGGTATGCCTGTGCTAAGAGAAGGCTCGTTAACGTAGCAGATTGGTGCACTGAACAAACGTTATCAGATAGTTTCATAGCTCATAACACAACGTCGTGAGTCTAGCAAGCCGATATACTAATATTTTCCAAGTTTTAAAGCATATTGCAGAAGTTGGGGTCCATAAAAGGTGTCTGTAACTAATGAAAGTTAGTTTTCAACAATATTCTGTGAAAAATGTATGAAAACCATCTATTATACCTCTTGCACATGACATCTATGAGAGTGCCACACCCTCAAGCTATGAAATATGCTTACGCTGTTAATTACAAATCACACTTTTTATGTTAAAATATAAGCTTTGCTAAAATGATAGCTCTGAGAGCTATGATATATTAGTCTATTACATAGAAAACATAAATTATGGTAAGCCTACTAAGCTAACAAAAACTAAAGCTAGATGACCACAAAGGGTTATAGTGAGTTAGTGGAGATTCTGAAAACATATCAGATTCTAATATGTTATTGAAGTTCAATGCAACCCCGGAAATAACCGTGTGCTCAATAGTTACATTGTACAATTTCAATCGTAAATTACAAATTAAGATACCAGATAGGCAGGATGGGTCAGGCAACAGCCTATTATATCCGTAGCAATCTGGTGCACAGACGGCTCAAAGACAATAAGGAAAGGGAACTGGGATTTGCGGGCCTAAACTGAAATATCGTTGAGTCTAGGTAGAATAGCAACAATCTTCCAATCAGACGTAACTGATATACAGGTCTGCGCAAGAAAATAACTAAGACAAAAACTGCTTGTCAGTCAGTTGGTATCTATTCTGATAGCTATCGAAATTAATGTGGGACTGCGTCGAAACCCTAAATGAACTGAGCAACTGAAATAAGGTTTCTCTGGCCTGGACAGCTACACAGATGGGCATTAATGAAACCATCAGCCGGGTGAACTCACTCGTGAAGGCGCGTCTGAAAACCTATTCATCCTGTGGGGGTGACTGTTATACATATTAGGAGTTTTCTAGATAACTGTACCTCTAGAAGACTTAAGTAAGGATGAGAAAGAAAAACATTGAGCTAGTTTTCACACAAGATCTACTAAAGTGTAATAGGAAGGCTATGAGAGACACAGAAGGTTTGTTAATAAGAAATTATGGGTTGAACCAGTATATTAGAGTGATAAAAGAAGCTACATGTACCACTGTAGAAGAATTCCCTAGCAATTGGAAAATCTTAACTTTATTTACTGTTCTAAAGGAGAACGAAGTTCCCCACTAAAGCTTACCTGTTCGCTTCTCCCCAGCACCTTGAACCTCCGCAATCCCACAGTGGTTAGTATGAATCTACCGTCCTGCAACGATATCGCATCCTTGATCTCCAGAACTGTGCCTACTGGCGCAAACTTCTCGCCGCTGCTAGAGGGGGCTCTACCAGCCATTGCGAACCTCTTTGTCCCAGATCGCAGACAGCGTCGTGCCAACAACCTGTAGCGGGGTTCGTACACGTACAAAGGGCATGCCACCCCAGGAAAAGCGTTGATACATACAAATACTGGGAGCTGCAACGAAAATACTCCATAAGTTGGAAGTAGTGCATAATTGAGGTTGAATTGTGTAATTGTCACTCGTTTCTCAAATACGAGTGGAAATATGTGACGTGTTTTATTCTAAAGCTCCTTAAGATTGTCAAGCCGACTATTCGGGCAGCATTTGAATAATTACAATTGCTGCCGAGGTTAATTATAAACTAGCTAGGTCCTACCTATCAAACGTAGCGTTATATTTACCCTACCTCATTATTATTGTATTCGTGAAAGATATTAACTTGCTAATAAGCAAGATAGAAACAAAAATACAATATCCCATTCATAAACTTGGAAACAACTGACATACGCGCCTACGGCACAACTTCTGTTACCGGACAGATAATCTTTCCAACTAAGTTATGAATGTACGTCTTTCAATTGATTTGAAATACCAATGTTGGGAACAATTCCGTGAAAACTATTCTTCTTAAATTTAAAACTGCGCGCGTTGTTACTGTCTAAAAACACAGTGCTAGTGTTTTTAGTTAACAATAACAGTATCACTATGTATAGGCAAGATTCGTCAAAGTAATTATTATTAACATTATTTTTCAAATCAGTTAATTTTTATGAATCAATATTAGGATTCAAAATATACAAAAATATTTCAGCAAATAAAAAAACCTATTATTCAAATGTATAGAATTAAACAAGTAAATTCCTTCACAGTATTCATATTTTTCAGCAAATTTTTTATTGAAAAAACTATAAAGGAATCAATTCTGAAACCTGAATCATAGTATCTTAAATACTTTGGATTTTTCCAAAATGTTCATAGATATACAAAAATTATCATTAAAAAAACTAAAGTCCTCAAGTTTACATTACACTAAAAAGGATAAATTATCAAGGGTGTCGATTATTATCAATGACTTATGCCTAACATCGTGAAGTTAGAGACATAAAATTTTCATAACCGTATACCATGGGCATGTGAAAAAGAAATTCGATTTTGAATATGCAGTATTCAAAATAGAATTCGAACCAGAATATTCTTTGTATCAATCAATATTATTGTTATACATGGAATTACAAAGCGCTTTTTGTTGTTATCGAGCTAATTATGCGAGTTAAAAATACGATTCTGAGAACCACGGGACGATAACCCGATAACTTTCAACTTTACGATGCGACGACCGAGCCGCGACAAAAATATTTTTTATTGTTTTGAGAAAGTTAAAAATAATTTCGAGGTAATCATAATGAAACGTTGAGATATCGTATGTAAAGTTAATGGCCTCTTGACAGTTTTTAAGTAAATACAGTGATTTTAAAAAGCAGACAAATAGATTGCCTTCAACTTGACTTCTGCGCATTAAAAGAGGGACCAAAAACTAGCAGGAATTTTTTTGAATATTCGTGGGAATCTGAGAAATCTTAACATTTTACTATTCATGTTAGGACGAAAAATAGGCGAAGAAATGGAAGAACAGGTGGAGTGGAAAAAGACTAGGCTTTTTAATACGGTGATGATTGTTTGATCTAAGTTTGCATTTTCAATGTGGCTTACAGTACGGCGTGCCGCCTGAACACAAAAAAAAATCGTGAAATCAAAACCTACAAAAGGTAAGTCTTTGTTTCAAATTCAATATTTTGTCGTCAATTACAGAAATTGAACTGGGTCGTTAACCTTAAGCTCTAATGCTTTTAGGTGTTGAGATGGATGTATGCATGCAGCATGTAAATGCAAATCTGTGTAGTAACAATATGTCGTATATGTGAAACGTCGTCACCTCGTGTAGGGTGCTGTGCTGTCTACAACTCCTGGACTGAATGACTGAATACGAGAAGTGCATCACAGATAGGATGGGCATACATCGTTGCACCTATTGCGTTTATATTTCATTATACTTGAAATAAGTAGGCCCTATTTCGTCTCGAGTATGTAGGGTGCGATATGCGAAGAGCCTAGCAGCGTTTTTCGCGACAAAACGCGCCTAAAAATGTATTGTATCGGGCAATCGTACGAGAGAGAGAGATACAACTTTTTTCGTCTTAGATCGAAGATTCTGTTGTATATGTTACGGAGAAGATCAATGCAATTTTCTTGTTTTTACCATTAGATGCATGATAAATACGTTGTTCTTCTGTTTTTTTTTTCGTTCGTCGATTATCAAAATATGTAATTGAATATATCTTGAAATCAGGAAGAATGGTTTTCGGGTGATCGGTAATCGGAAGGAGTGTGGTTCGATCACCGCACTGGGCCAGTTTTTTCCAGATTTCAAAATGCGAATTGTGTATATGATAGGTTCTCGAAGGTTGTATATTTCTGGTCAGTTAATCTCAAATAATTCCGATCATTTCTACAATATACTCACGTCAGAACTCCTTTCCAGCATCAGATTTTCCTTGATACTGAGTGAAACCCTCTCACTGAAGTCATCTGGTATCAGAAACTGAATGGCTTGTTGGAGGACTTCTGTCGTTCCTCTCGAGTAATCGTTCACATTCAGCGAGGCCATGCAGAGAGGACAAGATAGTCCGTGGTCCAAAACTCGGGTTAGGCAGCCCCTAAAAATAATATCAAATAAGCTCAAAGGATTTCTTGCATTTTGGGTACTATGATTGGAATGGCCGAACCTTTTGTTCATAAATATATCAACTAATGTATGTCCAGGAATTTCTAGATCATTCGTCATTGGTAAACTTAAGCTTAAATTCAGAATTTAGTAACTTTAGAGCGCTTCACCTTGTCTATCAGAGTATTTTTTGAGCGATTATTCAGTGACTCAAGGGAATCGAGTCATTTGAACTGTTATAGGATCCTGAATTGAAAAGATACTTCTTCGATACGTTTAAAAATATATTTCGTCATTATTGGTCAGTTTATTTGACAATGTTCTGGCACGTAAGCAGTACTTTCAAAATAATTACGAAAAGAATATCGATAGATTTTGCGGATGAATTCTCTCAATTATGAGCTTCTATAGGAGGTCAAGAGACTCGTTTCTGATTGTGGCTCAATAAATAATAGATAAATAAGAGGATAAACACTACTAAGAGAGGCTTAAACGACTTTTTTGTTATTCAAAATATCAGCAAGCCTTCTCTTCAGGTAAATTTCATATGTGGGGGTTCATGAGCTCAAGTATGAACATCCACATATCTAACATTCCATATACAGAATAACACTGGCATATACGTCCCGGAAAGTATTTTCTTCTAAACTAGTTTCTTACCTGCAGAACGTATGTCCACAGCCAGTGGTTACAGGATCCAAAAAGCATCTACTACACAAAATACACTCCAAGTCAGAAATTGATATGCAATCCCAAGAATGCTTCAAGGCCTCATCTGGAACCAAAATTATTTATTTTACAATTAGTTCATGTGAATCCAGTACGGCGCGGCGTACTACGATATTTGATAAATATCATGATAAAAGAATCTGCGTAAACTGAGCTACGCCTTTCAGTTTGTTGTAATTCCTTCATATTGAATATGCTTCAAGGAAATATGTAATATTCTCCAAACCAGCAGACAGACCAATAAGATTTTTCCATAGTTTGTTTGTGAATCCTGAATCAGAATTCATGTATCTATGTTTTCCCACAATTTGGGTATACGGAAGTGTCACACCCTTTATGACGTTCTAACATTTTGAGATAGTGGCCTAATGATAACAAATCATATTATTTTGTATTTCACTATGATTAAGGTTGTTGAAACAACCAGAGATTAGTAATTCTTCAATAATCAAGGAACTGAGATCCCGTTATCAAACACAACTTGCTGTAGTTCAGTGAACTCGATGAATAATTAAAAAATAGTATGATCAATATTATGCGGTGACGTGTTTGTACGTTAAACTGACAATAATAGAAGCTACTCAAGGTGCGTTGCGTAACTGAGTATCTGCCTACTTTGGGAGTACATGTATGAATATGAAGGGAAATCATTGAGCCAAAGGATTGTTATTATAGATAATGCTATATAATGGCTGGTGATAAACATAATTAAAAAATTATCATGGAAGGAATGTAATTATCTTACCTTTAATATCATCAACTTCTTTAAATATATTTCTAAGAGTATCTTCAAACTGATCACAGTTACTTAAACATTCTTCATCTAGCCATCTGTATCCACTACAACAGTAATTAGAAAAATTGCTGCTTTTCAATATTCTTTTATCTTTGTACTTTGAAAATCTGTCGGTTCCTTCATCTAATAGGCCCATTATCTGGAAAAAAGAATAACGAAAACTGAACTCGATAGAACAATCGTTCATATGAATTTATATAGTGAAATGTAAAGTTCCTGTAGAATATGAATGTTCAGCTGGGCATCTAGACATGTACTGCGTAATTTGGTGTACGATCAATATTTTTCAAATATCTCTTTGTGATTCTTATAATAATAAATGAACAAGCACCAGAAACCAAGAACTGACCTCATTATTTATTATCATTTTCATACATTGTACAAAATGAGCGCTATTTACAAACACAAAATGTAATACAAAACAGTGATTTCGTATTAAATATACCATCAAATTCTGAATTATCGATTTTTCTAATCCTATTCTAAAATCCAGAAATGATTAAATGATTTACCATAATTAAAAGTTGATCACTCTAATAGCAGAAATAATTAAATTTTTATTATTATCGGAGAAGTACAACAACAAATGACAACTGACACAATTTACAATAAAAAAAGCAAATAGTTGCTTGCCCAAATGAACTACAATTGTAGAAGTTCAGCTAAGAACTGATTGATTATACGATTCAAATTAATCAAATCACACCACAAATCATGTAGATGCAGTATGAATGTATTTATAATACTGCCAATCATTTTATTGAATAAAAGTCCGCGGGGATTCTAATATACAGTTTTTGTATCTGCATTTGAAGGTGTACTTAAATTCAAAATATTGTACAATTTCAGGTACACTTGAGTACAGCCGTAGAGCTAAAAATATTAAGCATCTTTGATTCATTTCTACATTGATTATTTTGAATTGTACTTTGCAATAGTTTTTAATAGTTGCAATTGTGAGATATATATTTAATTCTCTGCCATCCAATGAGTCTATATATGAGTCTATATTGTTAGTTGCTTTCGAATACATTGATAAAATCGAATATGAAATAATGTCCCCTCCTTGATACTACTTAAAGTTTGTACATAAATACAGTTTATTATTTACCCTGTCTTCAATGCTCTCGTTTATCTGGAGACCAGCATATCCAGACCTTAGATGATACCTAGGCTCTACTCCAAGTATATCTACTGTATCAGGAACTTTGGGACCTGCAACAAGGTAACAACTAAGTAAAAATGCTATCACACACAAATACTGAAATTAACTAATAAACTATGATACGCAGCAAAGTGCATGAGTCCAACCAGCATTTAGGGACCAATTGTAATACAGGCAACTGACATCGACCTATTAAAGATAATGCATGTATACACTAACACAATTGAGACTGAACTAAGCCTACATCCTCTCTTTTTGAGATGCTTTTTATCTAATGTACTTCTTAATATTATTAGGTATTAGCATTCTGACCTCTTTAGATCCTTATAGTATTTTGCGAATGAATAGTGATTTAAAGTTTGAAATTTTATCGATGGACCTTTGTGAATATAGGTTTTCTCAAGTTGCTTTGTGTAAAGTGGATATTTTTCCTGATCATGTATATCCATCCATTACATTCAATAACATTCAATTCATTTGAAATATCGAATACATTTCGGAGATCATGATAATTTTTACCGCTTTTATTTAAACTTCTCGCATGCGGTACCACCAATTAGCATTTATTTTATAGTTATGAAAGATATTTATACTTCCTTAGACTGGTAAGTATCTCAGCCTACAGTATCTAATTATTCTAGAATCTCTGACCCCAATATTTTATATATGCAATAGAAAATACAATGGAATAACACAAAGTGTCGACGCATATACATATAGTGTTTAATTTCTGACCGGAGTGCAGATACGCAGGTGTAAAGACAGTAATAGTAAGTAAAATATCGTGTCGCCAAATAACCATCATCAAAAATATACCGTAAGCTCGTGTAGGATGATAAAAAATAAGGTTAGTGATCTAGTTCGTGAATCTCGATCTCGTAGTTACGGCAAATACGGATCAGATTCGCAGGCATTGACTGCATTATACTGTTGATATGCCGTCATTCAAAATATTGTTACTTATTGGCCCGATTAGATTTTAGAGTTTAGAGAGAGATGTCACCAGCAAAATAATCACAAAATAGATTTTATTCCCGACCTAATATAATTTCGTTGCTACACATTAAACGTTTTTATTGCTTGATGAAAATTTAATTCCCCATTGTTTGACCATCGATCCTTCTTATACACGTACGTCGTGATGATTTTGTCATCTTGTATTCCCGATACTGGGAGTGCAGTGCCATTAGGAAAATAAGTAAACACAATATCATAAGATCATACGATCCTAAAATTGCAATATCAATACTGCTAAAATTACTGACCATTTGATCTCAGATTGTCTGATCATATAAAGGTGGGTATCCACCGGCATTCACGAACAGCTCGCCTGCTCATAGTATGCAACATTTAGCGAGCAGCTCGCATAACATATCTTCGTCGACCCTGTTCGTGTCGACTTCCCCAAAATTCCCATCAGCAGGCGGTAAATTGAAAAGACTTGCTCGCGAATATCATTTTAGTGTCCGCGAATTGTTCGCGAACAAGGATGGCCTTTTTGTAACTTTTTGCGAACTTTCGCGAACTATTCACGAAGATATAATAGTTTTACTGGTCGATAAATTCGTTTAGGTGTCTACTTATAGTCACTGTCGCATCTCAGTGTGCATGTGATGTATTTCAAATTATCAAGGATTTGTACATGTGCTAGTGAAACCTAAAAAATATCAACAATATTTGGTTTTCAGAGCAATATGTTTTATGAGAACATTACAGTAGATTAGGATAATTAGGTAGTTGCATGGTCCAGCACGTAAACATATGTAATATAATATGGTGAGCTTTAATAATACGTCACTCTCCGGGAACAGAATCTTAAGTGAGCAGCGAATTGGGTGTTTCATACTGTACAAATCAGAAAAAAAGAACTTTATGATAAATTTCTCTTCATGAATTTCCAAACAATATGAGATCAGAAAATTTCCTTACATTACACAGTGTGTCATTGTAATTTTTATTATTAATTTCAATTGTAAAAAGGGATGTTGAAATTGTCGAAACGTCACTAAAGCTTGATGCATAAACAAACCTATTTTATACTATCAGCCAACTAAAGCAGGATGAATCAAAGAGACCATCTCAAGATAAGCCATAAATGACATTAGTGAACTATATGATATTATATCGTCATTGAAAATATAACTTATAACGAATATATAATACTTTCGAATCGTTGCAATATAATACAATGCCATATGGTAGTCTGTAAAGACTGGAATTTGTAAATAAGCAGCCAAAGAGATAGTCACGACACCTTTAAACTCTTTGTTCATAACTTTTAATAAAAAGTTCAATTCAACAAAAATCTCATATATCCTCCATGCATTTCCGCCAATTAAATATACAACGCTACGTCATGCATATGCATAGATATTCAACTGATAGGAACTATTCAAGCTGTTTCGAATCGACATCAGTCTGACAACACCGTCAGGAACACAGACACATGTTTGATACAAAATCAAGACACACAAACAACCGTAGGCTAGGTCATGATGCCAAGTTCGCCAAATCGTCGACGGACCAGACAAAAATAAAAGAGATGTTGATGTGAACAGAATCGGGTTCTACTCCTGCCCTTGCAGCCTTTGCCTTGATGACAGGTATAGACCAAGCACATGACCGTCACATTGCTTTATAAAAAAAGACCAGCTGGATATACAAAGATGCGTTAATAGCATTGAGATATAATTAGATACAAAATTACCTGTAATTTTCTGTTGACAGACAATCACCTAACAAGAGTTTCTAAGTTTTTATTCATACAAGCTAGCAAAAAAGATTCAAATGGTTGCGGTTAGAACATATAAAGACAGATACTATTGCCAGTTTTGATTGAATAACAACCTCTAAAAACGTTAATATTACCCCCCAAACATATCCATAATTAACCTTCAGTCAGCTTGCCGCTACAGTAGGAGAAACATTTCAAGTGCTAAATGTTTTATTCAAAATACTAAACAGAAGCAGATACCATTTCAGAACTTCTTGTTTTTACTTGCAAAATCAGTAATGTATATAATTATAGTTCAAATTAATATCTGCATGCTATTTCAGAGGTCATATTCAACAAAGAATATTATATTATAAAAAAATCACCCAGACTGACTTGAAAGCAAAACCATCATTACCACCTGAACTATGTAGCCATGACAGCACAGATATTAGAAAATACTTTGTGAGTCCGGTAAGTGTCTAACTCATCCTAGATTCTATCTCTCTATTTAGCAATCACGTGGATTATCAGTTACTATAGATAGTTTCTACGTCATACGGAAAGTTGTCAAAATATATGGTTAGTATATTCATTTTGATTTAATGAATTAGAAAAAATATTTTCCAAAGTTCTCAATAGATTCGACCTGCAGAATATATGCGCGCCTTAAAACTCAACAACAGGGATTTAATATTATGTTTGAAGATTCATGATGGAAATTTCAATAATATATCCGCAGTATTGCCAGTATAGGTAAAATATGCGTAAGTAGGTTCAGTCTGAATAAATGATATCAGTTTGAAAATAAGATATTTGACAATGATTAACTTTTTTCCACCGCCATTCAAGCGATTTTAAAAACTATATAGCTTCTTCATACAAGCCATATTATTATTTTGTTCACTAGATTTCTGTAAATACTAGTAGTATTTTTTGAGTTATATAGAGATCAAGCACTTGTGGACAAACAGAGGCAAACAGAAATTAGTGACTAGATTTTAAGTTAAAATAATGTGTTATGAAGTAGTAAACTCAGGATCAGTAAATGATGTCATGTGCCTCAACTGCCACCCTGCTATCAGTTTGAAGTATAATTTATTCCTCCCAGCTATATTAGAATTCCCTTTCTATCGATCCGTCACTGAGCATTATGTTGTGGTCGTGGTTGCACCACATCAGCCAACGCTGTCGATGCAACCAAAGAAAACGAAGGAGAAGAAGGGGACAAAGAAGATGGTCAGGTCACTGCATTCAATGCCAACAGGTCGACGGACGACGCCGACGGCATTCTCAGACACATAGGAGGATGCATGGAATGAACGATTTGTCGACTGGTGGGTTTGGATCTACATTGTTGTTGTTTCAAATGCTAGTTATCGAGTATACTAAGCGATTTTCGCTGAAACTCAGGGAAATTTTCAATTTTTTACATTTCAGAGATTATATACCTATTTTAGGAACCCTGTATATTGGATAGAAGTTTCGTGCACATCCTTTTCGATGAGTAATATCTACATAAATACAGAAATACTATGTCATCCACACAAGGCAACTATAGGGGTCAACATGTAATAACCATAACAAAAAAAGAAACTATACTTAGAATCGCTAATATTATTTATTTCACATGAAAATTATAATTAATAAAAATTGCGCGTGCAATCTCAGCACGTAATTAATACGAAGTGAACCGATCTGAAAAACAAAGTGTTATATAAGACGACGCTGATAAATAGCTATTATCAACTACAAAATATTTTTCTTTAGAATCAACTAGCGATGATAGTTTGTTGGCACGTGTAAATTAATTAATAAAAACAATTTGCTATGTAGAAGACGGAAGAGGTTATTGCCAGCGAGATTGGAGGTCGGTTGTCAACTCTTCGGAATGAAGCTTATTAAATGTGATTTTTTGGCATTGCTCAGCTATTTTTGTTTTAAATTGGATCCCGACCATTAAAAGCGAAAAAATGGTTATAGAAATAGAACAATAGAGATAAAGAGTTACATAAGAACAGTCACACATGTATGTATTATGATATAAGTATAACGTATGACCTTTTGATATTTTGAATCAGATTATGAAACCTATTTATTTTCATAAATACCGCAACAATTATCCAATAAAACACAAATGTATAAGCAATATATGTTCCGAGTCCTAAAACCTGTTAAAAGACTAGGTTCTTTTTCAACAACTGAAACTCACTTGATCTAACATGGCCCAAACTTGTTGAATTTAGAGATCCGGCAATTTTTTTAGTTTTTATATAAAATCTTCGTCGGATTTTAATGCTCAGTTTCAACAATACAACAGCGTTTTCTACCATGGACGCACTGATAAAGGATGATTCAGGTTACACTGTGCCGGAGCCGGGCCGAGGGACGGTCAAACATTCATAAAGAATACAATATTTATTATGCTGCATTCTGATAATCACAAAATTAATGAAGGTCTTGCGTGAGCAATTTTATGGAATTTCCATTATTCCATGAATTAGTATACACATTTATCACTGGCAAAAATGGAAACTATAAAATGAAAAACCTTATCATTTCAATGACTGAGGGTCGGCAACACTTCGTACATACTTCGAACTGGCTGTGAAAATTCTGCTTAAGCAGCCCGGTATGTGCCCGGTGTAGCACGAGTGACTGGCCCGACCAGGCCCGGCAAGGTGTAACCTGAATCATCCCTAACCCAGGAATCAAACACGCATTAATATCTATCTGCCTGTCTATCGGACTGTCGGTTGTTAGGTACGTCTGACCGCTGCCGCCAGTCTGCCTATCGTTCTGTATATATGTGAGTTTATACTATAATCCCTTTATGTAGGATTAAAGATTTGATCCTCCTTTAATAATAAATCTACTGAAATGTGATGTCTTGTTTGCATTATTTACTAGCTTCAGATTGTTCATCAATAATGATAATTTATGCATCCTTTAATATGGAAACTGTTATTACAATGGAATTTAAAAACTATTTATTACTGTGGAGACAACAGAGAGATTAAGGGTTTTGAAAAATCAATCCAAATGGCGGCGGAGTATTCGTTATCCATTAAAACATAAATTAATTATCAAGTATGCTGAAGCCTATGCTTTCAGGAGATTTTTAGGTACCTGATCATTTTGAGAAACTAGTGAGAAAGATATTTGCAACAACTTGGGGCGTGGCCACATCTAAAATTATGTCTGAATTTCGTTTCTATGTGTATCGTGAATATTTTGAAATTTTTTCAACCACGTTCATGTGTATTTCTCAACCCTATGTATAACTTAAGGGTAGAGCTAAAAAAATTTTTGGGCACCAAAAATAATTCAATAATTCAAAACTCTCTTTTTTACGTTTTCCAGATTTCAAAATCAAATAAAACTCACATTTCAAACTATTTTTATAGAAACCTTTACATTGGCTAGATTTTTTGAGTATTTTGAAAATGGCTGGGAAGCACGGATTCAATCTACACTCATTGCGAATTTAAATACTTTTGCAGCGGCGTTTGAGATATTTCAAATAACTAGAAAACTATGCTTTTCTTTATGGTCGATCAGTATAGAGCGTGCCGCACTGTTGATTATTTTTATCTGACGCTTTGGGAAATCCACGAATGAAATGAAATTCATTTTCCAATACAGGCTGCTAATTTAGATTTGCGCGTAAGATGATGTTTTTATATTATTGCCAAATTATACTCTAGCAATAACCAAAAATAGTACATGATAAACACTGTGTGATGTGTTCCCAAAGTCACGTAAATGATACATACGTCAGCTTATATAGCATAACAACACTATGGTGTTATTTTGACATCTCGAATTCTCTTAAAAATGTATACAAGGAATTTTTATTATATCTACATAAAAGCCTCTTTGCAAATATTAATTGTCGCTACGATGCACCAAAATATTGGAGCTAGTTGTGTAAGGAAATTTAATGAAAGATGATTCTTGATCGAGTGGGAGAAGGAAAACCTATTCATCTGTTGCTCAAGGTAAACCGTCAGTAATAATTCACCGAAACGAAACCTTGCAAACCACCCAGCTAACAAAATAGGGCATGCTGCATCATATCAATCCAATAGCGGAAAACCTACAACTTTCTGGTATCAAATATGACGGACTATTGATAGGATAAAACTCCAGTACCAGGAGCATGAAGCCAAAACAGAAAGCTGCTGAATAACTTACTGACAGGTATGAGATAAAACGTGCAAATTAGAATCACTGGAACGACGAAGAAGCTCAAGGAAGAAAAAATCCTAAAGCATACCACCTCTCAGAAGAAAGACATACTGCAGCTGTTGAAAATCAAATCAATAAGATGAAGGACTGAACCCTATCAAGCCACGCTTCAAGTTGACTTCGAGACGTATAATTGGAATATGTCTAATGATATTTAGAAAAATTAGTTGTCCACTTACGGATTTACAGAGGTAAGTTGTTTCTGAGATATATCGTATGCGATAGGTATGATGTTGCTACTATTAAAACGTGTTCCAATTGCAGCGGCTTGTCGCAAATATCTAAAAATACAAAAGTCATCAAACCTATTGCCCTAGATGTGGTGACGATCATCTAGTTGAAAATTATGAATCTACACTTCTGAAGTGCATGAACTGTTTAAGAAGTAACAACGTTAAGAACACATATGTCTTAAAGTTGTTGTACTTAAAGTTGAGGAAAAATCTTGGCTAGTTTTTTAAATTTGTGTTTTATAAGTAATAGTACTGATAAAGTTAGTAGTTATTCTGATTCGCATTTGGTAATAATGATTTTTTGTCAGAATGTACCTGGTATAAAATCAAAATGTGGGAATTTTCTTGAAAATGTTACTATGTGGGAATTTTCTTGAAAATGTTACTATATCTGAATATACCTCAGTAGGTAGAGGGCGGAAATAACAGACAGATGTAATCATAAACAAAAATGCAGCTTGAAAATTAATTACTACCCAAACAAAAACCAATGAGACATAAAAATGGAGACATACATTCAACATTTAGAGTTTAGCCTGAATGTTCATATATTTACATTAAAAAGATTACATTATCCATTTCAATGAAAGAAAGAATGGAGGGGCTTAATAATCGCAGTCCGAAATAGTAATTGCAAAACTAAAATTTAAACAGAATCAATAATTGATATTTGTCATGGCAGTGAATAAGCTGTATAATTATTCCAGTTTTGTGTCTGGAACATAGTACGAGTAAATGCATCAGCAATCGATTTTGTAATGTAGAAGATGAATATGACATTTCTCACGTAGTTTTATTGTTATTGGTTAGAAATATGATGTTGTTACTTTGCATTGGATTGATTTTATGCTAATGCAATGCAAGGACAAAATCAAGCAACTCAAACAGAATTGTGGAAGTATCAGTCTTGAATAATTCTTCCGAATAATGGCAATAATCTGACATTGCTACCACATACCTCCAGGATTCAAAATTCTTCATTTCTAAGGGGAACAAGCTTAATCCCGAAACATTTCTAATAGTGATAAAAGCTCATCATCTATTCAGCATTTTCGGATAATATAATCTCAAGGCCGCTACTGCAATAATTTCCATTTATAGTGGAGGTACTGAAACTAGGTTCACTTTTTTTTAATTCATTTTTATATTTGATATTTTTATGTTAGACCGTGGCTGGAGAAAATAACTTCAACATTTTGGATTGCTCCATGATCAATAAATATACCATTTAATATTTATCTAATAAGTTCAATCAACATTTGGCCGGTTCCTAAGTGTTATGACATAACTTACTAATGATAAGTTTAAAACCAACAAAGTCTCTAAAGACTGAACTACAAGGTCTTAATATATCGTTATTATATTGGGCATTTGGAATACTTGAGATAAAGTTGTATAATTATTAGACGACTCCCTGACAAATGGACTATTTACAACTTTGTCTAACATATGGATGAGTTTCAGGTAGAATTTAGTTAGATGATCTTACTTGATGAAACTCTTCTATTTTAAAATATAATTGCATAATTTAGAACATCTACAATATACATTTTGAAATAAGTCAATGTTTGTAAAGCTCTTAAGGACTTAAGACTCTATATACAAGGCCTTCCAAAACAAGTACGGAAAACGTTCGCTAGTAATTTCTCGTTGGATGTGATGTTTAGCTTTTAGATTAGAGCTCATGTATTCATGTATGAACAGTGAAAAGAAGATGGAAGGTTGAAACGATAAGTCGGATGAATCAGCATTCCTGGAGAATTATTGACCAGCGTGGCGCGTTTTATCCAGACGCTGCGCGATTGGGACATCTCTGTGCGGTGGCCGAGTTGCTAAAATATTTTTCTCACTCTAAAATTCCGCCATCCTTTCCTATATGGGAGGTTTAATCTTGAAGCCCGTCTTAAATTAATCACAAAGATGAATTGTTGCGAAATAATACATGAGTTTGCCGAGAATAGTCATTCTCTTCTATAACATTTGCTTTCATATTTTTCATCGTTTGTCCAAATACAGAGTAAATCTAAATAAAGACATTCCATAATAAAGCAACTTTACAATCATATAGTGCAGTGTACGACATCACTATCATCATAATAATACGTTGACCTGAGACACATTCTATTTTCTTTTAAGTACCCAATTATCAAAAGATCAAATGTCTCTGACAACAATAAAAGTGGGAAACAATGAAAAAAGTGAATATAAACTGTTTGTCGAACGTTTCAAAGAAATTATTCTCGTGGCCGCTTTCCAACCCAATGAATTACTGTAGTCTTGACCTCATTACATTTCGCACGGTTATGAAGCAGATGTACATTTGGACTACTCGGTTAAAAAAAACGCGTGAATAACCCCGTTTATTGATTCTTGTTTTTCGATAGAGAAATATGTTCGAGCAAACGTGGGATTGGAGAATACTAGTTCTTGTTCACCGATAATAATAATGTAGATTATAGATGCTCTTACATGGTGAAACTCTTCCATCATGCAGATAAAAAGATTGTGTACTTAACACACAGTTTCACAAATAAAACTATTTTTCTTCCAGTGACGCGTTTCTATTTATATTTTAATAATCGTAAGACTGTCAGATCTGACTGCTAATAAGGCTACCATTGTTAGCAGTCTAATCTTAAATAATTTGTTGCAAAATGTCTCAAGCAAGACGTTTTGCTCGTTGGCCTCACGCAGACAATCGGAAGAACGGATGCACAGGCATGTTAAAACGACCAGTGCACTAACTTGTACGTATTCTTCAAATTTTGGCAACGTATCAGGTTGTTCAAGAACCTTTTTATGATGATATAGTTTGTATCTCCTGGTTTTTTCTGTTTCTTTCCACATAATTCTCAGAGGCACTTTCAGGATGACTATTATGAAAGTATCTTCAACCCATATTTAGCTATTATTCATTAAAATATACTCCCACTAATGTATCGTTACAATTATGCAAGTGATCGTCTATCCGAATAGATTTCACAGAGAGCGTACTGTGCAATTCTCTACACAAAATGTGTGTCAATAAAAGCTTTTTGAAACTCTGCTTAACTATTTACGGTGTCTAGCTTATTTGTTAATCTGTTGCATAATGTCTTGGTAGACACTACTGCTACATGTTGAATGAATTGGATTATTAAATTAGTTCGCTCCATTGAGTTAACAGTATAAGTAATAAATAATAGCGAGAATATATATCATCATTTCACCCATATTATATTCGCTGATGAAAATTAATATACTTTTCTTTGCTTGCATTCCTAAGATTCCATACTGCTCTAACTTCACGAAACTTAAATCTTCAAATGTTTAGATTTCTGATTTGTGATTTCATTTAACCACTTAAAACGACTGGCGCTCCGTTACATTCACTCAAAAAAAAATTATATACATGCACATCAAAATATTAAGTAACATAATTCAAATATATGATATGTAAAATTTGGTATTCCATGATTTTTTTTTAAATAACCCTTAATATAAACTTGAGACAACCGCAGAACCTTATATTTTTACTATGCTAAAAAAGAACCTGGAACAGAGACCTAAAATATATAATCCTAGATGCTCGTCAGAGTAGCTCGGCAGCTATTGCAATACTTATCGCAGTTAAAGAGAAGAAAATATCATACAAAAAGAGGCTAGAGACAAGCGGCGTTTAGATCTTGGTATCAACGCTGCGCCGTCTCGGCCTCTACAATAATTTCCCCCAACCATAAAATAAAAACAATTATTTCACGTAACAGCCATTCCAGCAATATTAGCAATAATATATAAGTTGCTATCTCATCAAGGTCCATGACAAGTACGTAATACGCAATTTTTCCGATCACACTAGAGAGTCAGAGATTAAAAATGCAGCGAAACTAGATCACGGATTGCAAAAACCTTGCAGTTGCAGCTCGAAATACAGATATAAATCAAGAAAAAAGGTATCGAAATGCAAATGCTCCGCGAACAATATTATGAAATTGGGTACAAGGACTTATTTGAAAGTGTGTACGGATTGAAGTTTTCATAATTTTGCCCTATTATTTAATACGCTCAGTGGCGTAGACGCCATTAAAAAACAAGAAAATCAGTTTATGGATATCGTTTATTTGGCACATTTCTTCCACTGCAAAATTGATGTTGCGTACACAAGGATTACAAATAAAACACGAATGGGTGAGACAAATAGAGTTACAAAGCACTATGGACCCTCTGTGAGCTCGCCACGATTTTGGATAAAAACAGGCGAAATGGCGGTACACATTGCTGACAATGTTTATGTCTAGTCACCTGAATAGTTGGCAATGTCAATGTTGATTTTCATAGTTTTCTTAATTATGCGGCACTTTCCATTTGAATGGAATATTGGCTTATCCTCATGCAACTATTATATATATCAACACAATGCTGTTCTTCTAATCTCGTGTGCCAATATATTTGCTAACCGAACGACAGACCACATGTTTTTTGTGTGAACTATAATGAATAAAAATACTTTATTTTACCTGGAGGGTAGCAGCAAAGGCTTTTATTAATACCAACCAGGGTTAATAAAAACGCTTAACAACAATACCTTTCAATATAATGTGATAACATCATCAATTAGGTATATGTGTAAAAAATTGGATTGGAACCATCTTAAATAAAAACAATAAGTTAGGTAACCAACAATAGATTGACAATTGAAGCATCAATAAATCTTGAAAAATAATTAACTAGTAATAGGATATTATAATCAATGCATTGAGAACATTATTTCGTTCATTTTTTTTTAAACCCAAACACTGTCAGGCCGTGAAGTTTACAGGTACAAATGTATTATATAAAGTGAGCGCAATAAATGAGAATGCAGACTCGAAAAAGGACGTAGAGTGCCCAGGTATGAATAAAGTATAAGATGGAAGATTTGTATCAATTTGCTGAGACCTGAAAATTATCTTTTCTGTTGAATACTCTGATTTTTTTATTATTATATGTCTTACTAGGCACAAACCTGTCGTCTATGTTACATATTTAGCATGTCAAGCTCCATAAGGTGAGATATATTAAACGACTTGAAGCTGTTATTATAAAATGTACACATGCATTTTGTACTTTTTGTAACCTGCAAGACTGGAAGGCGTTTATGCAGGGGCCATGACCCTATTTTACCTTGGATAATATTAACGAATTGAAAACCTTCTGTTTAGTTTTGGTGGACAGCATATCTTAGAAGCTAGCCAGCTTATTCACGTGATGAAAAAAAGGCTACCTTCAAAGGATATTCCAAGATTTTTTCTATATCACAGTGAATTGCCTAATGTGTACATCTCGACTGTCGAAATTGAATCGCTTAGATTTGAATCTTATGGATATAGTTTTATTTCTATTAAACATGAATGTATGTTGTTTTGTGTTACACGAAACTTCCAAGAGCATGATATCTTAAATTCGCAGCTCATCGCAGTTGAAGTTGAAATAGTAAATCAAGGTGTTCGTTTTATTCTAGACCTTGTGGTTGTGCAGACAAAACATACACTTGAGCATCTACGCTCATGACTATAATTACTGTTTATGTAATACGCTGTCCATTAATGAAGTTTGCTTTTGCCCGACTTTCTGGTAAACAATAGACTGGACTATATGAACTGTTGTGAGATCTAGTTCGAACCAAAAGATACACAGTCGATGCTCGATTCAGATGATTAATGTAATCGGAACAAAATACCTCTATGGAACTAGGTCATATGGATTTTCTGTGGAACAGAAAAATAAGTGTAAATTGGCGAGGTCAAAATAGCTTGGTTGAGCCAAATAACCTTCTAAAGTCTTTTTTTGAGTACTAAAGGCTGAAAAGGCAGCTTAAAACGATTTCAACAATCACAAGCAGCTTCTATCAGCGGCCAGTACAAGTATGAAGCCGGCGCCATACAATGTGTCGAATGATGTCTTCCAACGTTGGACACATGTAGGTTTTTCGCAATGACCATATGGCATCAACGTTCAATACACCAGCGCATTACTAGTATCAATGTATCAGCGCCTTGTAGTGAGTATTTACGAATAAATGTGGACATTTGATCAAATGTTG
Organism: Bruchidius siliquastri; assembly: GCA_949316355.1. Lineage (NCBI taxonomy): Eukaryota > Metazoa > Arthropoda > Insecta > Coleoptera > Chrysomelidae > Bruchidius > Bruchidius siliquastri. The sequence goes on along the minus strand of OX438532.1, from coordinate 23,153,337 downwards.
GATCCAACGTTTGACGCGGTCGTGTGGCGCCACCTTGAGACATTATAGTCTTATACTAATACTAAATGGCATCTATGAATCACAACGTTCTAAGTGAAAATTTATATGATGATAAATTCGTATTGGAGAAATCAATATGATACTGCGTCCTCAATATGCAAAAAACCATTACTAGCAATACGTAACAATCATAAATACATACGAAAATCCTGAGACGCCAATTTGCCTTTATAATTTAATGCAGATCAATCAAACAATACATTGTCGCATAATCGATTCATGAAAAAAATCCAGCGGCAGATCCGTTACATAACAATGAGAATACATAAATGTAAATGTCAATTACATGAACCATTTCGAATTATCATTTTGTATGATAAATATAAAATAAATCTACCGCATGTAACAGGACACGTAACCTAACAATCACTGTTGCAGATAAGTGGGTAAATCTAAACATGGGCGGAGAACCAACTGAACCTTTTTATCAGGTCATCACTCCATATGATATTACTTTTAATTGGTATTACGATGGTTCAAGTGTAAGTGTCTCTGGTAAGAATGCTTTTAAAATATGTGTTGAAAGGTAATGAGGTAACAAGTTTAGTATTCAAATGAATTAATATTTATTTTTCATTTTCAGCAGCAGTTTTTGTTTTATAATTTATATCAAAATTGTAGTTATAAATGTATAAGAAATCTAGCATACAAATACTTGTATGATTATATGAGATTTGAGATTGATTGTGTAATTGGACTAAAAATATCTCAATAGATATGAATGTTGTGTATATTTCATATGACGAATTTTAGCAGTATACACCTGTTAGTACTTTTTTATGCAATATGCAAACATAACGAAAATATGCAGGAGTACTTCAATAACACTGCTTTGGAGTTTCATTGTCTTCAGAATTTTGAATTACACAACGTTTCTAATGATGTGGCATCCTCAATTGAAATGTTATGAAACGAAATTTCTCAATACAATGAAAGTCCGAAATAGTGATTCAAGCATCTACATGGTCTAGAAATGTCAAACAACTTGACCGGTATTGTTCTTTCTAAGAAGTGTTACGTAAGCTGCTGATCAGAGTGATCGACATAAAAGCCGGGTCGGGGGAAAATATAAAATTCCGGTGCCCCTTGAAAAAACTGAAGAGCAAAAAACGAACCCTGCAGGAACAGTACGTAACAGTGCGGAAAGTTGAACAATTTTATCATTTCCGGGCCACCTCCAGACGCGCAAAACCCCCTAGTCCGGTAGTTCTCGTCCCGCCCCCCGCCCTCTTGCGGGACCTACTGCGTACTACAAGGAAATTCAGGATATTTTTGCCGACATTCATTAGAAAACATATCAGCGCAAAAAATCGACGCAGTCGTTGTAAAGCTAAAATAAAAATGATGTGGAGGCGGAGTAGTTAAAACAGGGTTCCAAAAATTTTCACAATTTTTGCCCAAGGTATTCGTCTAAAAAAGTATCCTGTTGAATTTTGAACCCAGCTAATCCCATAATTCTTAATGATGGTCAGGCAATTTTGAGTGAAGCTAACAGTACACCCAGTATCTTCTACATGTGAACTAGAACAAATGTTCAACCCAGCTCATATAAAAACTGATACAAATCTGTTAGCTCTGTACTGAGATAAAAGTGCGCGTAGCCGAGATATCTTATTATTCAAATCCCGTCATGCCCACAGCATTTCTGAGGTATTCACTTGAATGTCATGTGAGAAAAACTTTTACACCTTAATCTTAAAATAGGACAAAGCATAAACTTCCCACATTCCAATAAACTAGCATAAACCATGATTATTCTGTAAGTTTCGCTCTTTTCTTTTGGTCGAATGAATTTATCTGAATTGCTACGAACTAATATGTTTTTACTAGAAAATTTTAGCGGAAAACTAAATAGGATATGTTCATAGTTTCGCTAAAATAATTTTTTAAATTATGTATCAACAGTTTCCTAGAATGCTATTATTAATTTATAGGTATGCCCAGTTGCATTTTTTTTGTTCATAAACTTTTTTCAGCCCTGGAATTGCTTGCTATTTCTTCCATATGTTCTTTTCTTTATAAATTCGATTTTTCACATTGATAAATGCTTTGTAACCAGTTATCAGCGCATTATTGGAAAACCAACATTTCATTGTTGCGATGGAAACTAAAGTATAAACAAGAAATTATTTAATTGTACTGCCTGTAGTTAAACTTTTTAACAATGTAAAGTACGAGTACTATTTATCTGACATTTTCTCATTATCATCATATATTTGCTTTGTCTTCATAAAAAATAACGTATAATTTGAAGTTTGAATGAATCTTAATTGACATGGTGCAATGGGTTGTTTCCTCTCTGGTGACGAATTGAATTTAAAAATAATGCAACAGTCTATTCAGTTTCTCATTTGAAAAAGCATTAATCTATGAAGAGGCTGAAGCACTTTCATTATCATTAATTTATATCTTTTGATCGTGGACAATAATGACGTTTATTATTATTATTATTGTTGTTTGAAACTTGTAAACAAAGAGGATTTATCAAAAGTTTGAATTCGGACTTCCATTGTCTATAAAATTTTTGAGTATCACGACGTTTCGATTGATATGCTATCTTCAGTCGTCTTCAGGTGACCTGAATGGAAATCCGAAATCAAACTTTTGAATTATTATTATCATTATTAATATGAAAGATTAAGGAGGTCAAAAATTAACCAACGTCAAATAAAATTGGATTTAAAAATGAGGCAGTCCAGCACCAGGCTGAGACCTCAGACATCTGCTTTCTGGAGAATGCCTATACAGCATGCATCGACGCATCCCACGCCAATGCTGGTTGGCCGTAAGGCGCATTGCAGCCGCACACTTTGAATTATATAAGAAGACAGTGGTGGAGTCTGCAGCCAGCGGACAACCACACCGGACATGACTCGACAGCAGCGTCAACGCTGGAAACTAGTACGATACTGTGAGTACTGCAGCGCCGGACACACCGGAACACTTTCAAGTTCAATATCAAGGCTATAAAGAGAAAGGAAGGCGACAGTTCAACGGATTACAGAAGAAAACGAGCGGATTAATGCCGGAAGTCTTGCACAGTGGTCAGTATACAACCTTCAAATATTATATTTAGGAACTTTTGGCTCATACTGACCTTCGAAGGTTTACAGAAATTTTATCCAATCATCAGCACTACCCAATACCTAATCAAATTTAGAATACCATCACTAATACAACATTTAATTCAGAGCAATGTTATATTACCATATTCAACTTGGTAAACTAAGTACTAAGTTGATTTCGGATCTTTTTTGTTCCTAAGCGAATAGTTTTGCAATTGGTATGAAAAGGCAAAATAGAAAATCATCTTACTTGTAGTGGGGATGCATTATATCGCTAATTTTGGATTTATCAATCACGCAAATGAATCATCTGTATTCGAGCTCTTCATAATAGTTCATCATAAGATCGCATTTAAAAACAACTGTTTTTGTAGAAGCAGTCAAAAAAATCATTGTCATAATAATTTAGAAATGTAATTTTTAATTTTTGGTTCCACTTTGATAAAGTCTACAGAGGCAGCCAAACGTTAGTAAAATTATTCCGTCAAGTCCATGTGTTTTTAATTAACGAGCAGTACAAATATTAGATGAATCAGAGATACAATCATGGATTACGTTTCAGAAGTTATTAGCCTTAACATCGTTTCAGCTGTCTCGACAGGCTTCATCAAAATGGAAAATGAAAGAAAATGTGTACTGCTGCTAAGGCAGCCTAAACATTTACCAATCGTATGTCGTTTTAATTAGCTGCCAGTACAAGTAGTGAACTGATGGATGAACCACAGGCAATCTCAAAGGATACGTTTAATAGACCCTAGTATTACCGAGCGAAGAAACGGTAGTATTATTGTAAAACCTCCCTAATCAACAATAAGAAAATAGCAGTCCAGTAGTAAGATTGGCATATGAACATGGAATAAGAGAAACTGAGATTTTCTATTAACGCATGAAACCTGGGGAATGTGTTCATTCTAACGTTAAATCTAATGAAAATTATTATTTGTTAATATATATTCTAAAAAAAAGGTTGAACATAGAATTCCAATTTTTTTCTTGGGGTTCAATTGAAAACGCATGCCATTCTCAAGATGGGCGTAAAAAATGTTTTTCATTTTTAAGTCGTGGGGTGCGGCAAAAATATTCTCAAATAAAAGAAAATTAAAAATTAGAACAACTATTTGTTTCTACTAACTAACTTATCAACAGAAAAGTAAGCATGATTGATGCTAAAACGAACCCAAGATTTTATCCCGTAACACACACAAAATTTTTTAAGTATTTAAAATTTTCGCAATCTGAAACCAGTTACCGTCTTTTATTTATTTTTAGTATGATTATATAAAGTGAATATACTTTAAAATTCACCACATATTTTGTTGTTGATTCTGAAACTGCTTCTCACTAGGTCAAAAATTGAGAGTAAGATCCAAAATACTTACAAATAGTGATAAGTATTCTGAAAAATATATCAAATTTGTTTTACCTTCCATCAGAATTACAATATCATTATAGCACGTTAATAAGTGAGTTATTATTATAAGATCTATACAGATATTACTCGATATAAAATGTCAAAAAATGTAGGTTTGTTTGGCAAGAATGGATTTGAATTTCATACTAAATAATTAATGTACATATTAGATTTGCATTACGTATACTGGTAATGCTCGATATAGTTCGACAGGATATACAAATTGTTGCCTAAGTAACTAACAATGTTGTAAAATTCTTCAGTCTTTTGTTTGCGAATTTTGTATGGTTCTGCATATACCATGTGATTAGCAGAAAAAGTTTGTGAATTGCACGTAACGACGCGACAGCGACGTAACTATGATTACAGAATATGTAAATAATGCCAATGACTGGTCCTAAAGTAAAAGTATTCAAATGTATACCACAGGGAACAGTTGATTTTATAATTTCTGAACCTCTATCTCTCTGGTATATTTTACTTGTACTGGCTGCTAATTGGAACTGCATAACTGATACAGAAGCTTAAACTTTTTGGTTGCCTTAAAAAAGAGAGCGAAAAAAAATATATTCAATTAATAATGTTAATCCTAATATTTTTTCACTGCGTACTTTGATAATGGCTGCCAATGCAGCTGAACCGTTAGTGCAACTTTATCATCAATTATATATGGTTTTAATTGAGGCATGTGCAAGTAAGATGAACAGGTTTTATTTATCTCATTAATTAATGTTAATATTCGCCATGCCCTATCACCTATCTCAGGTTGCAAGTTACGATACGGAATCAACCACATCGCTACTGTTCCCAAGTTTGAGCGACATACGATAGATCTGCTGGAAACCATTATTGGGCAAATATAAAATTAATTAACTTCAACCCCTTTTCACAATAGCCTTTAAATACCCTTGAAACAAAGCTCTATCGAAAATTCCCAGTGAAATTCAAAACAGACTCTGAATTTCCTTTGTACATTACTGTTTTCTACATATTCATGTAGAACTTATTCACATTTATTTGAGAAAGAAATAATATGCTGATCCTGTATCGTGTCCAATATAACTGATTACCTATGTCCTTCATTCGGTCAATGCAATAATTTTGCATTAAGACAATATACATATAACAACACGTTTTATAAATCTAATTGCTTATTCACACGTTATGCAGATCTACACATCAAATAAATAACTGAACGTCAACCAAGATTACATCATAATAAGAAATAATATCCATGGCCTTATTACCCACGAGCGGATATATTTACCGAAGCATTTTTTTGACTCAGGGCAATACATAGAAGAGAAGAATAAACTGAGCTGGTGGTATGCTTCAATATAATTGGATTATTTAAGAAATACAGAACACGTAATTTCTGATTTCAACCATATGCTAATTAGATTTAATACCTTAAAACCTCACTTAGCAACGACCATATTCAAGGAACATTAGGAAACAAATTTAAAATTTAAACCGTTGTTTAGTTTAGTTTAGTTCTATTCAACAAGCAAACAATGTCATCAAAATACGCTAAAAAGACCGTTCAGCATGGCTAATTATTTTTCTCACCTTTTGTTGGCATCATTAGAATTTTACATAATTTTACACACATGAATTTCTTAGTACATGTTTAATTTTTATTACTCAAAGAACTTCACTTTAAGCTCTAAAGAAGATGGAAAATATAGCCATGCAAATGTAAATCATTCAAGACTGAATGATGAATAGAGGTGAGAACGCAATTATAACTACTTGACTACAGCTTTTGGTATTGTAACTTTTCATTCACCTGAAGTTACGTTAATCTTGATAAAGTCTCAAATACCTGAAATTTTTATATATATTATGTCTTTCCTTCACTTGGTTATTTCAAACCACGTACATTGACTCCTGGCCTATTATGTTAATCGAATTTAATATTTTAAATGCTCTCTGAGTAATATAATAGTAATGCTTGTTTAGCACACAACGCGTGGTCCCATGTTACATAATCTCATTTAAAAGTACACCTAAAATGTTTCAACTTCTATAATTTATGTACATAATAACTTTTTCGATAAACCATACAGCGTAGTTTGTGGCGGAAGGATGAATTGAAGAATCTTTTGTTCGTTAGATTCAGACTGATTGTAATCATTAACCTGTTCGGATAAGGTAGTTATATAACTGCCATCATCATACTGGCTTGACTTTTAAAGATCAGAATCATGAACAGATGTGTCCCTAACAAAATAAATAAGGAATTTAAAAAAATTATGTCTCGTCTGATTTTTCATGATATAAGGCTTTTACTACTATCAATTAACAAAATATTATTATTTCAAAGTAATATGTCAGGTAACTACTAAGATGGTTTTACAATACCATAAAAATCAAACTTAGATGTACTTTCAAATAAGGAATAATCTATAATGGACGTGTTTCGGGGTTGATTTTAATAAATGGGTACATGTTTGTTTCTCTCAAGTACTGAGTTTGACGGTACTTTCCGGACACACACAACCAGTGTCTTTTCAGATGCTGGGTTCATTCTGTTGCTCAATATCACTAGAATTTGTGTGGAACACGGCGCGCTAATTGATTATTAATATTTCCGCTAATTAAATTCGATTCCAGATATTTGAACAAATACTCAAATATAAGTGTTGCATTCTGGACAGATTTACAATTATTTAAATAAAGGTTTGAACTCAGCCGTCCTGTATAGATTTTTGAACGCACATCACGTCAGCCACAGTCAAAATGATTGCGTGACCTGCCGCGCTCTTCCAAAATCTACTTACATTTCGTCCATGCTGTCAGACTTTTTTGCGTTAAATGTTGTGCAAGCGTTTTTAAAGTACAATAAATTCTAAAATCTGCCTGCGAATGTTGAAATGCGTGCACAAATCAATCACTATTTTGAAACAAAAAATCTCGATCTGCCATCCACATGGATTTCTTCTAATGATCTCTCGCAAAGGTGGGTTATGCCCCAGAAGCGCTGGGAGACGAAAAATGACACATTGACCTTGAAACGCTTCAAATTTTGACCATCGGAGAACAATTTTCCCGGCAGCTAATTCCACAACACCGAAGTTCTCCGAGAAAACGACTTTTGGAACAGGCTTGTCCGAGGCGTTGTAAGCTTGACTCCATGAGGATGCGCCCAAAGAGTGTTGGAGAAAGGACAATCCCTGTAAAACTCCCGCGTTGATGGTAAACATATCGGATGCATATTCATCCACCACCTCAAATAAAAAGCGGCCCGTAAAAAACTATCCAACCATTGGCGTAGACCCAGTGGTAGCCCATAGGCAGCAAGCTTGATTAGAAGTATCCCATGCCACACCCTATCGATATATCCAGGCAGTCCATGAAGATATTACTCTGCTCCACAGATGGGTTACGTAGGCCAGAACATCTCCTCTGCTATATACCAGCAGAAGCCCTATTGACGATCACTGATGATATTTTCACGTCCAGGTCAGAAGCTGCATGTTAGTGACTGTCTCCATAACCTTATATATGATGCAGATCAATTTGGACAATTCAAAATACCAATAGCTAGAAGAATGAACGGTATCTTAGTCAGAAAGGCACGTCTACATTTGAGTTAAAAATTTTAATAACGATTACAAACTTTATGAGTGGGGGAGTTGCAGTACTTCTGGGTATATAATTCCCAAATTGAAATCTACTTTCACAATTCATAACATCTTTAACTGAAATAATCAATAATAATTATGTGTGGATAATTTCCATTAAAATCTGGTTTCTGCTGAGTATTAAGCTCATCCACATCATACAAATCAAAAATGTTTCGGGAAAAATAGCCCTTAGTTAAGAGTCACGTCACAGGTCATGTTATAGGTAGGCTCAAAAGAAATATCAATCATTATCATGCTTTACCCATTTTTATCAATGTAAATTTGATTTTAATCTTCAATTTTTTCTATATCTTTCAGAGGCTGTAAAGTTTTGTCTTCTAACGGTGCGTGATTGTATTATGTACTCAAATGTCTCATTTGTAATTATCATTTTCATATGGCTTGAAATAATATATATTTACTCATAATTACCTTACTGATGGCAACATAATGAAGTTGCTATGGATTTCGCATTGAAATACGCTTTTCTGTGTAATTTAGATCAAGTTTCATATAATAGTATCACATGAAAATGACTAAAAATTAAAAATCTATAAGAAAATATTTATGAAAAATTCTATTGCTCGAAACTCAAAAATTTTTTCAAATGTAGGATTATATTACAAACACTTAGAAAAACATTTTCTCTTTGAATTTTTGTATATCAACCCGATCTGCATTCTATGTTATTATTGCTTTCAAGTTAATGAGTCAGGTGACTTTATCGCTCTGGAGTATCAAACTTTTTATCATCAAGCAACAGACTACCAACCGCCTAAATATACAGTATTGAGTGTCTATCCAAAAATTTGGTAAAACGCTATCGTAAGTCATTCTGATGTAGTTTCGGGCATTCTTATAAAATCGTATTCCTGGGGCGATACATTATGTAATACCCGTCCAGATGTTCCCGCTATCACAAGATCGTTAATTTCTGCGCCGCGATTCTCTATATTTACATTTTATAGTTTTTTCTTTTCCTTTGGCTAAATATATATAGCAGGCAGATGTGACACAATTCTTATGGCACACCAAAAAAACCTTGTGTGGGGTTAAAGTTAAAAGGTAGCATATGTCGAGCGTAGTGTGAGGTTCTCTGGGTGTGGTTCCACTGGCGTGCCTCAGGGCCCGCAGGGCCAACATAATAGGGTGCAAATCACCCTGAGGGACCTTTAAAATTTAATTTCATCAGTTCCTGAGCACGCCACTTCCGACGCAGACAATTGAATTTTACAACACAAAGCAAAACAAGCGCAAAATTACGCTCCACCGGATCCCCTAGCTGCATGTACACTTCAAATCTCTTGAATAGAGGCTATTATACCAAACAAGTAATACCCTGCCCATGTAACGTTGGGTAGAACCCGTAGTTGTACTTTATAGTTGGTAGAAAATTTGTATTGATCTAAAATACTAGCGAAGCCAATCTGTAGTATAAAACTAATTTGTAATATATGAGTGGCAGTTTGTCTTTTAGTTTTCTCGATTTAACTAGTATTTTTTTAAATTGCCAATTTTCTGTGCTTTTCCTTGAGAATATGCGTGGCTGAAAAAATTAAAAACAGAAAAACGGTTTGGATGACTGTTTTGCTCCTCAGATTTTGTAGGAGGCTTCAGCTAGTTCTGTAGGAGGCCCTCAGTTCTTACCCCGGTTCTTAAGTGCAAGACAATATAGTTCGCTCGTTTTGTTATTTCTTAACGTTCTTTAATAAATAAATTATCATCAAAAATATTATTCAGAGGTCCAGATGTGCGATATGAAAACATTGCCATTTCTGAACCTTGCTAACGTCTACAGCCTAAAAGAGAAAGATACATATTATAATATGTATATTAATAATAATTATAGCTGCTTTAATTCTTGGCAATATTGTACATTGCTTGAAAAATTCCATCCTATGTATAGAAGATAAAAATCATCATTATATCATGCTCTCTGAATAACATGTAATGTTTCACCTGATAAACAACAACAAAAAATGCATTAATATTTAAAACAGGAGGAATAAACGGTGGCATTTTCAAGGTTTTAATGTGTTGCACAGTGTAATGGCAAAAAACATGGTTATATAAGAGATTTGGGTTATATTTTACTTAAATAATGTAGCAATAGAAATTAGACATTTCTGAATGAACTTAACAGGATAAATATAGGTGCGTTGAGTATTAAATTGGCTAATGTACTGGTCGAACAAAAATCTGGATTCGTAAATAATCAAGTGTATCAACATCGGAAAATAAATTGTTAGATTAAGGGATTTAATGCCCGATTTAATGCTATAGACTTACTTATAGATCAGATCATTTGAGCTGTGATAGCTGTGGTATTCTTTTGAATATTTGTTTTTAATACATTTTACTATTTATTTTTTCCAATATATTTTTGTAATCGATGGAATATAAACAAATATGAATTCACAGAGTATTGCTGATATCACAAGTGCTTATAAAAGTGCGCCATAACAGAATATTATTATGAAATGTGTATGTTCTATTTGAATGAAAATTTTGGAGTTATAGTTTCATTAGATAAAGATCTTTAATGTATAACTTGACAATGGTTGATATAAACTAACCGTCAAACGACTACATCCGTTAAAGCTTACCCCTCATATTCCGCAGTTTCAATAGTAAAACTCATTATGATATCACATTTTTATATAAACATAGTAATTGCCCTGATTAGTTAACAAGCGCTTCATAACACAAATATATCAGCCCTTTAAAACAAACATGTCAGCATTTTTTACTGCTTCGCAATAATTAATTATTTAGTAACTACTCCGAACTCAAAAATGTTCGAGTTCTAAACAATGAGCTTTCTAGCAGGGATACATGTAAACAATGTTGTTTTCATGTTGATATTTGTCAAAGCATTCTCAGTTGATTGTTTAAAACTGAAAAAAATCATACTTACGTTTTAAAGCGTTTCAGAGGTACCGGATTATTTATTCAAACTCTTTGAGGGGGTAGGTATCGCGGTGGGGAAACGACAAATTTGATGTGTTTTCAAAATGCTTTCTAATGCCCTATAGACATTTGACGCTGGTAGTATTATGTGCTTTTCGAACGCTCATTTTCAAATGGTGAGTAAAAATAGCCATCCGTGTCAGTCGCCCATCGCAAACCTCGTCGCTCAGCCGCATCAACCACACATCAAGTATCTATTTGGATATGCTGTGAGCGTGTGATCTGTGAGCTGTCTATCAGTGTATCCACCCTCAATCGCAATACACAACCAAACTCTCTTTAGCTATGGTCATATGTACGCAACGTGGGTACCTCTATCATCGCCGACCAGGCATATGATTCAAGTAGAAAGAAAACTCAAGAGATGCCTAAACATCGCTATTGTTGTGTGAAAATCTGAAATTTGATGGTTTTTCAAATTGACCAAAATGAAAGCGTAGAAAGCAATGAGGTAATCTAGTTGCCTCATTGTTTTTTAGTCTCTGATGCATCAAGGGAATAGGGAGAATGTCCCGGAAATTTTGAACCATCCGAGTTCTTGATTAATATGGAAAAAATTGCAAAATATAGTATTTTAACACTGACTGAGAGTGTTAAATTAATTTTTTTTTAAATCTTCAACAATTATTGACTGTGTTATGATGGAAAATATATGTTTATTTGTCAACACTTTAGGGCGTATTTCAAATAATCCATGAAAAATTTAATGCATACGACATCAAATGGTCCACCCGCAACAACAACACAGTAATAAAAATTACGTAATAAAGAGCTATTATACGCACTAATTGTAATTGAAAAATATGGATTGAAACATAGTTAATATAAAACGCAATTTATGTGTAAATTAAATATTCCAGCTCCGTATGAGCTTATATTATGTAATAAGTTCTAAGGACAAATCGATAAATTGTTGTAAATAGAGTGCGTCACAACATGAAAAAATATCGAATTCATGCATAAAGGTAATTGTTACATAGATGCAGTAAGTGTGAGATATATTTTTTGAATATAATTACATCATGTCAAAATTTCTATCACGAATGTTTTCATGTTATAGAAAATCATATTAAAATGTTAACATTGCGATACCAATCAATATTCTATGGTCCGTGATGACTCATTATTGATATAGCTATTTGATAGGCTTTAATATAACCTTAACGTTTGCTACTCCCTAGATAGGAACATTGACACTTTGTATTGAAAAATTTACTCTGTGCTTCCCACACATTTTTTACTTAGGCAAATATATAAACTTCAAGTTGCCTTCTTTCTTCTTCAGATATACGTAAAATGACTGCGGGAACAATAAACAACAAAAAAGATTTGCACAAAAAATGTATAGAAGTAATGTCTCAAATTAATAATTTGATTGTATTTTGGAAATGTTGATTGTTAGAATAGATTGAAAAAATATTGAAGAAATAAATCTTTTATCAAGTCACAAATTCGAAAATATTTTCCAAAAACGTCCTTATTTCCAAAACATAACTCACATGAATCAGCTCTAAAATTCGATAAAAGCCTTCAATAAACTGATTCAACTGGACTTAATATACAGAGTCAACCTGCTTAACAGATTTTTGTCAAGAAACTCGTAACCCTCCACCCTAAACAACAATTTTTGACCCCCAAACATAATTTTTTAACATGATCAGAGACCTCAGAACCGTTCAAAAAAGAGTTTTGGCCTTTTTGACTATATATCTAGTGCAATTTTTTTAAACTATAAAGCCCTTTCGTCCTTGTTACAATAGTATCAAAGTTTCATCGAAAGCAATTTCCAAGGAACCAATAATTACCGGAGAAACAAATATAGGCAGGCAAGCGGGCAGGCAGGCAGACAGACCGACTAAAATAAGTGATATGAGTTTTGATGATTTATATGTCATGAGACATCAAGCAAACACAATACTTCTTCACCTGTTGACACGTGAAGTCAACTAGAACAATGCAATTTAAATGCGTGTTCTTTTCAAAAGTCCGTGAGGGTGAATATTATGGGGATAATTATTCTTGCGTTTAAGAGCCTGCTGTGATTTGACAAGCCATGCCAACGCATTCAATCCCCTTAACATCGCAACCGCGAAACGCCTGTTCTTACGAAATAGGTACGCTGCAAGCAAACCCAGACGATGGAATTTAATAGAGCGTGCCGAAGATTACGAATAGCGTGGCGACCGGTTTGCAAGTTCCAAATGAGCCTGACCCAAATTGGCATACATGGATTTGTAAACCGTATTATATGCACCGCCAGAGAACAATAGGTTACACATAACCTTAACTCCAGTTGACAAATCCCGTTTGCGTACGAGGGAGACTAAGATTGAAAGTGAGGTTCAGCAGCTACTGCGGGAAAAGCGTCGCACGCTGTTTTTACGGCTCTACAAGTATGTCCAATAAAATAGAATGAATCACCTGAGCACTGTAGAATTTATTTCAACGGTAAGAATAGTGAAGAGGCTCCAATTCTCGCTGAGCCCAGCCTGAGTCTGACTGATTCCATACTGAGGCCATACTAATTCCACTAAGATTCTGTTATTTTTTTTTTATTTCTTGTTTTCGCATTGCAATCGATTACTCTCCCGTACTCCATTACGTTGAATAATTGTCGAATTATTATTGTCATAATAAAAGTTGCATATTTGAGTAATTGTTGTCCTCAAAAAATCTTGTTGAAATATTAGTTGATAACTTGAGTTTCAATAAATAAACTCACTTTCAGTACAATTGATCATGAAACTAATTTTTTAACACTACACGCACAATGCTTCCACAGATTAAATTGGCTCAGCGACATGCTTAGATTTGATGCCTCTCAGAATTTTAGTTAATTTCCCTAACTGAAACTCCCCCGACTGATTTTCGGTGAGCTCAGTGATGCCTAATGATACCGTAGTGATTTCACTGAATACCTCGATTCTCTAAAAAGTCTTGTTTATTTTATCTGATGCCCCTGATGCTGTACTTTGTTTCAATGATTTTCATAACCTTATGCTCGATTCTGGATTGATTCCGGATCTTTAGATTCAGTTACCTGGAGTGAACAACCTCTCGGTCTTCAATCATCTCCCTTGCATATACATATACCTACTCGTACCGCTGTAATGAAGGTAACTTGAGAATGGCCTCTGGTTTCATACCAAATGTAACAAACTATGATTGGACGGTCCGGAAACTGAAATAGCTCTTGGAGTTGGAATCCTCAGATCAATACTATACTATAATTATGTGCCAGAATGATCACAGAAAGACAATAGAAGCATAAAACTATAAAAAAAGTCTCCAATAATCAAGGTGAGCCTCAAGCACTTGAATCAATACCCTGCACATCTACAACCCTTCTGATACCTTTTGATAGTATAGGAAATGGGGAAAATAAATTACCTATTACAGATACCACGATATGGTGGTTATAAATAAAATTCTCAAGAGAACACTTGGCAAGAAAAGTTGAACCACATACACCCAACCTTCTTCCATGAGGTCTTATTAGCCAAAAAGGTCAAACTAGACTGTTTAAACGTGACAAACGGTCGCTTCTATGAATGTACTATATTTTTTTTACCCTCTTTTATACATCTTATAGACCACTCTACCTCTTTGGCAACTTACCTCTTTGGCAACTGCATTTTTTGCATTGCCCAAATTTTAATCAGTTTGTATTTAATTAACTTATCAAGATATATTGACTGGCATTTGTTATCTAATAATATGTCGTTTAACTCCGGTATTCTACGCATAAAATTCAAAGTTGACTACACTATGAACCGCATAATTTGCCAAACAATGGGTGAAATACTGCCAGCGCTTTGTTTCTTTTGTGATTTTGTAATCACTTTTGTCACAAAGCAAATGTGTAAACCAGCCAAAATGAGGATCTTACTCAATAAATGGCAAATTGAACTATTATATCTCATGCAAGTTTGTCAATGAAATATTGTTGTATTCAATTAATTGCAAAAAGATATAGCACACCAATGTTTAGATACATCATTTTTTTTGACTATATAAAATTAAATTACACAATTTATAAATGCTTTTATACCTCAGTCTATGTTCCAAATAATGATAAATAAATGTGGCATGCAGTTTAGAAGATGTATATATTCAGAGGTTGAAGGCGCTATGCAATTCAATGTACATTGAAGGTTGCAGACAACTCAATGGAAGTTTTCTCTAAAATCATTTTTTCTTTCAACTCTACTAGCCATTCCTACATTTCAAAGTAAAACAAATCGCAAGAAGTGAAATTTGTAGCTCTTCATTTATAACTATAATCTAAAGTACGGGAAAAATTGGACTGCCTTTTCATTTAAAAATGTATGAGAGTGTGTTTGTGAAAGATTGTGATGCCTAGATATCGCATTACCCGTTATATGCTGTATGCAAATGTTACATCATTGTTCTTCATAACGATTTTGAGAACAGCAGCCATACTGTAATGTACCCATACTAAGTTAACAACAGCTCACTAATTATGTAACCCTAATTGATTTGTAATCCACCACTGTCCTTACTGTTCCAGGGCCGGATCGCATCATATTTGAGAAATTTAAAGATTTAGGGACATACGAATCCGAACTATCGGGTATAGACCACTGCACGGCGACTATCAGAACTGGACTGAGCTGCTGTACCTACGCTACAATTCATATAGTCCGGGAGACGATCCATGTTTACTATTCTGATCGTGAGTATCCTCAATATTATTGATAAGTACGTCCAATAAACAGAAACTCGCACTGGGTGCCTTTCGCGTTTTCGGTTGGTAGTTTTAGTGTGCACTTTTTCGGGATACTGGGTGGTACTGGGTCAATCAGTGTGTGCCAGAAAGCGCAACATGGCCACATTTCATTTACTGGCTTGTCAAAATAGTTGATGGACGTCACGTCGTCTTAAATAAATCGTAATATATTTTATATATTTCTGAAATCAACAAAAAATCTTCTGCTGAAGAAAACAAATTGATTATATTGCAAACGAAGGAACATTCTCAAAATATATAATTATATCGTGTTGATAAATTGTGGGAAGTTGGCGTCACGATTTGATCAAACAAAGCAAGAATAAAGATAAAATTCGCAGAAAATTAAAGTTTCATTGTACCCGACACATGAGTATAAAAAGTCTCCATACAGTTTAAAATAAGCTATATTTTGCTCAGCTCCTTGTTATGTCTATCAGGAATTTTTCGTTAGAAGGACAGCTCATAATTCAATATCAAAATTTTTAAAAAAGTGCGCTGATGGGAACTTCTGTGTTCTATTGGAAATACGCACTTGGCAACTATGTATCTATGAATGCCGTGGAGTAACTTCATTACACTACGAGCCACACTACTCTGGTGTGTACCAACCAAAAATGCTATTAATCGCATTGTAGTTAAAACAAATATCTTAATGTTCTTCATCTGAAAAATCACTGCTAAAGAAGAAAATAAACAATATAATAAATAAAAAAGTATTCCTAACAGCTTGCTGTTTGCTTTTTACAGATGATGTGTCTACTTGACATGTCCTGCTGACAAGTAACAGCAGATTTAGTTTCAATATTTCCCTAAATATGCTTACACAATCTGGTATTTTTAATAAGTGGTTCGGCGAAGGGTAATACTGTGTAGCTAGGCAACTTTATCTCATTTAGCGTAAAAATTGATCAGCGTAGTACCTCAACCATACAACATAGGATCGCATACCTGGCCTTCAAGTGATTTTTTTTTCAGAAAATTCCAGTAGTATTTACTGAAGCAGAATTTCCGTTCCATAATTCTACATAATGACAGGATGAATTAAGGATAGTCTCCCTCAGTAAATATGAGATTAAATTGGATGCAAGTCAGTGCAATGTTTCAGTGGTGCGAGCTTGGACCTGTTCGCAACAAAGAAAAACAAGTTATCTCAAAATATATCAAACATCATGTCCGCACTCACACATTTCTGTTTGTGTAGATATGTTTATTTAATTTTTTTTAATTCCATTTTTGTTTGGATTTAAACATATTTAAATTTCAACAGCAAGTGGTAACTGCTATAGTTGTTTACTTTAAATTTACTTTGCATATTATAGTTTGAGGTCAATAGCGCGTTCTTTATAAATCATTAAGATGGAAATAATAATCACAGTATTATAACTAAAAATTACATAAATACACCGTCTCCACCAGCAATACACTAAATCCGGATCTGTGTACTGATACCGATGCCGTAGAGTCAACTAAAAATTTATATAAATTTTACAAGCACGTGGAGTTATACAACCTAGCAGCATTAACTTGAATTCATCACTTTACACAACGTACAGACCAGATCGCTTTATTCATATATATAATATTATGTAATATCATTATCGAATGATGGCGAATAGTGCACATAAGAGGGCTATCATGTAAGAAGTCCTCGACCAGCTCGAAGAGATAAAATATCATTATCAATATAACAGGCAGCTGTTTATTTATTTGGGGGAAAGATTGTATTAAGCTAGATTCGATATATATTTTAGATTCTCTGTGAGATGCAGGTAGTCAATCATGCTCGCAGGCCTGTATGACGGCATGTCCAATAATTTATAATGTCTCAAAGAGTCAGAAAAATATTGTTCTGACAGTTACGAAGTTTTTACACATCGCATCGTTACAATGACAAGTAAATTGATATAAATCCATTTTGAAATGATGCCCACAGACAAATTCTTGAAAACGATTTATTTAATTATCTCTTAAAATTACCGTAGAATTACCGATAAAAACTATGGATTTTTTGAAATCATAGGCGCTCTAGTTTATGTGGCTAACGAGATCTGCAACTTTACGGTAATAATAACTGTATGTCAAATAATATGATTCCTACAAAGCAGGTTTCAGAGCTGGACGTAGCAAGTTCTCTATTAGACCTCACTGATAATATCTACCAATCACTGAATAAAACATTACTAACCCTTTTAGTACTATTAGACTTTTCGAAGGCATTTGACTCCGTTAATCACTCTTTGCTTCTGGCGAAGTGCAGTTATTACGGTTTATGTTCGGATTCTTGTAACCTACTCTGTTGTTATTTGGGAAACAGGACCAAACGGGTTATGGTTCATTCTGATTCATCGTCCGGTGCTCTTATATCTTCTGATGTACCTCAAGGATCAATTTTGCCCCCCTTAGTCTTCTTGTTATATATTTCGGACCTTCTCAATAGTACTAAAGAATGCAATGAAAATTCTATGCAGATGATACTCAAAAGTAGTATCCATTTAAGAATAGCGATATACTTAATTCTGTATCTGTCAAAAATGGTGATTTACTCAATATTCAGAATTATTCTGAAAAACCTTGCTTGCGTTCAAACCCTGAAAAGTCAAATGTTATGCTTTTCTGCGCTAAATCTATAAGGCCTAATATAAGCATTAAATTGGATGAGAACAATTACGTGGTATATACGTAACCTAGTCAAGGGTGTGATAGCAACAAGGTGTTAGGACCTTTGACTCCGTAAGTTGCCAATAGGCGTCCCCATAGAGGACGAGACTCGGAAATGAGTTAAAAGTTGCTATGTTGTGCTCAGGCTCTTATTTTCTAACAAACATATATTAAATGGTAGAGCCAAAAAATTTTAATAGAAAGTCTTGTTATATCAAAACTGCCGTACTCTATTATGTTTTTTATCCTGCTCTTGATTGATACTGAGTACCGCCTGAAAAGGATTCAGAACAATTGTTGCAATTTGTGAAAAATAATGTTTCAGGAGCAATATTTTAACTTAATTGATTGAAAATGAAAAATATTTCAAATGTTATCTACTTTAACTTTATCTTATCAATATTCCCGTCATTATTGTTATTATTAAAAAATGAGATTTGTCAAATATAAAAATTCTGAGCACGAAAAAAATTTATGTATACCTCTAAAAAAAATTATTTCACCGGAAATGATTAATTGACTGCGGGCCTGCGCCCAAATTAGGTGGGTTTATATCAAAGTGGAAAATACCAATGCAAACTACTGAACTGAACTTACTCGATTTTTTAGCGTGTTGTTTATATTACCAAATTACCTTTTTATGCAGAAAAGTTCTATTGATATAACAAGAAAATGCATCCCTTAGGAGCTTCCCGATGAGTTAAAGGCGTCATACTTCCCTGCGTCTGTCGTAATTATATAACTGTATCTTATTATTAGCTAGTGGAGCTATTTATACGGATTTTATCTTTACATATACATCTTGTTTTCGGAAGCGCAACCGTTGTCAAACAGATTAGCGATTCTATTGTTTTATGTAACAAGAAATTCGTAAACAATACTTACGTAGCCTTTTTAATCAATACGATCGTTTTTATGTATATAGCATCCCAAAGGTATCATTAACTTGAGAATATATTACTATAAGAAACTTATCACATGTATAAGCAGGGAGACGCAGGTGATATGGAACAAATAACTTAAATCTGAAGGTTCTTATAAATTATATGAGTACAATACAAGAAGGTAAATTCTGAAATGATTTTACGGACCAAACATATATGATCTGAAAAAAACTATTTTCTAATGAATCCCGCGTTATTTTATTATCACCTATAAGATGCAATGAAATGTTATCGTAACCTTCGAAAAGTTTTGCAGAAATGAATTTTTGAGATTTAAGCAAACCTCAGAGAAAAACATCGAATGTTTGTGTCCACATAAACACCAATTATTCAACTATATCAATCCTACTGTAGTGGGTTACAGCGATGTTTTCAAAAACCTAATACAATTGTGTCGGAGCAATAAATATCAAAAATATTAAATGTATCTCACTTAACACTGCACATAATATAATATAAAATCAAATGCTTATAGGCCAATTCGTTGTATACTCGTATAATATGCCTAATCCAGGAAACGGTGTGCAAACATACATCAAGTGTACTATACCTGTTAACATCTTACAAAGTCAAATGGTCTGAATATCTTAATTGCCAATAGCAGTGATATATGGCTGCTTAAGATGACTTCTGTCAAAAAGTATTATGAATGACAGAGGATGTTGTTGTAAATCAATTCACAGTTATTGACAGAAGTCATATACCAACGTTGTCGGCAATGTTAGGACCATTTGACTCCGGAAGGCATTAATGTACAACATCAATTGTCGCGAGATTTCGAATATGGTGCTATCCAAAACATTTAATCTTTCCCGTTATGTTTTGTACTCCCTCTTTGTGTATAATCACTTAATTTCAGAGATAATCTGAGCTCTCAACGTATACAAGATTCTGATTATATTACGAATATTCTACCTTTTGTCCATACTACTAAGATATTATATTTAAACAGCGATATATGGAATTAAGACATGTTACTGTGCTATTCCCTCTAGTCTTGACTACAAAAAACACACAGCAGCAGTTGAGGATTTGATTTATTTGTCGTTATGAAGATTTTAATACGAAAGATTCCTTTTCTTTCCCCTTTAAGGCCATAAATCGTGTCAAAACACATAACAAATACTGTTCAATGTAATTATCGGGAATTTCGAAGCAGATGTGTATTATTATGTAATATTTTGTTCGAGGTCTTGAAGCAGAGTATAATAGAACGTTATATAATCTGCGCTGACATATACGTATAAATTTACAAAACGCGGTATATAGATTGCATTATATACATTTCTGATACTGTGTCTATGTTATTTTCCGTCTTCTTTAATGGGATTGTCAGAATTATCTGCTTTTTACGCAAAATGTAGACATTTGTTTTGAAAAATCATAAGTATTGGGTAAATATAACTTTTATGTGATATATTTTTTTAATTGTTCATTTTTGTGTGTGTCAAGATGCTAGTTGTTCTCTAACGCATCATTCCAGTTTTTTAACGATGTAAAGCATTCCATTTATTTGAATCAATAATGAAGACCAAAAAAGGAATATTCGTTGGCTTGATAAACGGACAGCTATGGTTTAATCACTGTGTGCATACATTCAGTCAATTGAAGTCGAATACGATAAATAAATGAGCGTAAGAAGTTTTGAGTGGCAGCTATATTTCAAATGCAAGAAATTGAAGGGGTTACATTTTGAAAAATACAATGTAGTGATAAACTGTCTCCGTGTTTTCTAAATCAGATTCCAGTATGCAATATTATATTTTCGAAGAAATAGTGAAGCACTTGCATTATAAAACAATCTAAATTGAGGGACAAATCAAGTATTGAAAACGCAACGTATCATGTTTTATGAGAGAAAAATCACGGCATACAATAGTGACATCTGAAACTTAAGGCACAAAACCTCCTTCATTTGGCATCCAAGAACAAACGATACACTAAGTTGTGATTTGGACATAAAGCACTGTTATTATGAAGACAGTTAGTGAATCAAAATGTCATTGTAATTTTCGAAAAATATTTCCCAGATAATTTGTACTTTAATTAATGTTAGTAAAGTGAGTTTAGTAGTGATATGATTAATGACAGGTGTAAAACTGTTTCTTAGTTTGTTGCTAAAAGCATAATTCATTTGCAGACATATACATAAAACATTTTTGTAATTATCCGATAAAAACTGGCCACATCGAGGAAAGTTAAAGTCAACAACACCGCTTCACCTCGAGAGTAACCTCGTACATAACCTAGCACAATTTCCAGGAAAGTTGTTCATCAGATCGAGGAAAATCATTGAAACTGACGGGATAACGACTCTCGTTAATATCAGTCTGTGACCATTCTTGTATAATCAAGTAAGCAATCAACAATGAAACTATTTATAATGACCTAGATGTATTCGAAAAGAGAATACGGAACCAGACTTGCAAATCTGATAGATTTTATTGTGCAACATCAAATGCGCAAATTAGATTTTCTTAAAACAATACCATCCACCTATACTAAACTTCAAAGCCAGACATTTCTCTTGCAGCAGACTGCATATTTCTGCCATAAATTAATAGTACTGGATGCACAAAATTTGGCCGAATGAGTAGCAGAATAAATGGTATCGACTATCATCAGTAGAACAATATTGTTCATGGACAAAACTCGTTATATTCCCACTTTTAGATATGTCGTATACTCCAACATCACCAATCAAAAAACAGTTTAAATGTTTAAAATTACTATGAAAATGTGGTATTTAATATTATTCAGATGCCTTGACACAAAACTTTGAAAAAATGTTTTTGTACATTATAAAGTAACAGCTCCAATTAGAACAAAAATAAAGTTCTGACATTATTCTAATGGTAAATACATGCGTGCCATTTCTACGCCTGTTAGAAATACCTGGAACTAAGTTTTTGATCTATTTGTTGATGAAGGAACAAGTATCAGCATCATGTTAATAGTTGACAGAACAGCACATGTTGATCACATCATGTTGATCCATTAGATATTGAGCCGATTACATACATAATCAACACGGTGTATATACCATATACGTATGTATCACGGAAAGTTATATCAATAGAGGAAGATGAATCCAAGATATAATTTCACAGATTAGTTTTATGGTATGTGCACACTCGTTTTTCTAAATTCTAGGGACTTCAAAATACTAATTCCATTCTTGAAAATATAGTGAGGATAGCGCGTTAGCTTAAATATTTGAAATATGAATTATTTCCAAAATTTTAATGGATAAAGCATACTGAATATTCCCACCATATTTTATTTTCAGTATTAAACGTCTGAATATTATTTCAGTGTGAGACGAGTCGAGGAAAAATATTCTCACTATCAATGACCCTCTGTGTTATAGATTTTATCATGTAATGTTAGCTTAATATATTATTTTTAGAAGCTTCCGTTTAAAAATAAATTCTTGGAGGTCATTTATGGACGTTACGAAACGCTGTTTCCACTGATTCGAAGGAATCAGGTTCGATAACCTATTTAATTTGTTAAACAACCAGTCACAATTTTTACATAATACATTTGAGTCGGGTGAAATATATTTGTGTAATTCATATTCCTGATTTTTTCTATATTTAAGCAAGCATAAAAAAGTTGGTTGATACGAGTTTGAGTAACTAATGTTATAAAAATCGGCTGTTCGAAATGGACACCTAACGATTAGTACAATGAAAAAATTCATCCTAATAATAATAATTGTTAATCGTATATACATACGATTCAGAAATACCAGCATACAAATTGCCACATGAAAATGTTATGTCTGTAAATATTTTTTTAAACGTTTTGATACCGATTTAGGGGTGTCTAATAGTTGTGTAGATTTAACACGTGAATAAGTGCATCAAATCTATCAAGTGGAAAAACGTACTTTCTGATCCTTTGGTTCATGTTTGCTGGGCAATAATTGACACCCCTTATGATTGACGGACTATCTTTACTAACGTTTCTATTACCTCGGCGGCAGAGCACGTAATTTAATACTTTGTACTCTGAACAAGGCCGAAACGTTAGTAACGAATTCATCCAATATATATAGTCAATCGAATGTGGTTTTACTTAGAGGTCAGTAGAATATATTATAGATGAAGTATCAACTGAAATGAGACCTCTCAGTAATTACAAAAAGCATTTCCAATTCTAATCTAAATAGCGTGGCAGCTTTTAGAATACGTACTAAAGACATTTCAATGTATCGGACTACATGCTAGTTAACAGATTTACCAAAAACCGACCAAGGTATATTGCTTAATGGACGACGAATTATGCGTTATCCGGACGATACATTCTGACAAATAGTTTGGGAGGTCTACAAAACCTTATGACAAAAATAAATGAGGTCAGTAATCTGTATGGTCTTGAGGGTAACATCGCTAAGACTAAATATATGGTAATCAGCAATCCCCTACTCCACTTACATTTGAACCATTAAAACCGACAAATACAAAGCGTGGCACCGTATTCGTATTCAGATACTATGATAAATGAACAGTGAGGCCACATCAAAAGCTTTGCCTCCCCATTATTACTACTACTAACATAACTTTCAAAAATCAGGTTTCTTAGATGTTACGATATCTCTGTGCTTCTATATGATGTATGTTATGTGGTCTGGTTATATAGCAGAATCCTGAGGATTTCGTATTCCGACCATATTACCAATCACACCGTTTTTTATCGTGTAAACAAGGATTTGGAATAATTGAAACCATTAAAACAAGGAAACTGGAGTATCTGAGACACATCATGAGAAACCACAACGAACAGATATGGACTATCACAGTCCCGATTACAGTAAATACTCTAAGGCAAAGTCTTAAAAAAAAGAGGACCGGGAGCCGGGATATAGAAGTATCTCATGGCTGAAAAATCCAGGGACTAGGTTCTCAACAACTAAACTGGTCTTTTCAAAGCAGCACCACATAAAATTAATATAGAAAGTTGCCAAAACTCAGACCAAATAGGCACTTTAAGAAAGTTTATATTGAACATATATATGAAACAGTAGTTCTGTATCAAGTATATGATTAAGAAGTACTTTCGATTTTTTTCTTATTCAAAAAAAGGATTGCGTCTTATTTTGGAAAAAGTATAAATTACATAATTTCTATTTGGCCGAATCGATTTTCATTCTCTTGATTTCATCTGAAAAGACTATTACATCTTTATAACTGAGTCTAACCTCATATTTTTAGTTCTTTTTTATCCAATAGGTGGTGCAAATGTCACCATTAGTTGATTGGAAAATATATTTAAAATAAAGATGTTCACTTTCTAAGTCGGAGTATAAGCTTTAAAACCAATAAGCTCATTTGAATTCTTTGGTTCATTTAATTCGTCTACTGAATGACCTCAATTGAAAAATGGGCTGCCTGCATATATAAATACGGTTATGCAATTCTATTGTTAGCCATATGTGCATGTTGCTAGTATAACCGAATTATATCTCAAGAATGAAAAATTCTATTGTATCCAATTTTCCGAGCAGCGTAGCACCGAAAACGTGAAGTATTCTGGTCAGGGTCCTAATAGTGCAGATTGGAAAGAACAAGAAAAAATTATATACAGAATGATATTGGAAAATCCCACCAAGTAAGAGTACTCACAATTTCTAGGATAATTATAGTTAAATATGAAAAGACTTCGTTAAACCATTTTTTACTTTTGATTAATCGCTTAATTATTGGTAAAAGAAACTAAAACTAAAATTAAGATTAGCGTTTCCAATTATCTTAGTACAATGATCACTGGACTCAATCTATTTTATATCAAGAGGAAAAAGACCTGAATTTCCAAAATTTGTTTTCAGAAGTTTAATAAAATTCACATTATTAAAGTAAAAGATATTTAGAAAGACAAGCTTAGATGCAATAACTGCTCTTCAAGTGCAATAAAACCCCATACGATCGAATTATCAACAAAAAAAAATTTTTAGCCAGAGCGCTACTCAGAATTTCATTCTAATGAATTTGGTTAATTATTGCACAGATAATACACGATGAACAAGTGAGGAAGAAGACAGTGTATTCAGTTAGGAAGATCGTTCAGAACGGCGGAAATATTCACTTTTGCACTTGCAGGAATTAGGCACCTTTGTCTAGTTTAACTTGGCCAATTATTATTGAACATGATCAAAAATTGTATCATATATAGTGCTCTTTGGTTAGCTTTAAGTGAGTAAGCAATATATACTGTATAATTATCGAATCGAAAGTTATGGATCCACAAGTAGAAGATCCTATTTTAAATCAATCAAATACCTTATGCTTGCGTGAATTGGTGTTAATTCCATTAGCTACTGCATTCTGCAATTAATGCTGTATATCATAAAACTCAGCTGTCTGTTATCAATGATTTGTTGATTCCTAATTCTCCGTGTGTTCAGAATGTTGAATATTTCATCTGATCAACGTTCATGATTCAAAAATACGCATGTATCGTGTATGACCGATTAATAATTATACTGTTACAACAATACTTTTATTATATAATTTTACAATGCTGAGAGTAATGGGTTTGCGTAACTACACCAACGCCTATGCTTTATGAAATGGTATTGAGATATATATATACCCTTTGATCTATTGCTGTATGAAAGTTTTTAATTCAGTGTCACATTTCTTTCAAACATTCTGAAAATTTCGCCTTGAATTTTACCTCGGAGATTTCGATAGACCCTGTCGATATATTTCTAAATACGTTGATAAAAGTATAATAGGTAGTAAGTTTTATTTATCTATTTGTGATCCTAGAAATTAAGGTTCAAAAGTTAAAATAATGAAAAAAGTATATGGATGTTATTTTCAAGTTACTGGTTTCCTTATGATGCAGTGGAAATTTTGAAGGGCACATTTCTGATACAACATTTAACGTTTGTATCTTTCTTAGAGGTAATATATATATATATATATATATATATATATATATATATATATATATATATATCAATATCAAGCTATAACATTTTGTAGACAAATTTATTTCCTTGTGGTGTTCTAATTTACAAGTACTGTTTTGCCACTTTTCCAAGTTACCTGTATGCCAAGATCAACAGTTTGCATCAATTACCGATAAGACTAGCAGTAAGGAATATTTTCCCCATAGCGATATCGGTATCTGAATTTGAAAACTCAGTTAATTTAACCACATTATTTAGTAGATCCGCCATACCCTCAACCGTTGCAATATGGGATTTTATCACGTTGTATAAACTTAACAAAACACTATTGTACTGAAACCTTCAAATAGTGATTTTTGAGGATGAGGAGTGGTTAATTTATTTCAGACAAAAAAAAACGCCACTATCAAAGTTTACCTCAGTATTATGTATGAAACCAACGATACAGACGAAAATCCAAAAAGCAAAATAGTCATGTGTTATATTTTCGGAACGAAAAAAGTCTATGAAGAGAAGTCCAGTAGGACTATAATATGTATAGACAAAGGTAAAAAGCGCTATGAACAATCCTCAACATCTCAAGTTGTGAAGCATTGATTTTACATTTTGAGCAAATTTTCAACAAAATTACAAATGAAATAAACTACAAAAAAATCTAATACTGATAGAATACACATTTTGGATTCGCGCTGCCATCTCAATTTATCCATGTTTAATTGTAACTGATTTCACGTAAAAACCAAATATAGTACTTACCGGTATCCTCCATCTTTCGATTTCTCTCTCTCCATTTTTCAACCAGATCCTGCAGGAGAACGTTGACACACCTCTTTCCTCTCTCCAATCCCGCCTCACACACTTTGCAGTTGTCATTGCTCATTTCCAAACACTCTCCACAGAAAGTATGTCCACACTCAACAGTAATAGCCCCTTTTAGAACTTGCCTGCAAACCGGACATGTGAAGAGCTCGGTCTTTTGGTCCATGGTCCGGAAAAAGGCCGCCTCGAACTGTTTTCTCCTGAAGAGATCATATGTTGTTAGTATTTATATGTGAGGCAATAAGAAATGTTTCACATAAGTTTTCGTCGCAGTGGTATTCGAGTATTCAGTCGTTAGTGCTTAGTGATGATACAAATCTTCACGAAAATAGACTTCTATCGGAATTATGCATCTTGAAAGTGATAGCTCTAATTGAGATAATTCCACAGCATAACGAGAGACAGTAAGGGCACTCCGCTATAATATTCCCAAGTGCGCAGATTAGACGAGCAACTTCTTAGCCTGACCACAGCCTTCCTGACCGCCAAGTTTTTGCCCACCGCATTTACAGTTTATTACATTTAAAATGCACAGGTCACTGAAACGCGTCGGAAAATTGTAGCGGTCAATCTGACGAGTGCTGCTGCTGGTTCTCGAATTATGCTCTAATAATACGTAGCTAGCTTGATGGTCTAGCATTTTTACTATGAGGTTTCATAATATTCAGTTATCTAGCTTCATCGTTCTTCACGTTTTCATTTTATGTCCTCAAGAGCGTATTCGTGGCATTAGCATCCCAATATCCAGCTCTATTCTCCTATGTTAGTTAAGGTTTTATCATTTTATTTATTATTCCACGTGATTATGTGCAGACAACTTTTACGACGTATATTTAGGTAAGCAAAGCTGCCGAACAACCTCAGTTATAATCACCGACAACCTTTGCAGCAATTTTAAAAATACATAATGACCAAAAATTGTTTTTTTAAGATAGTGTATTTCGTGGAAAATTCCAAAGTCGCAGCACTATCATTTGGTAATACATTTTAATGTAGAATTGACTGAAAAATAGTTTCCGAGTTAAATCCGTAACGAGTATCATTTTAGTCCATAAATCAATTCTACCTTCCTAAAATGATTACTAGAATGTCAATAAGGTTGAAAATAAAATTTGAAATCTTGCTTGAATTTCAATCACAGACAGAAAAATTAACAATAAACAAACTCGCTCCACCGCGCCGATTAACTACATCCTCTTCGAAATCGGACCGATAAAATTACTGCATACCTATGCTATCAGGCTGCCGACAAAGTTTTCACGTTAATGCTAAATTTCAAGAGTTCTCACACATCAATGATGGGCGTTTCACTTCGAACTTACAAATTCCATAATCGGAACAAAATCACTTAAATATTTACTAAAAGTCATATCTACCGAACTTTTATTGGTGCAAAAGCTTGTAAAAAAGCACTAATATACAGATAGCTACAGCTCTCTCGCATTATAACCAAAATAAGCTTAATATCGCCGTATTGAAAATATGATCACCACAGTCTTCGTTTTTATACAGAAAAGTGGAAAGTTTTTGAAAGAAGCCATTCAAAACAATACATGCACTTATTTTTTTCGATTCCCCATTAATTCATTACACACCATGCATCTCTGAAGGAAAATTAAGTAAAATTGCGGATGTAAATACTCACTTATTAGGGCCTCAATCAAAGCACAGAATGGCGAAACAATGAATTTTGAGAGTGAACATTATAGATTATTATATTATTTGACATTAATTAATTTGAATATCAATCATGGAAAGCCTCGCCATTATTATGGGGTGATTCAATACTGAGTTATCTACTTAAATTATTAACATTTTTAAAATTAGGAAAGAATAAATCGACGCTAAAGTATAAGTCACGGAATGTAGTATTTTGCAACTAAAATCTATTATTTTTTTCATTCATATAAGCATAATTGATTATGACATGAATACAAAGTTTGTAGCTAACTTTGGATGGATATCAACTCCCCCTATCTTATATAAAAGTTGAAGGTATGTAATTATCGGGGAAAAATATTATTTATCCATAATAATCGACTTGCGATGAGGCATACAGTCATTTTGAAGTGTTGAAATCTTGATGAAATCAACAAAACTAATCTATGGCTTCTTTCCTCGTTCAAATCCACCAACGTTCTGCAATGACAATAGTTCAACACCAAACTGACGTGCCTTGAGCTATTATACAGTAAGGCTTAGAGGTGTCATACACACACGGTTTTAATTGACAATTTTGTTCGGCGAACAGGTTTGTTCGATCAAAAGAGATGCAAAACTGAAGTAGGATTTTCCTCACCACAGATTTCATTTTTTCATCGTTTTTGATTGAATGGTTCGCCGGACAAAACCGAAATTTTTGAGGCCCATTACAGGTTTCGTAAGAGAAATCTTTCGATTGGACTGACGAAAATATTGCGTTTAATAAATGTACTTTTCACTAAGTTTTCATGTTAAAACAAAAATGGAGAATGTCATATAAAAATCTTGGCATCCAAGCGACTATATAATATATATATTGATAGTTGGTCAGTTGAAGCGTGACGAATTATTTCTCATTGCTAATTTAACCTATAACTTTTTTAGTTAGAATCATAACATAAATAATAACTAACCTATAATTGGGCTGCTTGCGGTACCTCCGTATCCTTCTGGCACGCTCCGTATCTCTCCTCAACACTCTTCCTTCGCACTTAAGGCGCGCCGGTGAGGATAAAGAGGTGAACAACTCCGGGTATTTACGGAAGAAGTCATTGCCGTCGGTAACGCGGTGCATCTCCAACTGATCCTCACTACTCCGGCATAAGCACAGCACGTGGTGAGTCCGGGAGGATTATTGATTTTCACCCCCTCTCTTGTCGCTTGCGCAATCTTTTGTATTTGGCCGGGAAAGTGTCGGCTCACTTTTGACAACCGGCGTTATATAACACCGCTTCCAGCGGTTATGGCACTTTGATCAGTTATGTTGAGGAGTTGGATCACGATCACTCGTTTCTGAAAAAAATACCAATACAACGTTGATAGGCAACAGTAACAGTCCATTCAATCAACGAAAATTCCATGTAATTTAGTAAGAATTTATCGTTAACAGGATGATAGACCAGTCGAATAGTGTTAGAATGAATGTAAGTGCAACAGATGTTACTGGAACTGTAAAATAATCTGTGTAATGACAATTGTGAGCCCGCATCAATATTTTCCTGCTATTTGCAGAATAATGTATATATTTAAACGATATTACCAGAGATGGCTTTTAGAACATTACCTCAATTTACTTAAAAAATACGAGTGATACGGCATCGACCATTTTATTACAAAAAAATACAATATTTTATTCCATAGTATTACCGTGAAACATTGGAGAATACAGTCAAGTAGGTTGATGCTTTACTTTCCACGCAATGGTATAATTTTATAACTAAATATTTATTTATTGGAAATTTTGAAAAATTTAAAATATTGTATGATATCAAAAAACCTCACAATTTTTGATATCCAAATAATTTCCAATATTTCCACAGCTTACTTCAAATGGATTAACCTACCAGACGCTATTTTTTAGAAGGTATATATAACTTCAATGATCATGATTGATTCGTATTCCGTTGAAATGCAGTAATATGTAATCTGTAAAAGTAGTTGTCGAACAAGAATGAAGCAGTAGCAATGCGTTTCAATTTCGGTAATTTTGCCAAAATTATGATTTCATTAAAACCGAGATTAAAACTGAAAGATAATTCAAATAAAATCTCACACTTCTCTCCTGGATCTTTGTCATACAAAATTCATTTCAACTCAGGTTACTTGTCAACTATTTAACTAGGTCCCATAATGAATAAAACTAGATTTCTTGAATCTAGCATTCTACTTATCCTGTCTAGATATACAATTAATTTCTTTTGTCATTTGTTCATATTAGGATAATATTTTTTTGGGACTGCATTGGCATTACTGTTACGGGAAAACCCCGCGAAAACCTCAAACATCGCCGCCAAAATGAACTTAAGATATTCCATTTTATGAAATATGTTATCCAAATACTTCATGCTTCAAGATATTCTATTAATTGAGCTACTGGTATTTCATTCTTTTAATACATTTGAAAAAATATTTTAACCGGGATGGTTAAGGTTTTATAGAAATTTCCCTTGACACCAGTACAAATGCATATGGCAAAAATATATGTTCCCAAATACAAACAAAAGAAAAAATTATTTAATAGAAAAATAGCTTCGGTATAAATAGAATGCTATATTTACACTCTAGTTAGCTAGTTGACCAGTAACCTGGTTAGGCTTTGTACAAACAATCAAATCTAATGATTATTTAAATATTTTGATTTGAGAAACTTTGTGATCAAACTCGCCAATTTTTAAATGAATAAAGGAAGAGTTTCACCGTTTTTTCAGTTTTCCAGAATTTACAATATACATATATTTTTACTTGTTTAAACTGATAATTATATCAAACCTGGAAAGCAATGGCGGCATACAAGAATCTTCACAATAAATATCTAACAGGTAATCGTTTTAGGACGTCATCGCCACTGAAATTGTTATGTTCAATTCAATTTTATTATAATCGACGAAAGGACTTTTTAGTAGTTAGAAGGAACACGATTTTATATTAAAATTTGTATTCCGATTCTCAAAAAACAAGGGAAGTTACGATATACGTAACAATTAACTTTTTCCATTGAATTTACAAGGAATTACCCCTTGACAATAAAATCATGTTCATGAACGTGGAATTGGAAATTTGCCATGGATAAGTTCAAATTTCTTAAAGATTAATATTGATAATATCCATAGATTGAAAAATCATATAAATTGCAAATGCTCTTACTTGATGAAACTCTTCCTTCATTCAGATAAAAATTGTGGAATTACAACACAAAATTTCACAAATGAAACTTTCTTCTTGTGTGACGCGTTTCAATTTAATTACTCAAATCATCGTCGGACTGTTCAGGTTTGACTGCTTACAAAGGCTACCCAGGTTACTAGTCAACTAGCTAACTAGATCCCATCATGAATATAAAACCTAGAGTACCTCATTCTAGTTATACTGTCTATTGAATTATTCTTATTTTATCTGTGCACCTGTTGCGCGCGCTCCATATTCCTCCCATTCGCCGTGGCCAAGCCATCAGTGCGCGCTAGCATTTATATCTTTTTTGAACGCATATGTGTGAATAATCATCTATCTCATCAAGTACGGAACGTTACCGGGGTCGATGACGATTATTAACAACGCCAAGGAATTGTTTGAGATTTTCTAGTCACGCAACCCCAATTCCCAATTTTATTCCACATCTTTTGTTTAATGATCATGGAAACGACCAAAACGATGTTTAATTCCTTTTTTACGATAAACGACACCAGTGTATCGTAGAAGCTACAAAGCTTAAAATTTGATTCACTTCAAAATGGTACTTTCAGAGAACCAAGGATTACCGAACAAAATACAGACATACAGTCAGACAGACACAGACATTAGAGAGACCGACGGAAATGAATAACATGATTTTTCTGTTTGGAAACATTAAGAAAACATTATATCTCTATTCTATATTTATAGATTTTGCGCGATTACAATACTTCACCCGCCTATTGGTGTGGAAAGTATGACTATCATTGGATATCATACAGCTGCAATTTTTATCAGAAGCTGTTAAAAAAACCGCGATTACATTTTGAATCATCCATTCAAGTGAATCACTTTAATGTTTGCAAGTGTTTATTCAAATATTTAGCATGACTCATTAGAATGAGACCTCCTCTGAGACTTGAGTTATTTTCGCAAATGAACGTAGGTAGATCACCAAACCACCTTCTCAGAAAATATATATACATGTTTTTTATAGTTATATAACACTTAATGGTTATGAATTCTATATATCTACACTACCAAAACAATTAATCAAATTGTGGTTTTGTGGATCTCGAAGACGTTACAGAAGTAACGCCGACACAACCTTCTTAGGTTACACAAATGCTTGTATAATACAAATAGTATTTTCACGAAACACATCAAGATTTTAGTGCAGCAGATAATTGTATTTTATCTATCATGTAATACGGCGACGGCAGCATTATAGTCGTAAACATTTATTTTTTTTGGGCGGATAGTGACAGTTAGCCATCGTCTCAGTAACTCAGTATTTATTTGTAGACTTTAGAATATTAGCCTAACTTAGATTGAACAGAGAGGTGCTGATCAATGACAGTGTTTTTAATTCACAGCGTATCTCGACAGCATATGCTTGACCATAACTTTTAACAAAATCGGTAGAAGGGACACTGAGATTGTGCAATGACAAAAACAACTATTGACATGCAAACCGATTATCATACGGTTTAAAAAAACGTGTAAAGTGGCTCATTACTTGAAAATAGTCAAAACAAGCATGAAGTGACACTACTTGAAAAACATTCGTTTGGAGTTAAAAAATGTTTATTCCCCTAAAAGTTTTTTAAGTACGTTTTGAAAGGACCAGAAACCGTAAAACACATGAAAATGAAATCAGACACATTTCAAAAATAAATTACTACGAAGTTTGGGAAGTTCTGCTAATTTTCTGTTGTTGCTTATTATATTGCTGTCAATGCACCAATATCCAAAATGGAATCAACATCATCTACTACGTATCCATAGCAAACCCTTCCCCAAATTCTATAAAAATCAGTGCAGTAGTTACTGACATTACGCAATGAACACAAGCCACAAAATAAAATATTCGCGATCACAATACTTCCTCGCTTAAATGTTTGGGAAGTAAAACTAAAATGTGGAAATCGCGTAGCAAATTTGTTAAATTCTATAAAGATTATGTTCTGGATATGCATGTCTTCTTCCATATTTATTCTTATAAAAAACTGGTGTACAACAAACTAACATTGAGAACAGAATGAGTAGCATTAATGCGCCAGGGCAAAAAAAGACTAATAAAAATATACATAAAAACAATATAAAATTTTTTGTAAACACGCATGTAAACAAGGAATGAATACGAGTAATTTAGATAAAATGCTGAAAGATGCATAAAACCGTTATTTGATTGAAGTATTATAAATATTACCTAAGCAATAAACGTCACATCTAAAGTTTAACGGATTATTTCTTTGATGCAGCTTTGTGATAATTATTTTTCTACTCGATTATATATGCATGATCAAAGTCAAATACATCTGTTTACATGTTTCAAAAGAGTTGTGCCGTTCTTGTTATTTTTTACATCATTTTTGTGGTATAGGTTATAGTCTTAAAATATTGTTTATATAGCCGATCTACACGGTGGTTCAATGAAAACGTATCCCAAGGCATAACTGCAATAAAAAGAACTTTTCGAAAAAATAATCCACTAGATTTTACTAAATAGCAACGGGTCCAGTTATACTTCGCTGTATATTTTAAACAGTGTAGATTTTTTTTGAAAATCACAGGTCGTTTATAAAATACGGGCATTGAAATGTCAATAATACGGTTTTAGAAAACCGCAAAAACTGTTCAAATTGATACTTAAAAACTTACTGTATTAGTCAAGTAAATTCTGGAAAAGTTATCCGCCAACCAAGATACAGTAGTAGTCAAACCGTCCTCGAAAATTCTAGATAACCCCCCATTATAAAATAATCTGAATATGGTTTAAATAAAATAAACCAAAAGGCCGTGCTGAGATACTTATTGTTTTGTAATAAGTGTTCTGACCGAAATATCACTAAAAACATATTCAACCATTTACTATAAAAATTTTAGCGGGACATAATTTGTGGTTGGGATGGGGTTGGGATTGTGAGGCGGAGGTCTAGAAAAATTAGGGTATTGGTATATGACGTTCTATGATCTATGAATTTTGACCCGGTAATACTTTTTGAGAGATCGATCCAGTGGCAAGAGAGTAATACTGAATTTTGGTGTTTTCATATAACACGTGGTATCTCCGTTTACTATTCAAGCTACACTGACGGATTAGTCCATAAATGTAATACTGTTTCCACAACTATACATTACCTCACTGCATTTTACCTGAGTAAGTATGAAAAATATTTAGAGTGAGATTTATAATTTAAAGAAATAGCATCAAGTGGACTAACTGTATTGCACGTGTAGTAGGTAGTATCAGTTTACTAAGTATTGTTATCGGATTTCAGAATTGATAATCCAGGGCTAAGGTGGTTCAGTAGCTTGAATATTTTTCAATGAAATTCAATTAGCAGCTCAAACAAAACAGATTAAAATCCAATTAGAATAATTATTTCCAAAGTGAGATAGGTATAGCCTTAACCGATTTGACGCCTTTTTTGTATCAACTATGTATCTTACTAAACCCAGACGGGTACTTTTACCTACATTCTTATGAATATCGCTTATTGATACAAAACTAAAGAACAGCACGCACATTTCAATCCTAGACCCACCACAGCGGGAGGGGGCAAATAGCCCACATTTGTCCTCGTCCCTAAAGACCACTATTAAATCGGGTAGACTTTTATGCGCAATTTGAAATAAAACTGAAAAGGTAGGTGAATTTAGGAACCACAATCCACAATAGCCATTAAAAAAGGCTCCTGGAACCTGGAACTTATACAGTACCCTCATAATATGCAAATGAACATGAACAACAAAGAAGGAGAGATTCACTAGTTCTGCTACATTGTAAATAATATAGGTATTCAATAATCGATTTAATTAAAAAATAAACTCACCCCAGACAATCACCTGAGTTTCCCTGAGACAGGCGTGATATGTTTAGTAATCCACAAACAGATCCATCCACTCAGTCGAGTCCAGTTACATAACATAGAGTACGTGTCTGATCCAGCCTGTTGCGCGGCAAATCCCGAAACCACCCAGCACCATTGACAACGGGGTAAAAACAAGCACGTAACGCGGCAAATAATCTCGTTACGTGTCCAACCCGGCCGTTTATCGCGTGTTACGTCCGTAAGGATCGTTTGTTACTATGGCGTTATGTAAAGTCGCAATGCGGTCGCGCTCGCGTCGGCAGCACATGTGCGTATATCGCTTGTGAATCACTTAACATACACTCCCAACAGACTGTTGACACGACTGAATTATTCAGCGGTCGCGACGTAACGGTTGGCGCCGTTATACCGTGTTGCCAAATGGACTATTTTGGAATCAGAATTGTAAACATTATTTTTGGAACGTAAAGTAGCGATCCTACATTCAATATTTTTACAGCAATATTTCATTTGTTCAACATATTCATCGAGTGAACTACCATTACTAGTATATAAAATAAATATTGCTCTAAAATATCATTGAAAGTTTCAATTTGACACTTCCAATACATTCAAATGTTTCAATATGCCAATCAATATAAAATAAAGTTCCTGTTAAGAATCTACCAAACGAGGTATTCCGCAGCTTGAAAAATGTTGTTGTTTCAGGATCTAAATTTGATTCTTAGGCGAAAGAGCTTTGTTGGATGTACCTACATCTCAATTTCCTATATTCATCATCCTTCTTCGGCCGAAGTATGGGTCTCCCTGAAAATACAGCACATTAATCAAAACTCATTGGCCGTCCCCTATGTGTCTCATCACACAATGTAATTTTGTTATGGCGAGCATAGTCGTTGGGTATGGCTGTTAGGTATAGCTGATTATAGAAGGTATTCTTACTTCCTTACAGATCTCTGTATCGATATTGCCATTTTTTTCTCATAGATGACCTCACGCAAAGGCAGATATCCTATCCGCTTTATAAGCACTGCGCGAGGATAAATGTCTGTTCACAATGACCTTAAAACGCTGTAGACTGTAACCATCGGAAAATAAAGTCCTCGGTAGCTCATTCCACAATGCCGAGGTTCTCCAAAAGAACGACTTTTGGAACAGGCTTGTTCAAGGCGTTGTAAGTTCGACCTGGTGAGGATGCGCCCGATGAGCTCCTCTAGTATTTGCTACACAGGCGGATTTGGGAGTTATTATGCGAAACAGCTCGATCGAACATCTGCCATAATAATATCTATAGTATAGGGTCAAGTCAGCTACCCTTCTTCGATGTTTCAGACTGTGAAGGTCATTTGTGAAGTAAGGCGCATACACTAGACGTATTGCTCGCTTCTGGATTGTGTTGAGAAGCTTCAGGGAGTGCTTTGGGGTGCATCCCCACACCTGCGAGCAGTACACCAGCGATGGTCTGATCTGGGCCTTCTATAGTAGCAGCATCTGTTCCGGAGAATATAATTTCCTGGAGCGAAAGGGAACCCCCAGCTTCTGGGATGCCGACCTAGCGAGACCAGCAACATTATCGTGCCATGAGATGTTATTGTTTATGTTAATTCCAAGAAGCTTGAAGTAAGATCATTCAAGTATTGGGTTTCCCTCCATCTCCACGGCTGGCAGACCAGCATGTCACTTCTTTATCAGGGTTGTTGTCTGAGTCTTCTGCGTGTTAAACTGACCTCTGTCTGTATATCCCCAATCATTTAATTCTCTCGGTGTCCTCCACCACCAGTGGTGCGGACCCGGTGGCAGCCCATAGGCAGCAAGCTTGTCCTAAAGTCTCTCATGCCACACCCTACCTGAAGCTTATTTGCTCTGCTCCACATATGTGTGACGTATGCCAGAAGATCCCCCGTGGATCTACACTTGCGGAAACCATATTGGCGATTGTTGATGATCTTATTTTTGTCCAGATCCTTCAGAAACTGCTCGTTAATAATAGTGTCCCTAACCTTGGACATGATGCAGAGCAGAGTCACAGGTCCATAGTTGCTGGGTACATTCCTGCCCTTCTAAGGTATATGTTATACTCGACCGATCTTTCACCCAGTAGAGGAACACGCCTCACTGAGCGTTTGAATAGCTTGCAAAGGACAGCTCTAGGCTCTACCGAGCAATGTTTTATGAGAATTGCTGGTATTTGGTCTGGATCACTAGCTTTCCTGGAGAGGAGTTTTCCTAGAATGAGTTTTATATCTCGGTGATGAAATCTAATCTCGGGAATTTTTGAATCCACACTAATGGTAATTGCTGGAGTGTCTCTTTGGAACTTAAATGTAGAATTGGCAGCAAAAATATACCCCAAGGTGTCTGCATTTACTTTCGTCGTAGATACGATGGACTCATCCGCTCTCGTCCATGATGGTATGGATGAGTAGCAAAAGTTTTGTCTAACAGGCTTGGCTGAAGACCAACATAATCTGGACGGGTTAGTATATAAATGTAGTTTGTTCTTAACTTTATGACTGTGCTCCTTTTTGCTGCTATCGATAACCCGCTTACAGTGGTTTCTGACATCGATGAAACTGCGGTAACTTTCAGTAGTAGGATTTGTCCTCCATTCCCTGAACCGTTGGTTTTTTGTCGTACTGCTTCTCTGCAGCTCCGTTAGTACGTATTGTGAACGTCGAAATCACCCAAAAAGATTATAACTGAGTTAGGATGATCTGTTTGTGAGGTATCTACAGTGCCTGAAAGATTCTCGAAAAGCTCTCTATAATTCTTGCTACTCGGTGGTCTGTAAATGTAGCGAATGAATTTAGATTTTCTTGAAAGTTTGAGCCAGATATTGTCGAATCTTTTAGGTTCAAGACCTTCCTCTCGCTAACAAGAGAGTCCTGATTTGACATATACGCATACACCAAATCTTAATTTGAATCGCGTGTATAGGTCGTATCCGGGATATCTAAAACAATAATCCATCGCTGACAATGTCGCCTTTCTGTCTGCAGATATGGACAGAGTTTATGTTTGAGGCAAGACCTCGAAAATTCGTGAAGTCTACCCTGAATATGTCTTGCGGCCTGTCGTCCGAGTGAATTTTCTGCTATTTGCGACTGTTGTTATTAGTCTGTTGAGAAGCTGCAGCACATTTAGATAAACGAGTTTCTCTCAAAGTGCTTTCAGAACCACCTGGCACCCGAAGATCCGAACGGCCCGGTATTTTATCTCAGGAATTCTTTGATCTTGGAAGCGCCATTCAGCATTATTTTTGTTCATTGCGTCACTTTAGGAAAAACCGGTACATCGGTCTAGCGACGGAACGTAAACCGTGAGGCCACTTCGCGTCGCCCGTATTGGAATGTAGGGGCTGTTGCACCGGACAATTGCTTATCCTGTCGGTCAGTGAACCTAAGGAGCAGCAATCTGTTGCCCACCCCACACGACCAGGACGCTTGGGTTGCATTTTTGTGGGATTTGATTGCCATCTATCAAAAAAACTAAAGACATGGTTTTCTTCTTGTCTCATTTTAGATCTTTACTCAGTATATCGGGAACTTGTAAGAAAACTATATTTCAAAAGAAGCAAGCATTAATAATACTATATAATTATGGAATACTAACTAAGATATAAATTATAAATATTAAAATATACAAATATTATGTTATTGTTAGCCACAGTGTTAAATTAGTCTAAGTTTTGTTTTCTCGAGTTCAGTGCTTCAACCACTGCTTAGAGTAATCTCGTCAAATTGTTGATTTTCGTAAAAAAATGTTTTTATGAATTAAGATTTGTCCAGAATAAATATTGTTTTTGGAAACTTCAGGTAATATATCAACAGAAATTGGTGTATGAAAATTACAAAGTAGATTCTTAAGTAACACCGCTTCAGACTTGCCTTGAGAACTGACCTGAAGACGTTCGAAGACACCACATCTATCAAAACGTTGTGAAACGCAAGTTTTCAAGACACAATAAAGACAGACAAAGACAAAGAAATCGCATGCTGGTCTGCCAGTGGTGGAGATGGAGAGACGGCCAATACTTGAATACTCTTTCATCAAGCTTCTGGGAATTGACATCAAGAATAACATGTCATGGCACGAAAATGTTGTCAGCCTCGCAAAGTCAGCATCCCAGAACCTGGGGGGGTTTTCTTCCGATCCAGGAAATTTTATTCTCCGGCTATAGCTACTGCTACTATCCCAAATCAGATCATCGCTGAAGTACTGCTTGGATGTATGGGGTTGCGCTCCGGAGCACTACATGAAGTTTGTGGACACAATCCAAAAACAAAATACATCTAATGGATGCACCTGACCTCACAAGGGGATTCCACAGTCTAAAAACTCGAAGAAGGGTGGTCAATCTGTTCGGAAAACAAGAGTAACTCAATTGGCGCATCCCCACCAGTCGAGCCTATAATGCCTCGAACGAGCCTCTTCCAATAGTCGTTCCTTTGAGGAACTTCGATGTTGTGAAATCAACTACCGGGGACTTTGTTCCCCGATGGTTACAATCTACAGCGTTTTAAAGTCAATGTGAATAGACATTCATCCTGTCGCAGCGTTTATTAAGCACGATATGCCATCTGCCTTTATGTGAGGTTATCCATAAAAACAATGGAAGTCCGGAAGTATCACTGAATAAAGAAATACTTCGCCGATATTTTGATGTATTGTAAACACAATCAATTTGAAAGAATGAACTCAAAACCTTTAAATCTTTTGTAATTTAAAAATATAAATTCAAAAACTTTCAAGTCTTCCAGAATGTACCCTTTATTTCCAAAATTTACTTCTTATGAGTCTACAGTTCTGAAATCCAATCAAAATACAGAGTCAACTTACTTAACGTAATAATCTAAAGTTTAAATGACACTCACTTAATTGTTTATGATCCCTGTTTAACCAAAATATAGTAACCTGTAGTAGTACCAGTTACTAGAACAGAAGTGGAACAAATTGGCCCCATTTAAACAATACATTGTCTACGCTACGCCCTTCAAGTATAGGTTTTACACAGTACTTCTGACGCAATGGTATCCGTTTATTAAGTATATTGATCATATTTGGAATTAGAAAAATACTGTAAATCATCATACCTTATAATTTGCATCGTAAATCTACTATATTTATGAGTTGGATGTATTGTGAAATTATACGTCCACATACAGCTATTTACCTGTTTCGTATGCAATTGTGCGAATAATGACTTATGTCTATCAAGTATAAATGTTCAGCGGTATCATAAATTTATGAATTATCAAACATCTTTTACCAACGACAAATAAACGTTTGACATTGCCCCTTACTATCCTGGGAAGTTAAATTAAAAAAACTCAATAGAATTTGATCTATTGTTTTGAAATATACTGAAGATTGAATGTCACCAATTACATTGATACTCGTAAGTACTTACAGTATGGCAGTTTATGAACGTAAATAAAGTTCATTCACAAAACAAATCTTAAAAAAGCGAAAGATCACAAGTTAAATCATTAAATGCATGGAACTAACCAGCAAGATGTATGGTTTGAAAATGCCATTTTCTGAATCTAAAATTACAATACTGGACGATAGGGAATGGGAGTACCCATAATGTCAGAATAGAGCGACTTGGAAAAACTCTTTTCTATATAATTTTACGATTAAACGAACTTACCTAAGTGAAGTTTAATCCTAATTATATTTCGGCCTCGTCTCGTAAATAAGACTAGATGTAGTATCTCCGATTGGCGTCAGGCTCATTGCTATATGTGTCTATGGTTGAGTGTTCCTTAACTCAATAGCGGTGAACGATATGTCCTTTCTACAAACATTATAGGCTCATTGCTATATGTGTATATGGTTGAGTGTTCATTAACTCAATAGCGGTGGACTATATGTCCCTTCTGCCCCCCCCCTGCTCCACATATGATGGGTGAGAATGAGAGAATAAAAAAATGCCTACCTTGTCGTGAGAAAACCTCAGGGTCGACAAATATACAAAGAGAAAATTACTGGTGACGTTTCATCGCGA
This sequence comes from Bruchidius siliquastri, assembly GCA_949316355.1. Classification (NCBI taxonomy): domain Eukaryota; kingdom Metazoa; phylum Arthropoda; class Insecta; order Coleoptera; family Chrysomelidae; genus Bruchidius; species Bruchidius siliquastri. Next base: position 23,111,388 of record OX438532.1, on the reverse strand, counting down.
ATGATTAAAACAAGTATTGTACAAAAAACCATTGTATAAATACACAATTTTGTACATACGCACCGTCCAAGTTGAATGATGGCCACATGGAAAAGGAGGAGTATTCGCTGAAAGATCTCTATTCAATTTCGTGTAAGGACTATTGAAACTTTCTACTTTTCAACAAGTTTATTTATATAGCCTGGTACATTAATAATATCTATTCCTGTAGCACTTACTCAGAAAACACGAGCTTATACAGACGCTGATTTTGAGGAAATTTCAAATTTCAAAAAATGACAATGTAGCTGTCATGTTTTTCGCCTCAGCAGTCGCAGCGCGGCTACCACTATCGTTACTCATAGCGGCAATGAAACGTGCACCGGATGCACTTGACAATATGACAAAGTGAGTGTATATTTTTCCGCTCATAGAAAGCAGAGATAAGATTTGTATAACTCCCAATTATTCTTCTAATTACATCTATCGCCCTATTCTAGAATTTGAGGGAGTGGGATTTTTTCTCGGCCTCAAATAGGTGAAAATCAAATTGGGAAGAGAACTAACCTAAAAATAGCATTTTTTGAGTGGCATTTGAAAAGTATCAAGTATCAACGGGTATTTTATTAGAGTTTTTTAACACTCTTAATTGTCGGCTGCAATTCCCATATATTAGAGGCACTTAAAAATTTTCATGTTATAGTAGTGTGACATAATATTATTAAGAATGATAATGAACACAAGCAGAAGAAGATATGTGGAAATTGTGAGAGATATTTTGTCACGAATTGTTCCTTTCCAGTTGTTGGATAGCAAGTTTATACAGCTTTTTGCGTGGACAAGGATCTTTGCCAGGGTATTGTAGGTATAGTTAACCTAATGTCGAAGAGTCATCAAGAACTACAGCACTTTCAATTCAAACAAAGGTGCATTGAATTTAACACCACTGCCAAATAGGTTTACTACGCCTCAGGAGTCTACCTGGTACCTAGTGAAACTAGGCGTATATTTCAGAACTAGCCATAATAAAATCCACTAGACCTATTTATGATTTTGGCTAAATTGCCTTTGGTGATTTTTTCTTTCATTTCAACTCAAACACAAATAAAACTAACACAAGTATATGTAAACTATGAGCAAAACTCAACAGAACAATAATTTCTACATAAACGTTTTCTGCAACAAAACTAAGCCTATATATCCATTCAAAAGAACTCATCCAAACTTCCGTGTTTCGGGAATGCCCTTAGATACAAGCAAAAATATTTTAGAAGGCAAACAAACAAGCTGCGAAATGATCATCTGCAATGCCTGAATGACGCTTATCACTCTCATGATTTGCTGTAGGCACCTGAATATGCTTCCAAGGTCCAGGTTTTGCATGTAGATTGTCGATGCTCTCACTTGGTGCGACTCTTTCCTCATGCAGATAAAATAGTCGTGTACTTAACACACAATTTCACAAATAAAACTGTTTCTCTTTCAGTGACGCGTTTCGATTTACATTTAAATCATCGTCGGTCAGACAGATTTGACTGTTAACAAAGGCTACCCAGATTATTGGCCAACTAGCTAACTAGATCCTATCATGAACAGACTGATATTTTAAACTCAATTTTCATCGATACACGACTACAAGTTATCATCTATTTGTATTCTGTGTTAACTTACTTTTGAAATATCTCAAGTCATAGATTGTATTAAGAAAAATGAAATAGCTTAAGGAATAAAATATCTTTAAACGGACAATAGCTTAAGGACTAAAATAGTTCATCACATGAAATATCTTAGGACATTTTGATGGTGATGGTTAAGGTTTTGTAGGGGTGTCCCATAACACTAGTGCAAATGCAGTCGTCATAAAATATTTCCCCTAAGGGAAAAGAAAGAAAAAATAATTTAATAGAAAGATAGCTAGACAGGGTAAATATTGTGCTAGATTTGAGAGCTCTAGTTTTGTATCCACGATAGGATCTAGTTAGCTAGTTGGCGAGTAATCTGGGTCTTTGTTAATAGTTAAATCTGAAAGTCCGACGATGATTTAAATATAAATCGAAACGCGTTTGTGAATGTGTGTTAAGTACACAAGTATTTGATCTCCAAGTTTTGCATATTTAGAGAAGGTTTAATGGTTGAAGCAACCAAGGAGTTGAATACTTTTACGTATTGTTTATTATGCCTTTGCAGCCTATTTTCCGTGAACACCAACTGAGGCATCTTTTACCTTGACCAGAATCAATATCATCAAACCCATGGATGTGCCGCCACTGTACTCAAGTCGAATATGTAGGGGACTGCATCCCCTCGGTTACAACCCCTTTTAAATATCGACTTCCTAAAAGAAAGCGGGAATACCTTGGCCTGCGATACCGTTCGGAAGCGATAAGAATGTTTGGTAGGGAATGCTCTTCTCTTTGAACCGATCAATGGGATTCTGCAGATCAAAATTAGTACATCAACGCTGCAAAGTGGTAATTTTGGATAAAATAAAAATTATTTTGATCTTAGGGCGAAAGGACCTGAAATATAGAAAAGTGCCTCTGGATCATCTTAAATAATGCGATTCTAATAATCTCCCTTAGAGCAAAATTATCACCATCACCATACGTATTTTTGACCTAGCTTTTCACTATTATTTTTTGTTTAACTTAGACTCATCCGTAAAAGAGAGACGTAGTAGTAGTATGGAGAGGTGAAGTTCGGCAAGTAGCACATTTTTGAACCCAACAATGAATTCCAAAAGTAACACAGTGGTTTCTTAAAATCTGAGTAGACATATTCTCTGTCAAATTTCGTCGTACCGAACACCTCGACTCTTAGACAGCTAGCTGTACGCAGTACACTTTCCTGGGAAGTGAAATCAGATCTCCTCCTCAAGGCACTTCTGGCAGGTACTTCCACTCCTGTTCAATCTCATTCTCGCATGGCTCCGATGTTTGTCAGGGACTGCTATGAATCCCTTAACCTGCCTACAATCATCTCTCTCTAGCCATACTTTCGGCAGTTCGTTGTATGCCCAATCGTCTAAGGCGTTACTAACCTGGCATCTTCTAATACCCAGCATAGGTTTAGTCCCTAGTCCCTATTCGTTCAAGCGATCTGCATTCTCGTTATCTGGTGAACTATGTGCCCAAAGACTTGCATAAGGGTCACGTTCTTGGATCAGGTTAAGCTTTGGAGGGCGGCATTGCATACCTGAATCAGGGATGCTACCATCCTCATACCGCCCGATCATCGACACATATGTCCATGCACTTTTATACTTCCACCAGCATTAAGATGGTAAACATCTCTGCCGGAAACACTGAAGTTTGGGCTCTTAGGATCCGGTCTCTTTTGAGCGCGATACGTCGGTAAAGCGTACGATAGTGTGGGGCGAAAATCTCATCTCACCTCCCACCAACTTTTCCCTGATAGGAAGAGCCAGTCAGAATCTTCAGTTGACTATCAGTGAGAATATTGGAAGATTGCTCTCCGCTGCATTGTCGGTCCTAGTATGGCCTACCTTCAAGGCTGTAACATGCCGAATACCCTCGTCGCGCAATCTCAAGTGGACCGCCGTGGCCTCAACCTCAATCCGGAGGTCCTCATTGCTCCTGTAGTTCCCAGCGCTGCCACTCTCGGAACCTTGTCCAGCTCTCGGACTATATAGTGGCTTTTCATGTGATGGTCCACTATACCGAGCATCCGTGCTATATTATGATTCTGATGACTGACAATACGGGACCTGAGGCTTGAATCCCCATATCCTGCCTACGACCTGGCGTAGCTTCCATATGCTGACCAGCGCCTTCTTATACAGAAAGTCGATGTGCTTATTCCATGTCATTTTGCTATCCAGCACAAATCCCAGGTTTGAAATCTTTTGATTTCTTTCTATGAGTGTAAAGTACCATCCCAGTTTCAGTCGGGTTAACTGATAGTCCACGGCCAAAAAAATAAATTTCAACATTTAAGTTTTTTCAGATGGAAACATTGTGTGACATTCCATCCATATAGTTGAATAGCATATTTGATTATCTGTCGATGATGTACCACAGTGTACAGAGAATTTAAAAATTAGGAAAAAAATTGTAAAAAATAACAATGCTGACGTGCCTTCACTACTATTGAAAATTTTAAATTTGAGGACATCTTCGGCTCTACTGGAGGTCCGCCATCATGATTCTTTACCGATACGCTTTTTTGTAAAATTCCAGACAAATATATACATGCACATCCACATATAGAAGATCGATCCATTGTATTAATTAAAACATTCACCTAGATTGTAAGCATACCAATTTTATTATTTTGTTGTCTACTTCGGCCATTCATATGTATCAGGTGTAGAATGAACTGCTTTTTCTCTGTGGCCGTTGACGTCAGTGACTCATTTTCATAATGAGAATTTCTGATTTACTCCATCGATCCACCATTGGGGGGTCTTCTTCATTCGGGACCGTAGGCCCTCTTTATACCCTCCCTAGTCAACTTCTATATTAGTTTTCTACTACTTTTAATGAAAACAGTTCGGAGACAAAAAAAATACTTGTAAGCTACCATCCACTTTCTCCCCTAAATTTTGGCACAAGAACACAGTTTAGTTGCATTGAGGTGTTTAATTAGAAGAAAGTGTTTTTGCAGACCGTACAGTAGATTTGAACCCTCATCCATCAAAGTTTATCAGTGTCATCCACCAGAACATTCAATCTATAGGTAACTCAGTCGAGGCGCTAAATGAGTTTCTTTTTCGTCAACCCGAGTGTGTAGCAGTGTGCCTAACAGAACATTGGAAGACCAAACAACAGCTAAAGTCCCACAGAATAGCAGGCTTCAAGCTAGTCAGCTGCTTTTGCAGAGCTGAGAATGCACATGGAGGAAGTGCAGTGTATGTCAGGGGGGAAGTAGTGAATAGCAGTGAAAGGTCTGATATTGTGTCACAGTCTGTAATAGGGAATTTTGAATGTGCAGCAGTAGAGATAGTCCTACATGATGCTAAACTGATCATATTGCCAATATACAGACCGCCATTGGGAATCATAGATGTTTTTCTCAACCACTTAGATAGTATATTGATGAGAATATACAATGAAGATGCTATACTGATTATCACAGGAGATTTCAACATAGAGTTCTTAATAGATAATCAGCGGAAAAATGAGGCATGTTCTCTTTTCAATTCATATAACCTAGAGCAAACTATTTCTGAGAATACACGTATCACTTCCCAATGCCAGTCTTGTATAGACAATATCTTCACCAATCAAAATATACATAACTCTGAAGTAGTTCATTCAATGATATCTGGCCACACAGCTCAAAAAATAATGATTTATTATGATGTAATGAAATGAATGACTTAGTTACAATAGAATGGGGTCCAGTATTTAATGTATCTGGAGGTAATGTGGATGAACAGTGGAAAGTTTTTAGCAAGATAATTCAAGAGCGATTTGAGTTTCATTTTCCGCTAAAAGCAACCAATACCATGAAAAATTCAAGTAAGAGGAATTATGCAAACAGGTCAGATATTGAAGAATGTAAACGGATATTAGATGTACTCTATGTGCTAAACTGTAGTGATAAAAAATTTAATCACGCTTACAATGATGTAAGAAATTGTTATAATAAATTGCTGATTGATGCTAGACAAAATAAATACGCGAATAGGATAGTGAACTCTGACAATAAAACAGAGTGTGTATGGAATATAATCAATGAAATTACAGGTCGAACTCGTGATAAAAATATACGAATTCCTGGAGATTCAGAAAGCATCGCGAATTCATATAACTACTATGTTTCAAATGCAGCCAATGATTTGATTTCTCAGATTCCACCTCCTTTTCTTGCAAAATAGATCAATCAAAAAGTCAAACATCCATACATTATGTGGGAGCTGACGAATTGATTGAATTAAGCAAAAAACTTAAAAATAAGCATAGTAGTGGTGGGGACAACATACCTACAAGTTTGATGAAATCCTGCATTCATCTAATTTCTAAGCCATTAGTATATATCAACAATTGTCTTAAATATGGCATATTTCCAGAAAAACTCAAAACATCAATTATAATTCCGATTAACAAGAAAGGAAATCCAACAGACTTGTCAAACTACAGGCCTATAAGCTTACTTTCTGCATTTGCAAAACTTTTCGAACTAGTAATATATACGCAAATAATGGATTATCTCACTACCTATAACCTAATAGCAGAAGAACAGCACGGCTTTATCAAAGGCAAATAAACAATCACAGCCATTTACCATTTCAATCGCCAAATTATTGATAGTTTAGAGAACGGAAATATGCCACTAGGATTATTCTTTGACTTATCAAAGGCATACGATTGTGTAGACCATGACATATTGTTACATAAATTAGAAAAGTACGGAATAGGTGGAACTCTCCTCCAATGCATTAGATCATACCTTTCACATCGCAGACAAAAAGTGCAGGTCACAAAAGATGGTAAAACTGTACAATCATCAGACATTCATACATCAGTGGGCATTCCTCAAGGTAGTATCCTGGGCCCTCTATTATTTATAATATATGTGAATGACTTGTCCATAGATCTCAATTATTCAACTGATGTTACCATTACGCAATATGCAGATAATACCAGTATTCTTATTACTGCACCAAATTTGAACGAGTTACTAGAAAAAGCTACTTTCTTTCATAGTAACATTTCTAACTGGTCTGGCAAAAATAAGTTAGTCTCAAATGCTGCTAAAACAAATCTATTACTTTTTAAGACAAAAACTCCTAGCTACCAGAATGTACCGACCAAAGTTGGTGTTTTACAAGACATTCAAATTGATTTAGTAGACAGCACCAAATTTCTTGGAGTATGTATAGATGAGATGCTCAGGTGGACATATCATGTAGAAAATATTGAGAAAAAGCTGAATAGTGTTTGTTACACTCTGCGTATTTTAAGTAATTACTTAGATTTTAAAGCACTAAAGGTAGTTTACTATGCAAATTTTGAATCTCTACTCCGATATGGAATTCTCTTTTATGGTCAAAGTACTTCAATAAATCGACTTTTTATAGTGCAGAAAAGAGCACTGAGATCTATGCTAAAAAATAAGCGATGGGAAACATGTCGTGGGAAATTTATGTCAAACAATATTTTAACGTTAACCGCCATCTAATTCCAAGAGATATTGTTGTTTGTCTTCAAAAATAGACAACTTTTTGATCAATATTTGCCAATGGGCTATCACCATACAAGGAACACCAATTATAGGTATCCGATTCACCATCTCACTTTAACTGAGAAGAATGTAGACTACAGCTGCATGGAAATTTTTAACAATCTGCCTTCAGATATCAAAACCGTTAATAATTTGCCAACATTCAAGAAAAGAATACATAAAATGTTATTAGATTTAGAACCATACTGTCTTGGAGATTACCTTAAATAGTTTTAATTTTTGGTTGTACCAAAATTTGTTAATTTGACGTTATTTCACCGAATGCTGTAAGTACATTGTACATGTATTTTGCCGTGTTATTTTGAAATAAAGATTTGTTAAATAAAATAAATAAATAAATAATTAATTAAAACAGATTCACAAATAAAAATGTGTGTTAATTACACAATCTTTTTATCTACAAGATGGCAGAGTTTCACCAAGTAAGAGCATCTACAATCTACATGATTGAGTTGTTTGTCAAATGTAATATGGTAATATGTTTCAGTGACCACGTGACCTAGTGACTTCTAGCAAAGCAAAGTTAATTATTGCACTTAATACCTCTGTCAAAGTTACACTCTTTTATATGTATAATCTCGACCTGAACCGCACAGGATTTATTGGAATGACACCATTCCTAAATAGTATGCTATCGCTGTGCTGCAGGAGCATGTCGGACGATAAGGTAGTATGACACGTTTCATGCGTCATCTGGTTAAATGTCGAATAGCCTAGCCGGAGTGGAATTTTTATTGTTACTCTTAGTGACGCACACATCTTTTACAAATTTATGCTACAGAATCACGTAAATTGCGTTATTTTAGGTTGTATCTATAGACGTCTCTTACGATCTCCATGAACCTTAAAGAATAGTTACTAATGAAACACAACGTATAGTCATCTAAGGCTTCCTTAATGATAACGTCGCTACCTTAAAGCGGCTTTAACGTTAATTCTATTAATAATACTATTAATGTTATAGATGTTTTCAATGATGTTTCGACTTTCTTATTAATTTCCTTCATAATAATTTGTCATGCGTACGAATGATCTCAGTGAATATGTATAATATGTAGATTTTATGAATCGTGGTAGTGATATTCATCCCATGCTAAAAATGTATAGAAAAGAACAAAAAAATCGTATGTCGGTGTGGATCATCTAAGCATACAGTCAGAAACACTATTCAAAGAATCACGAAACAACAAAGATCAGTGATGATCACATGCATAGATATAAATATATATAATGACAAACAAAACTAAAATGTAACCCATATAAAACAAATAAAGCACGGAGACTGTGTTGCTATCAGGACATGTAAGGTCTCCTAGGTCTCCTTGATGTAGTCTTCAGATGGGGAATTCAAATACGACCCATAAAAGTGCAAGGCCTTCTTTCCATAATGGAATAAATAGTGACCACCATGCTGGCGCATGATTCCCATACTGGGCCAGTGTATAGCGACCAATTGCGGATCATCCAATAGCATCTGGAATGGAACTGGCCCGGTTGCTCGTCTCGCCGTCTACCTGTCCATACTAGCAAACTGCGCCAGCAGTGATCAGGAGCGGACCAAAGTTGTCACAGTGGCACGTGAACCCACTTTCCCAAACGAACAGCCTGCAAACTAGATTAAGTAAACAACAAATTTAATTACAAACTTTTATTACATACCGACAAACCGATTGAGGGACAGACACGTGATATGTATCTTCATGATTTTTCTTCTATAATTAATTTAAAGCAAAATACATGCATGCGATTATATTTTTTAATGAATACGAGTAGTATACAGATAGGCAATTATCATAAAAACATGGCATCTATTTACAAATAGAAAACATATAGATTGTAGATGCTCTTAATTGATGAAACTCTTCCATCATAAAGGATTGTGTATTTAACACACAGTTACAAAAATTATTTGTGAAACCGTGTGTTGAATACACAATCCTTCTATCTGCAAAATAGAAAACATATGGTGCTATAACGTCCCCTGCAAAATACAGAAAGCAGAACGATGACCAATGTTTTGTCACGTCCGAACCAGGCTATGAATCGTAGAAATAATGTGAATAGCACATACCAAACAGTGAGCGGTATTCTATATTCTCTATTGGAGGAAGCGTAATCAGTTAAGTTAAACCCCATCGGGCGCCTTGTACATTCTCCCGCGGGATAACTAAGGTATGGGTGAAGAAGGTGACATGACCCAACAGAATGAACATTCCTTATACTGACCATAAAGCTCCAGCGCTTCTCCAGAATGGATTCTTGAATTGATAGTACATCTGGGCAATGGTACCTACAGCTGATGATTAATTTAGCCGGAGATTTGGATTCGAATCCCGCTTCTACTAGATACTTTCTGTAATATTCCAATCAATTGTGAATTGATGCCTATAAGATGTCTGCCTCTCACGGATGGTAGTGTAATCCGAGCCCAAAATTAACCGTTCGGTCGCAATTCATCATTTCTATAAGTCGATGTCAGAAAACAATCGAATACCACAATGATTATAAGACCTAGGTAGCTATCGTTGGCGGTGTTACTATGTATAAAATTTACTTCCGCAGGTAATACGGTCAAATTCGAATCATGTTAGTGTTTGGAGAAATCGCTAGGTCAATTTAGAGAATTTCATTTCGAAGTAACTTGACTTTTCCAAATGGAAATGCCTACTTTTCATTATTCATATCGTAAACTCTAATTTGTTTACCTTTCTAATGATATAAAATTGTCAACATCGATCTCTTCTAGTTTTCCTTTGGTTTCTAAATGTCTAATCGACTTATGGTTTTCAATTTTCAGTACCTTTCAGTGACCAGTATAACAAATTCTGTCAAACTGTCTGTCGGTCAGTTTGGTACCAGTGATTAGCTAGCCTTGTTATTTCTGGATATATCTATTGTTATTTTTGAATAATCCAATTCGCTACTAGAAAGTCGAACGTCCAAAGTAAGGTACCCTAACCCGTAACGTCATCCAAAAGAAGAATTATTCAAAAACCTTTTGGTAAGATTTCGTACAACGGAAAGAGTTCATCATCCTGTTAAACAGGAAAGATCAAAATTTTGTTGAACAGAGAGAACGAATCCAGTATTTTTACAGACCTTCATAACTAGAAGACCACATACAAATACTTAAAAGCTTGAAAGAAATTTCCAAATAAGCAAAACGTCCATCAGGCAAAAAATTAAAAACAAAAAATTGCATCCTTATCACAGCCAACTATATCAAGAGCTTCATGTGAGGGATTTTCAAAATAGGATTATTTTTTAAACCACAAGTTGATTGAAAATGTGAGCCTTTTAGACTGACTTTAAGTACCTTGCGCTCTGCATTATCCAAAAATACGACCACATTGCCCTTTAATAGGGAGTCACATACCTTCTGAGAAATAAATGATGAGGAGGTGCCTACTACCCTTACACGAGGACTTACGCCAGTCACCTCTTTAACTTCGTACGAGTCCCCCAATCTATCCTTAGCCATAGAAAGTAGCTTCGAGTATTCTTCTTTGTTCTTACAACCAACTAGAAGCCCGCCATCCTTCATAGCATGAACCCTTGACAGTTGTAATTCAGCATCCGCAGGATTCACTTTATTAAGGATTTCAGCTTTTGTTTGGTCTACAGATTGATCTGAATTCTTCGGCATAATGATTACAGCAGGTTGAGTTTTATTCCGTAGAACATCCGAGTAATGTGGTGGATCAACTATGGGATTTATATCCTTAACTGCTTTATTGACAAAGTCTTTTGTCAATGAACCGATTTCATTCTGCATGTGCCTTAGTGATTCTTGCAGCTGAGCCTTCAGTATAGCAGCAATATTAGTCTGGTTTATCACCATGCAGCTGGAACGACAGTTTTCACATTTCCAGGCTAATCTCGGTACAGCACTTATACCTGTAGTGTATCTACTGTTTTCGAAATATAGCTGCTATGAATCTGGTTTTTACAAACTTCACAAAAAACAGCCGGCCTTGTTCGGCTGATCGCCATCGAGCAGCAGAAACAATTAACCATTTCTGTTTAATTGCATTTATCCAGGATCAGTCTTTGATGAAATAATTGCACACTGGACTATGAATTCCTTAGCAGTATCTGCATCGGACACTGTATTTTGATGCAAAAACATACACAATGTACTGCATAAAAACACCGTTTACTTTCCCGCACTCGAACTCGTGTATTATCTTTTTGAGCCTGAGAGAGACTTCTTATACCTATTAATAACCTATAAACTTGCTGTAACAAATATGGACTAACAATAGAGGTCGAAACTACGCTCCTCTATTGTGCCATAGTTTATTGAAGCATCTCTCGTACCGCACCTTGATATATTTGAGACATCAAAAAATTGTATGCCAGTACTTCAGTTGAGGCAGAATCCCCTGGTTATGTGCTCCAGTATCATGACAGTCGAAATGTGATCAATTTCAATGGACTAATTACCTAGTGTCTTCGAACAAAATATTTGACTTTTACACGTAATACCTACTGTGTTAATCGAAGACGTATTGTGCTGATAATATCTGCCCAAGGAGCACCGGTTGCCCTTTCGTTGATTTATTGGATTTATTGGAATAACTTCATACCTAAGCAATACGCTGTAGCTGTCTGTTGCAGGACCATGTCGCATGATAAGAAAGTGTAACACGTTTCATGCGTCATCGGGTCGAATGTCGAACAACCTCCCGGGATTGGAGTTGTTGTGGTATTTCTTTTAATGACGCACGCATCTTACGACTGTCTGCTGCAGTCACGTAAACGGCACGATTTGCAAGTGTAACACGTTTTTGCGTCGAAAGCTTGGAAGAACTCACAATACACATTTTTTGTAGACGTATTTTCTTGACGTCATAGTAGTCGTAGTAGTTTTTTAAGGGGGAGGAAAGCTATTATAGCTGTGTGAAAGTCTTCACTGGATACCACTACCATCAGTATTACACGGTAGTAGCTACTAGACCCGATGGCATACCCACTAAAATCCAAACCTCCAAGTACCAACTGCCACCGCGGAACTGTTTAACACAATACTTCACGGAGGCAGCCTTGTAGCCGACGCCTACAATCAGGTTTGCCAATGTGAACTACCTATTATAGGCATCTACTGTAGCTAGCGCCTGAGCTCAGGCCCATCTATATGAACCAGATTGCTGTAGGCGGGCACTATTGCCAGGCTCGCATATTTTGAGCCACCTGTTGTAGGGCCCTTTCCCCTGATGTTTTCTCCTGTAGAACCATTTCTACGAATCCCGCCACAGCACTCAAATCTTGCAGGATCATCATCATTGATGCCCTCCAAACGTTCCACCTCTCGCAGGTAAAGAGAGATGTTCTGGTCCATCCACTGCATCTGGACAATGAGTGCAATTAGGCAGGTCGAGCAGAGGCTTTTTGTACAGGTAGCTGTTGAAGTGACCATGTCCCGGCAGAAACTGGGTGAGAAAAACTTGATCTCACCCCACTTCCTGTCTTGTCTGATTAGGGTGTGAGTCCATCTGACTACCTGGGTATCTTGCTGCCACCGTTGTTGCCAACTGTCCATCGTGTTTTGATGTTCTTCATATCGGGCTGCAGCGGCTGGTGCTGTCTCCCCTTCTCTCCGATACTTATTCCGGCACTCCTTTGCCAGCAAGTCTATCGGTGGCGTTCCCACAATTACAAGAATCGCACTTGTAGACACAGTTCTATATGCACTTCCAACGCGTAATGCCTCCGTTCTCTGAACAGACGCAATCCGCTTGTTGTATTTGGAGAATTGAAGTGCCTCTGCCCACACTTCTGCTCCATACAACAAAATCGAAGAGATCGACATTATCATGCTAGCAGCTGCTGATGGTCTGCCTCATTCAGAATACGTAGACTTTAATGGGGGTAAGTTTTTCTCCTACCTGTCTGTCGAACGCCATATTAGTTGAACCACTGAAACTAAGGCTGGCTCCTTTTGAAGCTCTCCTCGATGTAGCAGAAACTGGTTCCCGGAATATAATTTCCAGTTTTCGTCTTTCTCGTCCACGCCTTGTTAAAGACTCCACAGTTATTTGCGCTTTCTCTACCCTGGACTAGTAGTAGGTTTTTTTTGGGGTTGAGAAGAGAAATGCATCTACGCACGAAGGCGGGACACCAACAGTGGAAGGACTCGCAGCAGAAGGTTGCAATACCTGCTAAAATACTCCTCGTAGCTCCTGGTTTGTATAACCCATCCTGGAACTGCGTTGGAATTACTTCAGGATGAACCCCAGTTTTAGGTACCGCACCCCGGTCACCTACGTCTCCCCATGTCCCGTACCCGTCGTGGTCAAGCACCAGCGCTCCCCTTGCGGTTTAGATTTTCATCTAGTCCGCCTCTCACGATTGCTCCAGACGCTTTGTCTTCAGCACCGAACGGACGAAATATGCAATCACCACCAAGTGGTCCCGACTCTGTACAAAGAACGTATGTTCTGCGGAGTCCACCAGAGGTGGACAGTATTGGCACAACGGCGATGCCTTCTTGCCCATCCCAACTGTGTCAGGTAATATGACACAAATTCGTGAGACCAATCCAGCCAGGGTTGGATTTGGGGAATCAGTCGTTAAATCCATCGACCGTTCACCCCGTGGTCCTACTCCTCCTGCCACCTGAGCACAGCCTCTGTTCGACGGTCCCTGCCATTCCGAACATCCCTCCGATGGTCGGGGTACTCCAATCTTCTCTCCTTGGCGAGCCCCACAATGGGGATAACTCCGGCGATGACCATCACTGCTTCAGCTGAGACTGTTCTGTAGGCCGAGCAGACCCTCAAGGCACCTCTGCGCTGCACAGAGGTGAGGCGTTTTTGATTGCCCTTGAGGTCCAAGGCCCCAGCCCATATTTCGGCCCCGTATAGTAGAATGGAATTGGCCACTCCGACGAGTAGCCTCCGCTTCTCCTCTCTCGGCCCAGCGATGTTGGGCATCATCCTGCTGAGTCCAACCAGTAGCTTGGACGCCTTCTCCTGAACCCTACGGAGATGCTCATTGAAGCTCAGCGTTCGGACTGCTCCTAACCACCGTACTTTGGATGTTGACGATAAAGTCATCACCGAAGCCTCTCCTTCTGGTGATAACCACCAATTCCGTTTTTCAAGCAGCCAGCTCCAGCCCGTGTTGGATGAGCCCCTGTGCTATCCTTCTGACTGCCCACTCGATCCTGCGCTGAAGTGCCGCCTCTGTCCGGGCCCACACGACCAAGGCCACGTCGTCGGCAAAACCGATGAGTCGGCAACTGGGTGGCATATCCAGATGGGGCAGGCCATCATACAGGAGATTCTACAGGTTGGGTCCGATTGCCGACCCTTGTGCAACACCTGACGTGATACGCTTTGTACGCATTCTCTCCGTGAACCGGAGCACACGGTCCTTGAGATAGTTCTCTAGGACGTTGTAAATGTCTCCGGCACCAGACATCTGCGAAGGGCGACGAGAATGTCCTCCCACCTTGCCAAATTGAATGCGTTCTTTACGTCTAGTGTCACCAGTGCGCACGTATACCCACTTCTGTGTGGTTCGCTTTAGGCTTCTTCTACCCGTTGCATAACCTCCTCTGCTGCCATGGCTGTGGGTCTGAAACTGTATTGGTTGTCCGCAAGGTCTAGACCCGTCGCCACGGCGCTCCCGAGCCTGCTCTGAATGAGCCTCTGGAAAATCTTTCCTGCGCAGTCAAGCATGCACAGTGGCCGAAACGCTGACCACGTTACGGGATATCCTTTGCCTTTGTCCAGAAGGACGAGGCGCTGGATGTTCCATTTGCCGCCGAACAAGCCAGGCGCAGACATGCGTTGTACATGTCCAGCAGCGCACCAGACTTCTTCTTTACCACGACCTTCAGGACCTCATTGGAAATCTTGTCTGGTCCAGGGGCCTTTCGATCCGCCAGGTCTGCCTTCGCTTGGTTTTTGGTTCACCTCCTCCTCTGTGAAGAGGAGAGCATCTACATCCACGATGAGTTGTCGGCTCTCTCTCATTGGGTGGTCGGGAAAGACTCTCCTATCAATAGATAAGCGTCAAGTCGGCAGGAGGTGGTGCGTCCTCCAGCGCTTCAATCAACGCGGCCTTGTTGAGCCGTTGCGAGTTACACCCTTTGATTTCGCACCGATCCGAGACTGGGTGTCGTATGCGCCCTCCACTGATTGTGAAGGTCACGTACTGATGATCACTCGCCGTGTAGACCCTCCAATCCAGGATTCCGCGGGCGAGTGACGGCGACGCCAAAGTGACGTCGACGATCGACCCCCGCGTACCCGCTAGCCGGAACGTGGTTACACCACCAGTATTCAGAACAGTGGGGTCAAGCTATGCAGCCATTTCCAACACTTCCAGACCTCTGGTGTCCGTCGCGTTGGAGCCCCAATCGATGGCTTTGGAGTTAACATCTCCCGCCACGACCAGCTCTCCTCCGAACCCGGTGATGGCCTCCTCGAGCGAAGCGAGTCTCGCTCTGAGCGACCGATAACTGCTGACCCGACACCTATTGCCACACTTGGTCCAGACGAAACCATCACCAGTTCCCAAATCCAAGACCGGGAACCACTTCTTGTTCCAGATCTTGATGGCCACCGTACCAGTCCGATCCCGGAAGCACTGACCGTGATCTTGATTTCTGTGTGGTTCGCAGAGAATGAGTAGGTCAGTCTTCTGATCCAGCAGGTCCTGGGCCAGCCTGTTTCTCCCCAAGTTTGCTAGGAGTATCACCGCCATTTTTAGGTCTTGTCACGCATCACTACGGCCATATAGGTCGCGCAGATGATCTGCCTTCAGCCGCGGTTCTGCTGCAGCACAGAGGTAGCAACAAGGATCATTTTCGCATTCCTTTGCTTTATGGCCTTCTTGCCCGCACCTCCAGCAAAGCTTCATCCTATTGGGCCCTTTTTAGTTACTCGCATTGTGCCCGTAGCCGAAGCAAGCTAAGCATCTCCTTGGTGCCTCTTGGATCCGAACTGGGCAGGAGGTCCACCCAATGCTGAGGCGCCCCTTCTTCACAAGGGAGCGCGCCAGGCTGGCGTCCAGCCTTATCCTTGTAAGGCGTGTACCTCTCAGAACGGTAGGGGACTGCCACACAGCTATATTAGCTATTGTGGAGTCCCTCTTCTCCACCTCTGCCTTGATCTCCTCCTCCATGTAGATCGAGACCACATCCCTCACCTCTACCGTGAGTTGCGAGTTGAGCCCGCGAACCGTTCCATCCACACCTTCCTTATCAGAGACTGTTTTCTCAAACTGGGCACGCACATTTGGATCCGTTTTGCCAAGTTCGACCAAAACCCGTCCTTTCTTTGTCTCACTGATAGCGTGGACCTTTACGTAAATGTTACCAATGTCTACATCCTCAGTCACCTTCTCAAGGATCCCCGCGTAGGTCTTGCCTTCCGCTGGCATGATTAGCACTGCGTGCGGCTTAACCTTTACGGTGGCTCCTCTGGTGTTGGTGTTCTTCTTTTTGCCCTTGTTTTGGTCAGCCTGGCCTTCGGCCTCCTTCTTCTTCTTCTTCTTCTTCCTGAACTTTTGGACCGTCCACTCCTGGTTTTTGTTTTGTTGGGCTCCGTCACGTCGATCCACCGACTTAGAGGTCCCCGGGGCAGCTGCAGCTGTCGGAGTTGGTGTGATAGCACCCTGGCTCTCCGTGTTCGCTGCCTCCTGCCTTCGCTGGTCGGGAGGAGCTTCCGCGAGTGCTGGAGGAGCTGCTGCCTCTCGGGCAACATTTGCTGCGGCAGAAGCTACGGGGGAAAATTTAGGAGGGCACGTCCGAGATGTTCCCGAAAAGTGGCCCTCACTAGCCATACTCATCTTCTTTCTCTGCAACTGAGTTTGCCTTTGTTTTCAGGGCTAGGTGTCTCCTGGTGTCTGTGTCCGCGACAATCTGCACCAGCAGAGCATCGCTCAGCTTCTCCAAGAGTTGGGCCGACTTTTCGATCCCGTTTTTGATCTCCGTTTTGGTGTTGCCAACCTCGGCTATTATCGCCATGAGTTCCTTGACTACACTGCTAAGCTCAGCCAGCACAGTTTCCACAGTGCCGGCTTGAACTGTCATTCTCTCTCCTCCACTTGCGCAACTTTGTTTAGAATTCTTCATGTTTATTCCCACGAGTACCTAGGGAAGTATGCTGTCCGCTTCGGCAGAGCCCCGGTTGCCGTTTGAGACTCTCGGTTACCCTAAGAGCCAACCAAGCTACACGAGGCACGAGGTCGCATGACACCTCTGCTTAGGGGGTCGTAGCCCTAACAAGGGTTTGCCAAGTTCATTGCCAAGTCGTCATCTTTCATCCGGCTCGCCATGTATTCCGTATCCATACTCGTCTCCTCTTCCTCGCCAGGTCTTTATCCGCGTCGTCGTCAGTCAACGAGTGAAGGCGTCAGTCGGTCGGTCGATTTCCACATGATTCGTTGGTAGTTATTCAGTGTCTGTTGACACCTTATTTGCTACCTAGCCAGAGGGCGAGCGAGAGAGCTCTGCGCAGCATGTCGTGCTGGACTAGAGCACACCCCCAACCCCTCTGGTGACACCTTATCAGCCATAGGGACGCGCCAGGTAGGTCGTGGAAAGGCCTTTCCGTCGGAGCCTCGCTCGAAGGATTTAAACTGCACCACGTCCTGCCTCCTGCAAGCGACACCCCGAAGGCCGCCGCTGAAACCTCCCTTGCAGGATTTGGAACCTGTCAGGTCCTCCCTCCTACGAGGGGGGCACCAAGGAGTAGTAGTAGTAATAGTTGTTGTTGTTGTTGTTGTTGTAGTTTTAATTTCACTAAATTACAGTGAATCGTCACAAAGTTACAGAATAATCTATTAATTAAAAGTAGTACATTTCAACTCATCGGCAAGTATCAGAAACATAAAGATCCTCGGTATGTCCCTGCTCAAACTTAATCACATGCGAAATCCAGCATATATGTCGATATCCCCTAAGATGCTCAAAACTTGAACAAGGACTCGAGACACATGAAAAATAGAATGCAAGTAGTAGGATTAGAATAGTAATCACACATCAAAAAATAATTTCAATTCCATACACCATTACATCATTAGGTTTACAATAATTATTTTTATACTGCGCACTTAGTAATCATAACTACGTGAAATATAATAAAACGAATTTTGGACGCTTTTTGAAGTTCCCCAAGATAAACTGTTCAGATGAAAGCTTGAAGAATATGAAAAATACAGATATTTTAGATAATAGTAATTTCTCATTTATTCTAATTACCTGCAATACAGACACTGAGCTTCACCTACTACATACCCACTCCATGTCGCTGCTCAAGCATCAGGAAATGAACTGCAACAATTGCTACTACTATTACGCAAAAATTCCAACAACCAGGCAGAGATACAGACCGACAAATGATATGAATATTATATCTGAACGTATTACAAACATAGTTTTATTTGTATTTTGTTTGTCAAAGCTTGTGTCTGAATTACAAAATTTCATTTGAATTATGTAAGAGTTCCACCAAGTGAGTGCATCTACTATGTACATAAGTATGTTCGTGATTTTCCTTCTATGTTCTATTTGAATCAAAATTCACATTTTGTCCTATATAGTACACTGACAAACAAATATTAAAACATCAAAATCGTTTATAGATAAGAAAGTTTATTGTGCTACCATCACATCATCCGCAAAGTCCCAATCTTGTCTTTCTGCGCTTGCAAAGATGCAGTAAAATACGCTGCAAAATACAGAGACGCCCATGGTTATCCAGAATACTGTCAGCCATGACTCAATAGATCGATTATATGTTAGATGACCAACGATAAATGGTCCTAGAATACCTGCTGTAGCTCCTAGTCCATTCACTACTGCCATTATTGTTCCCGCATAGTGCACAGTCAAATCATTAACATTGATCTTCATTCCTGCGTAGAATGGAGCAATGCAGCATATCCCTGCGGTATAGGATATTATAGCTCCCACCCTATCGCATCCCAAATAACCTGTCAGCAGCAAAAAAGCAGCTGGTACTATTATGGAAAATGCTGTGCATATTTTTCTTGCTCCTGCTAATGTCAACCATTTATGATTTGTCACTATATCCGAGGTAAAGCACACTACAATTGCTAATATCCAGAGCAAGAAAAAGGGAATCGATGTGAATATAGCATTGCTTCTAACATTCATTTTCAATATCTCCTTGAGGTATTTCGGCAGATAGGTGACTAAGGTAAAGAAAATGAAATTATGCCCAAATTGTCCAGCTAGCAAGGCCCAAAAAGGCATACCTTTGAAAATGCCGCGCCATGGTACATGGAACGACTTACCGTGTACCGGCACTTCTTTTGACAGCAGTTCTTTTTCAGCCGGAGTTATAAAAGGATGAGTATCTGGACTTGAAAACACCATAAACATGTAGAATATGTACCAGACACCAGCCATTGAAGCCCAAATGTAAAACGGCATGTACCAGTGCTCTGTTGCATGAATGATAACGCCCGTTAAGCTGGATCCTGTTACTGTACCCATGTTGGATCCACCAAAGGCTACTCCTCCCAGAAAGGCTCTGTGTTCTTTCGGTACCCAACACTGTATGAACGCAGACACTGTTGGTAGTACAGGCCCTTGAGCACACCCCAATGTCATCCGTAGTGCCACTGCGGCAATATCGCCTCTTTCTATCACTGAGATAACAATTGGGAAGATCGCAGTGATGATAGAGGAAGCAATCACACAGGTCCCCATTACATGTCTTGCTCCGATTTTATCTGCCAGCCATCCACCTGATAAAGTGAATAATTATTAGGTTATTCTTCAAAAAACTCAAATAGCATATCTAACCTAGTCTAAATTAGCCTTATAATGTTGAATATGGATTGAAATTTGGATTTAATAGGTAGACCACACAAAATATGTCTTCATGATTTTTTTCTTTACATCTCTCATGAAATAACCATGCTTTGATTTGCCTCTATAATACTTGTACAACTTCATTCCCATAATAAGTTAACTTTCAGATCTCTAACCAGCAAGTTTTGGAATAATGGAGATTGGTATTGCATGATTTCTAACATACTTCCAAAATGATGGTAATTAATTCAACCCTGATCTATATACACATTGAAAGAAAACAAAAATCACTCCTAAAATACCCAAAGTGTGCAACATGGCAAGGTCGCACTGCCAGCAAAGCAAATAAATGATTAGTATGAACTTTTGTTTCTACATTCTCATTGTTTGTAGGGCAAAGGAGTATCTTAGTATATTCTTTGTCTTGAAAACTGGATAATATTGGAATTTTTGCCAACATTTCTCAATCTTCCAAATAATCCTCTCATATTATTATATGGTATACAAAAAGTGCTGGTGCAGTTTCGTAGTTTTCTTTGACTCATATATGAAGTCAAGTATTTGTAATTTTATTTTGACAAAGGATAACCATTACTGTGAACAGTTTCTCCCACTCACAATTGAGTGTTTCGAAGAGATCCTGCCGCAAAGCCTACATCTAAGCATGCTGCAATGACAATTTATAAATAAGGCATCATAAAGGGTCTTCCTAACTCCCGTAAATGTAATATTTGGCGTAAGATAGTGAGGGTCGAAGAGGCAGATGGAATAGTCGACAAACGATGGCTGCATCAGCTATTGAAAACATATTTGTTTCAGAAAAACTGCGTGAGTAATAATTAAATTTTATTCAGCAATTCGGGAAGAAAATGTTTAAGCAAGTACGGAGGAAAATTTTTATAAAACGAAACTTTTACATTTCAATTATTACAGCAATTAAGACCGTATCATTGAGAGCGAAATGTTTGTCCGAAAAGCTGGGACCAGACTGCAGGTGGTATGCTTAGCATCAAGAGCTAACCTAGATATAACATCCTAATAAACAAGCACATAGTTATTTAATGATGTTTCATTCATATTACACATTTGATAACCTAAGATCGATATTTGATGCTACTTACCAGGCACATGTGTTACTAGATATCCAATGTAAAAGGAGTACAAAGTGAAAGACTCCCATTGTGGATCCCATTCAAATTGTACTGATGACTCGGAAACGACAGATTCGTAAGTGAATTGTGGACATGCATCCACAAAATTTGTAGTACTATTCATGTCGGGTTCCTTCAGCATTTCCGTAATGGCGATGTTGTAAACAACTCTCAAGTGGTAGCAATTCAACAGCGCCAACTGCATCATGACGACAAGCACATAACGTTGTGGTAAATAGTGCTTTCCAAATACACAGGACAACAGTTGAAATGTCATTTTAAATACCGAATTCAAATATACATTTTCTAATAAAGTAATATTGCTGACGATACAGTGACCTAGTTGACATAGTCCTACTGACAAGGCGAAAGAGATTGACAGTAGACAAAATGTCAGCTTTCATCAAATGGAGCTAGTACCAAATAGTACAATTTGTTGGCTCGGATCCCATTTACCAGACAACTTGGCACTACTCGGTATGCTTACGGAAACTATTATATCTTGGAAAAAACCGATAAATAATAACATACTTGCCATTAAATTATTATTAACAAATCAGTCTTTGAACTATGTTTATTAATTGGATGATTAGCAGACTTAAAATAATGTGTTACCCAATGATATTACTTAAGACAGGGTATTCGGTAAACATGGCATTCTTGTAGCTTTTATAAGTATATGTGGAGGAATTTTTTTCAGCTCCCTTCCAATTAACCCCCCTCTCTAATGTGTAACTCGTTTTTTATATGAAAATGATCAAAGATACACATAGACTGCCGAATGCTGAGATTTTCTCCATCAAATTATCTGCGAATCTGTTTGTGGTGTTATATTGGCACAACAAAGTTTCATAAAAATACAAAAAGTACTATCCAAAGTATGGAGGGGCCAAGGATTACCAAACACAGACAAAAAACAAATTAACAAAAATGAGATCTATCCTTTTTTATCACGTAGATATCATGGAATATGAAGAAAACACAATATTTCTTCTTTTAACTACTCGTATTTCTCGATGGTACTTCACCACCCATTGGTGAGAGACGAAGAAAGCTTATAAAAGATTTATCCATATACGACCGTGAAATCTGCGTGCTTCCTGTGAATTTGAATCGAATTACAAATGGATGAACCCGTCATTATGCTCGGTCGATGGCCAATCGCTCCCCAGTTACACAAGCGACACGTGACCTTATCTAACAGGCGTCATGACGCCATCAGCTATGGAGGTCGGCGTCCTTGAGACGTTAAATACGACCAACGCATGTTTATACAAAAAAGAAAATAGAGGACAGGCGACTGAAGTCCTGAATTAGGGGTTGGGGGAGAGAGGTAATATAGGCATGTCTATGCGTAAAACCAGACGCTTTTCAGGAGGTATTATATGTGAAGCCTTAGATATTGCAAACGACAATTAAGAGTTAGGTATCCTCAACAAGGGAGAGCGGGATTATGGTCAAACCGATAACTAAGATAATTCCTACTTCAGGACAAAGCTGCTACATTTTTATATTTTGATGTGAATATTTTAATCTGTTTAGATATTGTGATCAATGTGTTTTACGATAATAAGCATTTCGGATGCTTTATTTCTACGTCACGAAAATGTCACTTTTTCCATCATTCCCACAAACTCATGAATTCCAGACATGCGCTTAACACCATTCATCTATGGCGAGACCACCAAGCCGAACAGCAGATAATGATATGGGCAATTCTTCCTTCCAAATTTCTAGCATTCTAACCTGTACAGCGAAGTTCAACATCTGGTGGCCAGTAATTGATAATCACTTCAATCGAACTTGGAGGTAAAGTTCGTTGAAGATCAACATGATTTTGGACGTATCCCTGAATATTTTTTTAAAAATATTTTGGGTGGAAAAAAATTGAGGGTGGTGGTGAGGTGAAAATTGGTAGGGTGTATATCATTTTGATCCCGGTAGTACTTCGTACTTTTTCAGATATCGATTCAGGCCGACAGCAGAGAAATACTAGAGCTATGTATCCATATAACAACGCGCGACACATCCTGCCTACTGTACAAACATTACTGATGGTTGAATGGTCGGATAAATAATAATATAGAGCTCACGACTTTAATCAGACTGCCGCGTTTACTCTAACACTCTAGTACATTCTACCTGAATAAGGATAATAAATAGTAACTAGTGATATTGAGCCTTCGGAAAGTAGCATCAAGAATTTCAATTTACTAAATATTCCCATTGTATTTCAAACTTGTAAATGTATGAAATAAGGGAATTAAAAAAAAAAGTTTTTTTTGTTTAAAATAATTAAGGTCTTTCAAAACACGGTACAAATCTTCATTCTGATATAATAACATTGCGTGAGAAATACAGTATCGCCCGTTAGTTACATAGATAGTACACGAGCTTCCGATCGATTACGAGCGTAAACAAACAAACTTTATGAGAGGTCCACCTTTTGATGCCTAATTGAATTTTTGTGAAGTTATATTCAAACTATAGATATATTTAAGGACTTTCTACGGCCATAGAGATTCAAGGTTTTATTGCTACCATAATCCCACCAGTGTAATCAAAATTTCTGGGATTTGATCGATATAATATATCTATAATGAACAACAACGACTAGCTCTAGAGAATATCAATAATAGCAAGAATACCCGCAAAAAATGTTCAAACCAAGCAGTTTTGAAGAAATATCAGAGCATTGTCGAACAGATAGTCATAGAAAATACTGACCACGTTTTGGCTATTACCATTCTCTTCCCCCGGCATGGAAAATCAAATTCGGTCAATAAGGTATACCTATCTTGAACCCAATAGAATGGAGTACTCTCTAACAAACAAAAAAAACGATTCCAAATAGTTTTCTACTAGCTTTCTCATCGTAATCGTAAAATCTTGTTCTTGGACGATTTTTTTGGTTCTTAACATTCCCGAAATAAAATACCTTTTTGTTTTCCATATGTAGCATTTATATATTCTACAGCAAGTAAATCTGGAGATATTGATGAAATGAAAATAAAATAAATAGATACGGAATAACAAATCGGTAAAAAGCATATACAACCGCGTAATTCTATACGCAAGTTCGATGGAGGACAGATACTCGAAAATATGTACAGCATAATTCGAGGTAGATTGTTAGTCCTCATTGCGAACATACATCAAATCACATGGTAGTACTTATCTCAGATACTTATAGTCCCTGCTTACTTCTATTTATTATTTCTGCTATTATACTTACTTTAAAAAAAAGAATTTATCCATTTTCAATCGATTCGCAGACATCCAATTTAATTATGAATACAAAAATGCCTAAGGCCTTTCCAAAATTTGGTGAAAGATTTGCGGACGCGGTTAGCGCTTTCACCAAAACCTGAAATACTGTTCTGTACCTACTCTCCATGTAATGGCTGCAGTTGAATGACTCGGGGTTTCATTGCAAATCTTTACATGAAAAATAGTTACACTATAACAGACTGAGGCTTAGCGATTAATTAATTTTACTGCCACTGAAAAGTATTGGAAAATTGAGAATATATATAGATACTAGTTGACTTATGATCCAATAATTCCAATACATATTAAGGATACACCACAATTTGAAAAACAAATATGAGCCGCGCTCTCAAAACAAGTTGCCTTCTAAAAGCAACAATAACAACTAACGGTTTTTCCCCATCAAATCCTGAACACTTTTTCAAGTAAAATTGTCAAGGATCTGAATCCAAAAGTGAAATACTTGCACTCTCTAAAATAACAGTCAACAAACACCAAATTAGAAGTTGACTTGAGAATTGCCAAAAAAAATAATGTAGACCGTATTTTCAGTTTAAAACTCAGTTATAAAGAATTAAAAAAACCAATTATGTTACTAAATTTTTGGATGTTCCCATATTTTCTTTTCTCATTACTCTGCCTATAATGCCCCCATCCTCAAACATTATCAAGTATTATCTACTATTGCTGATAGGTCATTAGTTGAAGAACCAATGAAAACTGAGGAAAAGCTGGACCCTTGTTTGAGAGACTTTGATTTCAGGTCTTTCGGTTCAGTAAGGGCGCCAATAATGGTCGTACAGGTATCTTCGGTAAATTGTCTGATGGATTTTGTCTGTCAAGTTCACACAGGCAACTCGTAGAAGGTAATTTATATTTGACTTGAGGAGCTATTGTAAATAGTGAATTAGTTCTATGATCTAACCCGTCCTTTGAATATAGAAAAATGTTACAGATTTAGTCAATTTACGTTTTTAAAAGTATACAATATTTTCACAGTTTACAGGTAAAAATATTTCCATATATTAGGTTTTTACTGATTATTGTAGAACTAAAATAAATACAAATCAGACATCAACCCAAAATCTGTTAAATGGTATAAATTTACTGGTATCAAAATTCAAGTTCTGATGTTGCAACATACAAAGCGGCAACGCCAGATCTTTACATAGGTATAGGTATTGTTTGGCTAAGGAGACAGGCATTTTTTGGGGGCCTGACGGAACTAAGTCTCATTAGTTTTCTTCTATTGTATCGGCAGGTCTGTCGACAAAAAGAGCAGGCACAGGGTAAACCTAAACATTCGGAATCCCCGTGAAAAAACCTGAAGAGCCAAAACACAACTCTCTTATGAAGGCACTGTGTGGCATATAATTGGATTCGTAAAGTGCCTATTTCTCCTTTTTGGGGGGATTGGAAATAAGTTTGGAGTAGACAAGGCCAAAATCCCAAATCCTATACATTCATATTTGATATCCAAGTACACTATATATCGACTGACTATAAAAATCAATTTTTTTTCTAAAATAGCTTCAATACGTCACCCGATAGACAAGTAAGCAAGTGGCAATTAAAATATATTAAAACGTCTATTTTGAAAACGTATGGAAGGAATAACATTTTCCGATTTTTTTATTGTATTTTAAATAACCTATAGCTTATCAACATCCTGCATTATTTTTTCATCTTGTAAGTATGTTATTAATTATCTGGACCTTGACAGGCTTCCCCACCCCTTATTACATTACATTTTCGTCGATAATAGAAAAAATGTTTTAGCAGAGAATCAGTTATCTAACAACGAGATGCGTCGACCACGTGAGTTTGCATAACAAGCGTCTCAACGTTTATATGCCATTACATAAGGCGCCCTGATGCTGTAGCTAGAATGCACGTTTTAACAGTGTAGTGACGACAATAGATCTTGACCTAACCAATTTAGATCGAAGTTTTCAAAACTTACTTTAATTTCCAATATCTAAAAAACTTCAAGTGGATCAGCAGCTCTGACATCCCATCAACATCTTTGATAAATTCACATTCGATTCAGTTTCGCCGACAACAATACTTTTGACAGCGTCTTTCAGACGAGCAAGCCAATCTCGATATCTCTAGATGAATTGAAAAGAAAGATCGGCAATCATTTCCATCACTGTGTAGAGAAACAATGAAAGGGACGAGAAGACCTAAGAGGAGGAAATGGGTCGGTTGCATGGTACACCTTGGTATTGTTAACTAAACTAAGCTACTAAACTAAAATTCTGGGTTCCTAGAGGTTAATTTTGGTGATCAAATTTGAAAACACCTCTCAACCTCAATAATTTTTTTGTAAATAACAAAAATCAGAAAAACACATCAAATTTATTACAAGGGGAACTCTAACAACATTTTAACCCTTAAAATCTTAAATGGGAAGGGGATTAAAGTAACAATTTGATAAGTAATATTCAAAAGAATAATTATATAAACAATTAAATCTTAAGTTTTTATCATTTTTATTTTCGCGATTTCTTCGAAACCAATAATCAAAAAAGATTAAATTGAGATATTTTTAGAGAAAGTATTAAGTAAGCTTCAAAATAATCTATCGCTTGACCCCTTTGCATTTTAGTTTCAAAGGGTAACATCCATCACTTCCAAGGAGTTAAGCTCTAAGGGCTGCAAATATTTGTTTCCCCTTTTAAAATAGAATTGGCGTATTTTTTATTTTCAGTAAGAAAAATATTAAGGGTTGGAGGTTATCTAATTGGCGTCCTGCATAAAAGGGGAGCAAAGAGAGCGAGCGAAAAATCACTGCTTAGGCTCTAGCATCATCAAAGCAAACTATCATTGGAATTGGAATAATAATTGTACCTTAAAAAAGATAATTGAATGATCCGATAGCAAACACCAAAATAAAAATATTTTTTAAACTTTAAGATTCTGTACAACAGCGATCAAAAGTCCACAAACTCAATATGTATAATTATTTCTAATGTCTATTCACGTTGACCTTCCAATGCTGTAGATTGTGACTTTCCGGCAGCTCATTCAGCAACGCCGAGGTTCTCCAAAACGACTTTTGGTCGAACATTCAGCCTGATAGTATCTGTAGAATAGAGGCAAATCGACCCCCTTCCTTCGATGTGCCAAGCTCTGGAGTCCTCTTCTTAGGTTCGCCGCATTCACGAGACGTATTTCTCGATATTTGATTCTGTCCAGGGGTTCCATCCCAACACATGCGGCAGCACTCCATGGCGGTTCTGAGCATGGGCTGTTCTGGTGAATACAACGTTCTCGAACGAAAAAGAAAGCCCAGCTTCTGAGACGCCGACGTAGCAAGACCAGCAACATACTTGTACCATGACATGCTATTTTTGATGTTAATTTCCAAAATCTTGAGGGAAGACAACTCAAGTACTGGGGGTCCCTCCATCTCCACAGATGGTAATGAGACTTTTTTATCTTGATTGTTGTCTGAGTCTTCTGTGCGTTAAGCTGATCCCCATTCGACAATCGTTTTGACGTCCTAATTAATCTGAAAAACATGTTGCTCCTGTCGATGTGAAATCTATCGGGATGACAGTGGTTAGTCTGGTTCCATGCTGTCATCTATGTAGCTGTAAATTGGATTGGATTTCAATTCATCGAGTGCCTCCTTAGAAGTTCATTTTCGAATAGCAGCAAAAACCTGCTCCAAGGTAACTGCCTTTTCTTTGGAGGCAGGGGCGTCTCTCGTCGATGATGGTATGGAAGAATAACAGAAGTGCTGGCTAACAGCTTTTGCTACAGACTAGAATGACCTGGACGAGTTAGGTTGTCCTTAATTTTCTCATGGTGCTTCTCATTTTTTGTTATGAATGATTCTCTTACAGTGACTTCTGACGTCGATGACACTGCAATAATTTTCGGTGTTTGATTTGTTCTCCATTTCCTGTATCGTTGGTTTTTCGATGTAACTGCATCTCTGCAGCGTTGGTTAAACCATGGTTTGTATTTGGAGGACCGTTTTTTGACGTAACAAATGTAGGATGATAACTGATGTTAACACCTCTGTTATTTTTTATGCACTGCATGGAGGGTCAAATTGTAGTAATTAAATTTTGATTGGAAAAATATTTACTTCATTATTTTTTTATACTAACTTTTACAAATAGCTACCAAAGGGACATTTATATTATTTTTCAGAAGAACATAATTATTTTTTTAATGATTTGATTCAAATTTCACTCTTATTAAACAATTAATTATTATGATAGCAGAATCAACTCATCTAAGTGTCGCCCTCTATGGGAACGCCCTTGACTTCTTACGAAGCCAAAGATCTTAACACCCGATAGCTCCCTACAGTGAGACCGCCAGGCTATACTGACGAGTCTAGGTTAAAGATGAAAGATGCATATCGATAGCAGGTCTGATGCATAGTGGAGAGCATAAACTTAATTATTATGTTTTACTTTTTAATGTGAATTTCCTGTTTATTTTTTCACTGTTTTGTATTAAAATCAAGGAAATGTATTTTTACTCAACAAACAGCTGAAACCTACTCCATTGTGGAAAGTGAATTTTTTTGTTCATATTTTTTTTTCCAATTTTTATTCGAAATTATTCAAATGAAATTATTTTCTAATTTTTTTAATTTAAATGTTGAATTCAATTTTCTCCTTACACAAGTTACCAAATTGAACAACTGATCATGACAGGAAATGTCCAGTGAGTATTAGGAATGTAAATGCCTTGGTTGAGACATCTTAGAGAGCGGTTTAGATGCAGATCCAACCACCAATGTTTTCAGACCGCAACATCTAAGGTCCCTACTTTAATGATACCTGCCACCTTTCGTATCGGAGACAGCATGTGAAGAAGAAGCAGTGCAGTTTTTTGACAAGACAAATATAAACCATAACCCATACACGCCACTCTCCTTGATCGAGATTAAGCAATAAGCAGACACAATACATAAACCAGTGTGGTAACAAGTTACTGGCGATTATATAACTAATAGTTCATGGCCAAATAGTCTTACACTGTTACGTCTGTTCTTGGCTTGCAAAGATACGTATCCGATACATAATATATAGGTAGATACATAATACGAGGGATTCATTGTACTTCCCACGCCAATGGACAGATAAAACATCAAATTCATGATATTCTGTTTCCTTGGCGATTCAAGATATTATACATCACGAAAAACTCATTCCTATCGGCTTGCCTGTCTGGCAATCCTTGACCCCTCTAGAACTCGAAAAGTACTCTTCGGATTCTGATATGTTGATACCAGATCACTACTATGACAGAAAATCGGTCCAGTGTTGCCGATAAAAAACAAACATCGATTGTTGACGTTTATGAGGACCCTGATGGTTAAAAAAAAATTGGACTAGTAAAAAATTAGAGGTTACAGTGCCAGAAGAATCTCCTCCTCAAAATTGTTTGGTCTAGATAAAAGAGGTTCTATCATCATACATGTAAACCCCTGAAATTCTCCGTACTTGTTAGACATAAACGATGGTTGACACATTTACCTTAAAAACTGAAATATGCTCCAAACAGCTGTGCACTTTCAAGATACATTTGACTCACGAGCCTATGACTGAGCAAATTACATGTAGGTGTAAACAGAGGTATTATAATTTTTATCCAATTAATTTTTAACTAAAGTAAATGAATCATTTTACGCCACGTAGTTTCATTAATATTTGACAGTACTGGTGCTTCAAAGACTGATCAGCGTTATCATGTTGATCATAAATCATGTATCAATAATGATTGATACATACTGAATTTATATTTATTCTAATTCAATTACAACTGGCACTAATATCCCTAAAAAAAATTTAACCACTCAAAAAACCAACTGAAACTCGTGAAACTAAAAATGGAAGTTGTTACATATAAAAATGAAGTTTAGATAATATTCAAATCTTCTGGACATTTTTTTACTGTACATGACAGTGATCTAATTCGATATTCAAGCTGTACTAAGATTACGCTGTGACAATAACGATGTATGATATCTACCAAAAAAAAAAAACAAAAAGTATATTATCTCGAATTCAAATGTTTTTAGATACTTTTCTTGCCTAGGCGTGAGAAGTATTATAAAGATTTCCCCTCGTATGTACCTACCTCCACCTATAATAGATAAATACATACCTCTCTCTCCTGACAAAAGCCGTTACACTATAACTGTACCTGTTTCATAATCAAAATACGTAAATGTAAATTGATGCATACTTTTCCGATGGTTACCATAATATTAATATCAATGTGGGTGTGACGTGTTTTTCACTAGATTTTGTACCGTTGTTTAGATTAATGAACCATTGTTTTTCAATCACCAATAGGGCGATTAGATACTTATCGATAAAGCTACGCATGAAGTTATTTAATATCAAATACCTATATATTTAGAAAATTTATCAACTTCCATGATTTAGAATATTCCAACAATTCATTTTCACAATTGTCTTTATAAACAATGGAGACAATTAATATAAATGCTTATACATGAAGAAAACAATTACTATAAAAAGGTTAAATTTCACAAGAAACAAAAAACTTGCTGGGTAATAAATTGAAATTATTGTCTATTTTGTTTATTTAAAAGATGTCCAAAAATATCTTATGATGTCTATTGATTTTTCATATTTTCAAATGTTGAGCTGTGGATTTCTGATAAAGGTGTATTTTATAATTAGACGAATTATTAGAATCATTGAAATATATT
Source organism: Bruchidius siliquastri (assembly GCA_949316355.1). Classification (NCBI taxonomy): domain Eukaryota; kingdom Metazoa; phylum Arthropoda; class Insecta; order Coleoptera; family Chrysomelidae; genus Bruchidius; species Bruchidius siliquastri. Next base: position 23,080,271 of record OX438532.1, on the reverse strand, counting down.
TTTTTTATGTTCAGAAAAAAGTTTTTGCACGTCTTATATGTATACCTTCAGACATGCATTTCCAATTTTTGTGTAATTACACGCTTTGTGTATAATTTGAGTGCCTTGTGCTTAATTTGTGAGCAATCACAAAAAGCGTGTAGTTCATGTTCAATTTTAAATTCCTAAAAAATGGTAATTTTATAAATTTGAGTAGGTATAATATGATTTACAGCGGATTCGATTGTTTGATCTTGAGGTTTTGTTCATGGGAGATTGCCTGTCGGTCTGCGTGTCTTCGTAATATGAACATTCTTTGGTACTTAGTTTTTTTCTTGTTTTTTTTTTTTTGGCGGAGGAGTCAAATTATTTAGGATTACCCATGGGACTGTCTGTAAGCGTGTAATTTAAGCAGCTCATCGTGTAGTTTTACAATCCCACATTGGCTACACTGACGCCCATATATTTTATTTATTCGACAAAGTCAACGCAACCTCAGTGTCCAAGGACCAAGAGCTCCAAAGTAGGTTTTCCCTGAACATAACTGAGAAGTTGCAAAAAATAGTAAATTACTGATAAAACTATGGTTGATGATAGCGACAGTAATGACAATGAACGCTACTCACTCACTTTGCAAACTGCGTACTACTTTTTATTTTTGTTTGAATTAAATTAATGAGGCGATACTGCAATACCGAGCCAACCCGCGACGGGAATAAAGCAAGCCCCGAACCGCCCATCAAGTTCCAAAAATCAGTTTAATATCCTGGCCCCACATGTGGGGCGTATCAGAAATTAAGCTGACAAAAACAGATACTACACTTTGATCTCAGCCAAAGACCGAGAAGCGATGCAGGGTTGATTTATGTGAATAACCTTAGTGGTAATCTAAACAATGCCTCACGCACCCATCTATCGGAAAAGAGGTGTACTTTTTTATATGCAGTAGGAGATACGCAGGAATCCGGCACGAAGGCAAAACGGTAAACCTGGTTTATTAACTTTGCTATAAGGTGACTCAACGTGCTTATTGTAATGTGAACAAGGACGTCCCAGTCCCACTGTGGGATGTTGTTGATTGTAAAATATTGGGAGATTTTTGGAATTTGCATTACTTCATTTTATGGAAGAATAGTACATATATAATTAAATGGTAATTTCTATATACAGCTAGGCTAATCGTGCGTTGATGGAGTTGGTCTTGGATAATCGCTTAAAAAACAGCTTCTTGATTGTTGTGAATTGCAGCTGGAGGAACGGTTAAGAAATACGTACCAATATATATAGAGTGTTCCAATGTTGAGCTTCATACAGTTAAATATTTTGAATGGAATGCCTTATAATTTATTGGATATTTAGGACTACCTTTTCAAAAGAATATGATTAATATACCAGAAGGTTTGGTTCAATAATTGTTGAGCTATTTGATATTTAATTAAATTATCGCAGTTTGGCTAGTTTTATTTTCATATTCATCCATACAGGCTGTTCAAAAACGCAATATCAAAAAATCAAAATCAAAAATATATTTTTTCATTTGAAAGTTAGCATTTAAGTAACCTTTTTTTATATAAAGGTCAAGAGGAATTATGTTACTCGTTTTTGAGTTATGAGCAGTACTCAATGAGGTACTTCATGAAACCGGATATCTCAGGAATGTGTGCACTGAGGTGAAATGATATACAAAACTGTAAAGCATCGAATTTATACAGTGGGCATTTTTTATTCATAAAAAAAATGCACACAAATTACATGTTTATTTGTGACTGGTCACAAACTACACACAAGGCATTCAAATTATTCACAAAGCGTGTAATTACACACAAATTGGCAATACTGATGGGCGTGTAAAAATGTGTTTTATCTATAGATACCCAATAAGGGGCTGTAGACGTACAGTTTTTTATTGAAATATTCGCTTTTCTACACGTTTTTCTAAGCATGTATTCTGTATTACACTAGAATGCGGTCAGCGACACTAGTCCCAGTGATCACTAAGCTGCAGAAATATATATCTTATTCTTGTACCTTAGGTAATATAGTTTTGAAAACCAATGGTTTAACCTTGAGTCGTTAGCTCCACGTATACCATCTTTGAAGTATGTCAACCATCCCAAAGGTAGAGTTTACAAAGGTATTAGAGGTAACATCCCACTACCTCATATTGCTAGATCAGTACCGACTGAAGTGACCGAACAATTAACGATATGAATACCACAACTCAGATATTGTTGAAATGAAATAATTATCTAAATTTCGAAACACATGGGTATCAGCCATATCCTTTGGAAAACGTACGAACACTTCAATTTTGGACGGACCAATACACATATTATTCATTATCAAGAGGTTTTATAATTCAAACTTTGTTTTATGGCGGTCTGTATGTCCGTCTGATAGTGCTCCGTTCGGTAATCCTTGGCCCCTATATAACTCTTAAAGTAGATAGATAGATAGACAGGAATTTATTTAGCTCTCAGCTATTATATACAATACTGTGGATCTCCTTTAAGTACTTTTCGGGTATTAATGGAAATAGTTTACTACTGTGACAAAGGCAAAAAAAGTTTTGCAGTTTTAGAAAACTCTTAAGTATTGGTATAATACGTTCTATCCTCTATACAATTTCTACCGCAGTAATATGTACCCCTATACCACTCTTGTTAAACACATATTTGAGATACTGATCTAGTGGCAGGAAGGTAACTTGAACCCGTACCATATATTATAACCCCTATACCTACCAACCATAAGCAATATATGATTACCATAGATCTGATTACCGAGGCGGTCCGCCGTCGTCGCTCTAAGTAGGCTGGAACCACGATACTCAGATGCTTGGACGAGACGTGTTTTATTAGGCTGCCACGTTGCGTCTGTTATTTTGCACAAAAATGTTCCTTGTCAGACAATTTTCATATGGGGGCTAAATTTTTCAGTTTATATTTTGGATGGTTTTATTTTTACTGCAATTTATTCTAAAAATCAACAGGTTCTAAATCCGCATCATATCTTTATTTCGCCATTGCGTGTGAGGTGCAGCGCCAACCTACTCGCTGCCATTTGTTTAGGTTCTGGATCGTTTCTAGAAGTATAGAGGAAACACAATTAGTCTACCAAAAATAATACATCTATAATTTGATGTACCAATAGCGCATTTACATGTATCAAAAATGAGTCACAGTTAGTAAGAATAATATTTGTGCTTATATTTTGAAGAAAGAAAAATTGAGATTGGGATAATCAGTGAATCAATAGTCAAAAATAATGTTTATTAGAGACTATAAAGGAATATTATAAAATGTCAAGATTCTCCCGATAAATGTTTTGTCTAGCCTTAAGTGGATCAAAGGATTGAGGGGAAGGGACTCTGACATGTTCAGTATAAATATATAATCATAAGTAGGAACAAAATAATAATTTGATATATCAATCCAACATAATTCAACACTTGTATCAGAAACTAGACCTCTATGAACTTATACTGGAAGAACATTCTGCATTTTGCTTTGAATGCGGATTATCGATTTTTGTATGAATATAAGGTACTGCAACAAATTTAAAACATGAAGTGTGTTTCTCCTGTGGGAATATATCAACATCGAATAAAAATTAAATAAAAGTATTTCACACAAAAAAATCGTCGCGGTAAAAGTCACTGAGTTATCCATAGATAATTAAATGTAAAATAAATAACATCGAGCAACACCGATAATTTTGTAATTAAGGCACATTACATAATGCTGCCTAGAACAATTTACTTACAGTTTGCTGTAATTTTATATAAATTGTAGGTAATTTAGGTAATGAAATCAATTGTTGCCTCGTTTATGGTACGTTTGTATGAAAATTTCCTGAGATGGCATGCTTCTATATCTTCAAACAAGCAGACATCAAATTATCGTGACCTAATTAAGTAACGGCGTCGGATAGTTTAAGTTAAAAAAGGTAGCCTCACTTGCTATTGACAAATACAATTTGCGTAAGATGAAGGATGATGTCATCAAAGATAAGAAGAAACCAGAGCAAGCCTAAAACAAATTGATTATAAAGTATTTAGTACATGTGAAACGGCAATCTTCCAAACACACTTTTTTATTTTATACAATATCTACCAAAACGGGATAACCCTGAGGAAATTCTATTTTATCGTGTCTGTGTATCATCTTTAAAAGTATTTGTTTAGTTTCACGCATCAGTATTTGCTGTGAAGCCGTATATAGTGTTCACAGTATGATAAGATTAGTAATGAAATGGCGACATCACACCAATAAACAGATGTTCGAATAATTATCCACTATCAGTGAGTGAAAAACTTATTATTATAATTTACATGATTGCATAAATACATAAATTTTACTGTACAAGGAACTTTCGACCGATGTTCCCGTTTTTAAATCATCGCGGGGGAGAAAGACAGCAGGTCAAGTGGAACCTCCCAAGAGAAGTCCAAGCAGACCAGTAAAAGTCCTTGAAGACACCAAAAGTGGAATTCGACTTTTTATTTCAAAAAAGGAACAACCACCCTAGATAAGATTTTAATAGAGCTTGGCCAGGATGGCAGTATTCCGTTGATAACTAGAAAACCTTTATGGACCACTTTAAAAATATGGATTTTAACTGGGGAAAGCATAACCGTAAAGCACTTTTACTGGAAAGCGATGAATTTGTTTGCTGGCGACGAAAATACTTAAGTATAAAGCAACACAGAACAGAGCAGAAAAACAATCTTTTATGTTACTGAGACGTGTAGGTTATATAGTATAAAAAAGTGACAAGACAAAAATATAACCAGCGCTCGCCAACCTTTCATGGAAGGCCTGTCAACGGGTATTGAGGTGCACTCAGATAAACGGAAGAAACTAATAATCGTCCATATTGGAAGCGGAGAGGGATTTTTCATCAAGGCTTGCTAACCTTTCAGTCATGCCATGCGGGAGATTACCGCGAGGACATGAATTCGGATGTTTTTGTAGACTATTTTCGTGAAATGATAACATATCTTACGCGGTATTCATGGATAATGAAAGCTATCATTCACGACGCATAAAGACTCCAACATCATCTTGGAGAAAACAAGAAATTATTGACTGGTTAACCATCAATAATATTGAATTTGATAAAAAAGGAACTATTAGCTATAGAAATTTTTTATGAAATATGCCGTGGAATATATAGTAGAAAAACAGTGTTAACTGTGCTGCGCACACCGTCATATGATTGCGAATTAACTCATATAGAACTTATATGGACGCAAGTGAAAGGATTTGTAACATAACACAACACGACATTCAAAACGAAAAACGTTAAGCTACTGTTTGATCGATCCATTAAGGAAGTGACACCAGAGTACTGGCAAAAATCAGTCCAGCATGTCATTAAAGAAGAGGAGAAAATATGGGATATTGACTACTTGATCGATCGGACCGTCGACCCGTTAATTATATCGTCAAGAGATGACAGTTCCTCAGATAATGATTTTTTACAATTTAATTTCTGTACAATGTATTTTTTAATGTTTAATATAAAATGAGTATACCTAATATGTACATAATTTTAATTGCTAAAATAAAATTCCTTCCTTTTTAGGAATATCCTACCGGCACGCCTGTGTCACAACATTTTCAGAGTTTGTGAATGAATAACAATAGGCAAAATCCATAAATTGATCCAATCCCGGGTGGTAATGACTGCATTTGATAAAAAGAAAAAATTTCACAGTCAAATTAGTGCCAAACTATGAAAGTAGCTTAAATATTCGTTGGGTCACTCTGTAGTCTCTTTGCATTCCAAATGAGGTTTTATTATTCTATACCTTTCTGAAATAGACTAAAGGTAATATTTGACTTGGCATGTCACGGTTATAGTTACATATTCTTTATAATATCTAGAAAACGTATGCAAAGTTTCTTATAAACAATTTAACAGCTCTTTTCCTAACAGTTAGTGCATATCTTTTCTGGCCTTATACCGGATTTTGAACTTTGAATAAAGAATTATACGACAGTCATTTTTCAAAGATATAATTTAATATATTTATAACTTTTTTACATTAGCGATCTGTTCTTGTATACTAAAATCAAACTTATATAGCACGCATTATGGCCTAAAATAATATTAGCTTACAAAAAAAGAACCTTAATGCTATTTTTTAAAATGTTTATAAATATTTATCAAAGAACTTTTTTACTTGCATAATAACTTTTTTTAGATTTCAAATTAGTATCGATTCATTGATGTCAGATCTTTGTGCATAAAAATCACTAACATGTTGAAGAAACCAGAAAATATCCACTAATTTTCGAAATCAGTTCCATTAATTTTATAACACACTAACTGCAAAAGTATTTGATTGACAATGATATTTTAGAGGGAAGAGGGAATGCTGTTTAGATATTCAGAGTAATTATATAAGTACCACTTCATTACGATGTTAGTGTCAAGACTTATGACGAAGTGCCATTTTTCAATCTTGAGAGAAAATTGTAAGTTCAATCACATATTTGGAAAGTTATTGGATATCGAAAGCAAACGAAAAATTGGTGTAAAACTTAAGGAAATTTATTAAATATCTATCAAAACTTTTCAAATACTGACACAGCAAAGATATGTGCATCGAACATCACTTTAAATAAACTTATCAATATCTATAAGAGACAAAGCAACATCGGTGCTTGTGAGTCTTGAAGTTGTCAATGTGTCTTCGTCGCTGTCGTCCATCTTACTCAAGGAGGTATGTTTGACACCCTCACAGGAATTGAATAATTCGATTTTATTATCACAATCATTCAAAAATACATCAACGTCCTGAAACATTCATAAGAATTCAATTATTCAAACTATTAAACGTCACAGTACATACAAATTTCATTAAATAATGTTTCATCATATCAAAACATAACTAAAGTGCAGTCAAGGTGAATGAACAATCACAAATAACTAAAAACAGCAACGTATGTAACAGTTTTATGTGCAATGTGTTTTAAGTAAGTTAGTCGCAGAAATATCTCAGTTAAGATGACTAGTCAAAATCACTTGAAAATTGTAGGTTCAGTTTAAGATTATTACCGTCATTCTAATGTCTGTCATTGTTTCTCTCCCTGCGCCTTGTGAACCTTATATTACTTCTGAGAAAATTCACCAATTTAAAAGTAATTACCTTGATAAACTCCTTATTAAAAGCATCCAGTCCTTTTTGTAAATGTTTCTGCATTGGGTACAGAGAAAAAACTGAATAATTATTGGCAGAAGCTTGAAGTATATCAACTTTGGAAGAAAAAGACAACAGCAAATTGCTCACAGCCATTGATTGTCCGCGTCTTGCATGCTCCAACACTGAACACAACTTTGGACCCTGGTTTATTCTAACCAGAAGCAATCTGGAAAAATACATTTATTGTCATCTAGTTGAGTAAAATACATTCACTTTGCTGTTTGTACCTTCCTGATAGTCCTGCTATCCAAACTTTCTGTAAATTATCTTCTATCACAGTTTGTACAATTATGCCAACAGTATCAAATTCCCTAAAATCTGCCATTAGCTCTGTTGAAATATCTTCTATGAGTGTTACTCTTCTTATAAACTTATCAAGCAGATTTAGCTTTAAATTTATGGGTTTAAACATAGTTTTTTTGCATGAGCTCAAATCTCCATTTTTCCTGGAAGAAATAGCTTAATAAATTATGAATCCTGTTTCAACTATTTCCAAAGAAGAGTACATTTAAAAATAATATATGTGTGCCTTTTGTAATATTATGACATTGTGAAAAAGCAATTACACTGTTTTGATAACATTCAAATGGAATCCTGTCATTAATTTTTACATTACTTGAGATGCTTCGGATATAACTTGCCAATTCAGACGAAGATTTGACATATGCGTATCTGTTAAATCAGGGCTCTCCTGTCATAGAGAGAAAGTCCATTATCTTGCTCAAATTATCTTTCAGCAATCAGTAAAAATACATTTTTTGCAATTATAGACCACAGATAAGCAAAAATTACAAAGACATTTGCGTGAGTCTTTGCTACCGAAGATATTTTGCAAACAGATCTCAACTCTGAAAAAATCTTTTTGGGCGACTTTAATGTCCAGAATACATACTGGCTAAAATATTCTTACAAAACGAACCAGCAAGGACATGAAGCTGAAACCTTCGCTATCATCTGTCGCTTTGAACAGTCAGTCAATCAACCAACAAGAATCCCTGACCACCGTGAAGACTTTACTAGCTTACTAGATCTGTTTCTCACGACAAATCCAGACATCGATTCACTGAATACATCCGCTCCACTAGAATCTTCGACCACAATACCATTTCAACACACTGCAGCATACCGTCACTACCAAGTATCTACAGAGTCTGGCATTACAAATCAGCATATTGAGAGAATCTCATAAATTATATCTTTTCAATGGAATCATGTGTTTTAAGTTCGGAGATCCGTCAGTCTGTGGCCAAAAAATGACAGAGGTGTTGTCATGAGGTATGGCACCTCACATAACCCTCCTTGACAGATCACTCCAACAACTAACAACCATGGATTAACATGAGCTGCTGAGACGCAGCTACGTCAACGATAAAGGTAAGTGAGGACAAACTTTGAAAACACCAGAAAACATCGGTTTCATGGAGGCTACTGTAAAATAGTCATCGACTTGACATGTTTTACTTCATCTAAATCGTTCTAATCTGTGGTCAAAACTGCTGGCCAGAAGTTTATCCATCTATGCCACCTCTACCGGGAATGGTTGGGTAAATAATTCAGATATCTTGGAGACGTATACGCGACTAATTCTACAATACACTTCCAAGAAGGTATTCCATCCACTATCACAAGCGTGGCCCTCGAAAATACCAGTTTAGTTTCAGCACCGAAATATGAAATACATTTTTGAAAAATTGCAAAGCTGGTGGTCCAGACCAAATACCAGCAATTTCCCTTTAAAAACTCTTGAAGTCTCAAACCAGTCCTAGCGAGGCGTGTTCTGTACCGGACTGAAGATCTGTCGCACATACCACATCACTAAGAAGGAGAGGACACGTACCCAGCAACTATAGCTCTGCTCTCTATATTATCCAGGGTTTTGGAGACCAATACTAACGTGCAGCTCCTGAAATACCTAAAGAAAAACATCATACTCTATGATCGCCAACACGGCCCAGAGATCTACGGGAGATCTAGCATACGCCACGCACATATGGAGTATAGCTACTAAGCTGCATGGAGAGTCTCGTTTTGTCGCGCTCGTTATATGGGAAGCTTTCGATAGAGTGTCATGATAATATTTTAATCACGCTTGCTGCCACCAGGTCTATGTCAATGTTTGGGATATTTTCTCAGGGACCGATCCTTATCTGTGGGAGTATCTGAATATGCTTCTGATGTATCTACCAACAACACCTGCATTCCTGAAAGATTTGTCCTGTCTCCAGCGCTGTTCTTCTGCTAACGATCACAGCACCTTGTTGTCTGAACATTGTGCCAGTCAGAAAATCGAATTAGTTGTGGTGATTTACAAAATATTACAATTATTTTTTTAATTGTATTGATATCTGATAGTAATGGCACAAATATTTATTTTACTGCGCTTTCAGTCTGAGGAAAATGATTTACTACTACATGGTATACAGAAATGCTGTACACATCCAATTAAAATATGTCAATTCTTACAAAATTGATTTTAAGATTATGAAAACCGTTACTCAAAAAAATCTAGTGAAATAATATAATTACTTTGGTAAGACGTTATACACAGTCATAGATTTTCCCTCTCTCAAATCATGGAGATGGTTTTCTGAAGGCATCCAAATATGGAAATTGTAAGTTCTGTTTCCAGTATCCAAGAGATCGATCACGAGAAGTCTCAGCACTACTGATACATCTCTTTTAATCAGGTTTTTGATTTCAGCCCCAGAACTTTGCGAATCATTCCTGTTACCACTACAATTTTTTTCTATGTTGCTGGATACTTCATTCTCCCATTCTTGTGCTCTCCTTTCCTCTGCTCTTTGATTTCTCCAAACTTGAAAGATAACATATAATCAGGGATATCAATGAACACAAAACAATATGATTAAACCTTAGTTTCTCGTAAATAAATATGAAGGACTTTTTCACACGACGCAAATCATGGCAGGTTGGTATGTAACCGTTGTAGAAATTAAGTTGCAACTAAGCAGTTACATAATTTAACTTTTTTGCGAGAATCAATTTGAAAGACATATTGAATGTAGAATAATGATCATGAAATAGCATAGGTTAATTTATTGATTTATTGTTTTACTGCTTCAAATACCTTCGCATAGTATCTAACTGGCTATATATGTTGACGCACTGAATAAGTAAACGGAGAAGGCATGAATGGAGAAACATGTTTTGTGAATACCATATTTTAATATATCCTGAGAAAGCATACAAGTTGACAAAGCATAAAATAACAGTGCCGTCAGCCTACTATAAATACATGTCCTAGTCCTATTTCATTATTTCCACTCTATAATGTTTCTTGAATGGGTGTTTATTTAACTATGAAATTCTTATTATTATTACGATTATGATTATCATATTGCAAAAAGATATAGAAACGGTGCGCAGTTCGGGCTATGACACACCGGACCGCTGCCATCACTGGGCATAAATGCATGCATAATGCAACACGTCTCAACACTCACACGACATGAGCTAGTGAGGAACAGTCTATATTGTGCAATATATGTACCGTGCCGTGCCATTTCTTATTAGGCACAAATGGAGTGAGAGGGATCTTACCAGCAACACACATGAGCAACAGAGATAGCGCTATGCTGGACAATTTCCTGGATGTTAAATACGAAAATCAAGCAGAATTTGTGCCAGGCACATTACCGATATTTACATTCCTAGCTCAGTATGTTTTAAGCTCAAGCCGTCTCAGTTTGATAACGTCTGATGCTGATGTCTGCTTTTTTCGTTAAATGAAAATTTTGTATTGGTTTGAGCGAGTTGTTTTGGAATTGATATTTTTTGTGTTTAATTGTATTAATTGTATTGATATATTGGTGTGGATAGTGAAAATGAATAAAATCGGAACTTTGATAAACTCATTTAGTAGTCTTACTTTGGAAAAAAAATTGCAAATTGAAGAATTAGAACGGCCAAAACCCGATTTAAAATTTGACAAACTTATAGGTAGTCGACAAAAATTGCGCTGTCGTAAATTTGATAAATAAAATTATGGTATAAACAGTTGTATATGTATCTGTGAAGATGTTAACAAACTGTTTTGTGTGCGCTTTATCTGGAGGACATGAGACTTATCTATGCTTGGTATTAAGGTTTTGTGGAGCTTTTGCGTTAGCCTGCAAATACTTATTCATGCATCACGGCATGTAATCATAACAACTGAGAGTAATTTATTAGTATTTTTTACAATTTTATACTGCATGACATATTTATCCTACCACCAGGTGCTACATTGTAGAAGAACTTCAGACTGGAATGAGTGTAGTAATACTGTTTTACAATCAGAATCAGACAATAAAAAAGTCTTGTTTACAAATACTCATAGATCTCGTGCTAAGACTAAGACGAATTTGGCTCCCAATAATTGAGAATAAATAGATATTTACTGATTTAAGCTTTGTGAAATAATCTCTGAATCTTCTTTAAATCCCCAAATATATCTAAATAAACCATTGATCAAAAAAATTGATTCATTTGGAATTCATATACTTTTTCAGCTCCATCAGTATTGAAATCTAAATTATTCTATCAGGAAATAACATTTTTTACTAATTGCATTCAAAAAGTAGTGTTAACCTTGCCACACACACTCATTATAAGTCTTTCATCGTTTTTTATTATGTTTAAGGCCTTACTACTGTTTCGTTTATGAAACAGATTTTGAGGTAATGTCATCTGTATCTAAGATCCGAATTCCGCTAAAATTTCGCTAACCAGGAACCATCACTGGCAGACGTTGTCTAATGATTGTATTAGTCAACATAGTTATAAATAGTATATGTTCTGCTTATATTTCAATTCTTCAGAGGTTATTTCTAATTTTTAACTATTGTTTCAGGTTTTTATCAGTTTTGTCTTTACCCAAAATAAAGACTCAAAGTCTAGACAACATGGAGTAGTACCTGAGTTTGTACCAAGCTTCTCTAAAAACTTCAGAGGATACACCCTTATAATGCATATTTTTATAGCACCAACTATTCCTCCTGAAGGGTGTATACTACATATTTTGACAGGAAATGGCTGAGGATATTTCTGATATCCCAATTTTGTATACCAACGGGCCCTTCGTGTATTGTTATAATTTATTCTTAAACAGACCAAATCTGTTGCCTGAAAAATTATTTATATTGAAGCATAATTATTCAGTATATTAAATCTTGTAGAAAAAACTAAAATTTACATTCGTTGCTTCACTAGACATTTTTTTAGTAATAAATTATTGTGTATTATTTTATATTGTGTGCAATTAGAACATAAAATCAAGTATTACCTCCAAAGGATGACAACCATCACAGTTCAGCAGTTCAGCACCACATGTTATGAGTTTTGTACCTATTTGAATTTTTCCATACACCTGTGCGCAAAGAGCATCATCTATCACAGTTCTCACACCATACCATCCATCTGTTAGCTCTAACTCAAATTGTGTTAAACCTTTCTAAAATCAAATAATGTTCACATTTATCTCCATTTATAACTCATTGAACAAATCCCATGAAATTATCCATAAACATTTCTGGCATGTATAAGAAGGCTGACGTTGCCTATAGCTACATTCTTGGTAGAAGTGGTTATAGACATGTGTATCAGCATAGCAATAAAACTTGATTTCATATCCAGCAAAATATTATATGTGTAATAATACAAAAATACTGCTGGCAGACATACTTCTAAGTGGACGGTGATATCAACTCCTTATGTTTCGATTTAAACTCAGCTATAGCGCTAGATATCATTAGATAGGCTGATATAACCACTTATTTTTGTAGGGTCGCTTTGTCTAACACTATCAGAAGATAACCATATATCATGAACATAACAATCTAGAGGTTTGACTATTCAATCATTAGGTTGCAAATTTGTGTCGATAAATTGTGTGAGGAAATACCATTACAACACATTAACAAATATCAGAGACCAAGCACATAATTATGTGCTCCCATATCAATTAAAATTCTATTTTTTATGTATCTATAAGAACATTTTTTTAATTAAAGCTGGGACAGGATTCAGTTTGGACATAGGAAAGCGAAAGTATTGAAAAATCGAGCAGGAAGAAATGGATTTTTTAAACTAAATTTCGATGAAGTTGAACGCATACTGGAAAGCGACAATCTAAATTTAAGTTGTATATTGATAAAAATTAACTCACTCTTCTGACTGCTGAAACACATAGCACCACACGTTTTTGTGAAACATCGTCCCTTTCAAGTATTTTCCGTAAGGCTGACCTTTCCACTTTGTCTATTTCGCGATCGTATCTAAAAATCCAATAAGTATTGAAATAAACAAATATACTCAAGTGAATCAGTAATTCCCACGTATTCGATTTTTTTCATAGTGGGTGAGATACTTTATTCAGCTAGCTCAATTCTTCTTACCTCAAAGAGCAGGAAAAACAGACTATAGGAACAAGTTCAAAGTGAAAGTAATCATTTTTTGTACGGACGAGACTTGAATTCGGGTCTCCAGCATCCCCAACCTTTACAAGACCCTTTATATCGACCAGACTTCGTAGTGCGGTAGCCCAGTGACTACGGCGTCAGCACGGAATGCTGGGGATACGTATTTGAGTCGTATGCGCACCAAAAAAACCACACACAAATGTTTTCTCACTACAAATGTCTTTAATGTATGCTTACACAGTTACGGATGCTGATTGATCTGACTTGACTTCTAACGCGTTAAAAAAAATGAATAAGTAGGCATCTCTATATTAATATATAGTAGTATATTAGTTGACAACAAAAGGATGCGAAAACATGCAAAATAATTGGATGTTAAATGTCATGATTAAAAAAAGGATTTTTTGACTACATTCAAAACTGATCCAGAACTCGAAAACACACTAAAAGAAAGTATGAAGATAATTTGAATTTTTTTGTTTTGCTGATAACCGCCACATCATATCGATCCCAAAATTTGATCACAGTGCGTGCAGCGGTTACTGAGATTACGTGAATACAAAAACGTCAATGACAGACATATAAACAGCCCTATAGAGAGGCATATAATTCTACTTTAGATTCAGAGTCAAACATTCAACATTTATGTTCATTCAATACAAACTGCTAACTAGTTCCAGTAAAAACTAACTTCTGAAACCTACCCTGTGTTTTTATCGGATTTGTCTTAGTTGTCCTAGCCATTGAGCCATGATAAAACGTAATATACCAAAGTGTAACACTAAGGTAAAGACACAAGCCCCCAAACATTGGGAATCCAAGAACAAAGCATTGTACATCTATGAGTTTGGAGAACTTTGTTTAGACTTTTCATACTCAACATACACACTGCGAAATTGGAAAGACACATGATTCAACTTTACAGCGGGAGATTCTTTGGACTATATTTTGACAATTTTATCTTCTTCATGTTGTATAGTATTTACTTACATTTTACTCTGTATGTGAGTTAAGTAATTCATTAAGTAATGATTTTGATGCTTCCACGATTCGGTATTATGACAAAATATAGTGCATCTATGCATCCGTATTGGAAAATTTACTAGCCCGATACACAATATTAGAAATAATGTATATTATTTACATAGTTGTCACTGGATCAAACTATCGGTTGAAGTTATTGCATATTTGTGATATATATTATATTATAAGTAATATTGATAATATTGATAATTTAAGAAAAAATAATAATTGATACCCACCTGTACTTTAACTGTTGTACAACATTTTCTATAGACAAACATTTACTGTAAAACTTCCTCTCATAACTTGCTAACTTCCAAACTATCCACTTGTAGTGGTTCTTGATCCAATCTTTAGGAATCAATCTAGCTTCTACATTCGCCATAGTTTCTATACCCATTTGTATTTCTGATAATCCGACTAAGTTATCTAGGTTTGGAATAATTGTAGCCCCATCTTCTGTCTTTAAAATAATATCGCACCTATAAAAATTTAGAACAATAACTTTGATCCTCTTTCATTTATTGTCGATGAAAAGCTCAATAGATACAACTTAACTGTAATAATTGCTTTTGAAGTCATATCAAATTTCACTACGATTGTTGGCAAATATAAGTACTCAAACTACTCAAAGTCTTTCAATATTTCAATATCAGTATAACAACCTCTTTTGGGTAATTAATAACAGTCACGTTTTTAAAATGGAAATATACCTATCAATAATTTCAATCAGGTACAGACGCTGGACGTAGTATGATCTTCAAGCACTAAAGTGCTCCCTACATTAAAATCGAAATTCCTTAGTGGGCTTAACTAATTCCGAATATATGTTGTCGCAATTTCGGTCGATGGAATGATCCAAAAATGCTTCCCTTTCGGGAGCTGAAAATTGTAAAAAAACAAAATGTTCGGACTTAACGAGTTGTGTACTTGTAAACTACGGGGCATATGTATATATTGTGGGTAACTGTTGATTACGTATAAAACATCATAAAATTGACTGAAATTGCGATTTTTAGAAAATCCCAACGGGATATCGTTGTTTAATAGTTTAAAACTTTTCAAAATGCTCTCTAATAAACTAGTTTTAAAAAAATGCCCTTTTAATTAAGCATAAAAATATTTTTTATCGTTGATTACTCAAAATCTAATGAACCAATCTTGAAATGTTTTGTACATTATCGGCATAACAGAGACAACATCTTGAAGAATTTTCAGTTCTCTATGTGCAGTTGATTTTGCGTAAAAAATAGTTAAAAATGGTGATTTTATGAACATTCGAGGCTATTTACAATTAATTAACAACTGTACCTGGCGACCTTGATCACTAATATTTGAGATAATTTTATAACAACTTTCGCAATGCATATGTTATACCAATAATAATTGGAACGGAGATATTACAGGAAACAGAGAAAAAATAGTACTTTTTTCACTAACTGTTAATTATAAAATCAAGTAGATCATCAATTTGTAAGCAAACCCAGGGTGTTCAACCACATCCTAAAACAGGGATTCCAAAAATAATCTCGACGATGGAGCGAAAATTTATTCAAAACTCCTCGCCATCTAGGCTATAACCAGAAGCTTAATTCTGGAAACACATCCATCAAAATTCAAGAATATGTAATTCAAATTTGCTATCACATTATTTTCCTACTTACTTGAAATGGAAATTTGCAGCATTTTCAGGTGTCACAGAAAACATATCTTGATTATTGTCTCCACAGTTGGATACCCCATCACACAATGATTTCAAATTAAGCCTGCTACTCAATTTCTTTTTCTGATAGAGAACTCCTAAGCTGCGCCTAAAATTAAACCATACAGCTACATTTAAAAAAATTATGCCATTAGAAACCTAGGAAATATATGCTATCAAACTATGTATACTATAATATGCTGAGGTGCAAAGAAGAACCTTTTGACCATATTGACTTTCTGATGTTCTGAAACTGATTAGGCCATATAACAATGTGGCCAAATGTCCATAATTGTATTCTGTTTACATTATTTAGTTGCAATCAATCAAGACATTGTTCAATTGAAATTATACACATAAACATAATAATAGTTCATCCCGATGACATCAGTAGACCGACGAATCTCATCCCTGAAATGAAATACACACTTTATAAATTCTGCAGAGAGCAATGGAATTGCTTTCTGGAAGGAATGCTCTACCCCACTATTCCTCTCTGAAAAGTAACTAATTATCTGACAAGCGGGAACAACTTCCCTACATCCATGATCCTGGGGACATTGTAAGGATAGCATCAAGGTTTTGCTGATGTCATGGTACGACAGTTCTTACTTAATTATGATCTAGATAATTTAATATCTTAGATACTAAAACAAAATTATAGACATTTTCGTGATTTTCAAGTTACCAAGGTGCACAAGAAACATCGAGTTTATGTGGCTAAAGTTCATGCAGCCTATAAGTTTAGTTGTGGCAAAGAAGATTTTCATGACACTTTTGATATAGCAGTTAATATGGCGGAGCTACAGATTAATTAAAATGACAGTATACTGAAAAAGGAACTTGAAACTGGGTAAGGTGACAATCTGTTTAAAAAAGGACTCAAGAACAGGAAAAGCTTATAGTCTTTCTCAAAAATGAAGTAATATCTTTACAAGGCTCCCAATACCAGAACCTCAATAATGAACAGAGCAGGTCACATCTAGTGAAAATAATTTAAATCACATGGAAAATATACAGGTAGCAAATCAACATACTGCACCAACTACATCAGCACACACAGATAAAGGCAATGGAACAAAAAATACATAACATATAAATACAACCACAGACCTATTTTCCATCTCCACAAACAGTAGTACTTTTTCAAGCAAAACTAATTGAATATACTGATCACAAACAGGTTTTCATGGAAAGGATAAAGATCCACACCAATAATAAGAACCAAAGTACATGGAGCATCACATACTATATAAAAAGTTACCCCTCCACCTCCATGTTTATTGAATTAAAGCTGATATGACAGTTAATCAACTGAAAACCTTGCTTGAGCACACATCACCTCAAAATTATTTTGGGTGTGATGGAATGTTAAAAAAAGGAAACAGTTGTGTCCTTCAAAATATAATCTCCCATCAAAAACGACCTAAAGATCATGTAGGCGCAGCAGTATGAAAATTCATCTTTCCCAAAAAGGGAAATTTTTCAGACATGATGAACATACCTAATACCTAGGCAACAGGTTGCATAATAATCACTCAATAATGCACATAAACATTTAGATCATTTACATTTTATATGCCTTAATGTATCAAAAAATTTGCACTGATATATTACTGCAATTTATTATAAAACTCAAAAGAAAAAGAACATACTTCAGACAAATTTATTTCAAATGTAAAATTTACCTTTTATTATCATTCATCTTGCTCTGGTGCAGTTTAAGTAACTCTGTCTCTCTATCCTTTATCTTGGACAACCTCTCTTCAAGTAGCATCCTCTCTTCCTCATACTTTTTTACCCAATCAGACAAACTTCTTTTGGATGGAGTTTCAAAGATAAAAAATGACTTTTGGTCCAGCTTTTGATCTTCCAACATACTTATTGCATGTGTTACTTGGCTACTGACTGGCAAGTCTTTCAAAGTGTTGAAGTTATTTGGAAGTGGTGTTGAGCAATATTTTCTATCAATTCTACTAAAAGAAGCCTCTGAATGTGAAGGAGTATTGTGCTTCGATTGCATATTTAGTTCTATTGGTTTAATTGGTGATATACTGTGCACCTCTTGATCAAACAGCAATTTTGCCTTCATCAAGGTTTGTTCTGAAATACTGATTTGCTTGCATGATGATATCCCCAGTTTCCTTTTTGCCTTTTTCAATACTGTATCTTCCCTTTTTGGAGTATGTATATTACTATTTTCTGCTATTTGAGTCCTGAGTGATATTGACTGCAATGGATTCCTTTGTTGTGGTGGCAATATAGGTAGTGTCCTATTTTTGAAATTCTTTTTTTGAAAATCATCCTCAACACTACTTGGCTCAACTCCCATGTTAATTTCTGCTTTCCTAATCGCTTCATCTAATAGTTTAAATTTACTTTTAGAAACCAATCTACTTGCACTTTCAGCTTCTTTGCCTATCAGATCACCAAACATCTGTTTGGCTTTGGCTAATGATGACTCAGAAACTTGAAACACTTTTCCAGAAGCATTGGCAAATCCAAGTTTTCCTTTTGACATGTTTTGTAACTCTTCAGAACATGTAATTGTGGAATCTTCAGATTTGCTAAAAACATCAGCTTTTTTTATAGCATCATCTAACCTAAGCTTATTATTAGAAGTCATACTTGCAATACTGTCATCTGAAGTATTGTCCAACATGTTTCCAAATATCTGCTTTTCTTTGATTTTTGACTCCTCATGCACCATAATCAAGTTATTTGAAGCAGTAGTTAAAGTAGGAGATGTGTTTCCATTAACTATGTTACAATTAATATTATTCAATATATTCTTGTTATCAATTTTTGAATCATCAGCAGTTACTGTTTTCTGTACTCTACCTGCTGTATCATTCTGCGTGTTATAAACTGATTGTTTCTTGTTTAATGAACTTTCTGTAATATCTGAATATGTACATTGTTGTTTTGAGAAAGATTTGGGAATGAATTTGAGTTCAATGGAACTATCAGTCTTTTCTTTTTTTTCATATTTATTTGTTTCCAGTTTCCCTAGGGCATTACCAATATTATCAAAAATATGACTTGCTTCTGCTAATGCTTTAGATGTAATATTAATATGTTTCCCTGAAGCACTCGAAAATCCACCATGACCACTAGTGACATTAATGGAATTAATATCATTGAATGGGTATAGTTTAATTTTTTTACAGGAAGGCAATTGATCTAACTCAAGAACTCGTTTCTTACTGACATTGGTTTCAGACTGACAACTTATACTTGTTGAAGATAATCTTCTGAGAATATTACTCCATCCATGAACATAAGTACTTGATTGTTCAATGTCTTTTTTTGAAAATCCTACAAAAATATCCTTTTCTTGATACTTGCTCTTGTTGTAGCCTTCTTGGTTTAAATAATCTTCTACAGCACACATCATTTGTGTATTACTGATACTTGTCTCTTCAACTTGTTGGGATGACTTAACAGACATATTGTTATCAGATACCTTCTTACCATGCTCTGAATCTTCTTTTTCTGAATTGTTTTCAACTAAGTAATGATTGTCAACAATAGATAATATCTGTGTATTACTGATTCCAGACTTACTAATTTCCTGAGTTAATGATATTGATGTATCTTTGCTAAAAACCTCTGGATCTTCTCTTATAGTGCAAGATGAACTTTTTGTTTCTTTTAAGTTTTTTAATTCAGCACATTCATAACCTGCAACATTTTTTTCAATTCCACTTCTTTCAATCTGATTTCCTTTGATTATAGTAGTATCACCTATAATTATCCCCGAAGTATTGAAATTTCCAGCACTGGTACCTACACCTTTTTGCCCAGTATCAACCTTCCTCAAGAAGTTATGCTTTTTTATCTTGAGCTTATGCAGATCTTGAAAAATCAAAGCTTGTTTTTTGATATCACAATCAGAAATTTGCATAACCTTCCCTGCAGCAGTTTGAAAATTAGAGCACACTGGTATATTAACAGGTGGTAAATTACTATCTAACTGTTCCCATTCTTGAGATACATCAAAGTGTATATCATTCATCTTTTTGTGAGGTCTAGAACATGTAACTGATGATGGTTTTCTAAAGCAACTATCATATTGTTTATTTTCTACCATCTTATTGTACCATAGCTGTCTATTATTGTCTATGGTCTCTAATTTCTCCAAACAAACAGCAATATTATTTTCCTGGGCTAAAGTAAAACTTTCTTCACGAAACTTCTGAATTTGTTCGTCAAGAGGTTCCATTGAAGATTTTGCATCGAATCTATCTGTGAGTTTTACTCTGCTTTTTCTTTTGAACATCATTTTATTTCCTAACTTACGGGTTAAATTATTACTTAAAACAGGAGATCCTGGGGATAGGAGTTTATCGTCTTTTGAATCCATTGATGGATTATTATTCAGTATATTCTGGACTTCACTGTCTTCTGTACTGGCTGTGATATTTGCCATAATTAATAATATTAAGCAATACGATAGTTTTTTGCAGAAGTATTTTTGATAAGATATAAAGTTTATGAAATTGCAATTTGCAGGTTAGGAATACAAATAGTTGTCAACATTTCACTGTCATCAGTGTCATCGCAAAAGGGAAGCACTGGGAAGCAGTGTTGTGATGTTTCAAATTAGCTTTAGATCTTATAGATGGTGCCTTTTTTCCACAAAGCCTTAAATTTAAAAGACGAAGTGTCTCCATCCATGGCACTCGCACATATGATAGATACAGTTCGGTAAATTCAAATTGTAGTACACTGGACTTAAATGGAAGATATTCCATAGATATTCCTTCCGTGCATAAATAGTAATATAAAACTTATGCACAAATTTGCTGTTTGAGAAAACGAGTTCAGTGAAGTGATCACGTCTGTCATCTTAATAGAAATCATTCTTTGTCATAAATATAATATATAATTGGCCATTCAAATTTTTTGATTTTTGGATATGAGAGGGGTAAATAATAATTTGTTTTATATATCAATAGATAATTCATTTCTGAGATATATCAATACAATATCCAGTGAAAAACATGAGGACCACAATTTTCCTAATTGTACATCTCAATTATTGCTGCAATGCTCATTTGCACAAGAAATAATTGCAATATTCACATGTTTAGAATAAGCAAAAAAGCACTATCCATTCGCTATTCTTGGAAAGATATGATGCATACGATAATTTGTTAAACTTTCTATTGATGATACAATACCATTACCATTTTTGAGTGATACTCAAGCAAAAAATAGTTGATATATGTTTTTAGATCTATTAGACTTTGCGATGTTATGATTATTTGGAATCAATTCATTTAGCTTCATAGTAAAATGTTATTAAGCTTTTAATGAAATTTCATACAAGTAGAAGTGAAAAAAGATTGCTTTTTATTGGAAAATCTAAAAAGCATATTTCAAAAATTTTGAAAAATTGCCTGCTGTTTATGACCACAACAAAAAACCTTGGATGACAAATAATTCATTTATTCACAAAATTTCTTCGTATTGGACAATGAACTACAAAAATCCTCATGATAAATTTTGTTAGTTTATTAGTGTTCTGTGCATTCAATGGTTGAGAGTTTAAATTTGATAAATCTGCATTTCTTGCCTCTAGCTTGCAGCTCAGTTCTACAACCAATGATCAAGGTGTAATCAATTCACTAAAAACCCACTGCCTTAATATGCAAGTTTTGGAAACAGCTGGGAAAAGGTAACACCCAAAACAATACAGGCTTCTGCCATGCAATCTTTACTTCAAGAAATGAGTTTTCAGATAAAAAAAAAAGACATTCTCTTGGCCCAATTTGAAAAATAATGTATAAATACAATAATATCAGACATTGAACTGGCAGAGCTTATAAACATTGACAGAATTAGAAAACTGTAGAAAAAAAAATGAAGAAGAATATGAAAGTGTTTTGTGTGTATCATCATCTGTCAAGGATCTTCAAGCAGTAACTAGAAATTTGAATTCTGGAGGACTAAATGACCAGAAATTATTCAACAGTGTTTCTTTGATTGACCAAAGACTTCAACTTTTTTAATATGAAAATTGTAAATTTAAAAAACAAGTAATTTTTTTCAATCCTACTATTTAATTAAATTATGTAATACATATGTATCTATTCATGTGCTTATTTGTATGACATATTTATGTTAAAATAAAGCATATATGTTGTAAATCCCACTTTTGTGATTTAGGTTTTTTGGGATATAGCAACTATAAGATATAATGACCTAATACTCATGGCCCTCTCAATATTGTTATAGTCAGATTTAACTGTACAGGATTTACTACTCCTGTAATTTACATATATCTTCATACTCTATCCCACTGACTCTTCTACCTTTGAGAAGCCCCTTAGCAATTTCAATTTCAGCACAAAAGTTTTCCTCATTTATAGATATCAATGTTGCGGTTTCACCCCTATATGCACCATTCACAACTTTCACTAATTTGCCAATTGCTGGTATCACTGTTTCCAAATGCTCCTGATCAATTTTCAACTTTTTACTACTATCCAATAACTTAACTACAGCCACATATTTGTCTAGCACTTCTCTAATGATAGCTTTCTGCTTATAAAATTCTTCCCCCAAACTTTTTGTCATTACTTTCACTACTATCCCTTGAGTCAGCCAATAATCTTTCCTATTCATCTTTTCCTTTTTTAACTCCTCTTGTTCTTTAATTTCATCTAAAGCAGTCTTTTTATTCTTTTCAATTTTCATTTTCTTTGGTTCACCAGATAGGACTTGTGGTGGTAGTTTAATTTTCATTGGATTCAGTATGACTTTTTTAGTCATTTTTATATCTAATTTAAGTGGTTCTTCTTCATTTTCCCTCACCAACTCTGTATAAATAGGTTCTTTTGAGGGGCCAGCCATTTCTCTGACAAGCCTTGCCTGTTTCTCTATAAATTCCATTTGCTTTTCCTCATCGTTTTTATCCATTTTCATCTTTTTTTTCTTACGTTCTTCATTTTCCACAGTTTCAGGACTTCTGTCTATGTAAGTAATATACCAACCTTTTTCTGTTTCATCTACAACACATTGTCCTGTGGCCCCCAACCATTTTACAAATCCTGTCAAAGTTACCCATCGTGTACCATTCATGTGAATGTGATCTCTATCACGAATGTACTCCTGATAGACTTTATTTGCATTTACTCTTTTAGTCCCAAACTGACGACGAAGTATTTCCATATAGCCCTTTGCAAAGTCAAATGAAAAGTCATCGATGTACCTTTTGGAGTTGTCAGCAAACAGGAGAAGCTGTCTTTGATGAGATTCTGACATAGTATGGCACTTGAAGCCATTCTCATCACGGCATTGCTTCTGGCACATCTGGCAGTACCATCGAAGTTTTTGAAGGCCCTTAGCTTTCATTTTATTTGCAAGGTACTTAGGAGTACCGACTTCAGCCTTTTTTCCCATAATGGAGTTTTTTTATAAGCTTTCAACTTAATTTGCAGCTATTAGTAATAAATTCGGATGTAATAACTAAATGTATACTTCTGATCAACTGTGTATCAACTTGAACTGTTATCTCTTTGCTCTTTTTCTGACGTTTCATTTGTTGTTTGAATACTTCCCTAACCTCTTCACAGAATAGTGACTTCGAAATTCCGCACGGACACCACAGAACGGGCACGAAAGAGGACTGACAACCAGCGTCGCCAAATGATTTAAAGTAGAAATCGTAAATGTACAACGCAAGGATAAAAAATCCTGAGAAATCTTGAGAACGAGAAGACTAAAAGTTGCTTAATATTGTGGTAAAATATTTGTAATACACGTAAAAAGTAAGACTTCTGTATAGCGACTCTATCGAAAACTTAGTCATAATGATGTTTTTTTCTGGAGAAAATGGTCTACTAGAAAACAGCAGAAAGAATAATGACGTCAAACCTGTACCACTTTTGATAACATTTTCCATTAATAAATACTTTTCATAACAAGTAATATTCTATTTCACTGACAATACTTATAGTGGATCTAGTTCATAGGAATAGATAACAGCGATTCATTTTTATGCTAAGCGTTACGCCCCCTAGCAGCAAATTTTTTAATCATACCAAGACATTTACGCCGACACGTACCTATGTAAATCGTATACATTACACTTTTTTTAGTCGAATTTTGCATATTTATACAAAACATAAACTTTCTTGAGTGCCTCGTGTGTGATTTTTATTTCAGCCTATTCTTTATAAGATATCTGACATGTTAAATAGTCATGTAGATTGTAGACGCTCTTATTTGGTGGAACTCTTCCATCATGCAAATAAAAAGATCGTGTAATCAACACACAATTTCACAAATATAACTCTTTTTCTTTCAATGACGCGTTGTTCAACAATAAATAATTAAGATATTCTGACAATTCAGTCATCAGTGAACTACAATGTCAATTTTAAAAGGATCGGAAAGTGTAGATCCAATCTTTTATTTGTCTGTATATAGTTTTCATTCAAATGTAAATAAAACAAATTTTGATTAGGAATAAATTTTATTAATGCATATTTGGTGTAACATATGTTCAAAATAAACATCTTGTAGTTTTTCTTCCCATTCACAGCCACACACCTGGATACTCCATCTGGTATACAAACCTAATACATTGAAATCTGACAGGTTCAGGTTTGTAGTTTGCCACAGATGATTCCTTCTTGGACCAAATACATTTTATATCCATTGTCTTCATAGAACAAACTTTTTGATACCGTGTAATGAAATGCCTAAAAGAAAAGCTAAGAAAAAGAAAATACAATATAAAATATGGTGGACAGTATTTATCTGAATGGCACTAAAAAAACTGTTATGATACAACCTTGAACAGTATATGAATACTGGTGAAATATGTTTGCACTTCTTTCCTAAGCCAGCTCTACAAGTCACACAGTCACAGCATAATAAGTGTCACAGTTAAATGCAAAAAATTACCAAATCGACTACATTAGGCTTGAAAACAGCTGGTCGTTGCCAGCGCGCGAAAGATAATTGTGAACGCCCATTGGCAACTTACGAAGTCAAAGGGTTAACACCTGGACTGCCTTGAATCGGCAACAGATGTCCCCTCGATGTAATTTCCGGCATTTTTGAGTCCACACTGATGGTAGTTGGTGGAGTGACTCTTTGGAAGTTAATTGTAGAATTATCAGCAAAAATCCGCCCCAAGGTGTCTGCTTTTGCTTTCGGCATGGATGCGATGCACCCATCAGCTCTCGTCAGAGGTAGTATAGATGAGTAGCAGAAGTTCTGGCTAACAGTCTTGGCTACAGACCAACATGATCTGGAAGAGTTAGGACATGAGAGGAGCTTATTCTTAATTTTCTGGTTGTGCTCCTCTTTGTTGTTATCAATGACCCGCTTACATTGGCTTCTGGCATCGATAAAACTGCGGTACCTTTCAATAGTAGGATTAGGTCCAGTGAAACCAAGGTTTGTTTTTGGAGAGGCGTTTATCAACGTGAGATATGTAGGTCTCCATACCTGATCTTAACACCTGTTATTTTTTGGCCTCAAGCTGACGGAACTCTGGACGTGGAACAAACATCATTCTATGGAAAGGACTGGTAATAGTTCCTGAGATCATCCTACTTTGCTGATTTGTAGTGCCAGACTCTGCGTGATTTAGTATGTTGTTGATCTAGTGATGTCATTCTACAACGTGTTGAAATAATATTCTGATCGGATATTTATAGTGAAGCGGATACATTCACTGTATAGATGGCTAGATTGGGAACTCTTGTTGCTTCGCTGATTATCTGTTCGACGCCACAGGTGATAGCGCGTCTCTCCTCATCTGTTTTGTTGGAATCTTATAGCCAGTACATATTGTGAACGTTGAAATCACCCAAAAAGAATTTCTGAGTTGGAGTGATATGTTTGTGAGGTATCTACAATGGCTGAAAAATTCTCGAAAAGCTCTTTGTAATTTTTGCTTCCCGGTGGTCTGTAAACGCAGCAAATTAGATTTAGAAATTATTGGAAAATTCTTTGAGCCAGATAAACTCGAATCCTTCAGGTTCGAGACTTCTTTTCGCTCACAACAGAGTCCAGATTTGACATAGGCGCATACACCAAATCTTAGTCTGAATCGGGTGTATAGGTCATATCCGCAATACCTGAAACAGTTTTCCATTACTGACTTGGGTCTCTGATAATGCCAGAATGTGTGGCCTTCCTGTCTGTAGATACTGATGGACAGAGTTTATGTTAGATGCGAGACCTCGAGCATTTGTGAAGTCGACCTTAAATATGTCCTGCGGTCTGTCATCGGCGCGAAGTTGCAGCACATTTAGACAATCGAGTTTCGCTCAAAGTGCTCCCAGGACCACCTGGCACCCGGAGATCCGAACGGCCAGGTATTTTCCCTCTGGAATTTTTTGATCTTGGAAGCACCATTGAGCATTCTTTTTGATTCTTTCGTTTTTTTCTTCACTTTATGGAAATCCGGTACATCGGCCTGGCAACGGAACGTAATCCGTGAGGCCACTTGGCGTCGCCAAGAATTCAAACGGACGGGTGATAGCTCCGGACGATGCATACGTGACTACACATCTCCCCCTAAGACAGAGCAGATGCCCCGGTGGGCTTTATGCTGCGCATATCCAGGCTGAAATCCATGGTCACACGTGACGCAACTCACCACCGATTAGTCAAATTGCTAGTCCTTTTGGTCCATAAATCTAAGGATCTGTTGCTCACGCCACACGACGAGGACGTTTGGGTTGGATTTTTTTGGGCAAGAGTGCAATATTTTCATTTTTCGGAGAAATTAAGCTCGTACAGCGGGGTGGACAGAATCCAGAAGCTAGCAATACGTCTAGTGAATGCGCCTGACCTCACATGCGACCTCCACAGTCTGGATTATCGTAGAACGGTGGCTGATCTGTCCCTATTCTAAATACTTTGTTCCCCGATGGTTACAACCTACGTTTTGTCAATGTCAATGTGAACAGACATTTGTCCTCGCGCAGTGCTTATGAAGCGCGATAGGCTGTCTGCCTCTGCGTGAGGTTATGTATAAAAAAATCAAATGAATCTAATTGATAACCCCAGGACCATAAACAGGGCAGACCCAGTGGCGTCTCCTAGTAAAAAATCTAAGGAATTTTGAAATTTTGACGAAAAACAACTGTTTTGTAGAAATTAGAGCTATCCTGCATTATTTTCTATAAGCAAATTTTGTAATCACGAAGAGGCAAATGAAGACTTCCACAAAATTTAATACAATTTATAATTTTTGATAAAATACCTATTACTTGGCACATTTTCATTGTCTATATTTATTCCAGACATAAAAAACGAGTTTTTCATATATTATTATGTCTTATTTATTTAATAAGCTGAATAGCTATGGTTTATGCAACCAGATATACTGAAGTACCTATCAGATCAGCCTACCTTTTTGTCATGCGCCGTTCGTCCCTGCTTATTGGCGCGTTTCAAACAACTTTCATGTGGAAGCGCGCTTCAGTAGCTTTGCCGTGGCTCTGTACTTCACAGTAGTGAGCTGTGACGATTCTCGGTTCTTGTGTCATATTCGGGATGTCCTTTTGGCCCTATGATTACGCGATTTCGTGAATGAACAGGACCATATTTCGCATTCGAGAGGATGTGCGAACAGGAAGACGTGTTATTCAAAAGCTGTTTCGCGAGATCGCTGGCCGTAAATTCGCAATACAAACAGCAAACCACAAAATTCCCAACCGTGGATAATCAGCAGGTGCAGAATCAGGAACAACCGAAAATTAGTGAGGTCATAGTTGCGATGAACGGAAGGCCTAGCACTCCTGAGACTACATCCCAACAGGTCATGTTGAGAAAGGTCAGTGGATCTAGTCTCTCTAATTTTCACAACTTCATTAGCCCTGTAATATTAATAGGTCTCACCTGCCATAAAAAGGGTTGATGTTTTGCAAACAAAACTATTATTCTGATAGGTACCTTTGACGCAGTTAATCAGAAATATCGATATTATAATTTCAGAATTTATTTTTTTCATTATGTACCTTGAAAAAGGTTGCCGATGTAGCCGAAACGTAGGTAAAGATATTTCGGTCAATCGTATGTGGTTTCAAATAGCTGCCAGTAGAATATATAACGAACACAAAAACAGTCCTTAAACTCCTTATATATATTTTTGAGGAAAATTTCAAGACAGGAATGAAATAAAATACCTACTATAGAAAACTTTCATGATATAGGTACACCTTGTTGAACAAATATTTTGTTAATGCTTAACGGAACATTTTGAATTTCACTAGACACCCCGAACAAATTTGAGCATATTATATAGGTACCTGTTACATAGGTTTTTAAAAGTGAAAAATGGGATCAATAAAATCTTAAAGTGACATATATTTATTCAATTACATCAATAGAACAAATAAATATTTATACATACGTTTTAATACCTTGTAAAAAACACATTTATGAAACGTATACCTCATTATATTTTTTCCGACCGCTAATTGTAACCTCATACGATTGACAAAAATTTCTCTAGATAGTAACGTTTCGGATATCTCAGCAGCCTTTTTTAAAATACAAAATACTGAAAAGAATTATTTTGACATTATAAGGATATTTTTCATTACTTTTAGGCAAATTGTTTTATTTTCGATTAAAACCTTAGTATGAACTATTATGAAAGGCTAGAATACAGATGATGCACTTGCATTGATGATAAATACAAAAAATTACATACGGCACCAAAAGCACAAACAACGCTGTCTATGGTATGAGATAAAACAAGACAGACAACAGTGTAATTCCAGGTCAATATACAATATCCCCCTATTTGGCATCTAACATAGGTTTGGAGAAAATCAATTATATCTTTCCCTCAAGAATAATGATTATAAAGTTTCTCCAAATAAGTATTGAGTATCAGTAGATACTCATTGTTATCATTCAATTAAGAAATTTATTGTTTTTGTCTAAAATAGTTGTCTATACTAAGTTGTATTTTGGGATAAAACTGTTATGCCGGAGACAGAGGGTTAATGAAAGTCAATGACATTATCATTCAATGATGTAATTTTATTCTGATAATGGTCAAGGAAGCATTAAAGTTATTAAATATCCTTCACCAGTCATGTGTGGTTTCAATCAGCAGCCAGTATCTGTGAGTTCAGGATCGTCGTGAGAACATCTGAGTCGAGGGGTGATATGAAATTGAAGCCTTCATTGAACAACTTTATTAACAAAATAAGGCGAACTCTACTAGAGACCTCAAAAAAATCGCATCATTACTAAAAAGTTGAACATTTTTATTATTTCCGGATTCCCCCCACTTAGATCCCGGGTCTGATGGAGACTTTCTTGTCGAGTGACCCGAAAATACTACCACGGAATACCTATGTTTCAGAAGTTACATCATAATATGTTCTGACATCTTTCGCCCTATTAAAGGTTGAATCTGCATATTTAATATTTTTATTTTATATGCTCCACTTATGTTACCTCAGTAATCCACCGTAATCCGTTAATCTTTTGTGTCTTATTTTTTTGGGTAATGTCCTTGACCTAAACCCACAACTTCATTGTCAGATGCTAATCTACCCTTGCTTTTGTGTGTAATAATCAGATTTTCCTTAATACCATGACCACTTGAAACAGGTGGTGGATGTCGGTGAATATTTTACTTTCAAATTATCTAACAGGTAACTAACATTCACATACCTAGGGCTAGAACGGTATAGCCGTAAAACTGATTCTCGGATTTTACCTGGTACCTAGGCATAAAACATGTATGACGAGCAATGAACACAGTAGCGTTTCGTCTAAACTGATGGACAACATCTGTCAAAATCTGCGATTAGATATTTGAATATCCTGATTATTTATTGAACGATAGAAGTATTTCAGATAATTTGTGAGGCAGATTTTCAATTCAGAGGTCGCGATAGAATAAATTTTGACTTCTTATGATATTTTTCCACTAACCTAATCTATATTAAACATGTTATAGGTATACCTCCTATAAAAAACAAATACACACCGATTATTTGTATTGATTCATAGGGGACTTAATATTATAATATAATATAGTTAAGGTTGTTCTGAGATTAGTCAGTCCATGAGGTATATATGATGTTAAAATAAAACAGCATTCTTTGCCCACAGTTTATAGTTGGCGACTGACATATAAACTCATAGAAAGGCAAAGTTTAGAAAAGTTTTCAGCACTCAATGTTTTCTATTACGTTTAAAGGAATCCGCTACTTGAAAATAGTAAATAATAAATTTTGGCGAATTAAAAAAAAAGAAGCCATCTAAAATCGGCTTTAACTACATTCCAAAATGCGCAGAAACCTGTGAAAAATGTAAAAATGAGGTTGGAGGTTTCTTTAAAATGTCTGAGCAAACCCATTTTTCAATACATTTAAAACAACTCGAAAAATATATGAGGTTTGGATGGTCTACTCCACCGTCAATAAACCGATTACAAATAAAGCAGCATGACTTATTACGTGCCCACACATCCTACCTCAAATTATTCAGAATCGGTAATTATTCGGATACCGCGGTTATAAATTAGTTAATAACGAACGACCGACAAACCAACAAAATCAATTTTCGTGATCTAGATCTCATGAAACGTCCTGAACGTCAAAAAACACCACGATTCGATTATTTTCTGAATCACAATACTTCCTCGACTTATTTCTGGTGAATTGCCGAGTTAAGTTGAAAACTGTAGCAAATCTTTTAGCCGCACATGCTGCACTCTCCACATTGGGCCCTGTGTTAGTTTATTATCTTCTTGCCGTTGTAAAGACAAACATTAATTAGAATTTGGAATCAGAATTGGAAATGCTGTGAATCGAGAACCAGGCAACGATTACTTTGACAAAATATGACATACCAGGCAATTTTTTTCATTTAAATAACCATCACCCAGGAAATTTTTGTAACCTTTGAATATTGTGTAGAAACATAGCGTAATCGTGACTCATTTAGATATTTTAAAATGTTCGCGCGCCTCCCATATCGCTTTATAAAAACGATTCCTTCATTTATTCTCCTACACACTGAAAAAAAGATTGCACCTCAAAGGCAGTTCCAAGACTATTATTTTTTAGGGTAATTTTTGGCAGAAGCGTGCCAAGAAATTTCTGAGGAAGATAAGATACGTTTTCTTAGCAATATGTGTCGAGAAATAGATTTTAGGTGCAGAAGTGTTAATGTCACTTCAAAATATAGAAGTTTTAGTCACAGCGCTCATAACCATAGACAGAATGATGATGCCATAAATAGATTTTTGGTTTTTGACAGAATCAAATCAAGAAAACATATTGGGAATTTACCTATTTTAGCGTAATTATGAGGATTAAACGAGACCAGGTCTACAAAGAATTGGCGGCTTGCTTGCTGATGCTAGAGCGTGTATATTTCTGTACTTGTGAATAGTATTACAAATTTTATTGTATTTCAAAGGGCATGAGAGCAATAGTATAGGCATAATTTTTAACACAGATTAATTCTTTCAGGTATTGGATATGGATCGATCGACGGACATTATAGGTATTCTTACTTGGTTGAACTCTTCCATAATTCCGATTAACTTCTGCATGTCTTACAAACAGTTCAACAAAGGAGAATTCATTGAAAACATTGAATATTCGTTTGTATCCGCTCATTTTTTATATCCTGACAGGTAATAGTAAATATTATCATAATAGGAAATAATTTAATTTCAACAAAATCTCGAAACCGATGACCAAACGCTTAAAAAAATATGGCACGCCTCTGAGAGCAGAGGTTCGTAAACATACGTTACAACCCTGACAGGAACCACGCTCTATAGCCAGCGCCAAGTGGAAAAAAGTTTTACAATTGGTACCCAGGCACACATGGCTCTCATTCTATCTCATTCTTTCTGTCGTGTATAGAAAAGAGAGGGTAGAGCGTCTGTTATCTGTGATTTTTCGATTACACCAATGAAAATTAGTTTCCGGTGAATCAACGTTTTTTAACGAGTACGTTTGTTTGTGTTGCGCCCTTGCTTTGTACACCTGGTTTTACATGATATGCTTCTGGAACTATATCTTTTCCAAGATAAAGAAATTGCAAAATATGGTAATTTCTTGGAAGCACCATTGGACTATGGAACAATGAGATGAGAATTGTGTAATTTAAACAAAAATAATCATGGATATGAAACTAGAGATCTTAAATCAAGCAATACATTTATCTCGTCTTGTTGTTCTATCAAATTATTTTATTTTCCAAGTGTTAGCCCATAGAAAACCCTGTGAAAATTATCGTCGTCTAAATGTCTTTAAGCTAGTACATATCATAAATTTATTCTATTTCTTAACATATTTATTGCATTATTGCATACTTATAGTTGTATCGATAAAAAATGAGTTCAAGAGGTACCTACTGGTATGCGTGTCCATATATTTATAAGTATGTTAACTTAAATAGCTTAAGCAATAGGATATCTCAAGGCATGATATATTTTTTTAGAAAAAAATGTTTGACATTAGATATCTCAAAGATATTTTGAGGGTGATGGTTGAGGCTTATGTATGCACCGTCTGCACCCATTATAATGATTATCAAACTATACCGAAAAAGCTATACAAATCAACAGCAAACAACAAAAATATGTCCAATTTTTAACTAGCTCTAGCACCTAACACGTAAGGGGAGAAAATGAATCTACGAGAACATCCTAAGTAAAATATGGTATCGCTATATACGCGCTAACATGAATGCGTGGGAAGTAATGAGTTTTCATTACTGATAAACATACCACACCAAATGATGGCAGTCGATCAAACATGTCCAGATTGTCATATGCCATTATGGATGAAAGCCATGAGTTTATTGCAAACCTAATGCATCAAGATTCATCTGGATTTGTAATAATTTCTCTTCATCTTTGTATTCCTAAACAGTTTATACGTTTATATTTGAACTACTTTGTTCCGAAATATAAACAGTTGATTTTCATCCCAATTTCTCGGACACCAACGTGGCTCAAATCACGTCGATTTTTACACCCAGTTGCAGAAGTAGCAGAGTATTTTAAGCGTCCTATTTCAAGTAAGCTGTTGAAATGGCGAAATACACGCATTATCGGGTCCCTGCCTATACTGTGTTTACTTCAACCTGAATTCTTTCAATTGGAAAACCGCAAAAAGCGACGAATACTGATTTCCCTTACAACACCCAAAACATTACGGTCTTCTTATAATATAGTGCTAATTACAAAATAAAACAATTATTTGTGATTCGGTGCATTAGGATAAGAATTGCTGAAATAATTTCCAAAAATGTTTTATATCTATTGATCAGAACCACCCAAGATACTGATGATAGTCCGTGTAAATAGATAGGTTTTTTAAGGAAATATGAAGAATTACGAGGAGACGTGGGAAAGTTTTGGAAAATATTAGGAAGGGGGGGGGGGGAGGTATCAAGAAGTGCAAGAAAATTTGATGAAATATTGGGCAAGTATTATTCTTGTATGTTCAAAAACTAAATAGTCCGTAGATTATTTTCTGATTAGGTAGTAGATTACCTTACACATTGTCTGTTGAGCGACACATGTTTAAAGCCTCTACAGACATGCTCTATTTCGAATGCTATTTAGCATAAATTGTGAGGTATTGATAATCTTAATGCTTTTCATAGCTAATCGAGTAGCAAGCGTCTTTTTGGAATGCTCAAAATAGATATAAAGGCAAACTTTGGAATTCGTTAAATCAGAAAGCTCAACACTCCCGAACAAAATATTTTATAAACTGTTCTAGTTAAAGTACAACTCGGTAATAGTTTGTGGTTTCATGTTTTCATTTATTTATTTAATGTAGCAAAAATGAAAGATATAAAATGTGTAATATTTGGACAATTTAATGGTATAACATGAGGATGTTTATAGCTTGTATCTGGAGGATCCTACTGATTCAAAACACACGTAAGCACTCACGATTCCGGCCAGAGTGAAACAATACCTACCTGAAGTAATTCGTTTGGTTTGTTTAGTTAGTTTTTTAAGATTTTTCAAAGCGTTTTCAACTAAAAACTGTGAGAAAATAAATAATATTTCATAAGCACATTTATGCAACAAAAGTTTCTGCATAAGTTAAAAGTACGCCATTGTACAATGAATATGATAAAAAAAAAGTTATATTCCTATTATCTCCGATACCCAAATTACTACAATCCTGGTTTTGATTCATCAATAATTTGGAACGCAAGATATATTGCGCCACTATTTATCTTATAAAAAACCAATTTCGCCTCAAACATTTCAACTTATATTAGACGGTCTTTTGCATGGTGATGTTCTTCGTGGAAAATACTTATTAGTAAATATACCAGAAGCCTTGGTGCTAAACGGCAATCAACAATCTTCATGTGATTGGTGGAAGAGTTCCGCCGCGTAAGAGAAATCACAGTCTACATAAAGAAGAGAAATGAACATGACTAAATACTGGATTCATATTGCAGGGAAGGTTCGATACAGGACTGTGATAAGCTTATCCTAATGATTTTGATCTAGGTACTATCTTACCTAGTTTATGTTATAGATGTTTGTACAGACACCTGGTATAAGACTTCATTTTGATGCTTATAAACTAGATACAAGTAATTTTTTTTACTCATTTTTGAGTCGTACTTATCCGTCACTCCTGGCTCAAGGTACAGGGCTTCTGGTCATTTTAGGCTACAACATCACATCACCAATTTTTCCCAACGCTAACTAAAAACACTGTGTTTGAACAAATAACTTTGCTAACGTTTTAACTGCCCGGCAGTCTTTTTCCAGGACAGAAAATCAAAATTACTTTTCGAAATTATTATGACATCGACTTCTCTTGCTCGTTTCCTGGAAATCAGTTTTTATTAAAAAATAAGAGCTTAGTACCACCTATCACGAAAGTAGAGACACACCTTCATTTGTACTCAAATTAGTATTGTAAGATATATACAATACAGAGAATGTCGCCGGTTTCTTCATTGGATTTCATTGGGAACGCCAACTTTACTTAATATCCAGTTCTTGTATTACAAAATAGTTGTATAATTCCCAGATAAAGCAAGGTCGAAAAAAACCTATTAACGATCATTGGTTTGGATTGATTCATTTATCAATTGTCTTAGTGGTATTTCATTTCGAAAATAATGTGTACACCTATATCAAGTAATTTGATATTTTGGAGGGCTGGCGGTGACAGTACAGGACAATAGTGTTCGGTTTCAGAGAAACCCATGAGTAATCTGCGTATGTATACATACATAGATACGAAAGTAAGGAATCATAAAATGAACTTTCGTATATTATTTTTTGTCAGAATATATGGGGTTGCTGTAATTACCACCATTCAAAAAGTACCAACTTTGTGCGTCATTTTCTAAGTTACTCTAATTGTTGTGGTTAGTAATAATACAGTTATCGTTTACGCGCGTGAGACGTTATAAAGGAAATACAAATTATTTCTGTTATCGATTTCTGCAGAAACCCAAATCTGATTTGAAGTACTTCGCTAGGTTACACTCCCGCATTGCGGTTGGTGTACATCACTTCGTTTCCTATAGGTATGTCTGTAGAGTCACTTCCGGGCATCGTGTATGATATCTAAATTAATAACAGGTCAATATCCTGCTTCGTCAATATTTTATTACCTTTAGACGATGTCATAAATTTTATGATCTATAAACATTATTAAGACAGATGAAAACAGTAATTCCACCTTTATTTTCGAAGAGTCTCATTACACCTCGCCCAAAATCGAATTCAAAAAGAAATGCCGCATTTTCTCATAAGTAAATAAAAGGCGAGGCATATTAATTTGAGGGCTGCATTGTCTCATCGCTCACAGGAATTTATTTAACGAATCTACAAAAGTTATACTGACTGTATATTTATATTAATTTACATAATAACTTTTGACTGCTATTTTAAATTGATAGTGTGTGATTCTAAGCTCCCTATGAATTCATATTTGCTGTAATGGAGGAAAAGCGAAAAAATTACATAACAAGATTCAAAACCAAAGAAATTTTATCAGCACTACAAGAAGAGTGATATATAACAGTGAATCTACAGCAGAGAACTCGAAAAATAATTCAACTAGTGCGATTAAACATGTTTTTGTACTTTTTTATAGCCAGCAGCTCCTTCATTTGAAAAAATCAAATAGAAATTGTATTTGCCAACGTATCATACAGAAAGACTATTAATTGATTATAATTAATCGAACGATTATCAATGTTCTTTATCCTGGAAAAACTAGTCAGATGAGTCAGCAGAAATCTTCTTGCTGGCGACGCTAGTCGATTCCGTGTTTCTTACATTTTGTGCTGACGTTGTAGCCGCTGGGCCACTGCACTACGATGACCAGACTGGTGTCATGCATCTTGTAAAATAAATCACTTAGAACTATGAATTTTCCTAACTCCAATCCCCCTTTCTTAAATAGGGAGCACTATTATATTCCTTCTGATACCTTCATATGGATTTGTCTAATTTTGTAGAATTTGGTTAGGAGTTAGAACTGTATATAGTTGGAGTTGATTTTAAAAAATATTGAAAACTGAATCTTTTATAATCTTATAGATTCTCAAAACTTTCATGTGTTGAAAAGTTTTCCAAATTCAATTCAATTGGATCAACAGTTACTCTAAAATCCGATCACAATGTTCAATGAACTGATACACGTGAAATACAAGGTCAACTTACTTGATACCATTTGTCAATAATCTGTAGTAAAAAACAGAAACAGAACAAATTAACCCCCTGAGAAAATAGCTAACTACTCTTTCTTGAACTTAGTCCAGCACTATTACTAGATCCAAAACTGAACTAAAGCAAGATGAATAATTCCGTATTGTTTCCCACATATTTGTAATTAATGAGATCATACAATTCCATTATTAAAGTAGGAGATTCTTTTCCAAAATATGGTCTACCGTAAAAGTATGAGACCAGGAATCACTGTATCTCACCGATATCGTCTAGTTCTACCTTAAACGTTGCCAAAAAAAGTACACTCGCCTGTCGATGGACCCATGAGGTGATTTCTACGTAGACATAGAGAATCGACGGGCATCTCACTTACATTTTATCAGTTTAAAAGGCGTTAGGTGAACAATGATCTATGTTTGAAAAGTACTAACAATTACCGAGCCAAAATGTCTACAGACGATATAGGTAACTCTTCCCTACCCTACAATTCACGAATTCGATCACAGCCCTTCGGCAAGAAGTAAAACAATAAGCCAGATCGACACATAGATCACCAGAAATGCAAAGATGTTCGTGTACACCCCATGAAACGTCTACTAAAAATGTATTATCTCAATTCGCAGTTCCACACAATGACGGTGATACCGCACGGATCGGCGGAGAGACGTTAACTATCTTATAGAAGACCATTACAAAAGAAACAATTCATAAAGAAAACAACATTTTCTCTATGATGTTTTGAAAAGTCCTCATTTAATTATTGTCACCCTCTCAAACCTCGTACAATAACATCCTGCTAATGTTTTCTTTTCATTTAGGTACTATTTTAAGTGAGATTTCTCGAAGACTCTGAACATCCTCAAACAAGCATAAACAACCGTAAATCACATCATGATTTTATATCGGAAAATATCCTAGAATATCCGTATAAACCATTTTGACTGATGATCTTATTAATAGCAGCATCTTGGGCTAATACTCTAATTAGAGAAGAATGTCAAGAGATCTTTTAGAGGAATGCTCTTGTTCCTTTTTATAACCTGGGTTAAACGCTGAGATTCGTCCAATATTACACGGAACATCTATTCCGGTTTACAAAAGAGACAATGGTAATTAGTAAGTTTCGAATCGTATGATCAACAGTCATGGTGGACGTATAAATTTATATGGCCTTCAATATTAAGTATATTCTAGATATTGGTCTTACAATAAATTTGATGGCCAATAATAAGTCTGGTATACCATTTCCATTCTTTCAGTTAGGTTGCCGGGTTTCTTTGGTTTTGTTTAATTATACTCTGGAATATGACTTACGGTACGTTCTTTTTCTAATTTCAGGCTTACAAGAAATAGAGCAATAGTAACAGATGCCTAAATAACTGCACCGGAATGCGATATTCTGGTGCTTTCTCTGTCTTTTGACGTTTTATTTGTGCCGCCGTAAAAAAAACCGCAGCGGAGGTTAAATATAACCTGAGTTCTATTTAGGGGAGAAAGAATCATTCATAATGTTGCAGGAAATGTATACTTACCTGAATCCTACAGTGAATAGAATAATAAAGAAATCTTTTAACACTGAGCTATGCTAAGCGTGAAAGATTTCTATTATTATTATTACTATTCTTATAAGAAAAATAATGTGTAGGCCGGGCTTCGTTTCCCAGCGACTGCTCCCCATACGGTGAGGTAAGAAATCCCTGGGTCCGCAAACCGTGCGCCCTAAGAAGACTGAGAGAACCGAGGATAACTGCTTTCTGCATCATTCCTATCAAGATATTTGCCGATACACGGCATGCCGGTATAGATTTTGAAGTAGAGATCAGATGATATTTATCTCGACAGGAGCTCAGAATTCAATAACGAACATCTTCTTTTGTTGGTCTTTGAGGAAGACTATGACGGGTTTATTAGCGTGGGAAACCAATAGTTCCAGTATAATACCGCATATCTTGTTCTCCACCATAGACTCAGTATCCCCTGGGGCGTAGAGTATCTATGCCGTAGGAATACCTCAAATGGTAATATAGTACTTGTAAAGCTGCGTTGTGGCCATAAACGTAAGCAGTGCCAGCCTACACTCTACACGCTGACAAGAGATGCATATCGGGTACTTACATACCCATAACCCTACTAAGATATACCTAGGTGTTAAAGAGAACCACTAGACCTTAAGAAATAACTTCTTAGATAAGCCTTGCTCTTCTAGATGTTTGTAGATGATTCCATGCATGGGCTTCTTTTTGTGAAGCCTTAAAAGGAAATTGACTTCAGCAGATTTAATGTGGGTTTTAAGTTGGGCGGAAGCCAGCTCTGTGATGGGCTGTTGATTTTCCCGGGTCTTATTGTCCAGTTGTTGCAGCTCATCCACAGTCCAGTGTATGGTAGGTGTATATATAACAACAGTGACACCTCAAGCATATCTGTGGCAGCGAATTTGCTCTTACCGTTCGGATGACCAGATGCAAGTACTTGAGGCGGAGAGAATCGTACTCGTCTCCTGGATAAGGCGCTGCGCCACCCCGAGATAGGTATAGGTCTCTCCGGCATGTAGATGACGCAAAATTCTCCCATCTATGAGCTGTTCCTCCTCTTCACTATCACCAAATCGTCCTTGTTTAACTCCATGCCAATAGCATGACTGTACTCTGGCACAATCTTAGCGATTGCTGTAATTCGCGTTGTTTGGAGGTATAAAGTTTAAGGTCATCCATATAGAACAGATGGGTGACCTTGTGCCTTCAATAATTGGGAGTACCACAGCTGTACCCTCTCATATTTCTCAGCGTTATGGACAGCGATAAAAATGAGATGCAGAAGAGCAGGGGATTCAAGGAATCTCCCTAGAAGACTCCTCTTCTGAATGATACCCGCTCTATCCGAACACCTGATATAGTGGAAAACTGAGTCTTCCAGAGTGGAATCAGTTGTTTTATGCATCTTACTATTTGATCTACCGCAAGGCACTCCAACAGACTTGCAATAAGTTCATGAGACGTTGTGTCGAATGCCTTACGATAAACAATCTAGGCCTGTGTGACATAACGGTCGATCAAGAGATTCTCCTTACAGCCAGCTACGCCTTTCATGACCCTCGCTGTTCATACACGCCTGGAGATACCGGGTTTACGCTTGGAGTATACGGATGTACAAGATTATGGTGAAGAGCTTGTAACATGTTATTGGCCTGTAGTTCTTGGGATCAAACAAATCTCCAGGCAGAAGTATGGTTCGGCCGAAACGGAGCATTATCGCGATAAAAATTTTAGAGATTATAATAACACCAATTTTTTTGAAATCTCTTCCTCCCACCGTACTTCCAATTATTGAAAAAACAAATCAGCAGAGCTCTGGAAACGTCAAAAAATGAAGTTTGCTAGGTTTTTGTTTTTTCATTTTTGATGATAACGTAGCCGCCACTACATCGATATTCATACACTGCAAAGCTTTCCTGTTCTCACGATAGTAGTAAATTAGTGTCCAAATTTTATAGAGGGATGAAGAATTATCGGATAGATTGCCAGACTTACTTAGACTTACTTGATGGAATTAATGATTAAATCATTTATTCCTTTTTTTATCGTCAACTTGAACAAACGTATATATTTATTTATATATTTAGAAATAAACCTTGCATGAAGAGAATAGATACATTATATTAAAATATAAATTTTGAAACTACAACAGATTTTTCAGATATCTCCTTAGTAAAATCATAAATTTGTTAGACTGCATGCACCAATTTGTACTAATGACATATTGTTTCAACATATTGCATATCATCATTAGGAAATCACTACATAAGTTACACAATATACAAGATCCTTCTAAAAAAAATGAGACAATAAACATTATGTATGTGTGATGTCCTTTCCCTGAGATTTTCTCATCCAAAATCTTTGGGAGAGGAGAAAGTGAAATGGTTCATTATAATCCGAAACACAAGTATACGAGCACCATATAAATTACGTATTATACGACGTGGACAGAATGGTTGCGAATGTTCTACACATCCTTTTGTAATAACATACAGCAGCTCATAGAATAAATTACTACCATACAGGAAGTTGTGGAAGTACAATTAGTGGATGGATACCAATTGATTTTTATGGTCATTGTTTGTCTATGAATAGCTCCAAAATACATGCATATTATATGCAGTATAGTAGTACTACAGTATAAAATAGTCAGATGACAGCATCATCATCTTTAATTTGTGGTGTCACGTACTTTTTATTAATGTAATGTGAGTCAATCTTTACAAATGTCATTGTTAATCAGTAGGGTGAAACGTACCTAATATGAGCAAACCAGGTACACTAATGTCAGTTCCATCGATTAAACCATACCGGCATCGTATCACGTAAGTCATGTAGACCAGGTACACCAAGGTCAGTTTCACCCAGCGAATTGCCATACTGGCATCGTGTCACGTGAATCATGTGATTTTTCATATTCAGGGCGCTTCACCGACTTTTGAATCAGCTTTGAATAACCTTATTTGTAGTGTGATTTCCATGGAATATTACACTTCAAAATTCAAGCAAGTACTATAATGAACATTTCGATTAGAGAATTTATATCACCAATCAATTGAGAAGTTCCACGATTACAATATTTCCCCCGTTAATCGCAAGAAATGTAAAATATTTTTAAAATGTATGATGAATTGAGAAAAATAAGTGAAAAAACATATCTTTAAACTGAAGCTTTAATTATTTTAAAAATTTTCAACTGTTGGTTGTAGCAGTATTTTCCTATACAATGAGATACTACAGCGTTAAAACCAAGTCAAGCCTTTTGAACTTTAACGGATGTTTTGCTGTAGCAGATTATTATGAGGGTTAACTACTCTGTGTACTATTCGCTTCCACTGTGTGGATATCCTGTAAGTATTTATCTATTGAATACTACTTTTCTAATGATTAAGTACTTACTCTAACTTCCAGCAAAAAAAAGAGTCTACAGCTTCTTTTAGAGTTAATAATACTACTGTTTCAGAAAAGATATCAAGACAATTACATGAATTCTTTGTATACTATAAAATTGAAATATGATATAAAAATAAACCTGTAGAACCTAACAATAATTTTGTTGTTGCTGTAGAGTTGTGTTACTCCAGGAAGAATTAGTTTCATTATACTTTCTTTACAACACTACAATAAAAAAAAGTGTAGTGATGACTGGGAAATGATTGATAAATGGATTAACCACTGATCTAGATTTGTATATTTTATTTTCAGTAATTATAAAAAGCGTTTCATTCATACACTTTGGTGCATGCAATAATATCACACGAACTCAATCAGTGAAAGTAATATTTATACGTGATCATGAATTAATGATTGAGTATGAAAAGTGAACCTCTGTCTCTAGGATAGTGTAAAGGCCGTCTTCACTCGAGCGAACGAGGTGTATTAACTTCTTAATTTTGGGTAATTTTTTTGGGGTTTATGCAATTTGCCACTGTTCTTATTGTGGGCTTCGCGAAATCCCAAAAATCTGCACTGGAGGTATGGCGTTCAGCGTCAAGAGATCAATAAAAATAAGGAAATATAAGCATGTTAAAAATAAAATGAATTATAATAAACAGTACCACCCCATAATTAGATAAATAGAAAAAAGAGAAAAATAAAAAAATATTCTTAGAACTTCCTCTAGTGGTTTATTTTGCCTCATTCGTGTTTGCATGCAGGCTGTGTCTTTTTTCTATATGCACTTGAATGCAGTATATCCAACCAATATTTCCTGATACCAGAAGAGGATATAAGCTGACTTCGCAATCCATTCTGTCATAATGGAAAATTTACATCAGTCTCTAACAGCTAGGACGTTCATAGGGAGGGGTTTTTGATATTCTTGAGGATAACTCGTTTTTTTGAAGTAAACATCAGACCTGGATTTCTTAACTGGTTCTCTGTGTGACAGATCCTCAGAAAAAATAAACCCACTATATGTTTGTATAGTTTACACTTTAAACATTTGTTGTAATTTTTTCAAATATAACTCGCTAGAAAAAACAATAGTTCATATAAAATTGATAATCTGAAGCAACAGTGATCCTTGTGGTTTTATTTTTGGAAAATTAAGTCTCATTGAAACTGAAAAAATTTGACCATTATTTTCGATTATATTCTGTAATATGTGAACATTTGGATACACAGTAAATAGTATGTATTTCCTGTGTTAATAATAATTCATGCTAATTATATGAATTACAGTATATAGAGTAGATCTATTATTGATATATTATTGGTATCTGGTTCAGGTAGACAAACATTGATCCTTGTGGTTTTATTTTTGGAAAAAATAAGTCTCATTGAAACTCATTAGACCATTATTTTCGATTATATTCTGTAATATGTGAACATTTGGATACATAGTAAATAGTATGTATTTCCTGTGTTAATAATAATTCATCCTAATTATGTAAATTACAGTATATAGAGTAGATCTATTATTGGTATCTGGTAGCAAAATAACGACTTAGTAGTCACTGTACTCAAAATCTATAATTTTAAAAATTTTACTTTGAGAACGTTATATTAATAAAAACACTT
This sequence comes from Bruchidius siliquastri, assembly GCA_949316355.1. Lineage (NCBI taxonomy): Eukaryota > Metazoa > Arthropoda > Insecta > Coleoptera > Chrysomelidae > Bruchidius > Bruchidius siliquastri. The sequence goes on along the minus strand of OX438532.1, from coordinate 23,036,686 downwards.
TGGGAGGTAAGAATTTATTCACTCCGCTTGAAAAAAATCCTTTTCGGACTCATTCGTCTTTTGGTAGACATGAATATGCACATATGTTGTTACGTTGTTACTATACATATTGAATATATATTTTAGTCATGGATATAAAAAACGCAATTGGGCATAGTCTTACAGAAATGAAAAGGTATGTATGCAATACAAATTTAATTAAATTTATATTTTGTAGATATTTATATATTGTAATTTATAAAAGAAGTACATACTAGATACATATGTATTTACAGCTGAAAAAATTAGATTTTAAATAATCATTACTGTACGTTATCCAAACAAATTCTTTATGAACCCAAACATTTTTAAAGATCAAATTGGAACTTAGCCCATGTGTTCCCTTTTATTATTTTCTTGTACTTAGTATATGTGTACCGATTTACCAATAGGTGAGTTCTACTGTTTTACTGCCGTGACAAAACATATTATGTATTAACGACATGCTCCAAAATACATTATTTTATCTGCTGTTTCGCCTATTGTAAAGAATAAAATATTTTAGCCAGTAGAATCGGCGTACAACTCCCCTAAGCCCTAGCCCTGAGGAAAACAGCCCACCACCACCTGTCTCTCTTAGTAATTACTGTGCTGTGTGCTTACTTTTTTCCGTATTCTGTAGTTTGTATTTGAGTTATGTTTTTCCATCTAAAAATCGAGGTGTGTGTGTTTCTGAGTTAATTGCTTTAGATGAAGTAGCAATAATCTTCTATGGAGATAAATCTTATCGATTCATCAAAATAACGAACACTGTTAGACCCAGATTAATTAATTTCTCCTAAACAAAATTAAAGTGATTCTTATCGGCAATTGCTATTGTTACAAATAATTAATTAAGTATTATGCAGAAGCGCGATAATTGATATGCGAACAACGCGTATCTGTCACATTCACCAATGTATCACAAAGAAAGGGTGAATGTGTGTAACAAATTTAAAATTCCCCACATCTACACAATAAAGCAATTCAACCTGATGGCACGTCTGCCTGTTTCTATTCATTAGCGTTTATGCTAATTATACTACAACTGCAGAACGAGCGCTCTCAACGTTGCACATGGAATTAATTTATCAAAGTTACTGTTATTTCTGCAACTACATACCAGCAGTTTGAGCTCAGAAAATTGAGGAGATTGATTCAGGTATTATTCCGGTAGATTCTGCTAGATTAGCAGCCTTATGAGATTTAAATCTTTTATAATTCCAAAAATTCAAATATTTCAAAAAGTTCAAGTAGACAAACATTCCAAAAATCTCCTCAAAATCTTCAATTAACTGATACCACTACAGATAAATTACAGAGTCAGCTCTGCTTATTCATTTTTGTAATAATTGACAATTTAATTTTGTAATCGTGTGTAGTGGTTCCTAAATCAAAAGCGAACGCCCTTTACCGACATCAAATAATAAAATGTCTATTGGGGGGTAAGAAGGCGTCTTGAGGGTAAAAACCCTAAATTTACAATTTCTAGCAAAATTACACCTTCAGTAGAACATTGGAACTGACTTTTTTCCTTTAGTATCTGTAGTTGATCTGCCAAAGGATCCAGTATCAAATATCCTAGTTTCAGTGTATGTAATTCAATTAATCATGCTTTATGGTGTTTATATCTCAACCACAGCATACATTAATTTTCCAACTATGCACAACTATGTCTTTACAGAACATGAAAAAAGCCACATTTTTTTGAAATGTGTGAAAATATATATGTTTCCTCGCAACAAACTTTATCTTCGAGGCAATTCAGAATGTTGCTTATAAATATGAATTATAACATTAATTGCTATGGAATGTTAAAAGATTGAAAAGAATACAAATTATGTATTGATTCTAATTCATCAGCCGCCTAATAGGAACATAAGTAATTATGTACCGAAAAGCCTCACTAATAATATCGAATAGATTGATTGATAAAAAAGCTTAAGCTTGTCTTATGGTGACATCTTCATTTAAAGATTACAATTTTATATACAATTAGTATTGGGGCGTTAGACTTCAAGAACAGTAATATATTTGCAAATAGTAAATTCGTAAAACGTTATAAATGTCGTGAATCATCTTGTAAACTGGAGTATCAATGTTCTAATCTAAGAAGCAAAAGACCTTTGAGAGAGAAAGTGTTTTACTTGTAACGCAGGTCCAGCGCGTGCAATGGCAAAAAATCGAAGTGAGGTAGCGGCAAACTGGGAAAACTAGAAGAAAGTGTCACAGTTTTTATCATCGGCCATGTTAATATGCGGAAATTCTCCTGAGACTGCTCATTTGCATTCCAAATTAACTACTAGTGCTTAGGCTTTACTTTAATTGTTATTATTACTGCTATACATTTGCATAGCGGAGAAGTTATTCTCAAGTTGATTTTTTATATTAGTGAATTAGTATTTTGTCTCAGGAGCCTTCCGTTAATAATATACTACTTGATTTCATATCCGTACCGTACTGTTGACTTGAACTCCATCTCTTTGCAATCAGTGGGTACGTTACTCTATGGCTATCACGTTAACTAGTGGTGATCATTGTGTTTATATAAGCCAAAGTAAAGATAACTTTGAACTTGTTGTTATACTTAACAACAGGGTCTGTGATTCTGATCATCATAGTGTTCACTTAGCATTATGTAAAGCTCATTACTTCATGAGTATATTCATCATTGTCATCATTATGCAATTTATTATGATCAAATACCGATTGTTAAAAATATTTTTTTCAGGTTAAATTTTTGTGGTTTTCTGTTTATTCAATGTGGTCAAGCGTCCACTTTTCCCAAATTTTGATTAGTTGTTAAAATTTTTCACTCTCTACCAACAACGTTTTTTGGTAAGGTCAAATTCCAGAATCAGTGACCTATGTGAAATGTGAAACAAATTAATGTAATTTTTACAAGCTTTCTGTAGCAACAACTAGGTCACTCGTAGATATTCCAACAGTTGAATGGTATTGATAATAATTATATAACAGTTTATGGAAACGGTAAAACAAAGCAATAACCTATGCAGGAAAACATTTTTTAATTAGTGTTTGCATTGATTATGCATGTAATTATAGTAACACCCAAGCATTATCTGATTTCCTTACTGAAAAACTATAAATAAATCTTAAAGAATGGTGTTTAGTTCAATGAATTTTCAAGCTACGCAAAAAACATCATTCCCTTTACAACTACAATTAGATTATGATGATTAATTTGATGGAGACATTGTTCATACATCGATGATTATTCTGGAACACTTGATTATTCAGATCATGCTGGTTAGCGTGGCACTTAAGTTTTGAAATAAGTTAAGTACAGTTTTTTGTTGTATGTTTGATCAAAGCAAGCTTAGTATCTATACTAAAGAGACGTGTATGCTCTCCACTATGCATAATAGCCTGGCAGTCTAACTGTAGTGGTATATACTTAACCTAGTCAAGGGTGTGATAGCAACATCACTCATCTCCAAGCATCGCGCATGGTGGCGCTGCCCATTGGCAACTTATGAAAACAAGGTTCTAACACTTGGATTACCTTGAAGCGGCGACCGGTGTTCCTTAAGACATAAGTCAACAAGAGTGAACTCATTTAAAGCGACATCCCTTATTCTTCGTAAACACTATTCACGATGTACATGAACAAGGGATGTCGCTGTAAATCAGTTTTCCTTTGTTGACAGATGTCGTAATGGACGTCTGTTGCCGCTTCAAGGCAGTCCAAGTGTTAGGAGCTTGACTCCGTAAGTTCCCAATGGACAACGCCACCATGCGCGATGCTTGGAGATGAGTATTTATGTTACTAAACAGACGTATCATGCAGGTTAAACCCACGCCTCTTCCAGTAAAACTCAGGTAAAAACGGCCGAACGCCCGTAAAAAACTAATTAAAATTCTTCAATGTATGTTTAGACAGTTACGGATGCTGACTCATCCGACATATTATTTCCCACGTGGTGAAATCACGTGTCAATGCACAATGGGGATACATACGCATTCATCAATTACTAGACTGGGTAATAGATTTTAACTTCAATATGCCTACTTTAGAATTTGTTTTCTCTTAACGTAATTCAAGTTACAAATATGGAGGTTAAACATGAGTTCTCGTTAGTGTCGGTCTAAAAGTGATGCGATCTATTGTCGTTGCCAAAAAGGCGTGTGGCTGCTAACTGAAACGCTATGTTGAGATTTATCGATTGATGATTTTACTAACGTTTCAGCTGCCTTGGAAGTATTTATCAAAGTACATAACATTAAAATCGAATTTCGAGTTTTAGTATGAAATTATATTGATATCGTACACATGCTTCATTTGTACCTTTGGTAAATTCAAAACAAAGGGCATATTACATTATCACATCAAAAACCCAACGCTGGCTATCTGTCCAAATAGAGAATCTTGTATCATTGCCTTGGAATCACACTGCCTTGATTTGCTTTATCTCCCTCTTTTAGATTTATTAACAATACAAGTGCATTTATTCTAGCCTCTTATAATCGCTTGCATTCAGGTATTGTTTAAAAGCAACCAAGCAACCATGTCTGCCATTCCATAAGCGGAATTTGAAAATAAAAAAATCAGGTAGATTATCAGAATAGTACTTCATACTCGTATTTTATATTTTGCCCAAACAAAGTGTCATTCGGTGAACTTATGTCGTAATATTTGACTCCTCGAAGTTCGATCAACCATGTACACAACTGCATAATATGTTTCAGAAGTTGAATTTTCAATGGAAGTTTTTATCTGAAATTCGGGAAGTTTCAGCTACTTTATTCGTAAGATAATAGTAATTGAATATATTTACTCAGGAACATTTCAATCAATATATAGTTTTTCAACTTAATGTTTGATTTTGTTCGACAACATAAGGTAATATCGTGCCAGCCCTTTTTGACGTACCCTCCATTCCATACAAAACATTTATAAAATGTGATTGAAAAAGTCCACCCAATATTTGAGTCACCTTCCAACAAGCTTCTGGGGATTAAGCATCTAAAAGAACATGTCCAGACAAAATCGCGCCTTGCCAGGTGGGCGTCCCAGAACGGCGATTTTTTCCGCTCTAGAACATTGTATTCAACAACTACTACTTCTCTACAAGGCGAAGAGGGGCTGATCTGTTCCTAGTCTATATTTTCTACCATGGTAAATAATAATCGACCGAGCTGTCTCCGCAGATAATGCTAAGAGTAACATGAGTACCTAATATAAACACTAGAGCCTCTTTGGAAAGAGCCTCTTCCAAAAGTAATTCTTTTGGAAAACCTTAGCGCTGTAGAACAAACTGTCGGTGAGTTTGTTCCCAGATGGTTACAATTTACAGAGTTTTGAAGTCATTGCTAATAAACATGTATCCTCTCGCACCGTTTCTGCTATAGAGGTTTTCTTTAGCACTGAGGACTGAGAAGTCTAGGTTGGACCCTAAAATGCATGTCTGTAGCAAGCCCCGTGGATAGGGAAGATATCTATCAAAAGATGATATACCTATGTAGTTCTACTGCCCTGCGGTTTCTAGTGAGTTTAATCGAGTCTGAAAATTGTGTCGCAATAACTCATAAAATATAGGTGTGATCATTTCCAAGATGAATTTCGAGTGTGAAATTTATCCAAATATAGTATACGTGACATTTATGTGCACAGACCTTGGTGTCGAAATGCACAGTATCACTTTTTCTTCAGCTGGACCACCGCACCGTACGAAACGCAGCAAGTATAACGCCGACATTTCAACCGTATCTAGACGATTAATCAGACGTCTAGTTTGCCTAACTGCAAAATAGCAGTAATTGTTCCTAGCGATTATTATTTATTGAAATTGCTTCATACTTCAAGAACATTATTAAGATTATATTGTTGAAGCATATTTTAAAAGCTACTCCATTATATACTGGAAGCATTTGAATCAACAAATAACTTTGATTGCTCAAGTAAAAATTTACGTTAACGACAATGATTATTTGCTACTGGCTTCATGGTATAGTATAGAAAATGGCATCGAGCAAGTTGATGCTGTATTCTTGCGCAATGGCATCAATTTAGGAATAAGGATTGGTTTGTAATTTTAGGATTGTTGATAGTTAGATTCCAATCTTAATATTGAATAATTAAATCTTTATCATTTCAAACATTTTAATAGTTTTCGAAGAATTTACAATATTTATAAAGTTTAGTTTACCTAAATCAGCACATATAAAATCCAATCGCATTCTTGAATAAACTGATATAAATGCATGTGAAATACATAGTCAACTTGATGTCATCTTTTAAGATACTAATACTTTTATTAATGATTCCTATTTAGTAAAAATGCAGTAATTTATAGTAAAAGCCTTTAACACAAAAACGGAATGAATTAATCCCTATTATAAAAAAAAGCATTTATGTGTTTTAATGGCAAATATGTGTGAATTATCTTCATGTCTAACAGGTACAGAGGATTACTGAGGTGAAACATTCATTCTGGGTTATAGAGAGGTCTAGGATTGTCGGACACACTGACAGACTGACGGAGATTAATGATATGGTTATTCATTATCTATATGGCATGAAGCGCCAAGAAAACATCTTGAATTTTCGTGCAATGTCAATACTCACATTGACTTGGGAAATAAAATCATATTACATTGATAGCTTATATTTGAAACGTCACAATAACAAAAAGAAGATTTTGGGAAGTTTGGTATTTTCCAATACAAGAATATTCAGCACAACATGACACAGACGAAAACATTTATTTTTGAGCTATAAATTATCGTAGTGTAATGTATCGTTGTAATCAAAACAAATTAAATTGGCCCAAACCCGAGAGGTTAACTATTGGCCATAAAAGAGTTCAACTACCCACCAGCTAGACTCAGATCAGCTCCATGGTATCAAATTATTATATTGTCATAGAAACTACATACACTTTCAAAATTCCAAACCAATATGATTATTAGGAGTAAGTTAAAATCTAATTCCCAGATGACGGCCTATTCATGAATACTTCCAAAACAGACCTCGCACTCAACACTGATCACTTTACTACGTTTACACGTTTGAAACATGTTGAGGCGCATAATACGTGTATTATGCGCTCATTCGACCTTTTTTTGATGACAGGCCTGATCTATTACAGAAAACTCATTATTTAGTAACATCTCCTTATGTCTTAGTGTAGAAGCACAGAGTAGACCTACTTGACGCGTCATTTTTATTTTTTGTCAGGGCTGGTCTGACGCAGACTAACAGTTATCAGTTAGCTATATTATGTAATCGCCATCTTAAAGAAAATAATAGATCTACCAAACGTGCTTAGTGAACTAAATTATTAGATTGTCTTCAATTCCAAATATTCGTCCTTAAGGGGTCAACCATTTCCCTAATTCCGGTTGATTCAAAATCTCAATTTTTGAGCTACTTTTATTGCACGAAGAGTACTTACAATTTAACTACTAAATAAATTAAAAGTAAAAAAACTTTTTTAAAACCAAGCTATTATATAAATGCGCTAAAAATCATAAAATAAGCTTTTCCTTAATGCTTTTACTTTCAACTTATAACGACATACACAATTTATACGATTTAAAAGCTTGTCGCGAGATTCAAGTACTCGTATATAAAAGATTAAAATTTGTTCATCTACAGAGGTAAATATCGCGACCAGCTTTCATGTGATATAAATTGTGACGTTATAAGTTGATGGTTAAGGTTTTAAAGGACAAGTTTTTTTTATTCTTTTTAGCGCATTTAAATAATTTTAGTTTTTTTACTCTTAGTTTATTTTTCACTATTTAGTTATCGCTGGACAGGTCTGCAAAAACTCCAGTACACCAATATTTCAAACGTATTGGAGCAACGCAGCTTATGATCACCATCTTTTTTTACTCTCATTCGTATTCTCAGCAATTCCTTTCATTTGATACTCATATTGCATGGAACCATAAAAAATTTAGTCAGCCATCTTAAGATGTCCGCCATATTGGATGAAGAGTGACGACGCTTTATCTTTCTAGTTATTCTTAGCAAGCCCTTCCATTTGATACCCATATTGTAGGAGTGCATTGAAAATAACTAGTCCGCTATCTTAAGTGTTCCGCCATATTGGATTTAGTGACCACACTTAATTTTTCAAGTTATTCCCAGGAAGCCCTTTCATTTGATACCCATATTGTAGGAATGCCGTCCCCATCTTGGGTGGTCCGCCATATTGAATTTAGAATGACGTCATACAGCTAATCATGCACTGTCATCCAAATTAAACGTGTTTACAACATTTCAGCACATATCAATCGGTTTAAGATATCTGCTTCAACATTGAGTTGCAAGATTCCACCGAACAAACATAGTTACATAGTTACATAGATACATACATTGCAAGTTAAATAAAAGCTTGTAAAAATGTTCTTGTAGAGTCTAAAACTTTGAAATTAACCGTCATTAGCTTTCGTATTTTTTCTCTTAATAAGATTTTTTTTAACCACCATCACAATAAATCTTGATTAAAATTAAATGTCATGATGCGAATTCCACTTGGAATATATTCTCAATTTAATTTTATATGTCACGTGTGAAACTAAAAATATTATAACTATTTTGAATTTAATTATGTACACTAATCAACAATATCTCTCTGAAATGTGGTATGACAAATGCATACGTTCATTAAAAAAAACATTAGCTTTTATTTATTTAACGAGGAAGAAAAAAGAAAATCCTTTCTATAATACTGTAACCAACGCATAGCTGCTGTTAACTATGGATATATCGATATGTGTTACCCATAATAAGAAAAAATATCATATGCAAGTTATATACAGAATGTACCACTTATTATATTGTCGCACAGTATGGTTATGTAATATTATGTATATGTATAACAGAATATGTTTAAAACCAATTTTTCAGAGCGCATATTTTTATGTAAAATTTCAAAAACTTATCTTTATGTCCTCCTTGTGATTCATTTTCTATACAGTGGTAGGTTAATTAAACCACATATGCATTAAGCATCAAGAAATGTGGTATAAGTGGTAAACAACTTGGTGCGAAATAGGAGAAACGAGAGGAACATTTTAGGGTTACCCAAAATTGCAAAGTAATCTTGAATTTTTTATCTATTGGATGGTATATAATTAGGAAAATCAACTTGATGCAGTCAAGAACATTCTTTTGGTGGTACAAATGCTTTTGCATGTTTCAAATTAGTGTCTGAACAGAATATATTTGATAATTTAATAATCACACTAATTTTCGTCGATATGCCTGTATAACTAGCATTCTTCTAACTGCGTAATTCAATAACCGCTGCACAGATTTTGGTGAAGTTTGGGGTTGGATATGATATGGTACGTAGTAGATTCTTCTACTTTTACCTCCTACGCATAATCCGTAATATAAATACGTATCATCTAGTTTTTCTGCGTTTTTATGGATTATGGATTTTTTATTATATAGGCGAATGATTTTACCTCGATCTTTATTTACAGGTGAGTTCTTTATCGTTTGTACACAGGGGGATCTTTGCTTGTGAGTATTGAGAATTAGTCTTCTATAACTAATTTCCTCTAAATCTTCAGCTCTTACAATGGAAAATGGAACAATGATAACATAAAATTCTGTTTTAAACATATAGAATCAAATTAAAATTGGATTTTCCTATCTCATACCGATTTAATTGGTGAGCTTCGTAATCAGAGACTATCTTCTCTCTCTTCGATTATGACGATATTGACTGTGTCATGTACCACTGTAACTCAAATAGATACATTAGTAACTATCCCATTTATCGCTATTTTCTAAGATATAAGTGTCTCCACTCACGAACTTGTTGAGAACAACCTAATCTCACTGAAAAGTGATTTTAAAAAATTAAACCTTCAACTTATTTATTCTCTCATTCATGTTTCATCTGAGATGTGCTTATTTTATTTATTTCTATGAATTTAATTAGAGACATTTTGAACATTCACAAGTAAAACACACACACACACACACACATATATATATATATATATATATATATATATATATATATATATATATATATATTGTAACTGTAAGAACAGTCATAATTTCTCTTCAATTAACTATTGATTGCGACATTGAAGTGAGTGAAATAATGATAAATTATATTATTTATATACTTATCCAATATAGTTAACGGTGAACCTTAAGAGAAGTTGTATAGTTGCAGGTTCACAACACTTAAACATTTGCCAAGCAGGTAACTTGCAAGCAAAACATTCATCTCTTGCAGTTATCTCACGGATCCTAATGGTATCTATTTACATAACTATTCCTTTTCAGAGGGAGTGGCGATCTCTTTGTATAAAATAAAGAACAACTTTGGTATTTTTTAAATACTAATAATTCATGAACGTGATGTAATTCTGCTTACCACAACCGTATAGGTCAGGAATTGTAGTGATTCAATTTTCTCAAAATCAATGTTATGTAACTTTTGAAAATTATGCTCTGGTTGTCCCTCTGATTGAAAGCTCCTGAGCTGGAGAATAATTGAAGCCAGCTATGTTTGAAGGAGGAAACGTTTTTGGCTTCCCCATCCACCCTTTTCAAAGTACATCAATAATGACACCTTCCAATTTATTAGCCAGATATAGTGTGATATAGTTCCTTCGAGCGTTAATGAGTCCGTGTAGCGCTACAAATATTACTTACAAATGACGTACTCACCATTTGTTTTTACAAACTTTTTTTAGTTCAGTTGTCAGGTCTACCCTTCCAAGGTATATTTCTCAGTTATATTTATATTTAGGAAATGTTTATTAATCGCAAATAACCTATTTTGCCCGGTGTGAAAGCATGTTTATAGCAAAGCTAGCTCAGAAATAAAACCAATATGGCAGCCACTCATAAGAAAAACGAAGAAACTAAAGCTGGACCGATCAAACTTGAACACGAACGTAAGCACAAAACGTAACGCAACTGTCGGGGAATGAACTCCCCGACAGCTCATTACACCACGCCGAGGGTTACTTAAGAGACAACTAAGCTACGTTAAGATAGCTACACTAATCAAAGTTTTCCCATCCTCCAGTACGAAAATCACCAGACTGTAGCAATTACCGTATCCCAGCAGCCTCCAATGTAACATGAGCTTTTGTTCAGAAATATATCTTATTGCCTTATTCAAGAAAATTAATGATCTGACAGGTACCAACAGAAGCTCTCGAAAACGGTTAGAATTGTTTGTAACGTGTGCGTTCCATTCTAATGTAATTATAGGTTACGACCTTTTCGCCATCAATACCGAAGATTACACGTTAAACATTAGCCTCGACTGTCAACGTAGGTGGAAATTCCTGAAAATGGACGGGGTTTTATTTTAGTTAGACGTATACTTATGTCCAAATTTTAGGAAATGCTGTTATAGTTATCAAACGATTGAGCTCTTCCTGAATATTTATATAGCCATCGTAACGTTGTACCCAAGGTGAACGAGGACATGCAAACATCATGTTTGGTGATGGAGCTGGTAATTGAAATTGTATTTTTTTTTGTATTGCTCCACACTGTAGGCTTCCACAGATGAGCATTTTTTGAAAAGGCTTCTTAAATACCGTATTATCTACGCTTATGTTTTACAAGTCATAGCTCAACCCACCCTACTATAAAATCGGTTGATTAGCTTTATAACTATGTAGGATATTTTGACGTATACTCTTCTTCGGATTCCATTTATTTTTCTTATATTCCTACCATCGAATGACAGTTGCCATTTAATTGCCAAAATGGCAATGAACTCCTGGACAAAAGAATTACAGTTCGCGCATAATTTTACATAGTGTAGTCATTTCCCATTTCCTGTGTTCTGTGAACCCGTAACTTCTTTAAATGTGACGCACCACCTCTTCGAGCGTGGCTTAAACAGATTTTTCCACACTTCTTGAAAACAATGGTGTACCGAAATTCGGTCTTACAATAGACGTGTAACCATTTGGGCACACAAAATGTTATGTTACCAAAACAAAAGATATTAGCGTTGAAAGGACACGCCTTGTCCTAAATTTTCTTGGTATAACATGCTTTGTAATGCAATTTTAACGCTACATTACTACTGTGGAAAGGACAAAAAATGTTAAAAGTTATTCAGAATCGGCACAGTGAAATAGCATCTGCTCATTATTTGTTTTCGAAGCTTTTTGAGGGCCACATTTGTTTTATTGTTTACATTCCACGCATAAACGAGGGAAGTATTGTTATTAAAAAAATTGAATTAGACATAATACGTTTTTTGGACGATTTGTGACGTCTACCTCACAAAATTCTGTGTATGTCTATCTTATTGGAGGCAAACAAATATTTTTAAGCGTATTTCTAACTCATTTTCACATATTTCATAAGTCTTTGGTCAATTTAGAGGCATTCTAAAATATCGCGTCATTTCTACTGGTGCACTTGCTTCAATTTTTTTAGTTTTTTTAGTTATTGTTCATTTGTTGGGAAAATATTTGGAGACTGACAATATTTTTTTATTATTCTCCGTCGTTGCACCTATTTCAAAAAATAAAACAACTGTTTTAAACTTTTGCATGCATCAAGTCAACGTTGATCAATAAGATGTAACTAGTTTTTCATGCTGGCTCAAATAGTTTATAGAGATAAATACCAACTGATTAACCCGGGTAGCCATTATAAACAGTTAAACCTGACAGTCCGACGGTGATTTGAATATAAATCGAAACGCTGAAAGTTTTATTTGTGAAACTTCTGTGATGAACACAATTTTTGATCTGAATGATGGAAGAGTTTCACCAAATAAGACCATCTATAATATACATGAAAATAAACTCTTTCCTCCACTGATAAAAATATAAAACACAATTGATGTCAGATTTTACGCACGCATAGTGTAGCATCATCCCAAGTTTACTTTAGCATAACAAATATTCGTTTCCTGTTGTTATAATTATCTCAGCTAGGGACACATTGTCACGCTGTGATTAACGTATCACAACTTTCTGTTGTTCAAAAAATCATTATAATAATACCAAGGTCTTTAACGTCATTTCGTATATTATACACCTGTAATTATTTCTTTATGGAGTTGCGACATATACGTATAATACGACATGTGTTTGTAACGGAATAGTCTATGCCATTGTGGAACACGTATTTGATAAGGAATATGGCGTGATTGCTTTGCATGTAACACGATGTAGGAAATCGTAAATTTTGATGAAAAAATTATGTGCTTTATTTAATGGATTTGCTTGGCTATAAATGTGATATTTGATATTGGTAGAAAATTAAAATTTTGTTAACTCCTTTGGTACCTTCTAGGACAACTTATAAGGATGACCAGACACCGTTTTAAATGGTGACGCGATAACATTTCATTATACAGGCTATCGCGGTATCTAATCTGATAGTCAAAAGAACAGATAGGAATGAACAGAAAATATGGTGATTGTGTCGAGTTGGTTGACATTGTAGCGTAGTGGTGTCAAGTAGTTTGTCACTGTACTTCTCACGCAATGTTATTAGTTCATGAATAAGAATTAGAATAGAACTGCTGATAGTTGAAATTGAATTTAAAAAATAGTAGAAGGTTTTAAATCTTATAATTGCATAATCTTATCAAAAGTTTTCATAATTTACAATATTTTCAAATCTTACTTCAACGCAGGCCCAATGGCGTGAGAAACAAAAGTGACTTCAAATGTGTCGAAAACTACCAGAACAAGATTTTTGCAATAGTTGAGTATTTATAAATCATGAAGATAGTTAATTTCGCTTCATTTTCAGTTATATCCAGTTAAAAATTCAAATACACGTCAATGGACGGTGAAGTATTGCAAACGCGAACAATTTTGAAATCGAAATATTGCGTTTTCTTGATGCTTTATGACATACTCGTACATCACGGAAAATCATGTTATTCATTTCCGTCATACAAAATTTAATAAGATCAGAACAGCATTTTTCCAGAATTTCTCATTTTTTAGATGACTTGGCCGCCATGAAAAAAACTTCAAAACTTTTCCGTACTTGCCACAATAGTAACCTAAATTAAAAGTTCCATCAAATGCGAATGGTACTTTCCTACACATAGAGGTGGTAAAAATTACCGGTCAAACATGGCCGCGGAAGTAAGTGCGGTATTGGTTTTAAGGATGTATGCCAGAAAACAAATCAAAAGTGAAAAAACTTTTTAAAAAACAAGCTTTTATTTAAATGCAATATTTCTTTAAAACTTTTACTATCAACTTATAAGGTCATAACACAATTTATGAAATAAAAGTATTTACTTAGTTAGACAATTTTCAAAAGTGAAGTCAATCAATATAAATTGTGTAATGAGGTTATATAGTCATAGTTTGAAGGAAAAGTTTCTTTTATTCTTTTTAGCGTATTCAAATAAAAGAGGTTTTTAAAAAAGTTTTTTCACTTTTTATTTATTTTTTAATTTTTAGTTATCGCTAGACAGGTCTGCAAAAACCTCAGTACACCAAAATTTCAGGCGGATTGGAGCAAAGGAGCTTATGATCACCATCTTTTTTTTAATCTCATTCGTATTCTCAGCAAGTCCTTTCATTTGATACTCATATTGTAGGAAAGCATAAAAAAACTTAGCCATCTTTAGAAGTTCACCATATTGCATGTACGTCACTTTATTTTTCGAGTTATTCGAACAAACATAGTTACATACATTGCAAGTTAAATAAAAGCTTGTAAAACATACATATATCGCAGCCAAGATTTTTCTCTATTACGTTACTAATCCAGAACTACATTTGTGTCGAACAGATTAAGCCGTGAACTTGAAGTAAAAAATAGCCCTGCTCGACGAAAGTTCCGGCTGGACCAATCAGGACAGTCTGCATAGGGGAGGGGGAAGGTTGGCAAATAATATAAATAGCCATGGAAGGAGCGTGATGGGCATTTGACCTATTAATCGAATCTTTGGACCGTATAGGTCTAAAGTCATACTTTCTACAACATTCAACATATGCTGTGTCTACAAATTCCAAACGAAATTGTCACCTGTTGGCAGCTACTACACCCTAACTTATTGAAAGGAATGACAGAATCCATTTTGTTTATCAATATTAATTTGTTGATGAAATCTTCTCTCCATCAATAGTATTTATTGCTCCAATAATAGACTAACAGTAAATATTATCTCAACATCCTCGATGAGAAGTAACTTGAATTTTAGCTTAGAAAACGATTGTTATTCTGACAGTTTTAGTTTATCACTAGATAGTAGAATATTAATTTTTCCATGGTACAGCGTCAAAACAAATTCTGGAAATAATGCTAATCGTGCGAGTTTTCTTTGCCTTGTGAAAGAGTAGCATTCGCAGGTCTAACAATGGAGTATTTGCGGGAAATTCCGTGATACTTTCAGAATCCATTAGACGGGATGCAGATTATACCAAACAATGTAGTAATGAACGTTAATCTCTTTTCAAAACTATTTACTTGGAATGCGGGTGAAATGGAACATTAGAATATAAAATTAATCGATAATTGCAGTGTTCCGATAGATGAATGGCGTCAACTAGTTTGGCGATGATTCTTCATTGAATTTTTTGTTAAAAAATCAATTTAAAAAAATTATTTAAAAGAATAAAATTATGTAATTATTTATATTTTTTTCACATGAACCTTCGACACAACATGGAGTGGAGAAAATGTTTTCTTACAACCTAGTTTTATTTATAACACATAGGAGCATTTTTCTGTATATTTCGTTTTGAAAAATCTCTTCTCGCCTTATTTTCCTTGCCGCACAGGGAAAAATCATGAAAAAGTTTGCAAAGACAAAAAATTAAATGGTATTTTTTTAAAGAATGGGCCAGTACGTAATCTATGAAAAGGATAGAAAACAATTTACAATCTCTGATTTTCTAGAACATTTCGCTACTTTCAGGAAGAACATTCTCTCCGCAGCTGTAAAAACGCACTCCATGCTTCTTGCCTGTAAATTAATTTTTATGAAAATGGGAACGTTTTTGTCCATGAGGCGAATAATTTAATTTATCATATCAACGTTTGCAATATGAGTAGGTATATAAATGTTGAATTGAATTGCTGTCTCAAGTAACCAAAGATTTGAGAAATTTTTGCGATATATATTGCAGAAACTCACAAAATTTCCACTCCACTCCAACCAATCGACACTCCTCAGTATTGATTAAGTGGTAGAGTTCTTATATAAGACAGACAGATGATGGAAAGGCAGACGACAGACCAACTACAGACAGACAGACGATATACGACGGACAGAAAATAAATAAATAAATCCAGGCGACCAACTACATGACATGGGAAACATCGAACCAACAACAAAGTAGGACTTTTGCAGAACATCAAACAATACAAAATACATCATTAACATTATAGATGTATTGTTTTTACAATCAGTTCATGTATACAAAATTTACAATTGATTAAAAAACACTATACCATATTTTTATTTAGTTTTGAACGCTCTAACGATGGACGACAGACAGGCAGATAGACATACAGACGACAGGCATATTTTTGCGATTACAAGTCGAAGTAATGGAGTTGAATGAATGAGGATGGTGAACTTCCTACATTAATAATACGTATTAGGACAGGGTTATCTAGTCTTACTCACCTCTAAATTACGAAATGGACGACCTTCTCTGGAAGATCGAATGCACCCAGTTACAAAAATGCATGCAGAAAGCATAAAGTGCATGTAACACACGGCCCACTGCCTTTTAAGGTGCACAGCCTTGTTCAGATATTCCATTGATATTTATTAGGCCAGTTCATGAGTGCTTGCCGTCGGCAACGCGTTGGCTCGGCTCGGTTAAATCTTGTGATTTGTGATCGATTGTAATGAGAATTAAAAAGATGTGGGGCAACATCGACGCATTGAAAACTATAAAAATCGCCGATCATTTGCAAATCAAATACTTTGCCGTAGAACATTAGCTGAATTTATTGCCACGGCACGTTTGCAATTACTGTTGATAGTTATACCATTCATACCTACACAAAAAAAACAGTATGCATCTTCTCTTGAATGCTGCGATATGTCCAGTCAGCATAGATCAATATGAATTTTTTTGATTGAATTGTGTTTATATATAGTCAAGGAACTTGGCTCCGAATTGCAAATGGACAGCGTCACCGTGCGTGACACTTGGTAATGAATGTTGACTTCCTTCTACCATTCTCAATTGACTAGTGTATATGTGCTCCCAACTATGGACCTACTTCTAGGATAAATAAATTAAAAAAGGTCCCTAGCAGCTCTAGCAGTTTGGTTTTAATTGAAAACGCGCTATTGATTAAATCATGAGATGTGGTTTCGAATCCTCCTGACACTGTTTTTTATGAGCTCTGAACTTATTCATTTAGATTAATTTTGTCTGGACGAGAGTTTAATTCCAACAAAGCTACAATGTATTAAGGACCTCAGGTCCTG
Source organism: Bruchidius siliquastri (assembly GCA_949316355.1). Taxonomy (NCBI): domain Eukaryota; kingdom Metazoa; phylum Arthropoda; class Insecta; order Coleoptera; family Chrysomelidae; genus Bruchidius; species Bruchidius siliquastri. The sequence continues at coordinate 23,019,260 of OX438532.1, read as the reverse complement.
GAATTGCAATGAATTCATCATAAGCTTATTACAAACTGCATACCTTTCCGGTAGCCATATCGTGGGTCGCTGCAGATCTGGTTCCTTTGTTTAATTAATAACATTATCCGATATGAATTCTATCTTAATGCTCGACTGTATCGCAGACATCGCAAACATCACAAAATGCGATTTTCATGTAACTGGGTACTATCATAAAAATATTATGCTGCCAGCTGCCTCTTCGCTACACCGATATAATATGTGGTGCTGCACGATTCATTATTTCCTGATTTTGCACGTGTGCTCATATTATTTCTACAGTGTGCTTCGCTTTAAAGCCAAGATAGCTTAACGTACGATAAATGATGCTGAAGCAATTTTGTGGTTCCGTATACTAATGTACGAATCTCTCTATAGTATTTTCGCAAATACTTCGGTCTGATCTGACGTGGAAGAGTTGATTGGCCAGTGGCATTTTATATAAGCCTTAACTCTTATATTACATATTTGCCCATGCCACTGAACGGGGAAGTATAGTAGCCGCGAAACATTTTCAATTCAGGATCTTGATTTTTTTTGATATTTCATGGCATATACATCACGAAAAAACATTTTACTCATTTCCATCTGTTTTCCGTCTGTCGAAATCTGTCTGTCTGTTTGTGTGTCCTGTGTTCGATGATCGTTGATTCCTATATTATCCGTACAGTACTTCTCGAATTTTGATGAAACTTTACTACTACTGTAACGTGAACGAAAAAACTGTTTGTTTCGAAAATATGGCCAGTTATGACAGAGACATCGTCAAAAAACCCTCAAACTTACGTACTATCGCCTATCGTCTGCTGACGGAAAATATAAGTAACTTCGCCTCTCGATACATCCACTAGGCATTGGCAGTGTGAATCATTTAAGGGAGTCGTATGATATGAGTCCCTCACGTATAGAGATTCGTACCAAGTCATTCGTTTATTTCGGATCAGTTAGCATTATCGCTCAGTGGCTTACGATCGATAGGAGGTTTCTGTGTGTGTGTTCAACAGTAGGGGAATTGATAGCTATTACTTAGTACATTTGTTGCAGGAACTAGTGAGTGTAAGTGGTACGTAAGTTCTAACAAACACCTTGTATGTAATTCCCCTGTAAAATAATAACGGAAAATATACTAACGCCCAGATAGCGCTAGATCTGGATGAACTCATACGAGATATATAATTGAAGATAATGATAAATACGGTTCGATGTGGAATATGTTATAATTGGAAAAAATCGGCGAGGCGTATTCATCTAATCGCAGGATTTATAATGTTTGTTAACGTCTGGGCCCGATGATGTTCTGAGTTGTTCCAAATGAGAATGTTTTATTTGCGTAGTACGCCAATAGTTTGGCGATAAAAGCATCTTCATTAAAGTATTATTTATTTTGTGAGTTGCTTGATGGAACAGTAATTATATGAAACACATTTTTAACAAATACAAGCAGTACTATTGGCCTGCATCATATTCCTGATTAAATTTCGTCAGAATTGATGTAGGTTTACTGGATTTCGCGGTAATTTCAAGCTGATATTTAACAGTTAATATTTCGAGTACGTATAAATCACTATTTTCAGAAATACATTTTGAGGGATGTGACATTTTCTTAGCCCAATAAATATTTTTTTTTGGATTCGCCCTAAAAACTTACTTAAAATATAAAGTTTTAACTTTTTCGGATATTATTGGATCCTCCGTATTTTTTATGATAAGTATATGATCGGAAATCCTAAAGACGTAAAAACACGGACATTAGAGGTGGTTCAATATTTTAGCCAAAAGACGGAAAACCTGATTTCCATCGGCTGTTTGCCTTTGTTTAGTTTTCTGTACAGTAATAAATGGCAAGCACAATTTTGATGAAATTTCGACTGTGACAAGGACCAAAAGTGTAGTTTTTGAGACCCAGTGGTAGCGAAGTTATCGTCAAAATACTGAAACATGTTTGGAGGTTACAAATTAGGGTGGTGGGTGAAATTTTTGAAAAAATTGCAGCAGTATCTACTGTGAATCCTAAATTTAACCAAAATCGCTGCAGTGGTGAAACTGAAAGACATAGCGGAACATATGAGTGGATTTTCATTATGATCTTAAATTCGTGATTTCAATACGTCTCCAGTATACCTATGCTGAAAGGTAAGATAAAATAATAATAATCTCTACAAATGAAATTATAATTAATGTACTTTACTCCTCTCTCCTGTAGGAGCTCTCATATATTTGTGTCATTAGAAGGATTTGATTCAGGCAAGCGTTTTATTCAAAGTACCAATCCATTGAATAAAATTCTGAAAAATAATAATTGCACCGTACATTTTATTATTGGGCTATAATTGGTGATCTCCGAAATGCTATATCATCCAATCCAAGCGATCAACATTAAACATTGTTCATACACATCAATAATAATACTCTATGAATTAATATATTTATGTATTTTACTACTCTTTTAGCTTTATATGACTGTTTGGACCTTCTATCTTGATGAATTATGCGCCATAATTGGATTTTTTTACTTTTATTATATATCATGGATACTTCAGGATTTGATGTTATAGTCATTTCTCTATGCATGATCCTGAGTTTGACGAAAACATATTTTCTAATGATTGTGTATTAGCAGCAGTTTATACAGATACCAAGGCACATGTGAAAAATTAAAGCTTTTCTGATTTATGTAATTAGATCTTGTAGATTTTTGAACCTCAGAATTAATCAAAAACTACTCACTGAATGCTTGCCACTATGGACATGGCTTCCTATCAACATTTACTTAGTTATTTTGTTGGCAGCTTGGATTGTCAACAACGACGATATATGACCCTTACGAGATCTATCACAAACCTGAACTGTACTACATCGACATCCTTTGTCATTCGTGTACACTTCCGAATGATATCAAATGTGATTCGCCGTGCTACACTGAAGAGATACTAAGTTAAGGCCTGAACATTTATGCCTGTAGCAGGCCACGTGTATAGTGGAGAGTATTTAGTTGACAGCAGTCATCGGCTTTTAGGTGAAGAACGCTAGGTGAAGACATATACATATAAAGGGCATCGATCGCCGCTGTTGGCAGTCCACTGTCAGTGCTATTGACGTAGTGAGATCAGGAATGTCAGCGCCACTCATCGCTACCAAGTCAATATAATCGGAAAGTTTATGTTTAAACAGATCTTATAACAACTTTAATTTTAATAGTATTATTATTATTATATTTTAGTAACAGTATGTTTGTCTTTGCGAGAACTTTCAATGTATTATTATTGAAAATACCTCTCCGTCCAAATGTCAATGAACTCAATTTACTCCCAGACCATATAAATATATTGTTATGAGACATAATCGCTTTTCCAAATCCAAATAATGATTCCAAACGTGTTTTGTGTGGTAGTTTCACGAATGAGACATCAACGACCATCATTAGGGAGTGAGTTGAAGAAACATGGTGCTATAGATAATATTATATTTTCGTTAATTTAGTGACTTGATGACGGATGGCCGTATAGGTTGAAATAGACTGCAACCTTTATAATGCGTTCCGGAAGAATTAAAAAATAGCTCTATTTTTACACGGTATACTTTTTTCATTTTATTGTACCGATCTAACGACCGCATCCTTACATCTTTCTTGACTCCCAAAAAAGCTTGGCATCAAGTCAAATGTGTAAAATGTTTGAAATCTGAAAATGATTATAAAACCAAGAAAAATGAATGTCTCTAACTGAGGAATCTTGTCTATTATAGACGTTATTTTTACCGCTGTAGTGTAGGAACTCCTGATGCAATCCATTTGACTATATTCAGTACTTTATTTTCCCATAATTGAGCATATGTATCTATTTTTTCAATGTATACTTACGTTTTGAAGTCTGTTTGATGCATTTTCTATTTTTTTAATTGAAAGTAGAAATTTTTCCTAAACGATTTATACTTTTCGCTGATCAGTTCTCATTTAAAAATTATTAAAGCCCTGAGGAAATATGAAACCTGTATTTGGGAAACTATAGGCAGTAAGTATTTTTGTAAAGTACTTCATACTGCATTCTCTGTTATCGATAGGTTACTTGCTAATGTATTTTATTGCATATGCGCATTGTATTAAAATCATTTTATAATATCTGTTTTATTTTATAACAATTAATTATGTATAATAACAGGCAAATAATAGAATAGCCACTCCCTTACACTTACATAATATGATGTAGTCTGCAACCATTAACCTTTTCTGCAATACTATTTCGGAGTGGTACTGTTATTTAGAAATTCCATCATTCTGCGAAGATATAGTAATTTAAAGCAAAATGTATACTGCTTTCCGTGAGCTACCGGTAAAAAATATGTTATGGATCTCATAGACAAGAATTTGTCTGAAATTCTTATTTCATAGAGATGGAAAGTTGGCATCAACTATATGTATCCATTTTTTTTTCGAATGCAGTGTATGCTTCAACTGTAGGATCACTGTCTCTGAATGCGCTATTCAATAGTTTTCGTTTTTATTATCATTTGTTTTCTCTTTCTAACTAGCGAATAAGATTAGTTGACTAGACTCCTTCTATATAAGGTCCTTAATAAAGACCATTTATCGTTATTATTGTTAAAAATAATGTAGGAAAACGGATACACCGAGCTGCTGATGCGTTTTCCAGCGACTCCTCCTCCTCGTGGGGTAAACAATCACTGGGTCTGCCAATCGTGTGTCCTAAGTAGACAGAAGGATCCGAGGATGACTGATTTCTGCATCCATTCGGGTAAGATATGTGTATCAATGTACGGCATCGGCGGTTTAGATTCCTGAGCAGAGAGCAGCGTATTCTACCTATGGATACAATTACCATAACTAGCAGACTAATAGTGTGGTCTGCCTAAAGACTGAGTAGCTGGGTGAGGAGCTCCTAATATTTGGCTCGTTTCTCCTCCTTCTTAAAGAGAATTGAATTACTGACATTTTTTTTGTTGGTGGTCGAGGAGGACTCGATCATCAGTCTGAAATCGATCCAGCTGGGTCAACTCGTCTCTACAACGATTAAACAAAACATGGCGAACGACTATATCTTCTTTTAAAATCCTCTAGTAAAATTCAGAAAATCACCTTACGCTATTTGATTCAGATATTTGTTTCAACATATCCAGTATTTAATCGGCGGCAACCGATGAAATAATATGTAAGAGTTCGTCGTTTCTTGATATAGACCTTTGCTTTTCTCATTCCATCTCCAGATTACTCACACAAGCAGTTTTATTACGAAAAAATATCCCAAACATATATAGTTTATTCATATTGTTTTACTTTTACAGGATCGATGCTGCATCGACAGACGCAGAGCTGCCATATCCTCTAATCCATTTTCGGTAAGTGTGACAAATTGACAGTATCTTCATGCTAAGGGTATATTCTCCACTATGCATCAGCCCTGCTTTAGACAGTCCAAGTGTTGGGACCTTCGATTTCGTAAGTTGCCATTGGGTAGCGTCATGCTGCGCCATGCTTGATGATGAGTGTTAAAGTATCTTAATGCATAAAATATTTTTCAAATAAAATTTCTATTCAGTATATTTGTTTAATTAAGTGATTCGATTTCAATAACCAATCTACAATTATTGGTGAGTCACCATCATTCTCTAATAGTTATGTATAGAACGCAAATATATTCAGGCCACATATTTTGGGGAAAAAATCCAGACTCGTCAAAAAGCAACTAATTCGATTCGTGTCGCCGACTTTTGTTCTTCATGCAACATGCTCCAGAAGAACATGAGTCATCCAATTTGCATAACGGCCAAGACTGTTTTCACTTTTTAATGCCCATCGTATTTTTTTTGTGCTTCAATTTTACGCAAATTTGTATGTCGTTCATAAAAGATAGCTCAGTGAGGTGGAAACGATTTTATATTAGAGGGTAGATTTTATAGCATAGAAGCAATGAAACTATTAAGTTATTGTTATAGCATCGTTTTGAAATAGTTTTGCTCGGATTGTGTACGTGTTAACAAATGCAGTTTTTAAAGCAAACTTTTTCACAAAATTTTCAACCCTAGCAACATACCCAATTGCATATTTTTGTCTCTAGATACTTCGACATGCGTCCGCGGACAGTGCTTTCACTGACACTCGGTATAGATATGATTGTATGTGAATGGACAGTTTTATACATATGTAAATTAATGCTCAAGTTATGGCTCTTATATTATGGAAATCAGATCATTATGTTATGTTATTGTGCCTTACTGCTATCAGCTTCCTTCTGCAACTCTTTCAAATCAAGGGCACCAATGGTAAACCGCAGTCCGCATCCGGACCGCCGACCTATGTTGTGCGGACCTTAAATAAACAATGCAACTCTTAATGAAGACCTCCAACGAAAGGAGATGGGAGTCAGTAGAGACGATTTGCAGCAAGAACTTGCGCTGCGCATGCGGAAAGCATGTGTGTATATAATATATATATATATATATATATATATATATATATATATATAGTGTTACAGAGGGTGAGAGGGTTCTGTGACGTCAGAGCAAGTCGTGGGAGTGTTTTCATGCATGCCAAATTTGCCTCGCTTGATACACACCACTGTATCGGACGTTGAAGGTCACGATTTCTAGAGTTCTTGTTTGTAGATTATACTATTAACAATGTAGATATATATTTGGGTTTTCAGCAATTGCACAAACTTTGACATTTTTAGAAAATTAGTATATCCCTTTGAACGAAACAACTCATTACTAATCAATATACTTGGACGGAAATTAAGACAAACTTAGGTGGTTCCTTACACACAACAAAGGTGATGTAACATTACTGCATTGTTCATCTGTAAACATGGAATTAGATGATCAATTGTAAAAAATGAAATTATGCAACTTTCTACCGTAATGAGAATTTATAATCATATTCTTCATTAGCATCTGTCGCATATGTAAATTTCTCTTAACTTTCATTCTCTAAAGCAATCGAAATGAAATGATCATATTCTTGAGATAATGCTTACTGATAAAAGATACTATTGTAACTTTTGAAACATATTCTGTATTGCTTACTTGGTTCCATTTATATTTTTTACTGTCCGCCAATGAAAACCACATGCGATCTACTGAATTAGCTTTAATAATGGCGTCAGCTGCCTCGGATTTTTATTATAATTAAGTAACGTGCTATCAAAGTAGACATTTTACCGAGTTTATTCTCGGCTTTCTTATTGTTTAAATGAAACGGGTCACTATTGATTTTGTTTGGATGGTTAGCGAACAGTCGTCGGCATAGCCAAACATTTCGATACCCTTTTTGCCAGTAGATTGTAGATGCTCTTTATTGGTGAAACTCATCCATTATGTAGATTAGAAGTTGGTGTAATTTTATTTTCATTTTTGTGAAATTTTGTGTAAATTAATGTCATCAACTTCACCTTTAAACTGTCTTTTACCCAGGTCTACAATGCACCAATGAAGTTTTCTGGGGTTACTATATTTTGATTCCATTATCACATGAAATATTCTGTCGCTATACGTATGTTTACTATTAATTTTGATGTGAGTGTTCAAGGGATCTTTTCTTTCCTGCGAACCGTATCGTATGATGTTGAGAAATTGACAAACGAACAGAACTCTTTTGTTGAAAAAAAACAGGATCGATATATGTAGTGTATTTTCCGCAGCTACGAAGTACTAGTAACTCTGGATGTCGTAACAATGGAGTTTGATGCTTGGAAGTTTATATTTTCACCAGTAGCAGACGATTTTTGTTGTCTTGCTGAAGTTATGGAATAGCTGATCTGCGATTTTTCTGTGACCAGTTTTCAGGAAGGAAATTTAAATCTATTTTATTATTTTACATTCCTTTGTATTGCATAAGAAGAGTAAATTCTTAGCATATTTATATTTCTTTTTCAAAGTGCCCTTTTTAAGTGTCTAGGAAGATATAAATCTAACCTTTAGAAAAAAGTTCAATTCTAAATAATTTTAGGGGTTTAAATGAATTCACATCAAGCCTTCACATTTTTTTATGTGGGCCTATTTGATTTGTCGTCGGGTATGGCAAATACTATTAATTTAACACCGTCTATTATAGTGAAGGAATATGATTAGAGGCTCTAGACTAAATCTCGAAAGAGAGAAAAGGATCTCCACTTCAGGAGTTTTCAAAAATGTTTATGGATTAAGACGCTTTGGAAACAAAAATTATTAAGCTTCAATGAGTGCTCGGCGAATGACCCTAAGATGTCCGTCTTTTTGTAATTTCCGTTCAATTCAAGATGCATGTCGGTAAGTTTTTTAGGGTGAATAACTCCTAAAGATACAAGATTCTGGAATAAAGATTGACAGAGTAAAGTACAATTTCTGCTTTTAGAATTCACTGCAAAGTGTTGACGACTAATGCCCCCTATACATGATATTGGACATCGCGTAGAGGGTCTTTTAAACGATCATCGAGTTAACGAACAAAACATTGGCTCAATACATGTTGCTGCAATATCACTGATTTCGACCGTCTGAGAGGTTCAAAAAAATCGTCATGAAACGAAAGAATTTCGGTGCGTTCACACAGGTACACACACCCAAGGTCAAGGCTGGTTGAAGAAAGGTCGCAAACCGTTTATCTACTGAAAAACGTGAGTGAGATCTCTTATGGATTAACGTGGGATGGAAAATTCGTTACGATAATAAAAACGGGTGCTGCCAGCGTGAAGCAGATAGGTAGATGAGGGAATGATTGGATACGTTTGAAAAATGCTGAGTCGGTGCGAAGTGGGTAGTTTGATGGATTTGATGTGTTAAGTATCTAAATGGACTATAGTTGGTTTATTAGAAATATTCGTATTACCAATCGGCAAGGGAAGTATTTTTGAATTCCAGATACTTATTATGTTTGCTTGATGTCTCATAACATATGCATCACGAAAAATCATATCAATTATTTCCGTCTGTCTGTCTATGTGTCGCCTGTCTGTCTGCTGTCGTCTCTCATGTGTCATCTCTTGACTCTCTGTCCTGTATCCTTGGCCGCTTCATTACCTTCTAACTTTTTTCGACGTCTTTGAGGCGGGGAGAGGGAATAATATCATTTTTTAATGTTTGTAAAAAAGGCACATTCATCTGAAAGCTTTTGACCCCAGTCATCTCGCGTACTTGTTAGAAATTGTTTAATTGACAATACAAAATGATATATCAACACTCATCTACAAGCGCCGCGCACTATTGTTGCTATCACATCCTTGACTGGGTTACGTATATACGACCCCATTGCTCTCTACAGTTAGACGGCCAGGCTATACAGACGAATCTAGGCTAAAGACGAAACATGCATGTCTGTGGCAGGTCTGATGCATAGTAGAGACCATACATTTGATACAAAATCATATATTTATTTTCAATAGCTATGGGCTTTTACGGTACTTCCGACTGAGTAACATAATCAACTTTCCATGCGTTTCGGATATTTTGAACAAATTTTAACAATTTAAATTGATCTTACATGTGCGGCATTCTCTGACGAGTATTCGGTTTTAGGAATAAGATTCACCGATCATTACGAAATTGAAATATTGCGTCAAGAAGGCTGACTTTCTATTTCCAGGGTATCAGTTTATCGAAAGTATTGATTGGATTTTAGAACTAATTTGTTTCGCTTAGAGTTTGTTCAAGCTAGTGTTACTATCGATTATGTTCTAACTGAATTATGATCATCAAGAGTTAGGAAATTGCTATTTAGCCTCTCAAAAATTGGCCCGACTCTATATGTGTAGTGTGAGTTTATTAAGTAATTGATTTGATTTTAGAACCGATGTTCTATTACAAATTAATTTTGAAAATATGGACATCTTAGAAAACTCGAAGAATTTGAGATTTTTTAATATTAAGGTCCCTGACCGTTTCATACTCAAAAATGAGGATTCTCCTGGCTTTAAATTAATAAATCGTCTTAAGGAAATCGGGAACTTCCCACACATGTTCCGTTTTTATCATTGCTAGATCGATATTCAAAAACTAAAACTTATTGGAAAATAATAATAATAATAAAACGTCTTTATTTGGGCGAAGTTTAGCATAAAGCTATTCTTACACAAAGATTATCGGGTAGATGACAGTCAAACCGACAGATGATATTTGGTTCCAATAATAATATATCTTGGGTTTCAATTAAATCAAAGGTATAAAATAAAATTTAACATACCGCCTCTTATTGCCACATCGTTGGGTTACAAGTATATCTTTTTTCTTCTTTAACTTTTCTCATGCTTGACCATTAGTTGTATATAAGAAAAATATTTTATAAACCAGATAAATTGATAAATGGTGCATAATCCTTATTGATGGATTTTCCATTCAGTTGCCGTAATTGATCTCTCACTTATACCTTGATAATTACATCCTCAATTATTTATGTGGTACACTTTATACCAGACCTTAGAGAAATACAACTAAGTCAATGTCACTTGTATTAGAGCTATTTATTTTTATAATTATATGTCATAGGAAAAAGAAGTTGGTACCTAATGTCTACCCACAGTGTGAAATATATTGTATTTATTGCAAAATAAGTAGAATATATGGAGCTTAATTTCGTGACTGTGGTGAAATACGTTATATCCATAAGCTTTTGACCTCGATTATGTCCCGTAAATTTTACGACAGATCACCCATGAATAATGCATATGTTCGGTGCATTTCGGAAGCTGTTCATCATTTTAGAATATAGCTAACTTTTTTTATAAAGGGGTATAATTTGTAACGTTTCTCTTTTAGCAAATACCACTACGATTCTTGTCTTCTTGTAAACTCGAATTTTCTTGACATTATTAAAGATTTTCTGTTTCTACAAATTCGATGATCTCTCAATGTAATTCGAAAACATCAGCAGTTCCAATCCAAATCTTTATTTCTCATATGATACTCACACCATAATGTGAGAAAAGTACCGTGTCAAACTATTTGATTATTCTGTCAGCAGAAATAAAATCAAATTTAAAAAAATAAAAAACAGGACATACACGTTTTACAAGTCACAAAATATATTTTGTATATATCATATTGTGTTTTATGCTGTATTTGAATATTACCTTTATTTTATTATTATAATTATATATTTATAGAACAAGCGTGAGAAAAACTATTGCGAACTTGTAAGCAGGCTTTCTCTTATGTTTTACAAGAAAATGGTATCTTAACGATATAAACGAATTTACGTATGTTGACGTTAGCGTTGCTAATCAGCCACAAATCTAAATAAACGACATGTTCACATATTGCAGACTTGTAGGTCACCAGCAACCTGTTCAGCGAGGAACGAAAAAAAACAATGTCCAGTTATTTTTTCATGAAGAATAATAGATACTGATTGTGACATACGAGTATAGTAAGTCTGATATAAAAAGTAAAGTCTGGTAGCTTGGAGGTCAGTTGGATTACTATGATAATTTTACGCTTAGAAAGATGAATATAAATTTCTGCAGGCATCTTGTTTCCTTGAGCAATTAAATTGTCATATAAATGCTACAAGTGCATATACTTCAGTTCACCTGAAGACGATTGAAGATAGTATATCAATCGAAACGTGATACTCAAAAGTTTTATAGACAATGGAAGTACGAAATCAAACTTTTGAAAAATCCACCTTGTCTACAAGATTCAAGCAACACATCAGAATCAGTGTTGTTTAGTCTTGTTTTTTGAGTGCATCGACCTTGTTCTTGTTGTGACATAAACTGAACTGTCAATAAAAATATGACAGCTTCAATTGAAAAATTACATTTTGTTCACTGCTTTCCAAAACAAAAACTTAGGTATTTGCTTCTTTGGAGGAAACCTAAATATGAAAATTCCAGTGCACAAAACTATTCAAAATATTTTAATGACAAATGCAAATCATCTGTTTTTTCACCGGCTGTTTCAAGTAAATATATGCTACGAGAGAGTCTCGAAAATTCCAAGTAACTTTATAACGGACAATGATGTTTTAGGTTTATTTGGCGAATTGTATTATTTGGTGAAAATTTTCCATCATTGAGGCTGTCTAATAATGGTACAACTTTTTCTCAATGATATTTAGCCAGCAGAATACGGCAGCTTCACCCGGTTTAACGAAACATGCGTCGGAAGTACTGAGTTGATCTACTTGACTCCAAAATCTAATAGATCTGGGCACCAAAAGTAGAGGAAGATTATCACAATTATTGTTTAGATATTTCAAGTTTTTTTTGGCTATTGTTAGAATTTCGAGTTATGTGTGGACGTTTTCAGATCTGCTTTATGTCACTTTGTCTATAACGTCGCCACACAGACCAACCATGTATGGCTTTTAATCAACTATGTATGGTTTTTAATGAAAACCATCAATTACTTAATTGGCGAATTCTGTTAAACAGACACATAATTTCTGTGTAAGGTTTGATCAGTATCTCTCGAAGACATACAACCTTGGTATCAAAATAACTAATTGTTGAATTGAGATCGTGATCTTGTATGATGAAATCTTTTGAATGCAGATTGGAAATCAAGATCTACGTTGATGTTATTCAGGTAGATTATAATCATTACCTTTTGTATATATTGAGGAAATATTGATATTACTCGTAGATTTACTACTCACGTATACGCGGCATAAATATTCTAATCGAAAAATTTTATATTTTAAGAAATCGTTCTCTCGTTTTATGATGCCTATATTGCGAAAATACGTGCCGATCCTTTCCTTCGTTCGTTGGCATTTTTGTCACCTTATAATCTCAGTAATCGCTGGATCGATTTTGATGAACCTTGAGGATTAACATGTGTACTTGCAGATAGTCATAATATCCTCGACTTCATTGTTTGTGTTCCTTGGGATTCTAATCTTTTTCATAAATATAAAATTTACGGCCAATATACATCAATACACCGAATTTGTTTGCATCTCGTGACAGACCGATTAACATTACACGGGCTCGACATATTCAAAATAGCTGTCATGTCTAATAATAAAGCCTTAAACATAGATACTGTGCAAGAATGTTTTTCAATTTAATATTTCAGTGGAAAAATACGTGAATCAGAACTATATTGCTTTCTGTTTACTTTTTACATGTATATCGCCCGCATATAATACCACACTGCTTAAAAAATGATGTGATTATACCAAAGCTTATTAATACATATTTTTTCATTATAATTAGTCTGCCCTTTATGTGAATCAGATCTAATAAAATTTAAAAATATTTCATATTCAATAAATTTGACTCCATTTTTTCATGCTGTTATATATTGAACTGCGATCTTTCTCGTTTTAAGCTACAAAAGTAATTTGTGAAATAAAATTAGCTTTATTTTATCAATGATGGAAGATAATAGTTTTTTCGCTGAAAATTGAATATAAACGGAAGAAATGTAGATTGTGGTTAAAAATATTTCATTACTCCGCGAACCACAGTTTCTCAAATAAAAATGAGGTAATTATGTGACTTGTTTCCATATATCGTCATACTGTAAAATTAATAGTGGCTAATGTCTATGCAGGTTATATTTAAAATGCCAAAGTCATAGCATGCACGTAAAACTTTCAATTATTGTTGTCCATTCACCCTATCTAGTTAATGTTCTATTAGTTCTATGTATTTCAAATAACCCTCAACAGTATGTTAACACATTAACATGAGCTAGGGAAAAATATTCTTTCTGTTCATTGTATTTGTACTAGCGTTAAGGCAAATCCCTAGAACACCAATGATCACTGTCAAATGCGCCGTGATACAAACACCATAATATGATGTAGATTGTGGATGCCTACTTGGTGAATCGCTTCCATCATGCAGATAAAAAGATTGTATACTTAAGACAAAGTTTCACAAATAAAACTCTTTTACTATCAGTGGCGCGTTTCGATTTATATTTGAATCATCGTCCGCCGATCACCATAATATGATCCTAAACACAGTTCCAAAAACTTTATTGTCTAATTACTTATGCGTGGGAGGCAAAACGATCTGGTAAACTACCTGCCTCTTATTCAGGCTGGTCAGTATGCGCATATCTATCCCACATATTTCATTCAATTAAAAGATAATGGTGTTATCGACTAAGCTACCGCATAAAGTACAATCTAAAAACCAAATGCTACATTCCAATTGTCGGCACCTCTTTGAATGCTTAATAGACACGAAATATATTGACTACCATTAGCTGCAAAGTATCACAAACATGCATAGATATTCCAGAAATACGCGTTAACCACATACGTAAATGGTCTTCATCTTAATTTAATCTGCATGGTATTTTCTTGCATTGATGCAAAAGTATTTCTTATTATATATTGAATTTCCTGCTATACTACAGGATATATAGATTTATTAACAAAATATAAGTTTTTTCGATATCATTTTAAATATATTGAATCATTTTCAATTATCTAGCGAATTGCTTTTAAAATTTCGGCTCCCTCGTCATCCTTTATCAAAGTACAAAATATGATAAATATCATTTCGAAATTATAATGCCATCGACATTTTAGTCTAAGCAAGATCTTAGTAAGACGTAATATGAGCGGCTAGAATACAGGTTATGCATTTCCATTATTCATAAATCCAAAATAAGTATGCAATAATGCACTGCACAATAGAAACACAACGCTAACTATCTTGGACTAGTACTTTTTTCTTTTCCTAGGAGCCGTCTGTAATGTCTCTTTTAGTACTGCAGCCTCAAGGCATATTCTACTTTATACTTCTGTTGTTTACAGCATCCATTCTAGCAGTCTTGAACCCTGTACTAGTTTGTATAGTTTCCCTACTTGTACTCTAATGAACTACTGTTTCTCGTCTAAGCTTTCCAAGGAGCTGATTCTTCTTATACTCTAGTCCATGAGACACACACGGAGGAGTTTAGTAATTATACGGAGCTGATTTCTGTTGACAGAAATTAGTGCACTATCCGTTTTTGAGCATGTTGCTTCGATAAATTGTTTTCCATGCCTGCACACTGTCATCAGGTTTCAGTATTTCTTGTGGTGAAGTTTCACGTAGTCCTTGACTTGGTTCCGTACTGTGATTTGAGGGGCCACCAAAACAGGTTCTGGGCCAATGAAACAGGTAGATGAACCTTTTCTGGCAAGCTCATCTGCCTTTTTATTTCTGAGCGCCCTGCCATCTACTCCAAAAGTACTTTGTTGTGTTTCGCCTGTTTACTCAGTTCTTGTTCACATTCCCAAACAGGTGCAGACGCCACCCCAGGCATCTCGAACGCCTAAGTGTCGCCTGACTGTCAATGAATATGGAGATGCTATTTTTTTAATCGCTCGTTCATTGTGTG
Organism: Bruchidius siliquastri; assembly: GCA_949316355.1. NCBI lineage: Eukaryota > Metazoa > Arthropoda > Insecta > Coleoptera > Chrysomelidae > Bruchidius > Bruchidius siliquastri. The sequence goes on along the minus strand of OX438532.1, from coordinate 23,003,966 downwards.
TCTCGAACTATCAAGGTCTCTTCCATGATTTTCATGTATGCTATTCTCTTGCTTATGAATATAATGCGATACAAGAAGTAAAAGAAGTTTTAATCAATCTGATTTAATTTTGGTGGTAGTACAATTGAACTTAATAATTTCTTCAAAACGCGCTCAAAATTTATTATCATGAGGTTATCAAGGTATAATATTCATCATATAATATGATATAAATCTTAAAAATATAATTTCTAAATCGATCATACATCCTGCACTATCTGAATCGCGATGTACTGATATGACACCAAGCTAAGCTTCAGTCACTTACCGTACGACAAATATAGGCACCACCAAAAGATGGATTGAACATTATTTATAGATGCAAGCCTCTGTAAGTAGATATGAAATATTGTGAACCTACCTAAAACACACTCTACCTAGAATAAACGTGTCGTCGGAAAGGAATTCTTCTCACCAAATCCCGTGGAAGCTCTTTAATATTCTCAGCACTATGAAATATTTGGTGAATGCAGACGTTTGAACGCTTGCCAAATGTACAAAGAGCGCTATCGGCTTAACTATCAGAGATACCATCTTAGCAGGCAGTTTATTTCTTCATGACTGAATTAGCGGCCTTGGCAAGAATCAAATGAATGTCATTTAACACTACACGGGTGACAGACCGATACATACTAGTATTAATGATTCACTTGATTCTACAAAAATGATTTTTGCGTTCACAATACATTCAAGATAAATTGGCCTCGGTATTGGTAGCAGGCGTGCGCCGTTTAGGGGAGTCTGGGGTTCAATTGCGCCCTGTATCCGTTTTTTAGTCAGGGGAAAGCTTTTATAGCCCCGCTTAGCCGAAAAAGCTCGACAGAGTTGTTCTATCAAACTTTTCCGCCCGAAGTGTGAGACTCTCCGAAATATAGCAAAACCCCTTGGTAATCCGCTTTGTATACCACCATAGTTGTGCTATTTGCTTTTCGTCGTGGTGGGTAGCGTCGTGTTACAAATCATACCAAAATGTATTTGTCCCCTTCCCTAATTTCCTATGTACATATCGGTACCTTTTATGTATGTGCAAACCCCAGGCAAACTATGGTTTGCTTCCTCGTCTGTTTCTCTCATCAAGTACTTTACTTTTCATTATATGCCTCTAAATTCGCTGAATGTCACTTCATTTGCATTCATTTACAAACTTGGCAAATTTGTCAGCGGTGAGCCTTCCATCTAAAGTCTATTCCAGTTTTCTCTGGTCATCCACTCATCTACTACCCTCAAATAGATTATTTGAAGTATCCTCCAAGTCAAAACAAAATACGTAATTTGCGTACTCCCTTTTCCCTATTCTTTTTAGGTAGCTTTAAAAGCACCCATTTCTTCATGGAGAGTCTCGAGTCGTCGAGCTCAATATATCGAAGGCCTTCGATAGGATGTGGCATGGTAGACTTTTGATCAAGCTTGTTGCCTATTCGCTGCCACCGGGTCTGTGCCACTGGTTGGATAGTTGTCTCAGAGATCGATCCTTATTTGAGGTGGAGAATGGATATGCTTCCGATGTACTCACCATAAATGCGGGTGTTCCTCAAGGATCTGTCCTTTCTCCAACGGTATTCTTGCTGTACATCAGCGATTTGTTGGAAATAACATCCAATCCTATCTACAGATTCACTGGTAACAACATCCTTGTTTCCTGCATGGAACCGGGAAAACCATTACCATCAAAAGATACCGTATTTTCCGCGAGGGTGGCATGCTGTTCAGATCAGTGAGGACATTGATAGAATTATGGAAACGCAAACGCAGTTCAGTTGAACGCGTAGAAGACTCAGACAACAACTCTGACAAAAAAGTAGCATGCTCGTCTGCAAGTCGTTGAGATGGAGGAAAACTCAATACTTGAATCATCTTCCATCAAGCTTCTGGGAATTAGCATCAACAATAACATGTCAAGGCCCAGATCAGGCCCATCGCTGGAGTACTGAAGCCTTCTGGACACAATACAGAAGCGAGCAATACGACTAGTGGATGCACCGTACCTCACAAATGACCTCCACAGTCTGGAACATCGGAGAAGGGTGGCTGATCTGTAGATTCTATAGATATTACTATAGCAGATATTCGAGCGAGCTGTCTCTCATAATAACTCAAATCGCCAGTACAGCAAGTACTAGAGGAGCTCATTGGGGGCATCCCCACCAGGTCGAACATATAACGTCTCGAACAAGCCTGTTCCAAAGTCTTTCTTTTGGAGAACCTCGGCGTTGTGGAATGAGGTATCGGGGACTTTGTTCTGTTGTAGTGAAGGCGAACCCTTACACGTAGGCCACCTTTAGCCGTTTTTGCCAACCTAGGAAGCAGACACCTTCTGCATCGTTGATAGTTTAAGTTACATTTAAAAAATATTGATAAACCCAAAAATTCCAAATTTTACATAAATATATTTTCGTAATTTCAAATGTTTTCGAAACTTAGTTTAAGTCGTTGAGAAAAATTAATATCATTGAACTGATACAACTATAGTAAAAGTTGCTGAAACAGAAATGGAACAAATTTGCTACCTTTAGGAAAAAATTATAAAAATATTCAAATTTGTTACAATATTCAAAATGCATATAAAAACTTCTGATTTTATGAGTCGGATATATCTATAAAAAAAATCTTTTATCCATAAGCAAGATTACAGGGGTAATTTACATATGAAGGAACGTATTTTATCTACGCGAAAAAAGTTAGCCTCTTCCTCCATACCTCAACCCGACATTTTCACCTCTCCAAAAAATTCAAAATGATCAGGTGCCTAAAAACTTCCAAAAACGTTAGATATTGTAATACTTTCCGGCCCATTGGAGTGAGAATACGCTGCGCTTCCCGCATCATACCTTGCCTCATCCTGATTACAATCTTGCTGGTGATTGGACATTTCAAACGATCCACCCATTCATTTCACAATGTAAAATCGGTGACTGTTCTTTAAATCGGTTATTACGGGATATTGGTATCGAATACTTTTTACCAATGACTGTTTCAGCTTATTCCTATGGCGTAAATTCAACTTGTTCACTGGGGCGCGTTTATATGAAAAAAATGAGTTCCAAACTGTGTAAAAAATTCTTTTTTGATTATATTCTCACTGCTACGAGGCAATGGCAAGTTGAATAACAATGAACAATACACGAGCTGCTTGGTACACGAAGAAAGAGAACCGTTACAGCTTACCTTGTTTATAATTTACATTGAAATCTGTATATTCCATCAACATTTGAAAATATCATTGTTGCCTTACAGTTTGTGCTAGAATGTGATTACAGATAATGGTACCGTAAAATGTTTCGACCTAATGGACTTTGGTATCTGAAGATCTACAAGACGTAACGTTGCAGTGCAGCAGAGTTTAGTGTAGTGAAGATACAGCGTGTACCAAGGCTCACAAAGTGGTCATTAATACAAGGCACATTATATTTAAAAAGTAAATGAAAAATGATTATATTTAAGAAATATAAGATACGTAGTAATGAACTATTCAACTATTTTGACAAACTCAATTTGTATCACGACACATCTAATTGGCTTGTTTCTTATATAAACCATATTTTATATTCTTGAAAATAGTTTTTTTGACATTTTCTATGGCATCTAATATCTGATGAAATTGAATATCTTGAGGAATGGAGTAAAAAATGACTCAAATGGTTGAGATGTTTAATCTCAGCCAATACAACAAAGACAGGTTGATTTTTAACACCAGAGTACCTAGATAGCCCATAGATAAATATAATCCAAAATGGTTATATAGAGATACGAGGATGATATAATGGATTCACGATCACCAGTGTGATTTTTTGGGGATTTCAGGATGTATGCTGGGTATAATTTTTTTGTCGGTCGTAGCGGCCTGTTCACAAACTGAGAAATCTTTCGGAAAAAATTCAATTTATTGTTCTGGTAATTCAGGTTTTCCATGTATATCGTAATATTTAGATACTAGATTTTATTAAACCATCACAAAACATAATTTATTCGTTAATCTTCGCCAATATTTCAGTTTCCCTGTATATTAAATAAACTTCGTCCTGGCCGAGGTCCAGTTTTGTAGCGCCATAGTCAGGCAGCAGTACCTCATCTCCCGGTCTTACTGTCATCGGAATAACCTCGCCATCATTGCTTCTGGCGCCTGGACCAGTCGCTACCACCACTCCTCTACGGATGCGTTCTTTTGTATTATCTGGTAATACGATTCCCCCCTACAATACCAAAACTCGATTATTCTATTAGTACTACTCTCTTAGTCATAGATTTGGGTTAGGTTTAAAATTACACGCTTCTTATTCCATTATTTCACCAGGATGCAGATCACCAGAAGAGAAACGAAATAGTGAAGCTTCAATGAGGACGTCAATTCCACTCATCTACAACTTTTGAGAATAATGCTGAATATGACTACTAGTAAAAGAAGAAGGACCTAGGTCTTCTGTATCTCAATTCACAGACTTATATAGTTGCACAGAATTGCTTCTTGCAGTTACAGTCTCGCGTTTGACGTTTTCAAGGTTGCCATATGGTTAATGAAATCAATGTAAAGGTTGAATCGCTGGAGTTTTTTTATTCAGTCATCATAAACAATACTTCATTCATGGATTTTTGCCAATATTTCAGTTTCCCTGTAAATCAAATAAACTTCCTCCTTATCCAACTCCACTCTAGTAGCGCCATAATCGGGAAGAAGCACTACGTCTCCTGGTTTCACCTGCACTGGAATCTGTTGACCACTGTTATTTCTGGTGCCAGTACCAACAGCCATCACTATCCCTCTATAGACTCTAGCTTTGGTTTGGTCTGGCAGTACGATTCCGCCCTACAAGAAGCAACACTGTTTATGTAACTCGAAGTTTGTTCCCCAGTACCTGCTACTTTGCTATAATCAAAGGCAGAAGCCAACCTACTTCTTCGAGAGCCGCTAAAGAAAGAAGATCCGATAATGAGATCTTAATCATCATAATCATTCCTAGGACCTGAACATCGACCTATTTTTAGAGAGGTAAGAAAACTACCGTCCTGGAGACGGGAGAAGTGAAACAGTATTGGTCAACGGACGTCTCAAGACTGGAGTGATGTGGATGCTAAACCACTCATGATTCTCCTGGTCTATCCCAGCGAGCCACTTCACTTACAGAGAATAGCGAATGAAGCCTCATATTTTGGAGAACGTAAAGGCTCCAGTTACTTATTTAACAAATATCATAAATGCTACTATAATCTTGAAATTATTAGCTGACAGTATTAGAAAAATCAACGTCAATCACGATCAACGTTAATACAGCAACTCAATTATGAATATGACTTAATGATGACCAAATATGAGATTTTACAGACTAGAGGAAACCGCAGAGATATCATTAACAGTTTAGGAACCATATTAATGTATATATCCATAAACTCTCATATCAGAATGGCCTAATAGCTATTCAAAATGACTTACGGATATTACGAAACAACCAGAATCAATTAATTAACCCAAATGCCCAAACAATCACGCGAAAATAGCGGAACGCTTTGAATATAACGCCCAACTTACCCAAAAGGAACTCATCGACAACCTTCGAAGATACTACTTACAAAAGGAACGATTTAATATAACTGAATACATCTTGACTGAAATTATTACAATACAAAGGCTTACGAATTTTCTAACTCCTTTTATTTACAATTAATGTTGGTCAAAACCCTAAAATTAACCTATTTTAATTCAATAACTAAGAAATCAATCTTATAATATCCGCCCTAACACAAAATTATCCAAAAAATTTAATCCCACCATCAGCTGAAATATTAAATCTAGGCAAATTATATAACAATCATTTCCACCCAACATATAATATTAAGCATCACGACTATCGTGTCAAAAACGTATGCCTTCTTTCAACCTCATTCTATTTACTATGAGTGAACATTAATTAAATTTCCATATGATTAGATTATCCAAGACTCCACCACACACCACTGTACCAATTTTGTAGGTTTAAGCGATGGATTGAATTTTTTTTCGATATTTACGAATAATTCCTGCAAACCTGAATCAGTATCACAATGTCCTTTTAATTCCAATCAAAATACTCATATTATTCAATTAACTAATAATAACTATTTGATTAATACTATAAATTTGCGCTATATCTATTACCGAAAACTGCACTAATAAACGATATTCCGTCAACGAAAGCTCAATTTTAAATATTAATTGAAAACCCAAGTAAACGAACAAATTTTATTTCCTGCCCACGAAAGTACTGAATAATTATTTGTAGCTGAAGTCAATATTAACTTCACTTAACAAATCTGTACATCAAAGACTACAAGACTAAGTCATATTCTGCTGTATCCACTTCTTGCATAACTAGTCTCATAATTTTTATTGTAATAACATATATTATTCACAAATTAGTATTATATGAATTCAAAGGTTTAAGAATTAATAATATTTTATCGAGCCATGAAGGAAGAATGTTTTGTATCGAACTCGGAGAGATCTTATACCCAGATAAGGATATACAAAGTTATTGTATGATCCATGATGTTTAAAGTAGCATAGATTTGATTTGTTAATCCTACATTACTTTTTCCGATTTTTTACAACAAGTACCCTGTTTATAGCAAAATATTTCCGCAATATACACGTCTTTAAATAGTATAATTTTTGTTTGAAATAAGTTTTTTTATATTTCTAATATATTGTAATTTCTTCCACTAAAAAGACACCCTGTATGCAGAAATGGAGGTTCGTTGATGTACGCCTCTATAATGAACGATATCAATATCAAAATATTTGTCAATTTATAGATGTTTCTATGTGTGATGTCCCCCAAGTGGACAAGGCTACACACGGCGTAGAAAGCAATTAGGTTGTATATTCCTATCCCAGGTAAAGATGTGATAGTAACATTTTTCTGCAAGTGTTAGGACCACCTTACTTCTTAAGGACAGCAATGGGCAGCGCCACTTGCCGCGATCAACAGCTGGAGAAAAATGTGCTCTTACAGGAAGACATCCATAAGATAAGATTCTTGCCTGGGTGCAAAAGATTATTTCTGGTAGCTCCGTCATATCGGTCTAAGAGGCGAACAGACATTTATTCTGACAGCCAAACTGCTCAAATTCTGAAGATGCGTAGCTGGGTATTAGGTGTGATTAACTTACAAATGAATATTGCAAGAGAACTGTGGTACTATTACAGCTGCTACAAACAAAGCCATGCAACTTTTTGTTTGCATTACGCCACGACGACACATCTGCACAACTTACCTTGGTCTGTGTGACAGGATCAAATTTCTTTATCAACACCCTATTGCCCATGGGTGCGATTTTCTTGAATTGAGCAGCTACTTTCGGAACTGCTGCGGCAGCCATTCTCAACTCAGAAGATTTTTGCCGAGACGATTGAATCTTGCAGGAACTGTCAAATGTTGATCCGGCTGTTGGTAGTATTGTAACCTAGGTAGCAGTATTCATGTTATACAGGGTATTTAAATCATTGAATCGACCAGTGCTAGTGCAGTGCACTTGCAATACTGAACATACCCAGGTTGGCGAATGTATGCATATCTATAATACCTTCGACATTAATAAATTGATGTTCCTCTTTCAATCATTTTTCTTATCTCTGCTGTTTTTATCTTCTCCTGAAGATGGTAAGATAGTTAGCGAAGCTCGTATCAGGTTTAATAAAAGTTGTTTGGCGAGTGGTACTGTGTAGTATTTGTAGTTGCGGAGCCAAAAGATCCAGTATCATATGCAACAAATATACCATGGGTTTCATTTTTGTAGATAGAGCTTTTTTGATTAGCTGAAATATTTTCGATGAAAACTGTCTAATCGCATGAAATGACATGGTTCAGCGTTACCCAGAAAAACATTTTGAAACAGCACGTTCTCAGGAGCCACCTTGTATGTGCTCCTATCTTATTAAAGCAGTTAACGCAAATTCAGTAATTTCAGTCTCTAGTTCTGATGCTGGCGTGTATTTATATACGGAACATAACTTTCAAAAGCATATTTGCTCAGCTTTATCGGCACGTTGACTGAAATATCTGCGAGTATTTCTATCTTTCGGATTCCGACAAATATTGATTTAGGAATGGTTCCCACATACATAATCATTTGTTTAGAAATATAAGATTGCAAAATTTGTACATAATACCGTAATGATGGGCGATTTAAAAAATTCAGTAATAAAGGCGGCCCAGGTAGCCAAAATGGTAGTGAAGATATTCATTCAATAAACATATTGATTAAATTAGCCGCCAGTGCAAGTATAAAATAAAAAAATGCATTGATATTTATTACAGGAATACAATGTATAGATATACAATATCACCACACAGAACTGCTATTTAAGGGAGCTTGGAAGCATCAGTCAATCAATCAATCTCAAACTCAAAAAGCTACCATGAATCAAAATATCAGAACAAAATGGAGTTGAAATCCAAATTTTCTAAATTTTTATGTTCGTTCAATTTTTTAGTCATAATGATATTGCAGATTTAATACAATATTCAGTCATGCAAAGTTCCTTTACATCCTGTCCGTCTTTTTTCTCATTCGAATTGCAAAATCTGTCGTTAGACAATAAAGCAGTCTCAAGGTCTTTTGGCAACCGTGTTATTAAGGAAACCCTTGCCTCATCAAACTACTGTTTAATATACTGTTATTTCGGGGTATCGTCATACTGAAAGAATAAGAATAATCATACGTTTCTTGTAGGTAAACTACAGCTTATGTTCTCTTATATAAGGCTGTAAGCTTGTTTAGTTAGTTGAATCGTGTTATTAACATAAGCGAAATGAGCTAATGAATTAAAATTTCCTAGTTTTGTTTTTGTGTACTCCTTTAATCCCATCTCATTCTTGAGCTTGAGTTTCAAGATTTTTCTTTCCAAGCCAATTGGCGAATAAAATACTGTATCAGTGAAAAAAATCGAATTCGAGATAAAATGTCAGAACTTTTTCAATCTGTTTTGACAGAACACTTACAAATTTGTCTGTACCTACTCCGTGACACAAATAAAAACATACTGTGCGATTTAGAAGGCTATGAAAATGTGCAATGCAATTCATTTTACACTTTAAAAACAGATGACTGTTCACCCTCACTTAAAAAAAGGCGTCAATAAGGTTGACGTCTGGCAATGATATCAGTTTAGAAATCGGATTTTGTAATTAGCTGTTGATAGACAGCTAACTAGAGAGTTCTACTTTTTTGTATTCATGATGGGTTCTAGTTAGCTATTTGGCAAGTAACCTGGTAAATCTGACAGTCTGACGATGATTTAAATATAAATCGTCTCTGAATGAGAGAGTTTTATTCGTAAAACTTAATGTTAAACCATTGTTAAACACACATTTTTTCTGAACCAAAGTGTCTCCTGCCATACCCTATCGGAAGCTGTAGATATATCGAGCGCGAAGACTCGAGGAGCTCCATGACGCTCAATTGCTCTGCTCCACATATGTGTGATGTAGGCCAAAAGATCTACCATGGATCTATGCTTACGGAAGCCGATCATTGATGATATTGTTGTTGCCTTGGTACTTCAGAAGATGTAATGCACGTTAATGATAGTCTTCATAACCTTGGAGATGATGCAGACCACAGTCACAGGTATAGTTGCTGGACACTTTTCTGCCTTTCTGAGGGACGGGTTGGGAACACGCCTCACTGGTAGGACAAACTAAAGAGTTTGCAAAGAACTGGTGAGAGCTTCGCCGAGCAACGGTCTTAGACGATTGCTGGTATTTGGTCTGGACCAGTTGATTTTCTATTGTTCAACTTCTCAAGAATGCATTTTATATCCAATGCAGAGCAGAGTCGCGGGTCTATAGTTGCTGGGTATATTTTTCCTGCTCTTCTTAGGTATAGGTTGCCCTCGACCGATATTCACCAGTCCTCGCTGGTAGGAGAGCTTTAATAGCTTGCAAAGGACTATTGTAAGCTCTGCGGCGCAACGTCTCAAGAGAATTGTTGGTATTTGATCTGTGCCACTAGCTTTCCTAGAAGGACAGAGGCAATCAAAGTCAGAGTCAATAAAATCCAACGACTGGCTTGTGTTAGCACAACGAGCGCAGTGCGGACGACCCCATTGGGTGCCCTCGTAGCACTGCTAAATCTCCCTCCACTAGATCTTGTGATCAGGGGAGAGGCCAGGGCAACTGCATTCCGGCTATGGAGCCAAGGCAGTTGGGCTTTCATCAATCCGGGTAAAGGGCACTGTGCAATCCTCTAAGAGTTACAAAAGGAGACACCCATATTGCAAACAAGGAGTGACATAATTACACCCAAGTACCTTTTTGATTGCAAATTCATGGTGTAGTATCCAACAAGAGAGGAATGGATCACAGGAGGCCGACAGCTCTCCGAGAGAGGTGGGCAATTCTGGGACACGGATGGCTCACTGACCGAGGAGGGCTGTGGCTCCGGGGTCTTCGGGCCCAATACAAGACTCTCATTTCCTCTTGGGGGATACACCACTGTCTTCCAGGCTAAGATCTTTACAATTTTAGCGTCTGCAATTCGAATTCAGCAAAAGCAGGGGCCTAAGTTTCTGGTTGCGCTTCAACGTCACTCTAGCTCCGGTTAAACTAGGGTTTGTTTTTGGAGAGACATTTATCAACGTGAGGTATGTAGGCTTCCATACCTGATGTTAATACTTCTGTTATTTTTTAGCCACACGTAGACGGATCTCTGGAGTTGAAACAGCTCTCATTCCATGGAAACGACTGGTAACGTCTCACTTTGCTGATCCAGACTCTGCTCGTTTAATCATGTTGTTGATCTAGTGATGGCAATCCACAGAGGATTTATGTCGAATGTTCCTCGTGGAGCCAATATACTCACTGTAGATTGCTGATTTGTTGTGAGATACAGGTCTAGCACGCTAGCAAAGTCTTCATGGCGATTGAACTCTTATTGATGTATTGCGAACGTTCAAGTCGACGAAAAAAATATTTCTTAGTTCGAATCCTTCAGGTTTGAGGTCTTCCCCTCATTGACAAAATAGTCCTGGTTTGACATAAGCAGATATACTAAATCTTAGTCTTAATCGGGTGTATAGATCGCATCCGGGATATTTGAAGCAATTATCCATTACTGACGAGCCGACTTATCCGAGTCATTGTCATTGTCATTGTCCGAGACAATGCCAGAATGTGTGGCTTTTCTGTTTGCAGATATTGGTGGACAGAGATTATGTTTGAAGCAGACCTTGAACGTTTGTGAAGTCTTTCCTGAATATGTCTTGCGGCCTGTCGTCTGAGCGAAGTTGCTGCTGTGGGCGGCTGCTGTTATTAGCTTGTTGAGAAGCTGCAGCACATTTCGGTGAACGAGATGAGGTCTCACGGACCGCTCTGACAGGAAATGACGAATAGTCTTACGTCCACAATGATTACTTACACAAGCAGGGATGTTCGTTTTTTGTGAATACGTCTATAGACTAGTTGTGGTTAGTACTCAGTCAATCTAATTGAATCCTTTTTTCTGACATGCATTGATTTACGAGCAATAATTCAACAATTCTTCATGTACATAAGCTGCACATGATGAATTATTATAGCCGATAAATAATTCAATATTTCAGTACATAAAATCCCTGGCATAATTCAATTATGAAATATATCTTCATTAAATATAACTGTACCTAGACCTGAAAAACTAAGTATGTGTGTTTATATGTTTATAGTACAATCTAGTTAAGCCAGGAGTCATGTAATCTGAATGCAATGATTCTTCTGGACCATAACTGTGCACTCACGTTTACTGTTTTGTTTTAACTGTGTATGTCTATGTACGAATGTTAACACACTGTTCTATTTTGTTTGAAGTCAGAATATACACCTGTTCACTTACGAATTTACACTATCCGATTTACATTGATATATGTACCTGCAAGTGAAATTGTAATTGAATGTATCAAATAAATTGACTAACTACCTCACATTAATGAAGTCATTTCCAAAATCGGTATGAAAGCAAAATAACTTTCTGTCAATGTATTACTGATAAAAGGTGCAATGAGTTATATTCTTTATATTTTTATATCAGATTATACTTCCAGCCATAAAGGGGGTTGAACTTATAATGAGGAATGGTAAAATGGGTGAATAACAAGTTAGAAAGTTAGGAATATTTATGAACAAGTATTCGATTATCCATATAGACAATGTCGTAAGAAAAAGAAGTAGTTCCAAAAAAACAATTTAATGTGGATCTTAAATCATGTAAGCTCTGGGAAAGGAACAAAAATATTGAAAAAACTCCATTTAAATTCGGCTCTGAAATTTGCATTGCATAGGGAACTCTACACGAATCAATCTTTATGATCTAACTATGAACACTAACTTGTCATCTTGAAAGGATCTTTTACTTCCCACGCCAATAAACGCCGACGTATTGTAATAGTGTTTTCTAGATGTTTCATTATTTGCAATTGCTGTAGACTTTTACCATGATACATACGACTTAATGGCATTATATATTTTCCAAAAATTTCGAATGTTTCAAAAACCGTAAAGCATATATATTTCATTTAGAAGTTATTCTCCATTTTAGGGCATAATTTATCTTTCTTAAAGGAGCTAATTTGTTTAATCTCTGTTTCAGACATTTTTAAAGAATACTGCATTTCAACTGAATAGGGATAATAAATAATGGCAAAAGTGCTATTTGTAGTTTATTGTATATTTTGAACGTATTTTAGAGTTGCTGATATCTTTTCGAAAGTTTATGTTGTTGGTTGAAAATTATAAATAAATTAATAAATTATTCAGAATTATTACAAAATATTGTTGATCGCTAACCTTGGGAGAACGACACACACTGATATCTTCTATATAAATTTTTATCCAACAAAATGTGGTTTGAATGAACCAATAACGTATATTGTTAGATTCATTATGAAATTATATCTGGTGTAGGTAAATTTGGTTCTTCTGTTAATGGTTTAAAACATAGTAGTATAAGGAATATTTGATTGTAATACCAGTATGATATACTGTCAATTATTCAAATATACCTGTTTGTCAGTAATAAATAAATAAATACATGTTAGATGCTTTAATGTCAATCTCATGTTATTAAAATTGAAAAAATGCTTTGCCTGCACACTGTTTTGGATGGGAATACAAATCAGAAAAATATCACAATACTTCCCAAGCCAATAGAGAATAACCTTATCAACAATTAATTTTAATGTGGTGTTACTGTTTACACATAAGTAAGTATTTACTTTGTACGTCGACTATATTCTAAAACAGTTCAATGGCACTGGATAGCAAGAGCGGCGGATTAACTGAAGCTGTACATAATACGCAATACGGAGTTGGTGCTCAGCCAGATAGGTAGAAATATACCGAAACTGCCATTCGCGTTTCCTTTTGTCTCACAGGATACGACCTAAACGTGATGAAAATGCTCATTGTTCTTAACCAACACGCGTTTCATAACTCTTTTCATTGGATACGATGCCGTTGGTCTTTGCCACGCCGCATCGCGTCCGTGCCGCTGAAGGAAGTTACATCTATTTCATGTATCAAAGATCATTTTACTTCTAAGGTATATCCGAGAGAACTATAACTATAAAAATCAATCATATCGTTGCCTAACCAAAATACATGTATGATTTATTTTCAATAGCTGTGGAATAAGGTTTAAGACATATTTGGGGATTGTTAATATATTTCTGATCCATTGTTAGTACAGCTAGTTACAGTATAGCGTTAATCTACTTGACATGATTTTTTTAGGGGCTAATTTGTTCCACTTTTGTTTCAACAACTACCACTACTACCGTCTAATAACTAGGAAGGATCATAAATGATTTTGAGGCCGCTATATATCCTCCAAAAGTGGGAGTCAAGTAGGTTAGCTCTGTAAAACGTTATTCCGGGGATACATTACCCTTAATAATTCAATTAATACTTTTTATGCTGATAAGTTAGTAAAAACAATAATCCGTTTCAATGAAGTTTTGATAATGGTTATCTACCATGGCAAAAAAAATCTTGGTGAGAATTTTTCCAGAAAATTCAGTGCAATATACTTGCACATGAAAGCTAAATAGGAAAACTGTACAAGTGTAATAGAATCCGAATTGGAAAGATAATGTTTACATAAGTGTACAAAAAATATAGTTTTATGAGATTAATTATCAGCATTATTCAAAAGTATGATTTCGGACTTCCATTGTCTGTGAAATTTTGAGTATCACGACGTTTCGATTGATATGCTATCTTCAATCGTCTTCAGGTGAACTGACGATTGAAGATAGCATATCAATCGAAACGTCGTGATACTCAAAAATTTATAGACAATGGAAGTCCGAAATCATACTTTTGAAAAATCCACCTTGTCTACAAGTTTCAAACAACAATCAGCATTATCATTGAATCTAATGAATTCGGACTACAAAACCCATGTGTTGCCATAAAATTGTAAAGAATTATGAACAAATTTAAAATCAAAATCTTTATTTCTGGGGTCATACCATTACATTGGAACTTCAGAGTTGACATACTTAACACAATATTTTTTAATACCTTGATTGGTAATATATAAATAGCTTCGCTTCAATTCTAGTCAGATCTAGTATTGTTTATATTAAAGATTATAAGACGGCTATGCTTGGCTGTAAATACTACCTAATCAATATCGATTCTTCATTATTGTCTACAAAGAGTGAAGATGGACGGAATCCCATTACTAATCTTCCATCAAGCTTCTGGGAATTAACAACAATATCATGTAACAGCTATTGCTACTATACAAGGCTCAGATCAGATCATCGCATGTGTTTAAATGCGCTCCAAAGCACTTTCTGAAGCTTCTGGACACAATCCAAATGACCTCCACAGTCTGAAACATCGAAGAAGGGTAGCTGATCTATCCCTATTTTATAGATATTACCATGGCAGCTGTTCGAAATATTTTAATTAAATATTTTTTCATTCATTTATGATCAGGAATGCTCATCATACCTTGATAATTTTTTTAGAAGAAGTATAATTGACAGAGATTTATTAGTTGAGTATCCCGTGGTAAGGCATTTTTCTAATAGTATCAGACAGCACCATCATCATGATCTTATTACAATTTAAAGCTACAAATTGCTATAATTTACCTGTTAATTTTCTCTTGCTAAATGCCGCATAACTTACCTGTACGTTATAATAATACCCAGTTTAACCAGGCGGATTAAACTTATTCTGTACTATAGGGGTTGCCAGTTATCTGGGATGGATTGAAAATAGTCGATGTTTTCACAGAATGACAAAAAGCTATGATAGTTTTTAGCATTTTTCCTTCACTAATGGCAACCAAATTTCAAAGAATCCAGTCACTAACGTTTCGGATGCTTTAGCAAAATACAGAACCATGAGAAATGTAATTATGAAAGCCAGAACGATATTGGAATTAATTTATTGTCTTCAGCATAATAATGTTTTGTTATTGAATTGAACTTTAATTTCAATAGCTTCTGGAACCATCGTTTTACTTCAGAATCATTTCAAGGTAGGCAGTTTATAAGAGCCGTCCCATTAGAAATAGCCAAATATTGAAAACGGATTTGTGCAGGAAATAACAGTTACTGATGTTTTAGCTGCCTTGATAAAAATTATACAAGTATCGAATCATTTGGATGGACATTAATGTCAAACAAATTCATTACATCAACCTCAACCAAATATACAAGGTTACCGTAGAGTTAGGAATAGGTTCTGGCTTATTATTTCTTAATTAATTAATTTAACAAAGAGATGCAGCATCAATTAGATTTCTCTGTCCAACAGTGGTTGATGCAAAAATTTGTGCAATCGTCGACTACTCCAAATGATACTTAAGATTTCTGATTCTCCCAGCGTCGTTGGTGATAATCTAAGCCTATTTTCAGATAGATTCAACATTTATATACTAAGTTCTATTTTTCATTTGAATTTTTGCAATATTCAAAAATTTGCTACAAGTGAAACATGGCAACAATGCTTACAACAGCTTTTCTTCAATCGGCATGCCGCAATAATTTCCCAGTTGACTGATAACCATCCTCCAGGGATCCCATCAATTATAATATTTAAAATAGTTTACACAATTACTCTAGCCGCAGCAATAGCAGCGCAGCGGGTATAATCTAGGAGGCCGAGGCTGTACACATACGCGGTTTATCTGAAATTGCATCGAATAACTTTATCGTTCTACGTTCCTCATCGACTTGCGGACAGGTGGGATACATTGCTGAATATACCACAAATGCGTAGATACTCTAATAAAAGACGTTGAATAATGACCTCATGTTTGTTGATTGCCTATTTTCCACATATTAATCATTAGCTCAAAACATCAGTTCGGCTTGAACAATTCTTGTAATTTCATTCTTTCAGAAAATGAACAGGCTTGGAAATCCCCAGAAAAACTGTTATAATTCACTCAATCGTATGTGGTTTCAATTAAATTACAGTAGATAATTTTGATCAACACCAATAGAAGATATGCACTGAAAGAAGAACAGAATATGGGTGATTGCTATTATTGTTGTTTTCCATTATCGACTACTGGCTTCATCTTCAGATCAGCTCGATGGTACTGAATGATTGTACTGTCATAGAAATTACATATACATACATTTTCAAATCCATACGATGTTGAGATATTAGGCTAGTACACTACCCAGATTTAAATGCATACCTAGTTGCATACAAATAAGTCAACGAAAAAATGATGAAAAGGATTGTGGGATGACCTATTAATTCATAAACGGATCAGTAGGTATCGGTATTGGGATTCAGAATCATATTATAAAATACTGAGCTAGTTAATCATCCTAAACAAATACCTAGGTAATAAGGGATAACGAGGATTCCATACATAGCTTGGATTCAGATGCATATATTCTGTTTGCAAGATTAAATTAATGACTTGCTTCCTTTTCAACCGACAGACCTCCAAAGTTCTCATTATTAAATGCATCTCGCCATCAAGCCATTTTGCATTGGTCTTAGAAATGCGCTGAAGGTATTCCAACATCTGTAATACACGGATTCACTGTTATTACACACGTGATTGCATAACAGTTATGAGATTGTATGAGATAGTATTCCATTTGTTAATTGGACATCTCGGCATTATTCCGTATCTCTATATGAAAACGATATACCAGTAAATAATAAATTAAAAGTACAAGCTTTCATTTGAATGCGCTAAATAGAATGGCATAAACTTCTCCTTTAAAACGTTTATTATCAACTTATAATGCCATTACACAATTTCTATGATATAAAATCTTGTCGCGAGATTCAAGTACTAGTATTTACTAATTTTAAAAATAAAAATCAATCAGAATAAGTTATTTCATTTACTTGTTTATCTACACAGGTAAATCTCGAGAGTGGCTTTTATATCATATAAATTGTGTAAAGACGTTATAAGTTGATAGTAAAAGTTCATTTTATTCTTTTTTGCGCATTTAAATAAAAGCTTGTTCTTAAAAAACTTTTTCACATTTAATTTATTTTTTACATTTTAGTTATAGCTGGACAGGTCTGCAAAAACCTCAATACACGAAGATTTCAGACGGTTTGGAGCAATGAAGTTTATAATCATATTTTCTTATTCTCATTCGTTGGAAAATTCAAGTGTACTAAAGTGGGGATCGTGGTAGAAAAATTATTGGACTAATCCATCGGTCAAGGCATTCAGTGTCTAGGTATTTTAGGATCTGCAATCCAGAATTCGCTGGACAATTGTCATATTGACTCCAGTTCTCGCTTCAATATTTTACTCGTAGGTTCAGTAAGATACCCTCAAGGAATTCCGAAATTCAAATAAAATAGACACTAAGGATACCTGCTCATACCACACCAGACCAAGCAAGAGGACTATTATCATACATAAAATATCGTTATGAATATTAAAAGTCCTCTGGTGGCCACAAAAATCATTAACATATAAAATGTTTCAAAAGTTTTAGGGAACGTATCGGCGTTCTGGACCCCAACATACCTTTTGAGTTCAAGCATGGATAACTTGAACACCCTGTATTAATATCATTCAACATTTTCTCACCTGATGTACATATTTGTAGTATAACCAGTGGGCATCTTATACTCAGTGAAATTGTACCTGATGGAGATACACTTCACCTTGCATGTGCAGTGTGTAACAGTGCACTCAGTAACCTGACACGTTTGACATGTGAAACTCATCTGAACAACATACGCATGCTTTGGATATTTGGATTCCTGCAACTGACTCCTTCTGTTACTAAGCGCCATCTATTACTCATACCCTAGTCGGCTATGCACATAACTGTTTTGTACTATACAAATGCGAAGGATTATTTGAATTGCCAAAATTGTATTTTTATGACTATATTTTTGTATATTGTAGATATGTATTTTCTTAAAAATAATTTGCTCAAATCATTAGCAGTCGAAAAAAGATTGCACTCAACATTTTATGCATAATTATCAAGTATTTGCTAGTGAAGGAATATTTTGCGACACTCAAAATATGTTTAACCATGTCTTCATTTCTCTCAACTTAAATTCATTTTCAATAAAAAGTTTGTCATTCAAAATTTGAGGGTGGGGAAATCCAACTTTCTGTGATCATAATACTTCTCTTACGTATGCGTAGGAAGTAGAAACTGGGATTTCGGCGAAGTGAAAAATAAATACAGAAGTGGGTAGAAACAATACGTAGTATTTATTGTACAGCGGCATAAATTCGTTGCACAGTCTGTGGTACAGTGTAGCTATGCCCGGTACAGCACGCCGGATGCGATGTTGTCAAGTCTCATGATTTTGCATCAAACCTCAGTATTTCGAAAAAAATTTCACGCTCATGCTTTATTAACGGAATTCCATGCTTTTTTAGATGTTTCTTGAAGCGCAGATATGAGGAAAGAAAAAAAACAGTTTTTTCGGTCCTTGAATTTTTTAATTTGGCAGCAAGTAAGAGTGTGGTGGACTATAAGGATTAATTTTTGATTTTTTCCATTCTGGCATCACGTTCAGTCTATGGACAAACGACAACAGAAAGCAACTTGACGGAAACGAAAAGAAAAGCTATTTATTTTTTATGATACGGGAAAAGACAAGTAGCGTTGCTATGAATTATAATACGACTCTACACACCACGAAATGGCCGAGTATCCACGTCCACCATGACAAATGAAAAGTAAGAATTGGATGAATTATTCTTCCTGTTCGCAAAGTTGATGATTTTTTTCTTGACTTACTGAATGCACTAATTCAGAAATCAGAACCTCAAAAAAATTGGAGTAATTTTTTCTCTTGGGGACACACAAAACCGAAGATGGGCGATATATTGACAGTATGTGTTGTTGCTAACACCAATTTCCAAAATTATATACGTTATATACGTTAAGTTAACCTATACCGATGGAAATTGATATAATTATATCGTCGTGATGTAGGCAATATAAAATGTTCAGAAAACGTATTATCACGAACTTGAAAAATTTTGCGATCACAATACTTACCTTGCTTATACGTCAGATATAAATATTTGAACCAAAGATGCTCATATTTGGAGGATCACGGAAAGTGAAAATTGTATAATGAGCTGGTTTGTAAACTATGGCAAGTAATTATAAATGCTTAATTTCCTCGTTGTCTGTTTGGTTGCGATGTCCATATTTTTTAAACTTTTTGCAGACAATTGCGAGCACAATGAACATGATATATTGACGCTTTTATAAC
The DNA here is from genome assembly GCA_949316355.1 of Bruchidius siliquastri. Lineage (NCBI taxonomy): Eukaryota > Metazoa > Arthropoda > Insecta > Coleoptera > Chrysomelidae > Bruchidius > Bruchidius siliquastri. The sequence goes on along the minus strand of OX438532.1, from coordinate 22,984,218 downwards.
AGTTTGTGTAGAGGAAATATCAAATCTGGTTGTATTTCCTGACCTGACTACAGGAAACAGGGGCGTAGCTATGACAGAGCCAACCGCGCTAGTGTTGCGGGACTCTTGAAGAGATCTCATGCTCATGCTGGAAATAATTGACGAAACAAGCTTTTTGAATGAACTAATATAGGTGACTTAGGATGACCCAAACATTGTTTGCACCAGTGCCTTATGGCAGTAAATACACCGCTCGATTGAAATATATCTTGATAGCATTTGATCTTGCTTGCTTTTGCGACATTTTGTTAGGCTTACAATTTATACTTTTTGAACGGAATGGACAATTTTCTGTTGTATCGAGGACTAAAAGTATTTATTTTACGTCAAGCAATCCTGACGTTCACTCTCTGTGCTATGACAACAATTATTCGTCTTACCAAACGTCATCTGAAAATAATCGACCTACATGCTCAGACACGCGAACAAGAAAATCAACTGAGAAGTGTCATTTACCAGCATCGCAGCAACGGGATATCCTCATATCAATTACCCGCATTCAATAGTTTTTCTTCGGATATGCACAAACATACGATTCAGATATGAATCTCAAGAATGCTAGTTGCATGCTCGCTGTGCGAAAAACGACAGACGGTGAAGGGGTTCATAATGAATGAACCTATTAATAGATTAATTGCATTTATTAAACGCAATATAAATATGTCTCCACATCCCTGCTTGGCTTTATGTTTCCCTTTTCATTCGCAGCTTCGTTCGCTCGACTCATTTATAAAACTAAGTGTACAGCGCGACGAATGCATAGCAAATCACCAGAGCAGGGGCATTCCTCCTCAGGTCGAATTTCAATTGTCCTGAAGATGTTTGCGTTTCACAAAGTTTCGTATGGTATGGTACATCTTACACTTAACAATTTTGTCGCTATTTTCACTAGATCAATAGGCGTAATGATTTTTTTATTTCTACTACGATCTCCAAGGTTAAACTTGTCGTTGAAAATTATTGTTCAATGATATTTGAAAGTCTTTACATATTCATTGATTAAAAAATTCAGATAGTTGTCAAAAAATAGTTGTCTTGATTTTTCCAGTCTTCAAAGTCATCAAGGATTTTTAAGGGCACCTCAAATGAAAGTGTCCTTCATAACTTTTGAAATTTATATTATATTTATATGAATCATGGGGTCTCAATCAGTCTAAGTTTTCGATTTTCGAAGCCGCGTGAACTAGTGCGTGCGTATATATAAGCAAAATATAATATGTCATAAAACCTCAAATATTATATCTCCGGTTTGAGATTTTTCACGATTACAATACTTGTAATACACAAAGATAAATGAGCAGAGATTTCTATGGCACTTGTATACTATTTGTGGATATTTATTTCACGATTCGCTTCAAAGTGATATTTCATCGATCCATAGAATTGAAAAATAACCCAGAGTAGAACCTATGTATATCTATGAACTAACGCTTAATAATAATAATAATAATAATAATAATAATAATACTTTATTGTCCAACAGAAAAATCCAATTATGGGACAATGCAATACACAAGCAATAAACAAACATAGTCTTAGTACTAGAGAGAAAAAATGTAACATTCACGCATAACCATGCCGTACTTAATTGATATGAAAATAGCATATATTATTTGAGATGTATAGATTAATTGCCTATAGTTCTGAATAGAAACTATGAGTTAGATAGAAGTGCTCACTAGACTTAATCATTATATTTCTAATTGCACTGAGATGTATATCACAGGAATCTGAGATCAAATTAAAACATGAACACATAAAATGTATAGGGGACCTCGTTAACACATTAGTTCTTGGCATACTCTGATAAAATGTAGGGCATCTTCGTGAGTTCAGTTTAGGCACATAAGAAAGTTGATATACTTCAGGTTTTCACGGAAATGAAAGACAGAAATCAAAATAGTTTTCATTTCCTGCTGACGAGGATTTTTGCAGTCGTAGAAATATCCGAAATATCGATTCGCAAAAAAATTGAGATGATGGACATGAATTCGGTAACTTATAGTAAAACCCAGAACCTGTGACATTCTTTGTATAAAAATACTACACCGGCTTATTCAGTTTCAGAAGGATCCATTTTAGATATACGAGGCTAGAACGTAGATATAAATAATAAGTCTATTTGTGGATAATGCTTTTCAAATCCCTATCCTCTATTCCGAGTTTGAAACAAAAAAGCGGAAGCGTCAAGGGTGACACATATAAAAGTGAAGTGTTTGTAAAAGGAAGCAATAACTCGTAACTGGATACAAGAGGGATATAAAAAACTTATATACATTCTCTTATCCGCTATACGGGAGGTGCTCAATAATTATCACGAGATTCTCATTGTTCGTATTGATAGACTCCGTATTCACTTTGTACAGGATGGTTAAAGACAGCTGATCGTTAATTTGCAACACCGCTTCGGGACTCCAATCCAAGGATAGTAGTCAGTATTTCAAGCTCTACTAGGATTTGCATCACCTGATAAAGCTACTGAGCTACAAGCCTTATCTATAATTTTTGATGAAGAATATTCGAAGTCTGGTCTCAAAGGTTGTGGTGCAATCAAGTTTAGAGAGAAACCACATTTGAAACACTCTGGGTCCTTGAAATATGTAACAAAAACTTTTTTCTCAATCATCTATAATTGAAAGGTCGTTTTTGACTATGAAAAGAAGTGACAGCTTGAAAGTTAAAATGTATGTCAACTGAAAAATTAGAAACAAATGTAAGTACACTATAAGGTTTAAAGTAGTACTGTAGTAGTACTGTAATTTAAAACTTTGTAGTAGCAAGTAATAAATATACTGCTTATACACATTTCAATAGGGACCAAAAAGGAACCCGTAACCGCAAAAATGAGGTTCCGACACTTCATAATGTTTGTATCTAATGAGTTTTATAATGACGTCAAAAAAGGACTTGATTGAAACTTGACCTGAAAAACTTGAAAACGTTCAGTTTTGTTAATGTTTATGTTTTATGCGCAAACTTAAAAGAATATGCAGCATAACCTGCTAAAGTACCGATATCGCTGCAGCAGTTACTGAGATTACGCGGTGACAAAAACTGCAATAGATGCCGACGAGTTTCGCAATGTAAACATTATACATTCAAAAAATTTCTCTTTCGCGAAAGTAAGAATTGTTTAGATTTTCTATACATACACTATAATCAGGGCGAAGTCCGTACCGAGGGGGGCACATGAACCCCCCCCTGAATTCCTCGGTATGGGCCTGATCACAGCCCTACACTTCTTTGAAACGTTCCATGAAAGCCGATATCTTCAATATCCAGATGTTGGGTCTTCAAATACCGGAACAAATTAAATACTACAAAAGCAGAGAGCTTTTAGGCACTATGAAGTACAACTGTACATCTGGTAAAGATAAATAATTCTGTTGGCATTCATGGATATCAGCTGATGTGAGTGTGCTAGAGTGACAAGATTTATGGTCATAAGACATGTTTAAAGATTGGATTTTTAACTTTATTTTCTTCTTTCTTGTAAGGGTCAACCAGATATCTAATCGACAAAGATACAAGGGGTTACCCTTATATATATATGATATCTGTTGTCAGAAGAAGTCATATAAAAATCCATATAAATCTAGATGGAATTCCAAAAAAAAAATATGTTCAATTATGATTCCGAATAAACCTATATTAGATAAACATGTTTGTTCATTTGCTTTGTTTTTACAAGGTTTTTTTAACTTGCAATGTATGTAATTAACTATGTTTGTTTGGTGGAATCTTGCAACTCAATTTTGAGGCAGATATCTTCAACCGATTGAGCTGAAATTTTGTAAGCACGTTTAGTTTGGATGACAATGCATGGTCATTTTAAATCCTACATAGTGGAACACCTAAGACGAAAGATCAGTTATTTTTAATGCACTCCTACAATATGGGTATCAAATGGAAGGTCTTGCTGAGAATAATTCGAAAAATAAAGTTACGTCACTCTAAATTCAATATGGTGGACTTCTAAAAATGGCGGACTGAGTTTTTTAGCTTTCCTATTTCCCACAATATGGGTATCAACTGAAAGGACTTGCTAAGAATACGAATAAGAGTAAAAAAAGGACGGTGATCATGACCTGTCCAGGGATAGGTAACTAAAAAGTAAATAATCAATTAAAATTGAAAAAACTTTCTTTGAAAACAAGCTTTTATTTGAATTCAATAAAAATAATAAAATAAACTTTATTTTAAAAACTTTTATTATCAATTTATTATTAAGTCATTACATTTTTGATATGATATAAAAGCTTGTCGCGAGATTCACCTGTGTAGATGAACAAGTGAATTAAATAACTTAATCTGATTGATTTTATTTTTTTAAATCTTCAAACAATAAATACGAGTACTTGAATCTCGTGACAAGCTTTTATATCATATAAATTTAAATTGTGTAATGACCTTATAAGTTGATAATAAAGACTTTAAAGTGAAGTTTATTATATTATTTTCAAATGAAAGCTTGTTTTTAAAAACAAAATTTTTCCTTTAATTTATTTTAGCTTATGACAACTATGCCATGATAAAAAAATATCATAATATTGAACTAATATATCTTATGCATACATATATTAGGGCGCTTTGCGTTTTGATTCTACTTTGTTGCTGCCACCGTCCACAATGGATGATGTTTACCATTCCAAATGGGAAACAAGCTGCTTGGCGACGCCATATCTGTTGACGATAGCATCATAAACATGTTAACATTTTGTGTACCGTCTGTGCGTAATATATACCAACTCTAGATTGGAATTTGGCTTCCTAATTCACAACTCATATTGCAGCTCCAACGCTCAAAGACAGCAAGCCCACAAATCAAACGATGCTTGCCGCCCGCTGTAATTTTAATAGTTCAGTATCTGATTACAGATTGCATCTGAACAAACATTTCGCAAATGAGTTGCCTAACTAAATTTAGTCATTACTATCCCTAATCTAGTACGATTTTTATATTGCTTATTTTTACATATTAACTATTGAAGCATCTCGATAGCCCAGTGATAGAGGCTTGGTATCTTGATCAGGCGCCACTTTCTTTTCTACCTTTTGATAACTGAATAGGAATGCAAAAACTTGTCCTATTCAATTCCAATGGCAATATTTTGTGATAGTATCTACCACTTTCTAATTTATATTGTACATTGATTAAACATCTCAGACATCAGTCATTCGGAAGCAAAATATTCTCACAAAATTCAGAGGAAATTAGTATAAATCGCCTAACCTAGAATCCATTACTCTATCACTAGGCCACATAGCTTCATATTCTTCTTGATGATGCTTTGATCATACAAAAAATTAATAACTGAAATACAGATTGTTTGGACCATTTTTTTACAGGAAACCCATTTGTTAACCATACGTTTATATCTTATATTTCATTATAAATACCTCTCTTATGGTTATCAGATGGATTAAGGTTGATGTAGGTCATGTACGGCAATGCAAGGCTACTCCACACTGCTAATGCTCATCCTTATGAATAAAAAATGTGGAGTTCTTAAAACCGAGGTGAAGGACATCCCAACGAATATAGAATTGCAAATACTGGAAAAGTAAATGAATAATCTAAAAACGATTATGCTCAAGTTAAGTATCGACACAAGCGAAGCGATGACGGTTACTGAAGTAATAATCTAGCTATGTATATGAGTAGAGAATATAAACAAATACCACTTAACCCTAAAATGGTACAATACCACCATGAGAAAATGTTCTTAACATCAGTCTAAATAGTGAACGGATATAATACAAAGTATGTTCAGTCTATATTATAGGAGTGAGTGGTTCCTTAACCCGCTTGAAGTTTACTCTCAATAAAATGTAACACGTATACACAAAACTAAACATTTTTTTACACTCACCAAACCACTTTTTCGCTACCTTAGCAACATTTACAAAAAATGTTTAGACGAGTTTCGAAATTGTGTGATTCTGTTATTCAACTACGTGAAGTGATGAAAAACGATATTAAAAAATACTATAACATCTCAAACAAAATGTATCCAGAGTGGCATCCTAGCTGCCAACAAGAATTAGTTATTCGCATAGAAAATAATACTATTTTACGTCCAGAGTAATATTAAACCGTATTTTTCTGTTTCAGGATTCAAGAAGTGGATTTAGAGATGCCAGACGTTTTTCTTGTAGTCACATAAATAGTACAAGAAATCCAGTTCAGAGGATAGCAGAAATACCAGTAGAAAATATTGTAAACCAATCTAAAATAGAAACTTTACAATGGCAAATAAAAGAGGTAAGCAATTCGCTCATTTCTAGATTTCCTAATGGTTAGTATTAAGTTATTTATAAGATGATAGCCCTAGTATACAGGAATAGTGCGAATACTTGAAACTATTTTTTCCCTAGTCGACCTTCATGTATCTTGTTATCAGTTTATCCTGAAATATCTTTATGATTTGAGCATCCCTGTCAGTAGCCTTTATATTCCAACCTGACAATACAAATCGTACTCATTTACGGCAAAATTGAAAAATCCCGCCTGAAAAAAATTTAATCAGTGTTTAATGCTATATAACTTCTCTTCAATAAATTTTTATGATTTTTTGTTGAAAAATGGTCAAGCCTGAAAATAACTGCTTGTGATGATCTAACTGCTCACTGCATTTTTTTTTTATGATGGTCACGTTCAAGAAGCATATATGGCGATACGAGTACTGTATGTGATAGAAGTCGGTGAAGTAAATATATTTTGCCCGGCATCGATTCTCCGATTTGGTGGACCCATAAATAGGCCTTACATAATGCGCGTAACATATTGCCTATGTTATCAAAACGGTTTCCAAAAGATAGCACGAGACACTGATTCGAGATTTTCAAATACCTCATAGAAATATAGTTTAGATGAAATCTTTTTGTGCCAATTAAAAAATATCACATCGATGAAGACTGGGCATTTAAAGTAGCACACACTAATTTTGATAACCAATGCTGTGTTGACGTTGGTCCATTTTCTGATTCTATCTGCGCCTTAGTGAACGGGCACTATCGGTCAGCAATCGTTTTTCATGTGTACAATTTTCACGTAGTTTATGGATTCATAATATCTTTTGAGAAACTTTGGACTATCTGTGGAAATGAAAATCCTCCTTCCATGTAACATCTATTAAAAAGACATTGAAAAACACTTGTTTGTGAACCAGTTTCGCGTTCTTTTCAACGGTGAATAAAAATTGCGCAGCAATATCAATGGTAAGCGTTTTATTTGCATACAAACGCGTGCATCCGGTTGGAAACAGAAACCATCGGGCACTTTTTACCTTGAAAGTATTTCTGTTTTCATCGAATTCAGCTTTATCATAATCAGCGGAACAGTAATCCGAATATTGTTTGTTCTTTGTCGGCCCAAACTTAATGGAACATACCTGTTTTTGAGCATTGTTCAAATATTTTCAAGTACACTGTCTGCAATATATCAAGCGTAGAAAACGCTCCTCTCATGAAATTTTATTTTATTTGTACTAAAAAAATATATTTTTCGAATATTTTTTTAATTTTTTTTTAAACTATATCTTTACGGCTCTGCTTTACAAACTGTGCCATACCGTATTTTTACAATTAATTATGAAAAAACTATTGTTTACATGTTTATTCATATTGATCTTAAAATGCTGTAAACTGTCACTATCAGGGAATAAACTCCCCGGCAGGTCTTTCCACAGTGCTGAATTCCAAAAGAATGACTTTTAGAAGGAGCTCGATTGAGGTGTTGGAAGTTCGACCTGGTAATGATGAGCACGTTAGGCTTCGTACTGTCATAATACAAATTACTTTCGATGATATTATCCTTGACACTCCAATAGATGATTTTCCATGGTAGAATTTAGAGAATCAGCCACCTCTGTTCGATGCTACAGTACTATGGAGATCTTTTATAATATTAGGCGCATCCCTGTATTTTTTTTCTGGATTGAGTCTAAAAATTTCAGGGGGCGCTTCGGAATACATCCCCACACATACAAGGTAGAAGCAGTATTCCAATGATAGTCTGATCTGAGATTTTTAGAGTAGTAGTAGCTTTTTCGGTAAATCATTTCTGCAGCGCCAATAAATGTTACCCTCCGAAGCTCAATTGAAGATAACTGGAGCACTGCGCGTCCCTCCATCTGGAGGCTGGAAAATATATGTTGTCATCTGCAATGCTGTGGATTGGGTTGGACTTTATTGTCTATAATTCGTTGATATGCAACAAAAAGAGTGTTTTAAGATTAACAGATCCATGGGTAACGCCGGCGTTGATAGTAGATACATTAAAAACAAAGCATACCCATCCTCGACCACCACAAATATGGATCGAACCTCGAGGAAACTATTCAAGCATTGGCATAGACCCTGTGGCGGCACATAGACAGTAAGCTTGACCGGTAATGCCTCCTACCACAACTTGAGGAAGCTTTCTATATACCGAGTTCTATAGGCTTTTGATGTTATCTTCATTACATAAATGATAAAATTGTCGAAACGTGATTTTTGTTTTTTTTTGTAACGCATTAGTGTGTTTGATGGCACAAGCATTATAAGCCATGTTTTCGACAAAACATCATTAATTTTGATCCTAAATTTCCTGTCATAAGTAAGATGTCAAAATGCCCTGTTGCTTTAACTCATAGGGAGATCCTGGTGCTACACCTTAACAATCATCTTTAAGGCATCCAAGAGCAAAATGCCAGTATTTTTGTGAATCTCCTGGTTACACTGTAACTCCGTTCTATGCCAAGTTGCACGTCCGGAAACAGAACCAGCTTTAACGGAGGTCGATAGCAGACTGATAGGGAGATCATCCTGAGGAAATATCGAACCCACCTTCCACATCTATACTTTTGTCTCGGAGAGCTTGATCAAACTATTGTTTTTTGGTAACATCTCTGAGTCCGAACAATTCCAAACATTAATTTTGATAAATTCAGACTATTGATGCTTATAAGGCAATTCATTATCAGTTGCAAGGACCTGACTGCTGTTACCAGGTCCATGTTATGGGCAGTCGAAAGTTAGCTCGAAATAGCAAGGTCAGCTAAGCTGTCCTCTTTAGCAGGGTCCGCGCATGACTGCTCGCCTTTTTACGATGACCTGTAGATTTATCATAGTAAATATACTGGAACTGGGTAATCTCCAGGGTGTCCTCACTACAGTTCGTATATCTGCGCACCTTGTGTGCTGGTTTAGAGCACAGAGGTGTCATTTCGTTCTGGGCAAATCCATGACATTAAGACAGTACAATCTAGTACGACTGTATACCTCTGGCAGCGGTTACACTTCCCTGTGAATCGGGAGTTCATCTTAACTTTGACTTTAATAAACAGCCCCAGCAGTTCGTGTTGATTTTACAGTAGCTGGAATTTTTCTTTCTTAGCCAGGAAGACCACTGCCAAAAGAATTGTTATGCTTCCGATGTACTGATATAACACGTCTATTCGAGTTCCTCTTTGATTCCATGCTTAGTAGTTGATGCTGAGATCCTTCTGCTGACAGCGTTGATGTTATACTTAGAGGACAGAGGAAACGTATCATGAGTTACTGTTTCCTCTTTAAATTGACGGATTACCTTTTAGTATGAGAGCCACTGTACGTCATCGCGGATTGGAATAAAAATTACACACCCGCTTATTATGCGTATAGGGCATTACGGAACTCCCAAGTTTGCCAGGAAAATCCTGTGCAAAAGTGCATCAACTAATTATTGAAATATCAAAAAATCCTGCAATTTAACATGATGTGGGATTGAATAAAAAATAACATAAGCTTGCAGGGGACGAAGAGCACTTCAAACAAATCTAAGTATGCCCAGGATTTCCTTTTGGAGGGGGCCCGCATTTTCAAAAGTGATAATATTGATAATTCTTAATGCTGCAATGAGATCAACGGTAGCGGCTAAGAAAAGATCACTATGTATGTAAATCATCCAAAACAGGCATCTCGAATGTCAAGATAATCAGAAATTTGGTTATGGAAAATTCGAGATAAGCATTTTTGTATATATTGGAGCATCGAACAGTGACAGCAGTCAGTCAGTCTTCAAACTAGAAATCGCGGACATACATTTTTCATAGGATTTTCCTAGTAGGCTTGAAGGTTCCATAATCCCTTATAAGCATACTAAACGCCTGTATAATTCTTATTTAAATTCGCGATGACGTAAGGTCGAGTGTCACTGGCTCTAAGACTAATACGAAAATAAGATTATGTTTATGATGGAATACAAAACGTATGCCGGCATAAACAGTTACTGCACGTTTCGTCTTAAGATGAATGATGCAGGGATGTCATTTCATCGCATGCCTTAGTTCAACAAATGTGAGATACACTTGATTAGGTGGTGACGTTGGGTATTGATGCTGGCTAGGATGGCGAAGAAGCAGTGTTGCTGCCAATCAATTGAGCAAGTATGAGCATGCCGTAGGTATACCATTATGTTTCAGGAGAGGCGCATGAGTCTCCATTGACTGGAGGGCGCAGAAGCTGTAAGAGGAACTAACACAGGCGCAGACGGTCATCACCACTCGATATGTCCTGGCCAGTTTCAGAACTATCTGTTCCCTAACTATGGGCGATTATTCTCCCGCAGAAGCCACTTTATTTCCGTACTCTCAAATTTTGATTTTTGATTATTTGCAATAAAGATATCAAAGTGCTTGACTTCAAGTTACAATAATTATGCTTTAAAAAACCATATGCTCTCACTTGGTGAAACACATCTATCTGCAGGAATGATTATGTGAATGTTACACGTATCACAAATAAAAATTAATCAAACCTGTGATGGTTTTCATATCTATCACATTATAACGGGTCAACATTTTTGTGATACTTTGTGTAAGATTTGAATTGTTTGTGATTATCAGGTAAATCATTTGTAACGCATTTTCATGTGCCAAAAATATTCGTGATTGTGCAAATTTACCTAGGTAATAATATCCTTAAACAGTGAAATGCCACTAGAACAATCTTTAGTTGTTTTTATGTCAATATATTGATCGACTGATGACTATATTATGAGAATAATATTGTTCAATAGAATATTAAGGACTGATACTCAGCCAATTATCATTTTCCATTACTGATAATGATTACAACGTAGTTCCAATTATGATTTGACTACAGCGAATCATGGATCTATGTTCTATCTAAGTGAATGATTGAAGTATTCGCATAATTTAGCATGAAAGATGAAGAATGATTAAAGGCACAAATATTTGTGGATCCATAACTTAATGCTTAAGCCTTTGAACCGTCATAAATATGCAATACTGTGCTGCGACTCGCTGACGATTTGTAATCAAACGCTTCATGACTGGAATAAAGCACCGTTTCAGAGTTCAATTGCATTATTTAAATCACTAATAAAAAAACAAAATAGGTGGTCAGGAGATAAATTTTACCAGGAGATTTTCGTCCATATGTCATTCCGTGATTTTATGTGTTCATATATAGTATGAAGCACTTGATGCACGTATGTATACCATAGATCATAGTAATTTTTTAATCTTGAAGAAACATAAAAGTTCATATCCTCTTGAAAATAAATTTAAAGAGTACCTCATAAATAAACGAGCCCAATTTTCATGTTTCATTGATACAACCTGTATTACTCACTACAACTTATGAAGATACTAGTGTATTTTCGAACAAATTCCATTTTTCGTTGGCCTTGTTATTGCAGATCCAGAAAAGCAGAGAAATGTACAGAGCCGTGATGAAGCAAGTGATAACGTACTTAGAAAAAGCACATTACAGCCTTGAATTGCTTGGGACGAGAATGAAAAGGAAAAACTTAGTGCATCGATCGAAAAGCGAACATCAAATCGTTGGAGAAAACTGCAGAACTCCTGATACCTCAATAATGAGCCACGATAGTAGCGGTAACTTCGATGATTTCTCATTCAAGGATTTTACCTGGTGAGCCTAATTTTTTTGTCAGCATTCCACAAGTGATAAATCACATTTGCTGTATCATCTCACTTTTTTCATTGTTTGATTCTACAACTGCTGTATTTCAGCATTATAATTTTCATACAGTCTTTTATACATTTTACATTTCATCAATGACGATTTCCATAGCATCTTTCTTTTTTATTTTCCTTGTCAATGAACGGGAAAGTATTGAAATCGTGAAAAATTTTAATTCAAGATTTCGTTTCGAATTCGTTTTTGAATGTTTTTGAAGCCCCTGATCATTTATGTTTTTTTTAATCATAACTGATTTAGCTTTTCAGTATTTTCAATATTCTTATTTCCGAAGTTCAACAGTTTTAGTCAGGTTTTTGTGAATGACTGCCGCCAATTCAACTATTCCAAGAATAAACCTGCATTACCTACGAAATTCTTGATCTAAATGCCTATATAGATTTTAGATGCTCTTACTTGGTGAAACTCTTCCATCATGCAGATCAAATATTTGTGTATTAATCTAACAATTTTTGAAACTGTATGTTAAATACACAATTATATTCTCTGATCCCTATTCCTGAGTGCCTGAACTGATACCATTGTGTGGAAAATACATCGTCAACGTACATACTTGAGGTCATTTTTCACCTATTGAATAGTTCCTGGATCCTCACTCATATTATAATGAATATTTAATTTCTCATAGTCACGCGAATTAGCTCGTTTTTATTAATCAAGGAACATAACACGTAACATCAGATTTGGTATCAATCCAATAAACTCAGTGTCTTGGACTTTGCCTTTCTGTTGATTTTAAAGGCATGATGCTGGTCTTGCGTTGTGAGAGCAACCGTTGCAATTCAGTTATGACACGAATCACCTACGGATAAATGTATTACTTTCTCATTATTTGCTTCAATGTGATTTACCTTATATTTATAGGATAGTTTACGTATATACGTACATTATCTCTTTCTTACGCAAATTATAAAACAAGTTTATGGGCAATTGATCAACTAAAGGTACACGTTCACGATTCCCATCTGCTAACTATAGAATATGTCAACAGAATATTGGCATGAATTTTGAATGCAGCCATTTGTAGTTTAATTACCTTCAAAGATCTACATTGTAAAATGTACACCGAAGCCACTTACAAGCATGACCCCAAATTAATACAGCATAGGACCATACGAGTATATCAAAAAGTATACGGTTTCGAATGGATCTGCATTTACTATTTTTTTATATTTGTACGCTCAGACATTATTTATATGCATCCCATCTCAGGAAAAGTATAAATCTGAATACCTGAAAACTTAATTGCAATGTCTGGAGCAAAACTAATCTATATTCCTGTTCGTTTGTTTGATGTTTAAAATTGTGTTTCCTTCACCATCGTTATGCACTTCATGTGTTTCACAGATTTTCTCCTTTAGGCTTTCTGTTTTTTATAGATAACCTCACGCCAACACAGATAGCCTATTGCGCTTCATAAGTACTGCGAGAGAATACATGTCTATTCATATTGACGTTGAAACGCTGTAGATTGTAAACATCGGGGAACAAAGTCCCCGGTAGATCACTCCACAACGCCGAGGCTCCGAACTTTTGGGAGAGGCTCGTTTGCGTTGTAAGTTAGACCTGGTGAGGATTCGCCCGTTGAGCTCCTCTAGTCTTTGCTGTACTGGCGACTCTTGGTGTTATGTACGAAAAAACTCTGCCATGATAATATCTATAGAATAGAGACAGATTAGCCACCCTACTTCGATGTTCTATACTATGTAGGTCAGAGAACAGATGCATCCACTAGACGTATTGATCGTTTCTGGATTGTGTGCAGAATCTTTGAGGATTGCTTCTGAGCGCAGATTTACACATGCTACCAGTTCTCCATGCAATGGCCTGGTCTGGACCTGGTAGAGTAGCAGTAAGTGTTCCGGAGAATACATTTTCCTGGAGCGAAAGAGAACCTCCTGCCACGGCGACCTAGCTGCCATGTTATTTTTGATGTTAATTCCCTGAAGTTTTATGGAAGATGATTAAGTATTGTGTGTCTTCACGGCTGGCAGACTTTTAACACCGTATTTACATTATATGATATTCCATGATATATTTTGAATACTGATTTCAGGCAACAAAACAAACCAGAGGAACCCTCCGCAGAAGAGATCCCTCCGGAAAAATTATCTCAAGAGGCATTCAGGCTCTTACGAACCGCTCAATCCCTATTGAACACTCAAGAGCCTGATCTTTGCCAAGTTGAACCTCAGGTCGAAAACGACGTGGATTTCCTCACGCAGTTGGCTAAAGAGTTTCCAAACCCCGAACTTAGGTTAGTAAATAATAGTAACGCAAGAATTATAGTAATTCTCGGACTTATAGAATAATTGAGACTATCATAAGCCTATTAAGCCGGGTGCTCATAGGCGAACTGCAACTGTAAGTGCAACCGTTACAGCAACCAAATTCGCTAGTGTTGGCGCGTTGTGAACCAAGTTCGCGAGCCCACTTCGAGTGTCTCGGAGCGAACCGTCTCTTGTCGGTTCTAGGACGAACACAAAGAGATTCTGTTGTTGCGTGGACGTCGATTTGAAAGGTTCGACCGTGTGTGCGCTGTCCTACAATAAAACATGAGCACCTGAGATGAAGAAAAGGTTTTGGCGTTAATTGAAAATTATAAAATACCTGTAATTTTATTAATTATTATTCATTAGTCACTACTAATCTTTCTTGCACTGAAATCCTTCGTCTGCAATTGTTTTTTTAATCTTGGGACCAATTAAATTAATACAATATTCAAAATATGATGGACTACTAATATGTTAAAACTTCAAAGCTGCAAATAATAAAGATCAACTTCTTTCTTCGGAGATTGCATCGCGCCACGATTATTTTCGATCAATGTGACTATTAAAATAAATACAGCACTGCTAATCCTTTGAACTCGACATTGCGACGCGAGCTCTCTTCGAACACTGTAGATCAAGAGGTTCGCGAGAAGCACAAGCGTGTGTCATTCACGATGATCTTGAAACAGTAACGGTTGCAGTTACAGTTGCAGTTCGACAGTGAGTACGCGGCCTAAGGACTCAAGTTCTCAAGTTTATTTTCATTTGAAATATTTATCACATTTTCATAGTTCATGATACTGAATATTCAAAGGATTTATTAACCTTTTTGAATTCCTAGAAACCAGCTCATCTGTAGGGAAGAAGGAAAATTCGTATATCTGTTATCACGGTATTAATAAATATATTTTTATATGCATATTTGTTTGTACTGACTACTGTATAATCGAAAAAATGTTAGATATTTTGAATCTGAAATATAAATATGGTTAAGGAATAAAGGGTTGAATACTATTTAAATTTTATATAATGATGGCTTGACAATTTTATTTGTATTATATTGGGACGTATCTGTGATGTAACCACAGAAATGTTTATGTATATCGGTCGAGTTGGATATTCAATAAATTCACCTACCCAGTTCAACATACTTGTACTGTATGGAAGGTTTATGGCATTCTGCTATCTATGATCCAGATACAGTATGAAGAGGGTAAAAAATAAAAATGCCTGTGAAGCACTCTACTCTTCACTACAAATAGATACAAGAAAAAAAGTGAAATCATACAAATGTGAACTTTCAAAATATTTAAGCATAACGTTTGTGTAGAAAGTATTCCAAAATTCATTTGTTTCATTTCAAACAGCGTATTTTTTAATTAGTATGATAAATGAAAAAATATTCATCTTCCGCAAGAGGTAGCTTTCAAGAGTACACCATTGGTGAAATTAAAAACATTGCGTTGAAGTATCAACGTCATAGGATGTGATGTTTTATGATTTTGGCGACACATGAAATATGTTAATACATGGGTGTAGCGCAGTAGGAACAGTAAACTCTTCTTTTGCACACTCGTGTGATTATACCAACACACAGCGCAAGTAATGTACATCTATTATAATGAAATCCCACAAAATATCAGGAGTTTACAAGTATTCAAAAGCGTAGTGAAAGATTGTGAAATGAATTGGTAGAACTGTATAGCATGTTTCTATATTCACTGTATTTATACCGTATTTTATTAGAGTGATAATTTTGAAATTTTTATATTTTACTGTTTCGGAATAATAATCCCCGTCAGAAACGCCGCCAGTATAAAGGTTGTTATTATTATTATTACTATTATTATTATTATTGATAATTTTATCAATACTAATTATTGATATCTATAGATTTTAAATAGACATAGGTCATACATATATCCTACTATCTAATGGGTGCTTCAAGTTATGTATAGGCGATATATATATATATATATATATATATATATATGTATGTATGTGTATGTATATATGTATATGCGATAAAACGCCTGCCTTGATGTAGGAAATATTATCTATAGAATCAATTGTATTAAAGATTGCTCAATAATGTTCAATTATATATGTTTCTTCAATTATTAATGATCCTGTTCCTCATTATAAACTTAATCTGGAACAAGAAAATATTTATCTTTCATTTAATCGCAAGATACTAAACTAAAAACGTCAATCGATAGTCTAACTTTTCCTTACTGGTATTCATTATTTTATATGAGTAATACATTGTACAAATTAGTACTATAAAATAATATTCAAAGGAATCTAATATGGCAGAATCTCCATCTTTCGTAGTCAACTACAAGATAATATTCGCAGCTCCTCCCTGACTGTCATTTCGTGAAAAATATCCAGTTGTTACATTGTAGTTTACATTTTTGATATTACGTCATCTACATGTATCGATGATTGCAGAAGTATTTATTTATTCTTCTCTAGACCACAACGAGCCACGTCGTTTTCTCTAAGCCCCAAACTAATCCTTCCGGAAAACGAAGGAAAGGTTTCCACTGCCTTCAACAGAAAACTTTCCTTGCAACCTGGAGACGTGAGGAGATACTTAAAGAATACACAACATAAAGGACCGGATTCAGCTAGAGGATCAGTGGCAGGCAGTGATACGGAGGAGAAGAGCAAAGGAGAGAAGATAACTGCTGGAAGCGTAAGCTCGGTTGAGGATGAGAGTGGATTTTCATCAATGAATTCCTTCCAAGAGGTGGGCCTTCCAGTCATCAACTCCACCATGACAGATGAGGTAGGTGAAACAGATTTCGTTTTATTTAGATCTTATATACTGATTGATGTTTGACACTATTGAATTCAATGTGCAAGGAATAACAACTTTTAATTAGAAAATAACGCGAACAAGCACGTCTTTTCCATCGTACATTAGCATGACTTAGATACAACCATCAGTTCTCGAAAAAAAAGCCTAAAAACTTGAATCTTGAAAATTTCAAAATTCCATTTTGGAATTTATAACCGTTGTACAGCGTTTTTTACTATTTTGTCTATGAGATGCGACGTCCAATCAAACAAAAACAAAATAAAATCTATTGGATTTTCGATTTGCACATTTTCATAAAGCAATTTCTCTCGTTATCCCTCTCCATATCAATAGTTTCGTCATTTACAGGTGTCAACAAAGAAAGCTCTTCTTCGCAGCATGATCCAAAACAACGGAGAGCTCAGCCCACTAAACATAACGCAAGAAAATTCATCGCAAACTGCCAGTCCAACCTTATCGCCAAACACCACGTCTCACGAGAGGCAGGATTCCAAAAAATCCTATGACGACATCAAACTGTGGCAGAAACCTTCTCCAAGTAGTAGCTCAACACCTCAACACAGAAGATGGTTCTCGTCACCTGCCCAAGACGCTGCCTCAGAAGCACCAACTGTAAAAGTACTTTGGGTTTAACGTGTATATATATTTTGTTTTCCACTAATAGAGAGATTTTACGTCATCGAATTTACTACTGCTGGTGTTTATTGGTTTGATTAGATTCACAATCAAGGTATTTTGGAATGTGGTATTATGATAGGGTTTATATTGAAAAACTTCATTTATTTACTAGGTACAATGAATTCAAATACGACCAAACCTTCAATGTGTAATCGCGGTAGTTGAAATATACTGGAATCTGCATCCTGAATTTGATGACATTTATCCTATATTATTTGTCAATACAAACATTGATATTGACAAAAACTGAAAATTTTGTTTGTTTCAATTTATCTCAGAGATATCACAACTGTAAATATTTACCGGACCTTATTCGTCATAAACCATGTTCACGCAATCCATAACTGGAACGAAATGATTTGTAGCTACTGACACTTGTTAAGAGCTTCTTGTTGGCATCAAAGTAAATAGTCGTCCGTTTTTGATTGAACTAGACAAGTCATTATTGTGAGGCATTCATATCGGCCCCCCGCTGTAAGAGCTGTGACTTAACGTTCAGTCGAATTGCCCAGAGCAATCAACTTGATTTTCTAAACAATGCTACTAAATCCTAACCAAATAGATAATCATTTTAGCTAGAACACTGTATTGGTTATATTATTTTGTTGACGCAATACGCAAAATTTGAGAAAATCAGAATTTCTGAAAAAAAGCACCAGCAAATCACCAAAATTTGCTGGAAAACACTATTTTTGTAGTTTAATAAAAATCGGCAAATTTGTTTTTGAGATCTTTGGATAGACAATAAAAGAAAAAATGTTCAATGCTCTGTATGCTGTATATGAAACTTTGAAACATCATCAGTCAAATTTGTCTACTGTTGTAATTTTTCAACTATGGATATTTAATCTGAGAGGTGTTACGCAAATAATTATTTATTTCAAAAGCCTTACTTGTGAATCATGAAATATGTGTACATGAGATACTTACTGATAGGTTTTATGTTTGCTTCGCTTCAAGCAGACCATTCATTAGTTAAAGTTTTTGCTGTATATAAATGTGTCATTTTAAAATCTCAATATTTCTCTTTAAACAATTAATGTTTCTATCAAGTGTATGATAATTATGAATAAATCTAGGGAAATTATTTGCATTTATGTATATGTTATGTAATTATCAGGAATGCAACAGCTAATCTTGCCCTGTGCCAATTGGCAAACCAGCAATCCAACTTTTGGAAACGTCCTCATTCTTAGTAGGCCTGATCACATGTTCAATTTTCTGATCATTGTAAGTCTTAATAATCATTATTATAGTAATGTAACAATATTCTATAGAATAATGATGCACTTGTCACACACGTTACAAGAAAGATTTAAATTAAAAACTTATTTGAGCAAGTCCAATTGATTCATTTTTACTGCATCTCGTTGCATTCCTGGAGATTTCCTTGTTATTCCAAAAATTTGTTTCCGACTATTTATTTTTGAAATAACCTGTCCTGCATTTTCAAATGATATTGCAAACTACTACCATTTTTCCAGAGTGGTTTACGCGGCTAGTGTTAATGATTACTTTATTTTACTTTGAAATATATATATATGAGCCATTTGAGCTATGTATGTGATAGTAATACATATTCGGAATTAACGTTATATAATATACAACAGTCTTTTTACAGCATATGACCTTAGCTATATTTTATAAATTATATATTATAAATGCGCTTTAATAAACCCCTCAAAGGTACTTACCTTGTATTATTACAATTCCAACAAAACTGATATCACAATTTTCGTGGAAGAATTTTCATTCACATATCAGCTTGGTAAGTGACAGCAAACGAAAAATAAGTTTGCAAGAATAGTCACCAAGCCCGACAAGAGGTGGGAGGAAACTACGCTCGGGGTCTAGGGGGGCCGAAAATGATAGCAAAAGTTTATACTGTTGCCTAATAGTTTGGTCTAGTAGTAGTAGTAGTAGTCCTCTTCAGTAAGGTTCACTTTTTTTGCTCTTGAGGTTTTCAAGGGCCTCAAATTTCACATTTCCACCCAGACCCGGATTATCTCTCGACGGCCATGATAGATACAATGATCACAAGGCCATAATTCATATTATTCAAGTATATGGACGTTTTTATTTAACAGTAACTCGAGCCATTTCAATTTTGCGATTGTTTATTATTGCAACAAAAACAAATTATTTACAATGAACATTGGACATAATTAACAATACACTTCCGATGATCTTGGAAAACAAGAACTGAAAGGAAAAACAAATTGTTTTTAAAATCATAACACTTCTCATTTTGAATGCATAACCCTGTGGAATACAACAGATCATTTGTTTAAGCAGATAGTTCTCTACTAAAAAGATATTGTAGTACTTCGTAAGGTTGCACTAAGGGTAAGCCGACGAAGAGGGTGACTTTTGGTTTGGGTCAAGCTTTCGAAAATGTTTTGTTTCTATTTTAGATCTTCTACAAAGAACAATATTTTACAACATAATTCAATGTGAAGATATGCTCAAAGGGCAGATCTCTAACCACAACAAAGCGTCAGTCTTTTCGTCGGCCTACACTTAGTGTTATTTTGACTGCAACTTGTCAGTCGAGACTACTCTCTTCTATATGAATATATATCTGTTGGACGAATGATATGGCGGAGGAAGATGTTGAAATTAGTAAAATTGACTTTATTTTTTTCTATAATCTGTTAATATGTCGATCACGTGTCTGTACATGTTATAATGCTGTTGCGAGAAAATTTATATATTGACAACATATTAACAAAGACAAAAAAGTAATAATTGCATCATTTAATTTAGACGATCAAAAGCATTGTTACAACATATTACTACTCAAGTTACCATGACACTTCTAGAATAGTCGAGCTGAATCAAACGTTACTATTGTAAAATTTCATTGTTTTCTTCAATATCTGGTATGAACAAACAAGATCATGACGGGACCCATGAGATTTAAAACACAATTGAGCTGAATGGATTAAAACAGGATTTTTAAATTGACATCAGAATTTCCAGTATGATTCCGTACGTATTTCAATTATCATTGGAATTAAGGCGATTAAATCATAACATACAAAAAATCACTGCATTTTCAGAAAATATGCGCTTCCAAAAGTGTAATGAATAAGTCACAATGGCTAGTGAAAACGTTCAAATTGAATCAATTGAAAAACCATAAACGTAATTTGATATTTGATTATAATACGAAACAGAAATAAAATTTTTAGCTGAATAAATTTTTATCTAGATGGGCAAATATGCAAAAATTATTAGAGTTATTTTCTTACAGAATTACGGTGGAATTATGGCAGAAATTTTAACACATTTATTATGAGTTTTGTGAATGATGTTGTCCAAGCTCTTTCGTCAATGATAATTGAGTTGTATATGTAACACAGAGTTATAATAAAATATATTACAGTCTAATGATGCCTTTGGAATAAAGTGAATCTCTTATGTTAACTGTGTTATTGAAAGACTTTGTATTACATTTACAAAACTTGAATAAATGATAACCCGTCAGTATCATGACCAAAATTATCAAAAAACTAAGAGAACTCAGGCCCGTGCCTAAGTTCTTCTTTGGGGAGGGGGGGGGGGGGTGTTGCGCAGTTTCAATAGTGATAATATCGATATATAATACCGAGCCCACACACTAAATTTCGTTTCTGTGAGGAGGGTACAGATCTAAAGGAGATATTATTGATAATCGTTCAACATGAGAGTAATGTTTTACCTAATAGACTAACTGAAAAATATATCCATGTAATATTACAAAATATATATCATATTGCTACACAAATCGTAAAATTGGAAGTAAATATTTGTATCTCGCTCAAAAAGTACACCACTGTCGTTTATCCTTCATGAATTTTATTTAAATCTATAATAGTAATATACATCTGTATTTTGAAATTTGTAGACAACGTGGATGTTTCAAAAGTTTTGTTTCGGACTTCCATTGTCTGTACAATTTTTGAGATCACTTGATCTCAAAAATTGTACAGACAATGGAAGTTCGAAACAAAACTTTTGAAGTAATATACATACCAATGGAAATAAGACTGAAGTTAGATTTACGTATTCAGCCCTTTTACAAACATTCAATTTTTATGATTTAAACGGGTTCTGTGGCATGTAGCGTAAACTTGTAATTTTCTAGAAATTATATTCTATGTCCTGTATATGTACGCACAGTCGCAAATAAAACAATAATCGACCCGACATAAAGATATTTGATTAGACTTTAAAACACTGAAACTCAGTTTCTCTATTCCTTGATCATTTATTGGACAGTTAAAAATATTTTGAGGGATTTTCTACCAGTTGTAAGTCTACAAAACAAAATTTAAACAAACTATGCATGCACACAAAAAACTGTGATGAGGATTATAAGACATATCAGTGGTATCAAATATTAATAATAAACTCTCGCTTGAATACAGGCTAACAAACAAGTGCAGTACACCTGATAATTTCACAAACTACGAGGTGACCTGGTAAATTCAGATTTCATCACAACAGATAGTGTTTATTTCCAGTACGAAATACCGAATTAATCAATTTGAGTCCTTAGCAATATCTAAATTCATTCGTAAGCGCAAAATTGTTCCGTATTTGTCCTCAGAATAATAATTAAAAAAACAAACTTTCCGTAATTCCTGTACCTACAAATCAATGAAATACATCAGTCATTCACAACAATAGGAATGGTTTAAAAGATGTCACGTTGAGAATTAAAACTCTACATAAGTATACCAAACAGGTCTATACACAAAAACAAAAGAGAAGGCAATGTGCTATGTATTCTATTCAGACAAAATATTATGTTTATTTGAAACATATACATTCAGCTGATTATAGTGATAAAACCTCAGTAGTTATCTATACAAGGCATAGATTCAAATACTTTCAAATACAGTACTTTCTTCACCACAATTTTTGGAACAATTTTTACCCTGCATATTACTACAAAAAAATAATGCATGTCACGAGCAGTTACCTTGATAAGGTTTTCCAACAGATTCAAATGCACTACTTTAATGTTTGAGTTATTGGGAAATTCAGGTCTACACCAGGTTTAATTTCAAGATGTTGCGACTTCTAATTTAACAAAACATTACTATGATACTTTAAATGCTCCAAGAGTTGCATTCAAAATTATGTATGAGTAGAATACTTTTCCGCTAGTGGATGAAGAGAATTTGAAACAATACTAAGCAAATATAAATTAACCCAGTGTCACTTAACTAGTAAAGGGTTCCACCACATTTTCTATTTCAGAAACCTTCGGATTCTATAAATTTTATTACAACATTGGAGGCTGATACATGATAATATGTTTGCTGTGAATCCTCTCTAATATCTCAGCTACAATCTAATATAATATGATGAATTAACATTACAAAAAATATGTGCTTACAGATTTTCCTACTATTGCCCTGATTTCAACTTAGTTTACTCACTGGCTGACCTTTATTTCCATTTCAAATATAGGATATACCAAATGATGTCTGTATTGTTTTATACGTATATTCAATAAACGTATGTATATCTGAGGAAAACATAAATAATACAGCTATGATATAATAGATAAAACTACATCTCTTACTGCATGAACAAATGTTCAGCTGAAGGAAGGGGTGCCAAACCATCTGTTACATTAGGGAGTTGTGTTAAGTCAGGTAAGTTTCTAATGTGATTGTGAAGCTCTGTTCTTACGCTGAACACCTTCAGTAGTTTTTCTTGATACTCCTGCAAAGTGAAAATGGTTAATCAAAATGCAGAATGTACACATACCATATTAATGTTATCATTTCAAGTAATAAGAACTGGTTTAGAATTCTATTCAGTTGCTATGGGTGTTGTTTTTTCTTTCTTCTTATAAATTCTGGAGAGAATCGGTACATTCCTAGTTTCACTTATCTAACTATTAAAAAGTCTTCATAATAAAGATATTTTTACAGTAAAGGTGAATTTATAACTATTATATTGAGTTTATGGAATTTATACCATAAGATATTTAGAAAATACAAAATATACAGTGTTCCACAAATATTGAACCAAATAAATTATAATATAGAATGAAAAAAACGCTCTCATTAGTACAGAACTGAAAATAAAACGTAATTATCCAACCCGTATTTCCTGTCTATACCGTAATTGGCTTAGTACGAACCATATTTGCAATTAAGTATCACATTTTGTGTAAAGCGTGGAGCGCTATTTTTTTGGAGATGATTCTCACCATCTAAAGCTAAGGTAAGAAGCGTTTCAAGACAAGGGTCATGAAACCTGGCGCTTCCAATTAACGCCTCAGAAAGTCAATGGATTTGATCCATTCTGATAATTGGAAATAGTTTAACGCTCAATCTCAGATTTTTTACACATTTACTTATATTCAAGTGAAGCTCGCACAAGCGTTTCAAAAATGGCCAAACTCCTTTTTGATCTCTGACGGTAAATTGTAATGCTCAACCACTTTGTTCTGAGAACGGCGCCGGTAGCAGTTGAAATGCTCGTAACAGAAATATATTCCAACAAAATAGACAGTCTACCACCGATTTTGTTTGTCATCTGATCATTATCAGCCCTTCACCTTTAGTAATATCAAGCCTAAATTAAATGTTCCTATTAACTAATTCGGACTAGACAAGAATAACAAGGAAGCATTTTGTTATTCATCATCAGTCTGAATTCGTTGTAGTGGATAAGTATGATGACAAGGAAGTGTTTGTTGACAAGATCATATAGTATAGAAAAGACTTTGGCTATAATTTTCCACTACATACAATGGCGTACTTCAAACGCCTAAAAGCGGTTGCTGTAGAATAGTAATATGTGGTAGTTATATAGTTTTCATGTTATTGTAATTACATTATGTACCATGCACATTTACTCAATTATAGTTCATTAATAGATCTCCAAAAAAATATTGCACCCGCCAGTGTATGCAAGGGAAAAGATCTAGCCAACAGTATGTGCCTTCATGATCCTGGCGGTAAACCATCTTGTGTCAACATAAAATCTTCGCTTTTCATTTCCCACGCCAATGGGTGGGGAAGTGTTGTAATCGCTTGAAATTTTGAATTTGAGATATTGCTTTTCCTTGATGTCCTACAATCTATTAAATTTTGAATCCGATAATACTCCGTACTTAACAGACACATTATTATTCACACATTTGCATCATAATCACAAATTGTTGCTCCTCAATAGGTGTAGTTGGAATGTTACGACAATACATGCGACTTATGAACATAATATTCTCTCAATAAGTTTTGGATGTTCCAAACAAATGTGAACCATATAAATTTCTATTACAAATTATACGGCATTTAGCAGCGTAGTTTACTTCTTTCTCCAAAGAGGGCTAATTTTTTGCATTTTGTTTTTAGTGATACAACAGACTACTGCATTTTGAATAAATAGGGGAAATAAATAATGGAAAAAATGATATTTAGCTTCTTAAAAAACGTGAGAAGTATATTCACTCTGCATTCCACGTTCTATCAGTTGATTGGAAATTTTGATACGATTTTAGATTTTAGAGCTACTGATCCACTTGAAAAAGGTTTTCAAAATATTGTAAATTATGCAACCTCTTTTTAATACGATTAATCATAAAAATTATAAACTGATAATGTGATGTACAGTGTTCCCAGTCCTCTCTATAATGGTCACATCTATTATTGAATGTATCTCTCCAAAAAATGAGTGGACAATATGGTCTACCTATGGTCTCTCACATGTTTTTAACCATTGCATATTTTAATAATTCAACTGTCTTACCTCTAAGTTTCTCTCAGCTTGAGCTAATAATTCTTCTTGGGCATGCAGAAAATCCCGCATCATCACAGCCAATTTCTTACGGTGCTCCATCTCAGCTGAAAGTCGGTTATTATACTGACTTAGCAGGTGTACAGCTTCTATTACTTGCACGCTAAGTTTCTCTGCAGTCTCCTTATCTGAAAAAAAGTAGTTTAAAGTGACTACTCGATTGAGGATGAATCTCTCTTCCACTCTGTGAGCTCAGCAAGGCTTTTGACTGTCTCTCTGACTCTAAAAACTGTCATTATACCGTTATCAGAGACCTTATTAGGGATTGACTGGTGTCAAATATAGATAATAAAGAGCAATACATATCTCTGGATAGTGAAAGTTGTAGTATTCACACCATCGAGGATGGAGTTACGAAAGGATCTATTTTAGGGTTTATGCTTTTCATTTATTCAAACAATGTATGTCTACATATTCTTCCAGACATAAGCATATGTTATGCAGATCATTGCACATTAGTAAATAGTTACTCCTTATGAAGAATGTCTAGTCATTGAAATGAAACAGAGAACTGCCATAATAGAAGAATAGTTTACTCATAGTTATAAAAAATTGAATGTTAGTAACACACAGCAATTAGTGTTACATATGAATACATATCAAAATATAAAAGCTCACGGTTTCACAGTAGACAATAAACAAAACAAATGGAATTTCATTAGGTGCATACTATGCGCTTTTAGATGCTCCTCAGGTGTTCTGACTACTTCCAGACTTAAAAACTGTATCTTTAATAGTTCATGCTAGCTATCGGAGTCATTGTGAGCCTAATTTTATACTTCTAAGCAGACTCGTATAGATATTTCCTCATTATATATCCTTCACCAACTATTAAAAATTAATGAATTAAAATTAAATTGCTCATTTCTTCCTTACAGTACTAGATCTGCTTCGTTAATTAGGGCTCCTCGATACTGTTTACAAAGCTCTGTAAAAAAACTAGTGCAACACCCATCTATACAATATTTTACCAGACACCGTAAAAAAATTTGACAAGGAATCGTGCCGAAATCATTTTCTTCCAAAAATACATTCTACTCTGTTGATGAGTACGTGGCGCTTCTAACTACTAATTTTACTAATCTACTGATACTTAGTGAATAGCTTTAATTGTCTGATTTGTTATATATGTGTCTGTATGTTTTATTTAGTATTTTATACTCTAAGTTTGTAGTTTTATTCCTGTTACGACTTGCTACAAATGTATAAGTTATATAATGTAGTATAATAAAGTTCTACTGTATTCTATTACCCCCGAAAGAATAAAATGAGCATGTCTAGGAGAAAGTTGGCAAAAAACTTCACGAAGCAAATGTCCTGAAACGTTGATCCGCAAAACTTAGACCCCTCCTCTGCAAACTCATTCAACTCTCCTACCCGGTATACCACTACCATCCAGAGAGACCTTGTATTGGCGATGGGAACATGTTATCCAGATCAACGAAGACATAAAACAAAATGTCGAGTGGGGATCTACAAATGCCAACAGCTTCTACTACTCTACAATGCCCAGATCACACCATCGCTGAAGCACTGCTCACATGTGTGGGGATGCGCTCTGAATCACTCCCTGAAGCATCTCGACACAATGTGATGGGTGGTAATATGCAATTATTCCAATGTTGGAACGATCTGTCTCGAATAATAACGCGAAGAGTCATCAGTACAGCAAACACTGGAAGTGCACAACAGGCATATACTAACCAGATCGAACTCCCAACACCGCGAATTTATTCTTTTGGAGAACCTCGGTGTTGAGTGTGGAATGGGCTGCCGGGAGTTTCTTCCCCAATAAATACAAATTACAAACTTTTAAAATCAACGTGAATAGACACTTAAACTCTCGCAAAGCTTGCTTTTGGGAGAGGTCTATGAAAAAAGGAAAAAAGTGATATCAAGGCAAGGTACGTTATGGAGAGAAGCGGCAACAAAAACTACTTCTGTATATCCAAATTTTTTTTTTCAATGAAACAACGTAGGTTATCGGAACATAGTTAACTTATAATATTTAAGTTAGAGAGTTCTCCCACTGAAAGGTATGTATTGAATGATACTAGAGGTGCGGCACTTAGCTGAAAAACATTTTATAACTTGGAACACTTGCACTGGATCGATGATAATTTTTACATTCAATAACCTTGATGTACATAGAATTACTGACCCCCTGTTTGTCAACAGATGGTATGTCATGTAAAATAACATTGTAATTCCATGCAATGACAACAGTCTGATTTTGATGTAAAAAAATATGAGTTGGTATTTATATATCATGATGACTATTTTTAAAAATGTATGATCCTTTAGACGAGTAGATAAAAGTTTTGATATATACTAGAGGTAATTTTGGAGATCAGCTTATTTTAGTTCTAGTTAGTGTTATTATAAATTTTAAGCTTGATTTTTTTCCGAATAATTAACAGCTATGATCATGTAGATTGTTAACAAGTTGCCTATATAACCTTTGTAAACAGTCAAAGCTGACAGTCCGACGATGATTCAAATTTAAATCGAAAAGCGGCACTGAATAAAACAATTTCATTTTCGAAACCTTCTGCCAAGCATATAATTATTATCTGATTTAATAGATTTGGTTAAATTCAATTTTATATTCGTATCAATGAAGGCCATGTGCGTTTAAAAAGTAAAACTATCAAATATTACAATTACACTAATCATAAAACCAGACCATATGTAAACTCTATTAATTATGTAATCATTAATTTGTTTGTATTCAATACATTTAAATTCAAGGTTTCATAGACTGAGCAAAACAACCTAATTTGTGGAAGTTAACCTATCAATTTTGTTTGTAATTAAAAGAGGGTTACTTTCAGTCTCACCAAAAAAGTTATGAACATATTGCCCAAAGAAGCATTCTATGGGTATTAGTTAATGTAACTACTGTAATCAATTTTAAATTAGAACAATGTCCTCACCATCTATTTTTGAGATCAATGAGACTTCAGACACCTCTCTGGGTAACTTGGCAATCCTTTCTCGTACAATCTCGTCAGATGAAGCAATGTTCAGCTCCATATCCTGGATAGCTTTGATCAGCTCCTCTGGCTCAGGAGGATCCCCAGCAGGTGTGTGCGGACTGAGATGCACATGTGTCTCAATGGTCCCATCAGAATGCTCAATCACCTTCTCGTTTTCAGACTTCTTTCTCTCTCGGACTGGACTTTTCTTTATCCGCTTCGGCGCTGGTCCATAACCTATAACTGAAATTCTGTGTATAGTAGCTGTATTTTGATTGATGTTCTGATCAAAGGTAGTGCTTCAGTAGCAATTTGTTGATCTATTTTTCAGATGTCTTAGAAGAGAGTATGAGTATTTTAGAATAATCTATCAAACTATTTTTTTTCATGACAGAGAAATACTTGAATATGTAGAAACAGATTTATAAAACTTCTATATAATATCAAATGTAATAAACCTAAGATTTTATATATATGCTAGATAGTTACTAATTGTTCTCGTGATGAGATTCACCAACTGTTTACTACACAATTAGACAGAGAAGATAATTTAATATGCTTGTATCACGCCAAAGGACACTCATATTATGAAACTTGACTAAAGCTGCATTACTGATTAATTGAATCAGAAAACTTGTCATAACTTGTTTTAAATAGAAGTTTTGCAATTCTATTGATGATACTCAAAGTAGTAGCACTTAATGTAAATATCTACACATTCAAATCCGCCGGAAATTTACTTTTAAAGAACACTCACAGTATTTAAGTCACACGAAATAAAGTGAGATGAGCACCATTATTCGCAAAGATATGTAGACAAGCGAGAAGTCAGTATGGTATTTTAGATAATGTAAATTCTGAAAAGTATCCTGTGATCTCACCTTATTATTTTAGGTTTAGTCGAAATTTTATAGTGATAGTGGATACTGACACTAAGGAAAATACCGAACTAATTTTCTTTATCTTGAACCGTTTCTGAAATAACACTATTTTGAAAAACCGTTCAAAAATGTGTAAATGAGTTACTTTAAATTACTTAAGGGGTTGTCCTTATTGAGCAAGAGAGCTGGAAAAATATTGTTTCTAGCATTTTGTATGCTCTTTCCAGTGATATACAACACAACATAGGTTATGATAAAAAATCATATTAATAATATACAAATAATTTTTTTCCCACAAACTACATAATTTGATATTTTCTAAATATTTTCATAAATACTCAGTACTTTTGTGAATCACATGGCAAAATATAGATTTGGACTTATGATGGATTTAATGTAATTATGAATTCATTCTGACTCCTGTTTTTCACCAATAGCCCCATTTTGACGAAATCTACTTTTAACAAATAAGAATTTAAACACAATATGGAGACGTATAACTAAAAAATGTTAGAAATATCAAAAATCACCTTAACACAAAAAACATTCAGCATATTCT
Source organism: Bruchidius siliquastri (assembly GCA_949316355.1). Taxonomy (NCBI): domain Eukaryota; kingdom Metazoa; phylum Arthropoda; class Insecta; order Coleoptera; family Chrysomelidae; genus Bruchidius; species Bruchidius siliquastri. The sequence goes on along the minus strand of OX438532.1, from coordinate 22,954,183 downwards.
ATATTTAAATGAAGTTTACTGCTTACTTTAATGTTGTACAATTCAAAATAATAGCCTATCATAATATACAAAAATATGGAAGATAGAGACATAACGATAAATAATGATAAAGTATGAAAAATGTATGCTTGTACCAGAACATTAGATACGAGAAAATAAATACCTACATGATGCTTGTGTTGGAATAAGAAGTATCTATATATAGCAAATTTTAACACAAAAGGTAGTAGCAATCATATTTAAACAATTATTCATAAAACATAACCAGCACCAACTAAGTCAAGGAAACATTAAGTTTAGATTTACAGATTACATTTTGAAAAAACCAATCTTACACCATTTTCAACAAGACTAGATGTTCTCCCAGTCATAGTCAGGAGATTTACTTTTGTGATAACCTCAACTGACACCCACAAGACATCCACATTTCTAGGATAGGAGAATGATGTTGCTGGTCCATTATTTTTTTTGTCATACTGATAATATGAAAAAAGATTTGTCACTATTGATATCGTTATCTGATAAATAAGCTTCAGTGGCAACAAACTATATACCTTTCATCAACAAGGAAATTCTTGTCACTTGTGATTTGGCATAGTCCATATTTATTATTTTTTCTTATCAAATAAAACCAATAAATTTGCCGTCAATTGTGGGTATGTCCGATATAATTACCTCTAATACAGAAGAATCCTCATCTTTAGCATTTCTACTATTGATTGAATCTATATTTTTCAATTCAATTATGTCTTTCCTCCATGTATTAGATATAATGGTACCATTAGGTATTTGAGGAAATAAATCAGGCATCCTTGCTCTGACATTTCTCAATTTTTTTCTGTCTAATGAAATAATTTGCTTTTTTCAATGGATTATAACACTGCACTTATAAAGCATTTAGCTTTTTACTAGGTTCCATATTGATACATGAATGACTTAAAACACCTCAATATATAGTTTTACTTATAAACATATCATTTAGAAAACTAAGTTCCACTGAAACATAATAAACAATTGTTCAATGTAAAGGTAACAATCATACATTTTTAGTAGCTGCAAAAACAGTGTGTGTGAAATACAGGTTTGGAAGATTACCAGTGCACCAAGAAAAAATGTGTGTACTTAGAATACATGTAAATAATGTTATGTATTTATTTACCTAAAGCTCTCTTGAATTCACTTATGAGTACACTATCATAAATTCCTCTCTCTTCCCAAATGTTGAGCAGCCTATCCAAACTGTTTTTGGTTTTCTCATCACTTTTGGACATGTGTTCAAATGCTTTCTTCAAGTGTAGGCCAAATTCCTTCCCATACTCTGGGCCTTTTTTCCTACTATTTTGTATTACATCATTAGCAAGGTACATAAAGGTCAGTTTCTTGCTTTCTTTTGCTGAAAATCATTGAAATTATTGCAAGAAGATATTAAACTTTGATTTTACCTTTTATTAGTTCTCTCATCCATAATTTTGCCACAGTGCTGTAATGCTTCCTGTGATGTATCAGCCAAAGTGAAAGAGTCTGTATACTTTGAGAGGAATTGTTCAGCTCAGTCAGTTTTTTAATAAAAGCTGTTTCTGTGAAGCCGCCTGCCATGGTGTGCCTTCCCCCCTCCTAGAGGCGCTTAAGAACTGTGTTAATATCTAACAAAACCGCAAAAGTACCGCAGAGGCAAGAATAAATGTTCAAAGCAAAAACAATGAATAACTCTGACCGACGTTTGACAGAAATATTTTTAAGGTTAGTTACAGCCGTTACAGGTTACAGTATCACCAATGCACCAAGTTCGCCAACTTAATTTTTACCATGCAATACTACCCTACTACAGGCTCTCTGTGAGGCTCCTTTCAAGTTTTGGACCCTCAGGCTCGTCCAGACAATTTAGGCACGCGGGAAATCTGAAATTAATTCCCTTTGACGAAACTGTAGAACAAAAAACGACCCCCATGTTTGATACTTTGTATGAATTGGCATTACATAAACACTGAAAAGTTGAAAATTGATTATTTCCATTAAGTTGCACCCCCCCCCCCCCCCCTTCCTAGACCAATGGTCCGATGGGTTTTCCCGGCTCAACAACGTCTAGCTCCACTCGTCAGGCACACAAGTATATTAGCAAACTATATGGTCTCTGGCATGATGGTGGGACAATAGAAAAAATGATAAATAATATGATATGTTTGACTGGATCTAGAAATATGACGTCCTAACAGTTCTGTTACCAGACCAGCAGTAGCAGTGCACCTACGACCTAATATTACTACACTACCAGTATGCCAGTATGAGTATGGAGTTGTGTATACCGACTATAAACATATTTTATAGTCCGTGATTTTGTTAGAGTGACCGACTGATGAAAATAGTAACACAAAACATATACATCCACTGACGTAGAGGCATTGAAAATTATACGATATAATATTTCAGTCAAGTTAATTAAATAGATAACATGATCTGAAAATGAGGAGCTAAATTGACCCCAATAGTATTGAGACAGTACCGTTTCAGCAGCTCCCCTTCGTAGTGCCCCTATTCAGGCACGTACCCAGAGGGGCGATCTTCATATGTGGTAGTGGATGGATGTGCTTCCGATTTATCTACCATCAACCCTGGTGTTCCATATGGGTATGTTTTTTCTCCAACGCTCTTTTTGCTGTGGATCAACGAACTGTTTCAAATAACATCCAATCCTATTTACAACTTCGCAGATGACAGATGCCTTGTTTCCTGCATGGATCCAGACAAACCATTATCATCCCGAAAGATCTTACATCGACGGGAGCAACAGGTGAAATACCTATATTATTAACGAATACATCGAAATTATTCTCGAATGGAGATTTACAGATGGAATCCACTTGAACGCATAAGACTCAGACAACAATTCTGACAAATAAATCACATGCTGGTCTGACAGCTGTGGAAATTAACATCATTAGGATCATTTTGGGAATCTTCTAAGCAACCTCTTAAATTTCTGATTTCGTTACACTTGAAAAAGTTATTTCCGACTAAATTACAACGGAAGAAGTACTCAGTCAATTTACTTTACTCTATTTTTCAAGTTGGGACTGCAAACTCTATTCCCATTTGCAACAAATTATTCTTAAATATTTATATTAATAACTAATGACTGCGAATGCGTGATTTTTAATGGGACTTTAAATTGATGTGTGGTAAGTATAAGATTATAAAAATGCCAAACTACGTTTCATACGTAAGAGGTGTTAGGTCTATTAGTAATGCGTTTTGTCTTGATTTGAAAAGCTACAACAGATTGTCAATTTGTCTGTCTATAAAAGCGGTTAACATATCGTTCGAAAGCTGATTTTATGTAGTACCTACTCAACTAGGAGCATGGCTTTACGCGATTCCTACAATTGCGCAATTTTAGGGATATCAATTGATGAAAATGGGATTCAAACAACCTGTGAGCGTTTTGGTTGAACGAGGGTATACCTGACTCAGACTATTGTATAACCGTAAACATATTCTAAATAAATCATTGAAGAGAAGCCTTTGCAAGTATATAGTACTATCAATATTTCAGTACAACTCTACTGGTCACTTTCCCTGCCTGGATCAAGTTACTGCTCACAGGATTCAGAACAACTGTTGTTGTTATATTTTGAATATTAGAAAATAGGACCACGTTTCTGAAAATAATAGGCAATTAAATTGGTTGAAAGTGAATCAAAGATTTAAATATAATTTACTCACATTTGTCGATAAGGTCCTGTGTACCTCAATTCCATCAAATCTCCGTGAAAATATCATTTTCAGAGAAATCGTTTATGAAGTTAATGTCTGGCATAATCTGATTTTGATCATGACGCTGCATTCGATTGCCTGTTTCAACCGATCTTTAACGTACAACTCCCTTTTATTTTATAATTCGTTTCCTCACAAATACAAAAAAATTACCTGAGTTATTAAGTTTTAAATTATGTATATCTGCCCACATCTATTAGTGATAACCAATTACACCATCTAGCACATAAGTTAACCATAAATACTGATTTTCTTTTTATGTAAGTTCAAAGCTAGTTTACGCTAGGTTAAGTGTCAGAATAGCTATAAGCTAAACTTCGCCTATTATAGGCAGAAGGCAATAAAGAAATTTTATTATTATTACTAAAAATAAGATCATACAAATACCAAAAATCACAAAAGCCGTAAGTGAAAAAAGAAGCGATATCAACGCTATAAAACTATTTAATTGCCTTCCAAATGAATTGAAATTATTAGATATAAAAAAATAATACAAAAAACAAATAAAAAATTGGATTTATAATAATGTTATGCTTCTGTAATTTATTGTTATTAGTTTCACATTTGAAACGTTAAGCTACAAGGCTTAACCTATATTACTTGTTTACAAACATCATCAACAAATCCAACAAATTCATCAGAGAGATTAATCATCACGTATGTAAGTTCAGGAGTTTTAAGTACTTAATGTAATCAATTTTATTCTGTACCAGCCCTGCGAACAGATAACTATGTTTATCTCTGCAGGATTATTAAGAGCAGTGTGCCCACACTTGTAATATTTTATCTGGTAAATAAATAAATAAATTATTATTATTATTATTATTATTATTGCAATTATTATTATTATTATTATGTAGTCAGTAGCTAAGGGTTTGCGGTTGATCATGAGAAGGTTCAAACAGTTCAACAGTGGGTGATTGCTGAAGACAAGCATCAACTATGAAGCTTTCTGGGACTGTGCACGTATTACCGCAGGTATGTGAGGATGTTTGGAGACATAGCGAAACCACTCACTCGCCTAGCAGAAGTACGTTTGGTTGGGACAAAGAGTGTCAATCTGCTTTCCAAGCCCTGAAAGATAAATTAACAACGATTCTTGTTTTGGGATATCCGCTTCTGGATGGACAGTTTGTTCTGGACACAGATGAGCGCATTGTTGGCATTGGAGCGATGCTGTGTCAAGAACAAAGTGGATAAAAACGAGTACTTGGGTATTTCAGCAATATTCTCTACAAGCCGAAAAATTACTGTGTCACAGCTTCTTGCTGTCGTGAAAGTGGTGGAGCACTTTCACAGGTAGCTTTTTGGTAGGAAGTTCCTGCTGAGAACGGGTCATGCAGCACTAAAGTGGCTCCTGAAATTCAAGAATCCTGAAGGACAAGTGGCTAAGTGGATCGAAAGACTTCAGAAGTATGATTTTGTTATTAAGCGTCTAGCACGAATCAACCATCGGAATGCAAACGCGCTGTCAAGAAGACCATGCTCACCAGTGCTCATTGTAGTTAGATTGAGGAAAAAGAAAAGTGTGTAGAACTGCAGTTGTAAGCGAAGAGTGGGCACCATCTGGGATTCATCAAGATAAGAAGGCGATCCAGATCTCCGGAGAGTTCGTGAACGGAAAAGAGTTGGCCGCCGATCAGCATGGCAAGATGTTGCAGCATTTTCGCACAGGTTTGAGTTTTATTCGGCTCAGTGGATCTAACTGACATTTTAAGATGGAGAACTGAACAATTCTGGAGAACGACAATGGAACATAGAAGTAATTACAACTTGTCATTCCAAAAAGCAGAGAGTTCCGAAGGTTTTGTGTCACCTGCATGACGAGACAGCGGGAGATCACTTAGGAGTGGGGAAGACACCGCTGAAGCTGCGTGGGTGTTTTTATTGGATGAACTGTTCTAACAATGTGAAGGAATAGTGTCGCAAGTGTATGGTCTGTTCCTCGAGTGATGGACACCTCACCGTAAAACAAAAGCTTCGATGAAACAGTATAAAGTTGAAAGTCACTTTGAACGGATCGCCATAGATATAGCAGGATCTTTTCCAAAAGAAGACCACGTACATCTTGGTGGCAATGGACAACTTTAATAATCGGGTCGGGCCATATGACATTCAGAACCAGGAAGCTAGAACTAGTCGATGTTTTAGTAAATAATCACATCTGCTGTTTTAGAATACTGCTAGAGCTTCATTCTAATCAAAGGCGAAATTTCTAAAGCGAGCTGTTCCGGTAAGTATGCGAAAAGTTGGGGATCTGGAAGACAAGGACAACAGCTTTGATAAGTACCCTTCGAAGGTTGTTTCCAAGTACCAGAGGGACTGGGATCACAATCTTCCTTTTTTTCTTGATTTGCATACTGATCGGCAGTGAATGAGTCTACTGAACAAACCCCAGCGAAACTTTTTTTCGGTCGAGAAATCAGGCTGCCCTATGACCTAGTATTTGGATGTAGATCTGTGGAATACGTAGCTGGAGAAGTTTGCCTCAGTAAGCTGAGGCATTAGATGTATGACATCCACAAATATTGGCATGTACCTATACACAGTTAGTTAGCGACAAAATGAAGTAACGGTACGACATCAACGCCAAAGAATTCTCACCCAAGCTACTACGACCTTCGGAAGGACTCAATGAACTCGCTTATCGCATCTGCAAGTCTCCCCACGAAAAGCCCAAGGTTGTCCACTTAAACAGACTGGCAAGGAGACCACGACAACGATGGCCAGTACATCAGACAAGGACGAGCAAACGATCAACCGGGTTTCCTTTGAAGAATTCATGGGCATCTACGGCGTCATCGCATAGGCAACATTTGGCGTTGCCAAAAAGATACGGCAAGACCTGTTGAGCCTTCCATTAGAATACTCCTTGAAATACACCATCTTACCAAGTCACTCAAGCCGTCATCTCTTCTAACTGGTGACGAAAAAAACGCCGTACCAAACTGCATCCTACTACGACCTGTCATTCGATCGGAGAAAAGAGGAGACAACACCAGCTGCTGCAGTGCGAAATGAAGAACATCAAAACACGATGGACAGCTGGCAACAACGGTGGAAGCAAAATACACAGGTAGCCAAATGGACTCACACCCTTATCAGAAAAGTGGCACCGTGGCATGACAGGAAGTGGGGTGAGATCAACTTTTATCTCACCCAGTTTCTTTCGGGACACGGTCACTTCAACAGCTATCTAAACAAAAGGACTCTACTCGACTCGCCTAACCGTACTTATTGTCCAGGTGCAGTGGATGGACCAGAATACACGTTCTTCACCTGCGAAAGGTGGAACGTGTGGAGGGCATCAATGATGATGACCCTGGGCGAAGTTGTTACGCCATGTACCATAGTGAACTGCATGATTTATTGAAACATCGAGCTGTGATAGCAGTCAGTCAGTCTTCAGACGTCGAACAGTCAAGAACCATAAAACGTGGATGTAAATTAACATATAAATTACGTTATTAATTGGAATAAATTAGTGTTTTAAGAACGTCACAATATTTTTTGAATAATATTTCTTCCCTCCTCCTGCTACAACTTTTATACTTGCTCATCTCCCTGGTTCTTACCAGAGTGTAGATTATGATATCAAGGCAGTAATAAGCCTAATCAAGTGAGCACAGCAATTGGCTGGAAAATATATTTAAAATCTAGAGTAGCATTGGACATTCCGGGAGATAAACATAATCACCTCGCAGTTCAATCCAATGTAATAAATTTTCCTATTTGCATAACTGTTTGGCTCCACATTGTATTTTCCTTGTCTTCGGTTGGTTTTTTCTCCACTTCCCTACCATTCACTAGCATTTTATCAATAGACATTTCATTTTTATATTATTCAGAAGACTACTACAATACATGCAAATACCAATATTTATTGAACACCTTGAAAACTAACATTTATGTCACATTAAAAATTTGTAGTTATATCTTACTGGTCGGATGACGATTGTATATTTTTGAAATTTGTAATGTGTTTTTATTGAGCTTAGGATAAAAAAACAAGAGAATGAATAAATACTGGATTTATCCCGCTTACTTGGGATAATCCTTTATCCACATCCATAAGTTCAATAATTCAAATAATTTTCATTGAGCCACTGTACTATGAACGATTTAGGTTTTCAACAATTTTCCTCATTACTACAAGCAATTAAGTCTGGGAAAGTGACTTCAGTAAGCTCATTTCTATCATAGATTATACGTTTTTCCTTTTCTACTATCCAATAGCAAAGTTATAAGCTGCCATGCAGAGGGGCTGCGGTATATTCAATATGATATCCCAGATACACAGAATAATCATTAGGTATTACATTTTATGAAAGATCATATTACTTTACCCTAATTCCCAAATTTCTGAACTTTTTAAATGCCCCCATTATGCGTTACAATCAATCAGCAACTTTGCTGTCTGGCAAATTATCAGGCCGTCTCTTTGAATCAGACAACATAACAGCTCTATCCACGATGAGGCTATTCAGATTCACCACACGTTTTTGAACGATTTCTTTATGACCAATTTGTTTGGATTTGCCTTTTACTGTCATTTATCTACCTATAATTCTTTCTCAAAGGTGAAATGAAATTTTCTGTGATAATCATTGAACAGCTGTAAAGTTTGAACTATTTCAGTTTTCCGGTATGCTAAGCAAACAATAGTCAACATATCGTATGAAGAAAAAGAATGGCTTATGAAGCACTGGATTTATAACAGTTTCTTCTAGGTGTTCCATTACTAATTTAGCTATTGTGTCTGAAATGGCTGAACCTTTTGGTATTACATACATTGGTGAAAAAACTGACCTTCAAATGTAAAACATGTGGTCCTAAGACAAATTTTAATCCCCTGTTGACGATTGTTTGCTTTGCAAATCAGAAACTCAAATAGACCAAACTTTATAGCTCTCAATGATTTTCACCCAAAAATTCGTTTCACCTTTGATAAATATATGAATGGATCAATAAACCTCTCAGACTTAACTGATTCCTATAACAGTAAAGGGCAAATCCAAACAAATTGGTACACAAAAATGTATGGTCTGAAAGATATCTCAACTTTGATTTTGATCCCCACTTGTACAAAAAAAAGTATGGTGAATAGCCTGGTGAATAGAACTGTTATGATGTCTGATCCAAAAAGATGGCCTGTTCATTAAAAAAAGGTTAAAAAAAACACTGATAGAAAACAACTACCCTACCAGGTTTATTAATATTAAAATATATTCATAAAATTTATAACCAATCACAATACCAAAATAAAACCACAAATAGAAATAAAAAATATAAAGTTTACCTTATATCCCCAGAAGAACACTAAAATAGAAAAAAATGTACAAAGCCACATAACACCCAATAGAATATCAACCTTTAAACATAACTAAAAGTGTATTTACAAAATGAAACCATAAGCAAATTATTGGGAAAATCTTGTTGTATACAGGAAAACTGTGGTCATTGTGAAGGAAGTTATATCAATCAAAGTAAAGAATATTTTGAGAACAGAATTGATCACCACATTATTGATCTAAAAAATAACAAGGATTATACAGCCCTTTCAAAACATGTGAAGGAAACATACATTTGAGTTTGATCATGCACATATAATCAAGCTGGAAAATAATTACAAGAGATGCATCAAAGAAATAATGCATACAAAAAACACCAAAATATTATAAACTTTATGTGATGTTGACAGGTTAAGTAATATTTATAATTCATTAATTAAATAACAAATATTGCATCTTTCCGAAAATTTTATCTAAAATATTTGTAGACTTAACTAAACTTCTTATCTACATGATGGAAGAGTTTCACCTAGTAAGAGTGTCTACAATCTACATGACTAAAATATTTGTTTTTATGCTTTGCTTGTATGCGTTTTTACCATACATTGGTCTGTTGTTTTTACTCATATTTTTATCAGAATATTTTCTCAACCATATTTGGCCTTGATATTGCTCACTCAGCATCCAGTCTCCAAGAAAGCAGTTTCAAATTGGTGTAGTAATCTGTTATCTGCAGTAATTGTATTCATATTTATAGATAAGATTACTGTGATATTGTAGCATTACAAAACTTATTTCCAAATGTATCTATCTATCACTGCACAGTTCACAGACAATCTTGGAAGTTTTGGATTCATCCTTCAGTTGACCTTTGTTTTCCCATCCGCGACCTTTTCTTCCATAGTGTGCTACTTTTGGAGTACCTGAAGTTTTGCAAAATACATCCAGATACAGAACTCCTGCATCACCTCATTGCAGATGGGGTCATGGATCTTGCCATCTATAAAAAAGACCGTGATACTTAGTAGTGGTATTGATTATTGAGGTTGTGGGACCTTGCCATTATTAACACTATATGTAATAGTTACGTAGTCATGCTAAAAAGCATCAACATACCTAAAACGCAAGGACAATACCACACTACAAATTACGATAATGATCACAGATCAATAGATCTAACACCTTTTAAAATATAACCACTTGTACAACAACTTCACTTAATGAGGTTAAATTTATATAGGTCACGGCGACCACAACAGCGACAGTACAGATGTAAATATAAATAATACCTGTTGCACTTTCTGTTATCCTAATTATTGATAGCCCATTCTATTCTACCGACAACTAAATCATAAAATCCAGGACGTATGGAATAGAATAGAGATGCGCATATAAAAATAGTAAATTATAAAATATCGATTTTTTGGATCGATGTTTGCTTTTGCGATGTTTTTATACACCGACGAAGGTAATTCAACGAAATTTAATTTCTATTTTTGTAATGCATATATTCGTTTTAACTATTTTCCTAATGATGACTATTATTACTTCAGACAAAAAAACAATAGGTTCTATGTAAATGTATGTGAGATTACAGAATATTATATATCGAGTCGCCATCTAATAGTAAACAAAATAACCGCCGCATTTTGCTTCCTAGCACAATAATACATAAATTGTATCACGAATCGGTTTATTCATTTTTCTTATTACGCCACTCAATATTTGTTGTGCTGGCTTACTGTGTTTAGATTAAAAATGATTTTACATGTTATTATTAGTCATAGGAACAATTATTATTTCTTATAAGTATACAAATAAACAGGGCTGCACCCTGCACTACACATTTATTTACTTCTTTTAGTTGAATGGATATAATAGATATACATAATCAAGTACTATCTAACCACTTAAGAAAGACTTCAAGTAGGTTAACTATGTATTTCACGTGCAGTGATATTAATTGAATGAAGTATTTGATAGAATTTTGGAGTTATTGAATCACTTGTGAGTTTTATGAATCTTCAAAATTATAAAATACATCAAGTTTCTCAGTAATTTTAATCTCTTTAAAATCCTATTAAAAAGACCAAGAGAACTAAAATACGTCACAAATCTGTATTTTTAAACTGATACCACTATATGGTGAATAGCGTCAACCTATAACGCCCTTTTTTCAAGTCAAATCAATTTTTTTGATAGGATTACCCTATACTTCATTATATGTTCCAATAGTTAAAAATTAAGTAAAATTATTTATTTTTAAAATGCATATTGTAAATGTTTAAGTAGTTAACTGCTAAATATTCACAACCAACAATTATCCAATTTGGATAATTTAATCATTAGCCATTTACTATGTTTTCATTGCGATATTTTTTTATATACATATATAAAAACATCAAAAAAACAACATCGATGTCAAACAAATATCAAAAGTTTGATTTTGGACTCCCATTGTCTATAACATTTTGAGTATCACGACGTTTCGATTGATGTGCTATCTTCAATCGTCTTCAGGTGAACTGGCGAACACGTTCCTTCCATGCCTATTTATACCCCGGCCGGTGACGTGTCGTTGTGCGCGGACTGTTCTGATTGGTTCCCGATGCGCGGTATTCCGGTCTGCTGACGTGACCGCGCATCGGGAACCAATCAGAACAGTCCGCGCACAACGACACGTCACCGGAGGGGGTATAAATAGGCATGGAAGGAACGTGTTCGCCAGTTCACCTGAAGACGATTGAAGATAGCACATCAATCGAAACGTCGTGATACTCAAAATTTTATAGACAATGGAAGTCCGAAATCAAACTTTTGATAAATCCACCTTGTCTACAAGTTCCAAACATCAAACAAATATGTCCATGTAAAAAACATGGCTAGAGCAAAATTCATGAAAAAATTCTATATTTTATTAAAAATCGATATTTTATCAACAGCGATGTTCGATGCGCATCCCTATACAAGACACAACATAAAACTGCTTGGCTTGCGGCTTACCGCAATATGACAGAATGACTTATGAAATATGATATGACAGAGCTTCAAACATAGATAACCCCACTATACTCAAGTATAGTTTCAAAAAGCTATAAGAATACAATGGAATAATATTGTAATCTGAGAATCTTGTTAAGTTCAATGTTTCCTTTCATATATCACCACAGTTACATTCATACATTTTTGTAAGTGTTAGCAGTATCGCAAAAACCATAGTATGTTTATATTTTTATAGTCCCAAAAAACTACTTGTTGAATGTGAATGGTCTACAGAAATATTGCTATAAAGTAAATCTTTATTACGCACAGTGTCCCTAATATGCTGGAATCTTAGAAAAATCAATTTTACTCAAAAACCTTTTAGATACCACATATTATCTGATGGCAGTTATGTAAGTCAAGAAACATACTTATTCTGAAATATTTCAAAACATTGTTCATAATTCAAACTACATTCGTTTGGGTATCTTGTTTATTTCTGACTACTTGTGCTGTGGTTTGTGTCAGGGATTGGAAAGCTTTGCCTAGTTAGTCTGTAATGCAGTGATTGTTGATCCCCTATACTAATATTACTAATCAAATTTTACTGCTCTTTGTCAAAATTCATGGTCCCCCACTACCCCAGCCTTATGCCTAACCTGAACCTTGTTGCTGCAGATCATTCAATATTTGATGGCTTTGCTGTTTTGTAACCTCATTTGTTTGATTTTACACTTTTTCAGTGATTATCAAGCTTATTTGAGCAAAAATTTACTACTTTTGTGTACCTGGATTGCAAATGATTCAGGGGAGAGTCTGTTTGAATATTTAATGGTAGGTATATGTTGGGTATTTAGAATGAAATTTGTTTCTCAATTATTCATAATAGTATTGCAAAATATCTGTTTTTTATGTCTTACTGACATATGTGCAATATGTATGATTGATGTTTATAACAGATTATTCAGATAATAAGAATAGAACTTTCCCAATATATTATGTCATAATTGTTCCAGCTTTCTCATTTGTTGCTATGGTTTCTAAAATCTGGGACTTGAAAAACATGAAGACAAATCAGGAATGCTTCCAAGTGTGTAATCAGCACACCTCTACACAGAATTCCAGCTGGAAAAGGAAGAGTAGTCTCTAACCTTGAGGCAGATGTAGTTCCATCAATTGCTTAGGCAAGCTAAGTTGTTAATGTACTAGTAGTCTGGATTGATGATTGTATGCAGTAATCAAGTGTGTATAACAGACCTAATGCTATATTCAGTAGACATAGTTATGGGAATCCTAATTTATCCCTTTTTGTAATATAGAATAACACATGCTAAGTGATAGATCTTAATGGTGAACTGTATGACAAATTTATTAATGAATAACAAATATTCTTATGGTAAATATTATAAAAAATATACCCATACAAAACTACAAAGCTGACTTGCTGCCTGTAAAGGAAATAGTAATGATTGTTATATACATAAATTTGATTATTTTCTTGTATTCTGCATCATCCTATAGAAATGAAATGGGTCAGCTAGCTTTTTCAGGTACTTCCAGAGATAGGGTTATTATAATGATTGATTTTCCTATGATTGGGAGTAAATATGTTCTCTTAATTTGGTTAATGGTCATCTATTTGTAAGTGAAGCTGTATTTATATATGGGATTTTTTTTTTGTTTGCTTTTGACATTTATCTGCCCTGAAATTGCACTGAGTGCAAATTATCACCACAGACTCTGAGCTTGTGGCATTTCAGTGCATATTCGACAGCTATCAATATCTATGGCACCCAAGTGAAAAATCTTTGGCTTAAAAACTTATTGATTTTGTATTTTTTCATCTTTATTTTTTTGAATGTTCAATTCTATGTGGTAGTATTGTCTAAATTGTAACATATTCATTTGCATTTATAAAAATTAATATCGCAGCATGGATGATATGGTACAGAAAGTGCTAATTTTGAATCAACTACTAACATCCTACCGATTAATAGTGCTTTATAGGCAAGTTTCATAGTGTAATTTCAATTAAAATGCAGCTTTGTGATACAATTTCAGTGTGAAACTTATGTCTACATATACCACCATCTCAATCAATGATGTGTAGAGGTGGTGTTGCTACATAGTACTATAAATTGATTTGATGGAAGAGTTTCACCAAGTCAGCACATAAATATATCTAGGACATGATGCCCCTGTGATTGTTGGAATGGTTTAACATTGCTTTTGCAGACCTGTGCTGGAAGCTCATAATTATCAAGAAAATTATTACCACAAGAAATAAACTTATTATGCTTTACATATTTTTGGAGTATTGAAACCAACATTTCAATGGAAATAAACCTTTTACCTCAGATTTTGAGGAAATCCAGTATAAAGTTTGTTGAATAGAAGATTCAGTTCCAGTACACAAAGAACACTTGCAGTATAATATTGGTCAGGACAATCATTTTTTGTGTGAAATTAGTTTGTTTTAAAATCTATTTACAAATATCTCTGTTACAAGACTATTCACATGCAGACATTAACACTGATTTTTTTTTCAGGTTCCAACACTGCTGTAGTGGTTGTAATGTTATGTACATACCATGAATTAATTAAATCATTTTATATGTTCATTAATAAAACCCATCAGTGGCGGATTTACAAATTTTCCGCCAGAAGGCTATATCCAATTTTTGCCGCACCTATTGACCTCTGAAATTCAAAGCCCAACAAAAACAATGAAATTGCAACTTCATCATTTGTAAACTAGGGCATCGTATCAGTTTCTAGATTATTCTTGCAACCCACAATTTAGTGAAGATTACTCGAGAAATATCGAGAAATATTTTTTGGGTATACTTTTGAGCTAAAAAAATTTCAATCACGTACTAATTGTAAAGTAAGGTAAGGTATGCCTTCAAATTTTCGAGACTCGTTTTCTCTGGGGATATAACAATTTTTTTTCATTTCTGTGAGACAAAAAAAAATTGAGCCATATTTGCTGCCCTAGGCTCCAGCCTACTCCGCCACTGAAACCCATTATTGTACTTAATAACTATTTTATTCATAGGTCCATCATTTTCTAAGTGTGAAGATTGTTATGAAACCATTTAAATTGATAATCTTTTATGAATCTTATTTTAGATATAGCTAAAGCATTATTTTTATTATAATAGTCAAGACAATTTTCTTTTAATTTGATAAAATTTCATATATTTTTTCACATTATAAATCACATATCACCTAGATAAATGAAGAATACATAGTGAAACCTATACCTGTATGAAATATTGTTGTAACACTTGAGAGATATTTCATTTGTAATGCTAAAATCGCAACATTGTTGAAAGGTGTCAAGGCATATTTTAATCAACATTACTGTGAAATGAATGAAACTTAGAATAACATTGCGTCTTCCATTGCAATGTAGATATAATATTGCAGCAGCCTCATTTTGTTTTGTTTAGTGGGCATATATATATATATGAATTTTTATAAGAGATTATTCAGATTTATACATTTTTGTAAAGTGTCCTAGCAGTATCCTAATAACGAACTAGCCTAATGCACTTTATTGCAATATTTTTGTAGACAATTCACAAGTAGCTTTGTGGGAATATAAAAATATAAAGTGCATCCTTTTTATTTTGCACAAAGTGTCCCTTATATCATGCTGGAATGTTGAAAACACACATTTCAAGGAAGCCACCTTTTCGATAGATGGCACTAATAATAATAATAATAATAATAATCTTTATTGGAAATATACATGATGATGGAAATCATACATACTCCAAAAGGTGGAGTTCACAATAAATGTGCTCTTCCACTCAACCCCTATGTTTGTATTTTGCAGTCGATTTGTTAACTCATAAAATACGATGCCAATGACCAGGCGACATGTCTGGAACAACCTCTCTGAGATACTGTAGCACCGTCTTACTTATATTCTTTTTCTTCTAAAGGAAATCATCTCTGTTCAGCCCTGCCAGATTTTCTTCACTGAGTGAGGCATTTTCCATAGACAAGCTATCAACGAGTGCTTCAGCATCTTCAGAAGAACCTTTCTCGGAAAAGACATGGTAAACTTGAATTTTTCACTTAAAAAAGGACGAACTATTCAAAACATTATAGTCAAATTTGACAGATCCATGACATATGACTAATGAAGCTTTTTTCTCATTTATTCAGAATACTGCACAATAACTGTTTGCTGTTCATCTTCTACGTTTTTATGACAAACATCTGCAATCTATATGATGGATATTTGTAAGATATTGTCCTGGAAATATGAATAGGAATTTGCTAATATATTGAGTAACAATTGTTCCAGCTTTCTCAGTTGTGGCTATGGCTTGTAAAATAAGGGACTTCAAAAAACGTTCAAGCATATCAAGAATGCTTATCAAGTGTGTGATCAGCATGTCTCTACACAGGCGAGAATACCAGATGGAAAAGGAAGAGTAGGATCCAACCTAAAGGCAGGTGCAGTTCCATCCATTACTAGGACAAGATAATTGTATATTGTACTAGTAGTCTGGAATGATAGTTGTAAGTATGTGCTAGTCATTTATAATGAAATTTGTTTCTCATTTATTCATAATATTGCACAATAACGATTTGCTGTTCATCTACTGTTTTAATGACAAACATCTGCAATCTAGACAAAAAGCTGTGTAATTTACACACAGTTTCACAAATAAAACTCGTTTCCTTTCAGTGACTGAAAAAATGAGCTCAAATATGTTAATTATAAACATTATATCTGACCATGCCATGTAATTAGAATAATAATAAACTAAAAATTCCAGCTTGCACGGCATCTCAATTGGGGGTAAACTCAGTATCTACAAATGCTCCGATTACCTGAGCTGCTTAACTACAATATTGATTAGCATATTCTCTATTAAAATCAATGGATGTCCTATAGAAAAATTGGTAGTTATCGCTAGTCTAACAAAAAATATGTAACAGCTGCAGCCTTTGGAAAGTGAATTCAAATGTATCAAAATTGAAACCATGCCGAGCATTCATAAACATAGTAATTCGAATAAAGATAAGTATGGCAAATTCTATTTGGAATTAGACATATAAGATAATAAATTTTATCTTGTTTTCACTACTTGTAAAATAACTTCCATGCTCTCTAAGAGGTATGCTCAAAATGTTCAATACGAATTACTGATGACCTAATATATGCAAACAAAACACAAATATATTGACAGAGCTGTGATAAACAACTCTAAAAAGATGTAAGTCGTAGATACTAAATCTTTGCTTAAAAAGGAAAGCATTTAAATCAGATAGTTTTCTTCCGAATAATTCAATTTGGAATTGCAAGTTATTATTCAAAACAACTTTTCTTCCGAATAATTTGATTTAGAATTGCAAGTTATTATTCAAAATAATCCTTTTTTGCAGATAAAAAGTTGTGTGATCCACACACAGTTTCATAAATGAGTCTTTTTCTTTCAGTGACTCGTTTCGATTTATATATAAATCATCGTCGGACTGTCAAATTATACACAACCTTTTATCTGCATGATGGAAGAGTTTCAACAAGTAAGATCATCTCTCCAATCTACACAATCCTTTTACTCAAAAACGAATCAAAATCAAAATAAATTGAAGATTAAATAAATCAATAAATGATTTAGAGCAAACGAGCGCGTGGCAAAACAGCTTTCACTTAGTTCACTGTCTAGGAACTTTTTTTGTTGGTTAGCTTAAAACCTTTGACCTCATAGATTTGGAGTAAATCCAGTATAAAGCTTAAATTGAAGATTCAGTCCAGGACGCAAAGTATACTTGAGGTATAATATAGGCAATACAATGATTTTTTGTGTGAAACTAGAATATGTTTTGAAATCTATTCATAAATATTACGCTTATAAAATTATTGAAAAAAAAATTCACAGATTTTTGTTTCAAGTTTCAACACTGCTCTATTGGTTGTGATGTTATGTACAAATCATGAATTGAACCATTTCATATGTTGATGAATAAAACCCCTATTATACTAAAATACTAAATTTTATTTATAGTCCATTATTTTCTAAATGGAAAGATTCGCATAATGTGAAAAAATATGAAAAACCATTTGAATTGATCAAGTTTATTCTGGAAATTTTTTTCGTCTGGCTATCATTTTTTATAAATCTTTTTTCTGTAATTAAAGCATTATTTTTATGATAAAGGTCAACTTCGTTTCAGTCAGATAAAGTTTTATATATTTTTTCACATTATAAATGAGGGATGCAAAAACATAGTGCAACCTATACCTATATGATACTTGTATGAAATGTAGTAACATTTGAGAGACATTTCATTTGTAATGCTACAATCGCCACATTGTTGAAAGGCAATTAGACGCGTTTAATCATTACTGTAAAATTAACGAAAATTGTAAAACATTGCACCTTTCATTGCAGCAGCCTAATTTTGTTTACTGGGCAGCATCTATTAGTACTAACTAGCTTCACTAGAGAAGAGTCCTAGTCCGTTCAAGAAAGAACCAACAGTTGTCGCTATGTATTAAGCTATTGTATATATATATATATATATATATATATATATATATATATATATATATATATATATATATATATATATATATATATATTTTTATAAATCTTTTTTCTGTAATTAAAGCATTATTTTTATGATAAAGGTCAACTTCGTTTCAGTCAGATAAAGTTTTATATATTTTTTCACATTATAAATGAGGGATGCAAAAACATAGTGCAACCTATACCTATATGATACTTGTATGAAATGTAGTAACATTTGAGAGACATTTCATTTGTAATGCTACAATCGCCACATTGTTGAAAGGCAATTAGACGCGTTTAATCATTACTGTAAAATTAACGAAAATTGTAAAACATTGCACCTTTCATTGCAGCAGCCTAATTTTGTTTACTGGGCAGCATCTATTAGTACTAACTAGCTTCACTAGAGAAGAGTCCTAGTCCGTTCAAGAAAGAACCAACAGTTGTCGCTATGTATTAAGCTATTGTATATATATATATATATATATATATATATATATATATATATATATATATATATATATATATATATATATATATTTGCTGCCAAAACCATAGCTGAGCTTAAGAAAAAGATTGAGAATTCACAGGTTTTGAATACAAAATTATTAAAGTGGTAATTTTTGAACTTGTGGGTAAATATATCCCATCAACAAGTACAACTGTTTTGAGCAAGTTTAAGCAGTTATTATTTACACTTATCAAATTAAGATTAGACTTGACTTCAAGGACTCAGCATACCGTTTCAACACTTCTGCCACTTACAGCATCTATATATTTTATAAACATTATCCATGTTTTGTATAAGCAAATGAAGTCATATATAGTATGGCCAAGTCGTTCAGTTGGGCAAATGAATATAACAATATGTTTTAAGGAGGTATTCCAAGACAAAAGTGAAACTGTGTGAAAACTACACGACTTTCTACATGATTGAAGAGTTTCACCAAGTAAAAGCATCTACAATCTACATAAAAAATAAATTTAATATCTTTAAGGGTACTATACATATTAGTATGTTATGCATACAGAATGACGGTGGTAACATTATAGATGAAATTATTACTGTTTGTTGCGCTTTGGTTAATTTGTCAACGTATTATTACCTTTAAATGTTTGAGGAGCTTCTATGTGTATGGCAATCAACCACCATCTTTCTTAAACCATGTACCTTTTCAATCCTCCATAATTAGAAAAACCTCTCAAAAATTGTTTAATCATGTATTTTCAACTTTTAATAACAAAATTGTGTACCAATTTTTTTTTCATTTGTGATAGGTGTTTAATTATGTGGTTTTCTGTCATGCCAAGAATATCTATATTTTTGTGGTTTGATGACTTCAAAATGTTGTCATCCATAGCATGTATTTCTGTTATGGTATGTTCTGAAGGAGAAAATAGAATTAAAAGTGCATCTTAATCAAACTGTAACATTTTACCAACCTTTACCCTGCATCCTCAATTATTTCTACGCTTGATTGTTGTTCATAAATAATTTGAACCTATCCACCCCTCTATATGAATATTTATAGAGCAGAGGGTAGTTTTCTGACAATTTTCTTTCTTTCAAGTAAATCTCCACATACCACATACTAAGATTTTCCATACTTCTTATAATGTATTATAACAATAATACAACTTTTTATGTCAAGCCTTTATTGATATTATAAATGTATAATTTATTGTGGTGTACTTATTGATAATCCAGTTTTAATCATATTATTCATAATAGGTGACTGATTAAAGGTCATGGTGTTTTTAAAAATTATTAGTAATAAAAAATGTATTCTATTCAGTTTATGAGCAGAACAGTATTTCACAGAAATGTATTTTTGTTCAAAAAATGTATACAAGAAGCAAATTTGGGAAGTTTTATATTCCTTATTTGAAAAATGCTGGTAGATGGATTGACCAATAATCTCCCACTAAATTCAATTGAAATGATTACCTTTAACTGCACTCACCCTGTACATGTACAAAAAGTGTATACATAATTATGTATAAATCCAAGTATTATATTTAAAAAATGTATTAACATAAAATATAGTGGATGTATAACTACTACTATACAATAGCTTGTTTATGCGTAATGTACAATGAACAATTATTTCAGGGTTTATGTAATTTTTTTGTCATTTGAAATAAAACTGTCATTAAAACATATGGTTATTATTTTCCACTGTATACTAATAATCATTATTGCACAAAAACTTAATGATGATAATGCCACAGGAACCATAAAGAGATACATTATTAGCTATTCAGTCAGGCGATTTTTGTTAAGTTCTCAATTAGTTTTTAATATTTAATAATAACTTTATTTAAAAACAGTACAATTACCATCATGAGGAATGTACATTAAATGACAGTATGAAACATCAAATCAGTTAATGTTGTTCAGTAGATATTATAAATGTTAAAACCATTGTCAATAGAATTGCAAAAATGAACTCCATTACATGAGTAACCACATTCAAAAAGAAAAGTTAAGTGCTGTGGTATAGCAATTTATGTACACAACTCAAGGATATTCTTTTAATTGAAAGCTAATAAATATTGAGATCAAAGCCACATATATTTTACATTTAATTTTTAAATGATATTGTCAGTATTTTTTGATAATAAATGTCTCAACTTCCACATGCATTGCAATACCATGCACAATTGAAGTAGTTCACACATTCAAAATGAAATCATTGCTTTTCACACTCATCTTATCATTGGCCTTTCAATCATCAACACCATTGTAGCTGCACCAATGGGAAACAATGTCTCCACCTTATCTTAGATGTGAAAAATTTCCCCAAAAGTTCAGGCATTATTACTTCCTCATGGAAGCTGAGTGCGAGTGGTCTTTCTTGATTACAAAATTCATGGTCTGGCAATATATTAGGATTCCAAATAACAAAATCACAGTACAATAGCTCTGTACAAAATATTTGAGCTTGTACTTGATAGTAATATCTATGTTTTATATAAAATAAATATTCATTTCCTTTTAATTAAGCATGAACTTTTCATTCCACAATATGTTTCAATATGTTGTACATTATTGGCAAATAATATATAAGGGCATTTTACTTCTAAGCACCCACCTAAACAACACTCACAAAAAACTAAGCTGTCAGGAGTTGCAGCTAATTGTGGCCACTTGCTGCTTACCACAAGGCCCACCTCATTCACATGAAATGACTGGCGACCTTCACTTTTCATATAGCTTTCATACACTTCTACAGCAGTACTTTCATGAGATATGCCCCATGATATTGCTTTGGTATTGAATAAAATTTTAGTTGGGTAATAGATAGATTTTATCAAAGATAATGAAGGATTTGATTTATTTGTCCTAAATAATTTTAAGTTAGATGCAGTTATTCTACCTGCTTTTTGCAAAAACCTATCTGGATTTTCTGATTGTTTCCTAGTACCCTCTTCTATCATATTAATTTTTTGGTTGTTTAAACACCACTCAATATTATTTGATAGTTTCATTAATTCAGAGTAACTTTTATTTGTATTCACTTCATCAAATAAGCTTATAGCTGGTAAAATGATATTCTTCACATTTAACTCTGATGCTACTCACATTAAAACTGCATCATGCCCTAATTCAGAGGATTTTTTGAGTGAATCGACAATATTGGTCATTGAGATTGGTGGCATATCTTCCTTACTAGACAAATTTGTATGCTTGCATTGCATTTCTCAACAGGTATCATAGGTATGTGCAATGATGCTGAAGGAACACACCACAAAGCTAATTGATCCATACAAGAAATCGCCTCTTTTTGTGTTCATATACTCAACCTCAAACAGTACTGCACCAACATGGCTGCAAACTTCACTATTGCCTGCCATATATGTACAGTGAGCAGTACACATGGCTCCACTTTTCTCAGCTATACACCAAACATTCAATGGCTGCAGAGAGGCCTTCAAAGAATGCTTCACCTACAAAAGTCAGTATTTATCAGTTGTTCAATCCTAATTTTGAGAGAAAAATCTTACCTTTCCAACTATCACGAAAAAATCACGTACAATTTGACACCCGAAATAACTAACAAGACGACTTTCAAGGTACTTATAGGCTTGCAGGCTCTTGAAGGCTTTCATTTGCTCTTTAGTGTAAAAGCTGTGAGTGAGCAGTAGGTAGCTAACAATATCCATGTTCGCATGTTCGATACTGGAGGAAAGCTTTCTGCTATTCGATTTAGATCTTCATATTTCAAAGTAAAGGGATCTAGGCCACTGATCGACCGTATCTTATTCTGGTATCTGCAAAGAATGAACAATAGAACATATGTAAACAAAACAACTTTACTACTTTACACCTTTTTAGCATACCTTGCAACCTGGGTGTTCCGCCAATAACCTCTTTGGATATTCACTCTCCATTTCATACAAAATACGATAATAGTCCAGCAAACACAAAAAAACGCTAAGAAAACTTGCTAGAAATTATACCACAAATGATATTCTTACGGCGCTGTCACGTATGCCTGATCATAGCCGCCATAGTGCCATCCATAAATGTTGTATCGTCATTCGTCATTGGCCATACTGGACCAGTGGATCACGTGGCTTGGATTCCCTGCGCTAATAGGTCAAGGCGACCACAACGACGACGGCACAGCCGCACAAATGTAAATAATACTTGTTGCACTTTCTGTTATCCTAATTATGGATCGCCGATTCTATTCTACCGACAACTAACTCATAAAAGCCAGAGGGTATGGAATAGAATAGAGATGCGCATCTTAAAATAGTAAATTATAACACATCGATTTTTTTTGCATCGATATTGCTTTTGCGATGTTTTTATACACCGATAAAGTTAATTCAACGGAATTTAAATTCTATTTTTGTTTCGAGGAGCTAAAATAATGCATATATTCATTTTATCTATTTTTCAAATGACCACTATTATTACTTCAGACAAATGAACAATAGGTTCTATGTACGTGTATGTGAAATTACAGAATGTTATGTATCGAGTCGCCATCTAATACTAAAGAAATATCCGTCGCATTTAGCTTCCCAGCATGAGACTTCACCACAATATTACATGAATTGTTCCACGAATCTGTTTATTCATATTTTATTCGTTTGGTGACGCCTGACTAATAAATAATAGTTCTGGGGTTTAAATCCTGGAATATTATGATAATGAAGTAATTGAGGGCATCTTATTACGCTACTCAATATTTGTTGATGTCTTGGCTTTTTGTGCTTAGATTAAAGATTATTTTACACGTTATTATTAGTCAAGGGAGCAATTATTTCCTATAAGTATACAAAACAGGTCTGCACCCTGCACCACACATTCATTTGCTTCTTTTAGTTGAATCGAGATAATAAATATACATAATCAAGTACTATTTAGCTACTTAAGAAAGACGTCAGGTAGGTTAACTATGTATTTCACGTGCAGTGATATCAGCTAAATGAAGTTTTTGATAGGATTTTAAAGTGTTGATCCACTTGAAGTTTGATGAATGAATTATTTCTATTCATGATATGTAAATTTTGTAAATCTTTAAAATTATAGGAGATTTTATGTTTCTCAGTATTTTAAATCTCTTTAAAATCCTCTTAAAAAGCCCAACAGATCTAAAATTTGTCACAAATCTTGAAATATAACCTGATAACATTATATGGTAAATATAGCGTCAACCTATAAGGCCATTTTTCAAGGTAAAATCAACTATTTTGAATGGATTACTCTATATTTCATTAAATGTTCTTATAGTTCTAAAATTCTTTATTTTAAAATCTACAATGCATATGTTTAAGTAGTTAACTGCTGAATATTCACAATCAACAATTATCCAATTTGGATAATCTAATCATATTATCCAATTACTATGTTTTTATTGCGATATTTTTTCGATATATCGTTGTCTTGATTCCGATGTTTTTATGATATCAATGTATAAAAACATCGCAAAAGAACCATCGATGTCAAAAAATATGTCCATGTAATAAAACATGGCTAAGGCAATGTCGATGCAAAAAATCTATATTTTATAAAAAAGTCGCATCTCTATACAAGACACAATACTGCTCGGTGCTTGCTCTCATGGGATTGCGGCTTTCCACAATATGACATATGACATATTATATGACAGAGCTTCAAAAAGTTGTAAAAAAAACTGGAATAATCAACGAATAATATTGTGATAATCTTATTAATTAATTTTATTGTTTCCTTTTATATATCACCACAGTTACATTTATACATTTTTGTAAAGTCTTAGCAGTATCGCAAAAACCATACTAGCGTAATGTTTATATTTTTATGGTCCCACAAAACTACTTGTTTGTTGTGAATGGTATACAGAAATATTGCTATAATGAATCCTTTTTATTCTGCAGTGGCCAATTAATGTTAGTAAATATATTTTTAAATATTTCAAAACATAATTCAAACTATATCGGATTTCTCATTTTTATCTGACTAGTGTTGTGGTTTGCTTCTGTGATTAAAAAGCGTCTCGTACTTAGTCTGTGGGTTGTAGTAAGTTTTGACCCCCTGTAGTGTATGTGATTTCCCACTTACACTGTCTCAAGCGCATAACGTACAATACAGAAGGGCGGCAGTCCTGAGAGTACTGATAAGGGTAGGGGTACCGCGGTACACAACTGCCGAGCCGGCCGGGAGGGGACACCCGAACGCAGTAGGTGTACGATGTCTTGGTGAGCCAGTGAGCGGTTACTACACCCCCCATACTCCATACTAGTAAAACTTCACCGTTCTCCGTCAAAATTCATGGTTCCCCGGCTCTATGCCTAACCTTTACCTTGTGCCGATCATTGTGGGATCGTTTCATATTTGACGGCTTCATAATCTCATTGTTTGATTTTTTGCACGTTTTTCAATATTTTTTAAGCTTATTCGAGTAAAACTGTATTACTGTTGTGTACTTGGATGCCGAATGATCAAAAGGTGAGTCTTTTGTAATGTTAGAACATATTTTGAAATATTCTAATAACATATATTTTTTTTCAAACCAGTTTCAAACTAGATATGTTTTGGTTTCGTGTTTTGTTTCTGACTGCTTGTGTTGTGGTTTGTGTCTGGGAAACTGGGATTTACCTCGGCGATTTTTCCCCTTTTTTCAGTGTTTTCCAAGCTTTAATGAGCAAAAATTTACTACTGTTTTATATATGTACATATTCCAAAAAAGACAGCAAATGATCAAGACGTGAGTTTGATTTATGATTTAATCGTATATGCTTATAATAAAATTTGTTTCTCAATTATTCATAATAGTGCTGCAAAAAATGTTAGCTGTGTATTTTTTTATGTTTTACTGACAAATATCTGCAATCTATATGATGGATTTTTATAAGAGATTATCCAGAAAATATGAAGAGGACATTTTAGATAATACCACAAAGTTACATTTATGCATTTTTGTAAAGTGTCCTAGCAGTATCTTAATAATGATACCAGCGTAATGTTTATATTATTACTACTACTACTTATGAATTGTCTACAAAAATATTGCAGTTGAGTGAACCCTTTTTATTTTGCACAAAGTGTCCCTAATATCATGCTGGAATGTTGAAAACATGATTTCAATGGAGCCACCTCTTTGATAGATGGCAGAAATGTTAGAAAAGATATTTTGAAATATTCCAAAACATATTTTTTTTTTGTTGCAAACCAATTTCAAACTAGATACATTTGGGTTTCTTGTTTTGTTTCTAACTACTTGTGTTGTGATTTGTGCCTGGGAAACTGGGATTTAACTCAAAGATTTTTCCCCTTATTTCAGTGTTTTCCAAGCTTATTTGAGGACTAATTCACTATTGTTTTGTATATGGATTTCAAAGGATGGCAAATGATCAAGATGTGAGTCTGATTTATTATTTAATCGTATATGCTAGGTATTCATAATAAAATTTGTTTCTCAATTATTCATAATAGTATTGCAAAAAATGTTAGCTGGGTATTTTTTTATGTTTTACTGACAAATATCTACGATCTATATGATGGATTTTTATGAGAGATTATCCAGAAAATATGACTAGGACATTTTAGATAATACCACAAAGTTAAATTTATACATTTTTGTAAAGTATCCTAGCAGTATCTTAATAATGATACTAGCATAATGTTTATATTTTTATATTTCCACAAAAGTACTTGTGAATGGTCTAAAAAAATATTGCAGTTGAGTGAATCCTTTTTATTTTGCACAAAGTGTACCCTAATATCATGCTGGAATGTTGAAAACACGATTTCAATGAAGCCAACTCTTTGATAGATGGCAGTAATGTTAGAAAAGATATTTTGAAATATTCCAAAACATGTTTTTTTGTTTCAAACCAATATCAAACTAGATACATTTGGGTTTCTTGTTTTGTTTCTAACTACTTGTGTTGTAATTTGTGTCTGGGAAACTGGGATTTACCTTTAGGAATAATTCACTATTGTTTTGTATATGGATTCCAAAGGACGGCAAATGATCAAGACATGAGTCTTGATTTATTATTCAATAGTATGTACTAGGTATTTATAATGAAGTTTGTTTCTTATTTATTCAGAAGATTGCACAATAACTGTTTGCTATTCATCTTCTATGTTTTAATGACAAACATTCACAATCTATATGATGGATATTTATAACAGATTGTTCTGAAAATATGAATAGGAATTTGCTAATATATTGTGTAACAATTGTTCCAGCTTTCTCAGTTGTGGCTATGGCTTGTAAAATGAGGAAATTCTTCAAAAAAACATTCAAGCATTTAAAAAATGCTTATCAAGTGTGTGATCAGCATGTCTCTACACAGGCAAGTATATCAGATGGAAAAAGAAGGGTGGGATCCAACCTAAAGGCAGATGCAGTTCCATCCATTACCTGGACAAGACAATTTGTGTATTCTACTAGTAGTCTGGAATGATAGTTGTAAGTATATGCTAGGTATTTATAATGAAGTTTGTTTCTTATTTATTCAGAAGATTGTACAATAACTGTTTGCTGTTCATCTTCTATGTTTTAATGACAAACATTTGCAATCTATATGATGGATATTTATAACAGATTGTTCTGAAAATATGAATAGGAATTTGCTAATATATTCTGTTATAATTGTTCCAGCTTTCTCAGTTGCGGCTATGGCTTGTAGAATGAGGGAATTCTTCAAAAAAACATTCAATCATATCAAGAATGCTTATCAAGTGTGTGATCAGCATGTCTCTACACAGGCAAGAATAACAGATGGAAAAAAAAGAGTAGGATCCAACCTAAAGGCAGTTGCAGTTCCATCCATTACCTGGACAAGACAATTTGTGTATTGTACTAGTAGTAGTCTGGAATGTTAGCTGTATATATGTATATTATAGATGTGTATAACAGGATCAGTGCTATATTCAGTAAACATAGGAATAGAATTCTTCATTCATCCCTTTTTGGATTGTAACACATGCTAAGTGAAAGATTTTAATGGTGAACTGTATGACAAAGATATTAATCTATCATAAATATTGTGATGTAAATCTTATGAAAAATAATATAAAATGAAAAAGTCATACATAATTCTGTTTAAGTAGTTTATAAGGTCCATAATTTCATTTTTAACTGAAATTACCTATACAGGAAAACTACAAAGCTGACTTGCTGCCTGTCAAGGAAATAGTAGTGATTGTTATATACATAAATTTGATTGTTTTCTTGTATTCTGCATCATCCTATAGAAATGAAACGGGTCAGCTAGCTTTTTCAGGTACTTCCAGAGATAGGGTTATTATAATGATTGATTTTCCTATGATTGGGAGTAAATATGTTCTCTTAATTTGGTTAATGGTCATCTATTTGTAAGTGAAGCTGTATTTATATATTGTGGTATTTTTTTTGTTTGCTTTTGACACTTATTTGCCCTGAAATTGCACTGAGTGCAAATTATCACCACAGACTCTGAGCTTGTGGCATTTCAGTGCATATTCGACAGCTATCAATATCTATGGCACCCAAGTGAAAAATCTTTGGCTTGAAAACTTATTGATTTTGTATTTCTTCATCTTTATTTTTTTGAATGTTCAATTCTATGTGGTAGTATTGTCTAAATTGTAACATATTCATTTGCATTTATACAAATTAATATCGCAGCATGGATGATATGGTACAGAAAGTGCTAATTTTGAATCAACTACTAACATCCTACCGATTAATAGTGCTTTATAGGCAAGTTTCATAGTGTAATTTCAATTAAAATGCAGCTTTGTGATACAATTTCAGTGTGAAACTTGTGTCTACATATACCACCATCTCAATCAATGATGTGTAGAGGTGGTGTTGCTACATAGTACTATAAATTGATTTGATGGAAGAGTTTCACCAAGTCAGCACATAAATATATTTAGGACATGATGCCCCTGTGATTGTTGGAATGGTTTAACATTGCTTTTGCAGACCTGTGCTGGAAGCTCATAATTATCAAGAAAATTATTATCACAAGAAATAAACTTATTATGCTTTACATATTTTTGGACTATTGAAACCAACATTTCAATGGAAATAAACCTTTTACCTCAGATTTTGAGGAAATCCAGTATAAAGTTTGTTGAATAGAAGATTCAGTCCCAGTACACAAAGAACACTTGCAGTATAATATAGGTCAGGACAATCATTTTTTGTGTGAAATTAGTTTGTTTTGAAATCTATTTACAAATATCTCTGTTACAAGACTATTCACATGCAGATATTAACACTGATTTTTTTTCAGGTTCCAACACTGCTGTAGTGGTTGTAATGTTATGTACATACCGCGAATTAATTAAACCATTTTATATGTTCATCAATAAAACCCATCAGTGGCGGATTTACAAAGTTTCCGCCAGAAAAAAAACCCTACTTCACAATCATAATAATTACATTTATTGTGACAATGAAATTGCAACTTTATCATTTGTAAACTAGGGCATCGTATCAGTTTCTAGATTATTCTTGCAGCCCACAATTTAGTGAAGATTACTCGAGAAATATTTTTTGGGTATACTTTTGAGCTAAAAAAAGTTCAATTACGTACGCATTTTAAAGTAAGGTAAGGTATGCCTTCAAATTTTCGAGACTCGTTTTCTCTGGGGATATAACAATTTTTTTTTCATTTCTGTAAGACAAAAAAAGCCATATTTGCTGCCCTAGGCTCCAGCCTACTCCGCCACTGAAACCCATTATTGTACTAATAAGTATTTTATTCATAGGTCCATTTTCTAAATGTGAAGATTCTTATGAAAAATATGAAACCATTTAAGTTGATCATCTTTTATGAATCTTATTTCACATATAGTTAAAGCATTATTTTTATTATAATAGTCAAGACAATTTGATAAAATTTCATATATTTTTTCACATTATAAATCACATATCACATTGATAAATGAAGAATACATAGTGAAACCTATACCTGTATGAAATATTGTAGTAACACTTGAGAGATATTTCATTTGTAATGCTAAAATCGCAACATTGTTGAAGGGTGTCAAGGCATATTTTACAGCAAAGTTGTCTCCGACGTAGAAAATAATCTCTATGTAGAGAATCAGCACAGCTCTATAAAATGATAGAGCGAGCTCTAAAAATGGCTCAAAGGCATAAGGTTGAAGAATTTCAAATTAACCCACTAGGGTTCAAAAACCTCAATTCTTAGGGAAGACTTTCAGGTATCTGCAAACATCAGGATATACAGGGGGAGCTAGCGGCCACAGAGGACTCTATTGGCACGGCAGAAGGATGTGAAAATCAGAGGCCTAAGCAGAAAAAGGGCACATTGGTAATGAAGACAAGCCAAAGTGAGAGCTCCTAGGCTGATACGCTTATGAGACTGAGGCCACAAATAAATATACAAGAAATAGGTACTGCAGTGCTAACAGAGCTACCTATTCAAATTCATCATGTACCACCGATAGACTCTTTCCATTTCTAAGATTTGAGACAAACAACTGGAGATATCATACAAGTTTGTCAGATCATCTAAAAGCAATAATTGTCGTACTGGTAAAGTTATCTTTTTGAATGAAAATTATCGTACGCTGGTGCGAAACCAGGGTTTCGAGAGGAGAGGGCTTCACCTTATATTTTCTCAAAAGTAAAAAGCAAAAACACTTCCATATATATCTGAGGTGGGTAATTTCCCTCCAACGGGCCCCAATTGCATACCAAACGTTCCTCTTTTTGGCCAAAAATAAAGTGGTATACCTAATGTACAATTATGGCGAATATAACTCATGCTTTTCATGTTAATATTAGGATAAAACAATTTGGGAGGGCTTATAAATGATCCGAAATTGCAGTTGCGAAGCCTCCTCTTCATTTAGAATCATTCAAATATAGTCACAATAACAAAACGTTCAATAAAAAAATGTTTTTTCCATCTTAAAAACCGTCTGTATATAGTTTCAAAGTAATAAAGTCATATCAAAAAATATAAATAAAATCAAATAAATATGAACTTTTTGAACACAATATTTAAGTGAAATCAAGGAATCTTGAACATATATAGATATATTAGAACAAAATAATTATTCAGAGTCTGAATCTGGTAGATCGTCATAAATGTTGCTATTCACCTCTTTGTGTTGTTAGGTCATTAGAAGGGTACAAGTTAGTTTTACCTCCTTGTCCATTTACAAATTGAGAATTCAATTCTGGCCTTTGTTTTTATTAAATTTAGTTTGCTAAACACTCGTTTACACTCGGCAGTACAGTGTGTCAAACTTGAGATATTCAATGCATACTGTGAACTAAAAAGTAAATAATCTTTATACACAGATGGCCTGCTTGTGACTCAAAGTAATATGTCAAAAGTAATATAGTATACTGACAGCTTTCAAAAAATTATATAATATATGCTAGCGAATGAATATTATAGAGTGATAGCTATACTGAGTAAATAGTTAGCTAATTAAAAAGTAATCCGGAAAAAATTAATTATACTGATACGTGTAATTAGGAAAAAATTGAATTGGGGGATAACAAGCCGGGAACTGCTGATTTTACTGACGCATGGGTTCTAAAAGCTATTGAAACTGCTGCATAAACCAACTGCCAGGTTTTGTATTTTTTATAACAAAAACCCTTGATGCATTTCTAGATTGTGTTGATTAGTTATAATTACAGTAATATCTTGAAAAATGTTTCAAGATACCAACACATAACGAAACAGCAAATTTAATGGCTACTTAGAGACTATAGAGAGTTTACTTATGAATTCAGTTAGTTCCAGGACTCCATTTTGAACTTTTTGAAACGTCTCTAAAGTACATATACTCTTACAGCTGAAAATACTGCAGTCCCTACAGTCTTGTAATTCCAAACTGTCAAATAGAGTAACATCCGAAAATTGTCTTCGTCGTTTTCTTCATTGCCTTTTTTATCTTGCTGACTCAATCAATTCGTTTAGATGACCAATCCGAAACGATAAGAGTAGTATATATTTTAAGTTGTGTATGTGGATTAATTAAGCGGAACAGATATATGACATTGATAACTCTACTCGACACTGAAAAAATAATAGCATCAAGTACGGATTCTGTCTACTTCAATCCATAATACATTGCTATTTTTCCAGAATTAAATTTAATGCAAATTCACCATTCGTATCCGATTAGTCGTATTGTGCGTTATTATCTATCTAATGTGCACGTGTATGTCTGTAAGTTTATATGCATTAGGTATAAACAATATCGAATAGCACTCAGTTATTACAATAGCCATAATGATCGTGTTTTTCTGTAGTGGGGGAATTCACGCTAAAAAAGTCGGTGCATGGTGCATAATTATCGTTACACAGTGTTTATTTGTCCGCGTGACGTCGCGTCGTTGCGTGTTCAATCCGAGCAAGGTGGCGTTTTGTTCCGTCGCGACGCCGGCGCCTTGGACGTATCGTCACTGCCAACAAACATGGCGTACAACGTCGCGGCGCTATGCTGAACAGCTGTTCCCTATCAGAAAGGATTACGTGAAATAATGCGGTGGTCAACAATCAAAAGCGGCGGAGAAACAGTGGGCTGTATGGATAGAAGATGAGGAGAAACACGCACAGCCAGTCTTCCAATTTGCAATTGGCAGATCAAGAGGATGAGGATTGTATCAATGCTTCTTCTAGCGCCTCTGCGATCACATCCTCCCCTGTAAGTTAATAATACCTTATGTTTAGACCGCGTCGGGATTTTCTAAGCAAAATATGAATCACGTCTTGTTTTGGTTGTAATGCAACTACTGTCAAGGTGATATGTATGTACGAGGATTTTTTATACCTCTAGACTGGACATACAAACATCAAAACAAAAATAATTATTTACTTCAATTAATACAATAAGCGAATGAAGTACTATGATGCAAAAATGTTTCTACCTGAGATAAGGTATTTTGTAAATTGATATCTACCCTACGGAAATTCATCTCAAGCATTTTTGTCTGTCTGTCTGTTGTTTGAGCTACGTGATTAAAGTACCTAACCGCAGCATCGACTGTGATGACATTTGAGTTTTTTGTCCTACTCCTAAAACAAGGCTTCAGGTTGACGTTGTACTTCCCTCGCAAAGGTATCAGCTTAGAAATAAAGGTTAAGATCAGATTTTTGAACCGTAGATCTTTCGGAATTTAACTGAAACATATAGAAAAAGGATAAATCCTTCCAAATTTAATGAATGCTTAAAATTTGCAGGTCTTTTAAGGTGGACTTATTTTTCAAAACGTAATTTAACTTAAGATTAACACTTCTAAAATCACAATCATAAAGTAATATCACTGCACGGGCAGTTCACGTATTTCTTACCTCATATTTCATGGATTATTATAAAGAAAAGTTTGTTGGTTACATCCCTTTAAGCTATTTGAATGGATTATAACCTTTAAGAATGTCAATCATTGGGTGATTTAAAAAAGAAAATTTCATACGAGCTTTCCTCCTAAACCTAGTCTCAACTGTTAAACTATAGTTTTTTAAAGTTATAAGCTATTCCTTTTTTATTAAAACTTCTACTCTACTACTCTAATCATCTAGAGCCTTTCTTTGATGGGGAATGTAAACTAGACATTTTTGGAAAATATATCGTCTGCCACTGATTTCTCCTGAAATAAAAAATATATCTATTTGAAAACTCATTTATTTTGGAGTTGGTTTGACTTCTTGTATTTATTTTATAATACGCTGTCGTCATGTATAATAACTATCAATAAGAGCTTATGCTTTTAAAAAAGTACGCCAGGAATTTCATTTTTAAGAAAACAATAGCGACGGCAATACGAACAATTTTTATAAATATATATTTATTTATTTAGGAACCTGGCTTTTCATTTACTCAATAGTTTAAAACTTAATATCCTTTTAGACATAATCAACATATTAAGCACATATGCTGAGTTTATATGCAGTAGGTACCTGTATGGACTTCAGCTTGATGTCGCCAATGCATTGGAAGCCATATTATACCAAGAGCATTATCCAAATACGTATGCTCGTACGCTCAAAGGTGTGAAAAGGAAGCTTTCAAATAAAAAAATTACCTTCTATAGAGGCACACCGTATTGCAATAACATAGGAATCCAAGGAAATGATTAGAACAAACCCCTTATATAAGTCCCAGAGTATTATAGATGTTAATCATGTTCTAGTGTGAAGGATTCTTTATCGTATTTATTTTATATCCTTATCATATCCAGCAGGTCCAGTTCCTACTTCATCGAGATTTTACACTACTCACTGCCAATGGTGTTTTCAAATGGTTGCCAAAAATCCCCAGTTTGACACCGAAATCTTATTCATCGATGAAAATATTTTTTTCAGGAACGTTATGAGACATTTTTATAATAATAATTTCTGTCGCATGTCCTCACAAAATCCCATCACTGAAAACCATTTTCCGCTGAAATTACTGGAGATTCTTCGATCAGGCCTTATTTTCTACCATGCAGATTAGAAGAATACACTTATCGCTAGTTTCTTTGACGCGTTTACCAAATTTCCTAGACGATGTCGTATGTGATTTCTAATCGTGGCCACTCACATTCCCAGATCTTATTTTGGTTTTCAACACCTAAGTATATAATAAAGAGGAGTTGTGAAACTGGATAATAGTGTTGTGAAACTATCAGAAATACTCCAGGAATTTTTAAAAGGATACGATACTCAATAAGGAGAAGAGCTAAAGCATGCAGGGGGTGACCACATTCAACGGTTAATCTTTTTAATATTTTTATTCACGATATTCAATGTTTGTTCTGTTAATTTAATGGTAAAATATTGAGTTTTAAAGTTTTGATTTGATTTTAATGTTTATTATTAATGCATGGTTTTGTTTGAATGCTGAATAACAATAATGTTCATGACATACTTCCACCGCTTAGCGCTAATTATTATGCACAAAGATAGTTTTTGTTTCTTATACAAATTCACGCGTCGGTAAAAAATCAAATTTGTCAAAAATACATGGGGATTTCAAAAGTAATACTTGAGATGAAGCGTACCATATTTTATCAAAAAATATCTGACCCATATCACGTACAGACGCCGCAGATTAAAAAATCCTCATCATGATCTGGTCATAGTGTGTGTGGCAAGAAAATATCTAGAACGCGATCAAAGATTAAATAAACAAAAACAAGTTTTCGTTCAAACTCACCCTGAAACTCAGCAGTTAAAGCATAATTATATTTATATAAACTTTTCCCCTCAAAATCACCCAACGATTCATACCCTTAAGGATGAACATCTTATAATGAAATATTCTGCATACTTTAGATATAGGAAATTAGCTAAAGAGAAGAGGTAGCAAAAAAATATATTTGGTCGCAACTTGGTTTTCCAGTG
The DNA here is from genome assembly GCA_949316355.1 of Bruchidius siliquastri. Lineage (NCBI taxonomy): Eukaryota > Metazoa > Arthropoda > Insecta > Coleoptera > Chrysomelidae > Bruchidius > Bruchidius siliquastri. The sequence goes on along the minus strand of OX438532.1, from coordinate 22,918,779 downwards.
CATAATTGATTAAATAAATATTGAACAAAATATAATTTTATATTTTTCTGAATGATCTCAATAAATCTATCAATAGTGCATAGCCAAATCTCAGGCGAATATAGTCAGACGTACATATGTTGTTTTCGAATATGCCTGTGTAACTTTTTCATAGTATCACCATACACTTACCAATATAGGTATATACTAGAAATGTATCCGCTCCTGAGGACGTGGCTAATAAAAGATATTCACCTATTAAAGATTCATTCTAAATTATACTGTATTTAGCAGAAGACAATAATAATTATTTGAATCTCGTCAAAAATATTGATTGAGACAGTAAATAATCTTATGTGATTTTCAGTTCCTATCCTAAACAATTTGATTATGCAAGCTATGCATTATGTCAAGTCAACCGACAGATATCGTAATTTTAGACTTATAAGCTATTTGCTTGTGAATGATGTTAATAACGGTAGTCCGTGATAATGTTTATCGAAACCGAATGTGGTATGTGTATGTTTAATAGTTTTCTTAGTCCAAAGTTCGTGTGAATATTACAGAAATAAATTATTAATCGCATAACAAAGAACCTTATGAAGATATGAAGTTTGAAGTGATTAGATACATTAACAGTGTTTTCAGAAGTGAATGCCCCAAATGCAGTGCCTTTAGGTTTACTTACGATACTGCATATGATCCGGCGTATTTCATTAATATGGTAATAGCTCAAGCAAAATGATAGTCCATTTTTTTAATAAATTTCCATGTTGTTACTATTCGTAACACTCGTAAGGCCAAGTAGGTATAGTGGTATTTAAAAAAAATAATATTTCTTATCAACTTGACCTTACTTGCGCTACGTATCTATATTATAAAAGAATAATGTTTACTTTTCCATTTCTGATCAGTGATAATTACACCATTAGACCGATTTTCGATGAAAATTAGTGTGAGTGTGAGTTTTTCCTGAAAACATGAATTCCTAAATTTTCGTTTTTCTGCTGGTTTATTTGGAAAATAAAATATATTCGAGAAAATCAAGAAGCTAAAGGAAATAGAAAAGTATTTTTTATAAATAGGAACTGTACGTGATGGCGTAGCTTTTGTAAAGTTGGAGTAACTAAAAAAAATTTACGCGATTTCAATAATTTATACTAAATCATAAAATATTCAATCAACATCGGCAAATAGTAATGTACTACTTAGTACGAAAATTGTGTTACACATTTGCATATCAAATGTGATGTTACGCGTCATAGTTACGCGTCATACAATGAATTAATATTCATAGTGGATAGTATTTTTAACCAGGCTCATCCACAAGAAACTGTTTCCAAAAACGGCGACCGGTAACAATAACAAATTAACATTGGCAATATTAACACGAATTATGTATCACTAAGACACTATTTTTATATTCTCGCACTAGTAAGCTTGCATTTCAATACAATTATTCACAGTAATGTCTTTCTTCCAAGAAGTAAAAGGAACCAGGTAGGTTGATTCGATACTTCGCATGTATATTTTCAAATTACGGAAGCATCCAAATTCTGAATACTATGAAAATTGTCATGCCTTTCTAATAATGACCAAGCAAAATAATGTATTGAAAAAATTAAGTACACAAAAAGAATTAATCACATCACTCATTTGCTGCCCCAATGCTAAAACCTACGTTACGCGATCACTAAATCAGGAGCGTCCGAAACCGCTCAATTTGGTATCAATTTGTATCCAACAAACAGGACTGTGCAAGCATTTAAACGAGAGCCCTCATTTTCTTAATATTACTTTTTTCTTTAGTCGCAGATACTGGATCGAGTCCAATCGGATCGCGTGACAGTGACAAAGCCCGAAGAGGACAGACGAAGACGTACCATCATTGTGGAAAAGAAGAACGGTAGCTTTGGATTCACATTACAAAGTTACGGTATCCATTACAAGAGAGAAAAGGAGATAGAGATGATCACCTACGTGGATTATGTGGACTATGATGGACCAGCTTACAAGTGAGTCTCTATCTACTGTCATATATATCCATGAATTATTCGGCATGCACACCTAAATGGAGAATACGCCGAGAACAAAGTTGATTGAATGACCTGATCAGTGTGCCGTTTGAGTTAGCGATTCGAAGAGATGCATAGCATGAACGAATGTGTACCTCACGAGACACCTTGAATAATCCTGTCACCGTGATGGTAGTGGTCCAATGAATACCCCGGTCACACGGAATATTGCAGGCGTACTTTCGAATTCCGTTCGCACCAACCATTCCATATTTATCGCTCCAATTTGTGCATACAATCACCCTTTCCTGTCCTTGTCTTGTTAATACAGTTACAGACCTGTGACTGCGCTGCATCATGTCAAAGGTTATGGATTCAAGAGCATCGCTGGATGAGTGGAGATACGCTCCAAAGTACTCTAATCATAATCCAGAAAACAATACGTCTAGTGGATGCTCTTGACAAAAGATCCTCCACAGTCTGGAATATGGATGAAAAAAAGTGGCTGGTCTTTCTCTACCCTACAGACACTACCATGGCTAATGTTCGAACAAGCTGTTTTGCATAATAACCAACAGTCGTCAGTATCGCAAACCCTAGAGGAGCCTAACAGGTGCATTTTTCACTGGGCCAGTCGGTCTTTTGGAGAACCTCAGCCTTGTGGAATGGGCTGCAGGAGAGTATGTTCACAGATCCATGGTTGAAATTTAAGTCGGTTTACAGTTAATGTGAATATCATGTAGATCGTAGATGCGCTAATTTGGTGAAATATATAAAATATATGTGAATAGTCAGTCTCGCAGCGCTTCTGAAGCGCGGTAAGTTGTCTGCCTTTGTGAGAGGTTTTTATATATTCTTGCAGTTTTGACCTGAATGTAACATGTATTATCACTTCAATTTTTTCAACAGAGCTGGAATGAGGGAAGGAGATGTTATATTATCGATAAACGGAACTGACATGGAAAAAGCAGACCATAAAACGTTGGTGAACTACATCAAGAACTGTGATTCAAGAATGAGGATGGTCGTCTTGTTTGAAGATTGTGTCCGCAAGGTAGCACTTCAGTACAAATTGTGTTTCTTTTGAAGTATATTTAGTTTGTTTTAAGCTGTAATTAATGCAGCGTAACTGTAGTAGGTAAGGACTGTGCCAGTGGCGGATCCAGCGAGGGGACAAGGGGGACATAACACCCAAAATATTTGGCCATTAAAGAAATTAGTTTTTTTATTGTTATAATGTAACTACGATATTGATTTGAAACCTGAAAAAGCAGTAGAAGGATTCTCCAAAATGGGAAATCATCGTTTCGATGTGTAGATCCTATCTAAACCCAATCAATAAAGATGGAGAATATATAATATGCAATGTGTTTTAGGAAATTATCATATTGTCTCCTCCCTAAATCCGTCTCTAGATCCGCCCCTGACTGCAGCTATTGATAAATATATCTATGCACTCAGCAAAAACTCCATTGATAGTAGTACGTATATAATGTATAATTTCTGTCGGTCTGCTCCTTGGTTTAGCGTCCGTCTATTTGTCTGGTATTATTATACCTTCCTACAATTAAGTGGCATTTTACAGTTCCCTGATAATTTATGAAAAGTTATTAATAATTGGGCTGAGCATCATCTAATGTAAATCTGGGAAAACGCTCATAATATGTTTCGCAATTAATCCGCTCTATAATACGGTCCAAGTTAGTGGTACTTGAGTCCATTTTTTATACAGATTTTTCTTGTTTCTAATTTAAATATCGACTTCTGCTGATTGCAGGTGGAGCTGCATATGAAGTACATCCAGCTGCAACGCCTTCTTCAAGCAAAAATGGAAGAACTCGACCGGCTTTGCATGAGGGAACGCAACATACTGGAGGGCAAATGGAAGACACACAGTCTTCCCGCCCGTAAGAAAGCATCACAGTCGATCAGCACCACCTCTACTGGAGAAGCGGTAGGAAGCACTTGGGGTGCATTCACACCCACTCAGCCACCATATGGCACGTACTGCAGGCCTACAGTGTCTACGGAGGATGTGGCTAAGGTTGCTAGGCAACAAGAGACGAAACAAGTGCAGCAGCCGCCGCTAGTGTTTGCTTACCAGTACATGGATACACATTACAGGTTTGTAAGGAGAGTTAAGTGTAACCATTGATTTAGGACTCTTATGTATTACTCAATAGCTTAACTAAATGATCATTTCATTAGCATTTGTTTTGAATATCAAGTTCTTTGAATTTTTCGCACCTAAGTATAGAAAAAAATAATAAAAGTCAGGACTAAATACCAGTGTATCGCGTTTGCTATTGAAAAGCTAGATAAAGTTTGTTCATATAAAATTAAAACAGATTAATCTAAACAGAATTAGGACACATGCCTCTAGGTAGATTGTACCAAATTTTTGTCATCCTAGGGATAACTTTGCGGTAGTGCCGGGTAGTTCTTGAAGTACATAGCATAGATAGTACAGATAATGACTACTTTGGAATGAGAAACAATGTTCTGATAAGGCATAATGATGATTTTTCATGTGATGAGCCTAAACAGAGGACCTCAAAGGTCGGCTCTGTTTCTCTTAATCATAGTCAGCTGTGGTCTACATCTTATATAGTTTACTCAGAGGTTTCTGCAGGCCATAATGTTCGCTGGTTCTTTGCCTATGTAGAGGTAGATGATTACTTTATTGCAAGCCCACTTCATTTAATGTGATATTTACAGATATATGATCCACCCTGTATCCAGTTCCAGCGGAGAATATCTGTTGAGTTTCGAACCGCCCCGGTATAAGGAACAAATTTATAACTCAAAACCACCAACTGAAAAGCAGTCGAGGGGAAACCAAACAACAAGAAATCCAACGACATCTGAAAAGCCTAAGAAAACGCATGGCCCATATTACAACTATGCGGGACAATTGTGTAATCCTTGCCTTCAGGTAAGTCATAGATTAACGTATGGAACATTGACTTATTACCAATAATTCAAATGTATCTCCAATTTTATTTTCATTGAGCGATATATCTCATCATATGCCGTACCATGATTCGAGAAAGCGCTTCCTTATATATTCAAAGAGAAGCAGTTATTAGATTAACATTGGAATAACTGGCAGGACAAATCCAATGAATCAGCATCCGTAACTGTGTAAAAACAGGCAAGACAGATTCAAGAAGCATATTGGAGTAAAGAATAATCCATAGATCGTTTTGGTGCCGACAGGACTCGAACCCGTGCTGATGCTGCGCGGTCAGGGGAGAGCGACATAGAGTGATAAATGGTCTAAACAATAAGTTACATCTTACAAGGCAACTTAAATTGTTTGATCACAGCGGTTTAAGTCTCGCCCGCACCAAAAATATTTCATGATTTATTTTCACCCCATTTTGTGTGTTTAACCTTAATTTTTATTAAAAAATACGGTTATCAGGACCAATAGCTTCTATGAAGTCTCCACAATAAAGGATAAACAAATAATTTTTACTTGTTTATGGGTAGCAGATTGCTACTTATTCTCATTCGGGCGTAGGAATGATCCCAAATCTGATAATGTGCAATGGAATAACAAAAATCATAAATAACTATAATCTATGAAAAATCGATGTATATTAGTGTTTCTAAAAATGTCCATGACTTTTGACTTCCTTGATAGTTTTGTTTTTCTATTAGATTGAATTCCAATCCCTGGCTGAAGGTAATTATTGAACATTGAATAAAGAAAAACATTGCCTCTTTTGGTTTTAGGTGGTGGATAAATTGAGACCTGCTAAGCCTTTTTATGAATTTGCAATTACCTACCCAAAATTGGATATATTTTGCGATAACTGTCTGACCGAACATGGGATTTTTGATACACGCCTTATACTTACTTTGTAAGAAGTTTTTTAGTATTCTGTGTTGACAGTGTGAGGAATACAGATCTAAGTATGTATTTTTCTCATTGGTGGTGTTCATTTTGAAATAAAATTAAATCAAATCAAATCAAATGGAATCAGAAATAAAATACAGGAGTACTGAACAAAAGTTTCTTCAAGGAGGCTTGTCTTTAGATACTGTCTAAAATATACCAAAAATATTGGATACTCCTATAATGTTTAACATTATGTCCGTGGCACCCACACATTTTTTTCATTAAAATTGAGTAACCCGTTTTTTCATTTTCAGCCAAGACAACAATTTAGTCGAGACATGCATCAATTCAAATGTCCTGATGATTTTCATGCCTTTCTAGGTCTGATAGAATTATATCTGTATACCAAGTTTGCAATTATAATGTATGTACCTACTTTGATTCCATTTCCAGGTGGCAAACAACGGTGACAATACAAGCCTAGATGCCTACGACCTAGCTAGTCCATGTTGCGACCCCAGATGCGTGCCTTCGACCAGACGTCGATCTCGAAGCCACAAGGACCCTAACAAAAAGAGAGATTCTAAGACTGAAGAGACTCAAACAGAGCCTCAGCAGACGAGGAACCGGACCACATCACATTCCCAACAGAACATTGGTAAAAAACAGTAATTCTCCTATGGAGTGATGACATCTTTTCCCAAATAAAAATATTTCAGAATTTTTTTTTGCCATCAGCTGTTGCTGAATTGTTGCTTGTTTGTTTGAAGCGGGTATTATAAATTCAAGATGACTATTTCTCAATGCCACTTTCAGCCAAATTACCTATATATAAAAATCCTAGGACGCAAAACATAACAGCACTGTTTTCCTTTACTTTTAGCCGCTAATTTCTCTTCTCAATCTAAGGGATAGGTAGTGGTAAATATCACCTCATGTTATTTGGAAATGATGAAAAAATGCTTGTAGGTATGATTTATATGTAGTAATGAATTTTGTCGTACGATCAATTACTCATTACGAACAGAAACAAGATTTACATGCAATTTTTTTATGATTGTATACAGAACAAAAACATATTCGTGACTTTTATGCCATTTTAAACATCATCACAACTTACAAAAGGGCAGTTATAATAAAAATGTTCGATCTTCGTTTTGTGTTGTTTTTAACATGATAAAAATGCGTATTTGTTTCCTGTACTATAATTTCAGACTAATACACTTTGCGCATTAAATTCAAAAAAGATTTTGAGATACATAACTACATTTTTTTGTACACGATTCTCGGCATTCATTTCTCTTGTCTCAGTAAGTGTCATTACCGCTTCAAATTCCATTCTATGCTATCTGTGATACCAATCAAGCTCTCTGACCTCGAGGAAAGCAACTTTAACAGAAAAAACATTTTGTTTGGGAAATATAATGCATAGGTGCAAAGAACCCGGAAATGGCAAATCCGGAAATCAAATTATTTGAATTAGATTTCACTATTCATGCCAGCAAATAGATATCTATTGTTATTTAAAAAAATCGAATTTAAGTTATGGATAGGGATTAGTGAAACGTGAGAACTTACTCATATTATATTTCAACATCGTCACAAATACAGGGTTACCGAATCGTACTCATGGATATTTGCACATTTTATTTCAAGGAAATACACATCTAAATAAATAATATATAATAAAAATGCTTATAAATATACTAATATCAAAATATAAATCAAAACGCATCACTGTGAGAAAATGTTTTAATTTGTGAAACTGTGTATTAAGTACACATCTACTTCATCTACATGACGGATGAGTTTCACTAAATAAGAGCATCTACAGTATTCATGAAAATACAGATCAGAACCATAAATACTGAAGAGGATGCTGAGGAAAATCCTGAGATGGGGGCTCTAATATACCCCAAAAAGGCCGAACGCAATGTCTAATATAAGAGGTAGACTAGCAGATGAATTGGCAATCGAGATAAGGGAGGCACAGATATGGAAAAGTTGAGCAGTCGAAAGGGTAACTAAGATATTGGCGGCAATTTTTTTTGTTTGGTCGATTCCAATTGGTGGCGAAATAGTAATAGAAAATATAAGACGAAAAAATGAGACATACTAGAGATTACGAAGAAGTTGACAGATCTAGAATAACTGTTTGATTTTGATATTGGAAAATTAGTTTATACAGAACTATTTTCGTTATTCAATAGTTGATAAATCTAAAATTAAAAAAAAATTTACTCCAGATTCAAAAACAATGCAAATGTATGTGTCAGATATTTTTAATATGACTGAGCTTTAGGATTCAGAACAAAACACTGTTATCCTGCAAACAGTTGCTGAATTGAATCAATATCAACTTAAGTTTATAAGTAAATTTCCATATTTCTGCACTTCCAAATCACAAATGCAGAAGCGTCAGCAGAAAGGAAATGAATTTCCTTCAATCGAGTACGCTTTCAGTTAAATGCTGTCACAACCTACCTAGGGTGTGTTAGTTTATGAGCAAAATTACGCTTCTATTTTGTTCTAATTTCAGCGCAACACTCGGCGCAACAGACGGTTCCAAGTTACTCAGCACCGCGGAAGTACTTCCATATCGGTGCAGGCCTAGTAAGTCAATGCAGTCTACATTCCTGTACTTCTAGTGAAATTAGTAACGTAGTGCCAACAACGATGGGCGAGAGCTCTGTAAACAGCTATACAACTTCCTTGAGCACCGATACGCTTTATTGGGACGGATCCTGTGATAATTCTAGGTGAGTCATCTGCCAAAAGACCTGAATACGCAGGATTTGCAAATTTAATTTTTTTACATACAGTAACATGGTGCAGCGCGGAGCGTTGTCGTGGTGAAGCTTCCAAGAGACGGCCATGTCTGGCCGCATGCGGAGGACGCCTTTTCGCAACCTGCTAAGCACGTTGACGTACAAACTGGCTTCACAGCTTGTCCAGGGAGTACAAACTTCCTGTGATCCACACCACGACGCTAAAAAAGAAGCCGATGACCATGGATTTGAACTTTGACTTGCTCAACCTAGCTTTTTGCACTGGTACACTGTTGAGTGACTCATGACAGCATTCCCATAGACGTCCTAAATCATTCCGAGGGTCTCCGTCACGGTTTGCTCAAGTTTGAAGCAGAATTTGATGGCCTATCTCTGCTCGTTATTTTTCTTTATCTTGGATCACGACGACACTTCTCAACAGATGTTCTAGGAAAATTGACGTGGTTACTCTCCGCTTAACCCCAGGCGACTAGAAAAAATATTGGTCTCTTCGGAAGGTTCCGCACTACCTCGCCCAGGTGGTCCAACTGCTCCCCACTGCTACAGTAATTCAGTCCTACTACTTTTTACCCTACCATGTATTTTGATAATCGTCCACCCCCAGTGTAGGAGCATACAAGAGGACGCAAAAATAATGAATTTGTAAAGACAGATTTTTTCTGAAATGGTTTTCATTGCATTTTCATCTTCATAATTATATGTACACTTAAATAACATAAAAGTTATTTATGTGTGTGTTTTGCACCTCTCTGCTTTCCATATAGTGCCTTTTTACAATAATCAAACATTTAATTCGATAATACAAAATGCTAGTTAGGCTGTACCCTTTTTTACAGACAACTAAGTTTAAAATCCACCAAGAACGACCAACATCCGCACCACCAAAGATACTCTTCGACATCCTCATCGCAGCACCAGGATCAACCCATTTACGTCCAGTACAGTCAGGTGAAGCCTAAGTCTTGGGATAATCTAACCACCAAGGCTATTGGAGGATATGGATTTGGTTACGGGTATTTAGACACCACCACAAAGAAAACTAAATCCCAGGGAACTCAGTATGTTAGAGGCGATAGTAAATCTAGCGGTGGCAGGAGTGGCGGTAGTAGTGGAAGCGCAGCACAGCCTCATTACACTCAACACCCGCATCGGAGGTGAGTTGAAGAGCATGGAAGATCGAAATAGAAAACATCGTTGTACATGTGTTTTGTGAAGACGTATCACGCATGTATGTAGATTGTGCCTTGGTTTAGTAAATCTCACAGATAATTGATGGAATCTGCATCTGGCTAAGGGGCCTAAACACGTTGAAATATGTTGCGGACATAGACAATTCTGTTTCATAATGGACTTCGCAAACGGTTCATCGTATATTTTCTACTGACCGCTAATTAAAACCAAAAGCGATTGATTGAATATATTTACTAGCGTTTCGTTTGCCTGGGCAGCCTTTATCATTGAACAGAATATGAAAACATTATGTAGATTGTTGATGCTCTTACTTGGTGAAACTCTTCCATCATGCAGATGGTGAATGGTGGTTTTTGAAGGCACTTATATATTCTCTGTACCTTGTTGTAAATTTAAAAACCACCATCCAGACAAATCAAATTTTTCCAAACACTTACTAAATAATGATCATAAAGTTGACAACGACAATAGAATGAGTGTACCTCATACTTGTAATAAAATACATGATTTAAACTTCATGGAAACATTAGAGATTCAAAAATCGCTACGAAACCCTGATGTCATGGCAGTAAATGAACAGACTGATCTTTCAAACTAAATTTTTTATCGATAAACTACTATAAGTTTCCACCTATTTGTATTCTAGGTTAACTTACTCTTGAAATGTCTTAAGTTATAGAATGTATTAAGAAAAATGAAATAGCTTAAGAAATAAAATATCTTAAAACGTGAAATATTTTGAGAAATAAAATAGTTTATCACATAAAATATCTTAAGGACATTTTGGCGGCGATGGTTAAGGTTTTATAGGGGTTTCCCTTAACACAGCTGTAAATGCAGTCGCCAAAAAATATTTCTCCTAAGACAGACACAAGAAAGAAAAAAAATAATATAATAGAAAAATAACTAGACAGGATAAATAGTATGCTAGATTTGAGAGCTCTAGTTTTGTATCCGTGATAGCATATAGTTTGTTAGTGAGCAAGTAATCTGGGTAACCTTGTTAGCAATCAAGTCTGACAGTTCGACGATGATTTAAATATAAATCGGAACGCGTCATTGGAAGAAACATATTTTTATTTGTAAAACTGTGTGTTAATTACACAATCTTTTTATCCGCATAAAAAATAGGTTTGAAATTGTAATGTCATTGAAATTGTTCTTTATGTAGTATCGAAACACTCGAAACTTGCTCGCTCTATACTACGTGAAGAAGATAACAATTTCAAGAAGGTCAAATAATCTGCGCTTATGAAATAATATGATTATTGTATCTCTAAAGCAGCGGGAGCAGCCAAAGTGTTAGTAAATGTATTAAGTCAATCGTTGGAATCCAAATTTGTTCGGCGATTCATGATCAGCCTTCATAGTTTCCTGCGAGCGCCAGATGGTACGATAAGTTACCTATCGTAATTTTTCTGTTGTGTTATAATACGTGATGTGGTTATGATTTACCCACTGAAATACTGACTCTTAATAACCTTTTTTAGTAACCTACATAGTCGAGCAAGGCAGCAAACACATAAGATCGGGGATCGCACTGTAAAGGAAATAAAATCGCGTAATTTTTATCCAACTAAAATTACTTTTGACGACAACATCTAACCTCAAAAATAACCTCTTCGATCAATACAAAATTTTCAAATCTAGTCACAGTACCATGGTGCTCCTTCTATCCTGCGCATTTCCTCTTTTTCACCTTCCTTTGTTCTTTTCTTTTTCTTCCCTTCTTTCTCCTTGACTTTGTCTAATATTCCGGCCGTAGTGTCTAGATCTAGACGATCCGACCTATGAAACCCACCGACCTCCAAAGGGTCTTACGGATCGCACTGAGAGATAATGGCTGTGTTTAACGGGACCTAGCGGACGTAAGCGCGTGTGGGAGCTATTGCCTAACTAGTCGATGAATGACAAGTTCAAGAAACTGCCAGTTAGTTAAGGGGCGACATGAGTTAATAAAATGCATTTTCGATTATTTTTAGTGAAAAAAACGAAATTTCTGGTGGATTGTATTCAATGAGGATTTAAGCCTCATTTATTGCTCTCAATTATGTATAAAATACACTCCAAACTATCTCAATCTTGAGACAAAATATAGGAAACATTTCATTTACAAAGCTCATTTAGTGAGCGTGAAACAAACTTTAAATCAAATATAGTTACTCAAAGGAGGTCCAACGAATGGGGGATTTTAGAGAGTCCGGTAATACTCGTCACTACAAGATAGCGCTTCGAACAAATATTCCAAATTAGAAGTGCATGCATTTGTCTACATGAATTATTCATATTAAAATATATTTGATACTGCTACAACCATCGCTGATACTACTGCAGCAACTTCTCAAATTTATCTATTCAAAAATGCAATACCTTGAATCGGTATATATGTACATTATCAGCATGTACTCCTTTATTTACATGTTACATTGAGAGATGATAGGTAATCTTTATGGGGGCTGACAAATCAGGTTGAAGTTTAATGAATAAGCTTTTTACATAAGGTTGCTGGAAGTAATAATATACCTCAAAAAATGCCCACTTTTGTCCAAATACCCAGTGTTTCTAGCTATGTACTAATTTATCATCAATTTTTTCAAAGGTAGTACTATTTTTTATGGTATATGTATGAACGATACAGGTCTAATCTCATTATTTTCGCATGTACGGCAAATTCCTTGTTCTATTAGATATATTCTTACACTCGCTTTCATCCAGCGTCTAGATCAGTATTTCTTAAGCTGTGGTCGATGGACCCCTGGGGGTGCGTGACTATCAGTATATGGGTCTGCAGTCTCATTAACAAAAATAAATACCACCAAAAATAGAACTAGGTAACAAAATAAATGGTCCGAAGTTTATAAATGCTTTTTGTTATTGAGGTAGTAGAGTATCGAGTTAGGGAAACTATATCCGCATGGTCCCTCCTTCGCCTGGCCCACTGACCTCTTCTCACGCCTATATCAAGATGGCTTCATAACGCGGCGGTCAGCGGTGCCATACAGATCTGGTTCTAAGGACTCTAGGGTGCTTTTATGCACGGCGTCGGTAGTTCGTCGCACGACGCGTGAGACAAATGTCGCGTTACTCAAGCCGTCAAGCGCCTCGACCACCGAGTGACGTCCGTCGCACGGGCGCCTGGCGGACGTCAGTGACCGCGCGACTCTAGTTCTATCAGTCTACTGCACATGCTCGAAACGTCAAGATGGACCCGTGTGTTATTTATGCTTTAATGATATTATTATCATTTTTTTTAATCCGATTTTTATAATCCTCATGGAAACAATTGGATCGGTAGCCCACCGCCGGCGACCGTCCGACACTCGTCACGCAAAAGCGCGTCAAATGACGTTGTGCATAAATATCCTATGCTCTCATGAAACAAGAGGTGCTCGTCGGACGCCCGTATCCTAAGTTGTGGCGTCTTGATTTTGAGTACGTGCGTTGGGTGTCCCCTCGACGCGGTGCATTAATAGAACTATTAAATGCAATGTATCTGCATTACGCGCGTTATGCGATGCGCGTCACCTGACGCGTTGCATAAAAGAGCCTTAAGGTGACAAAAATATAACTGCTGCTTTTCGGATGTCGGCAATGTCTTTGCCAGTCTAGCAAAGAGGGGGTTATCTATGTGTTGCAATGAAGCACCGTATGTTTATACATCCAGATGATCTTTTGGAAGAGTATTTATATAATCTTGATTGGCTCACTGTAATTTAATAAAATTGACCGGCGTATATTAATCGAACATTTCGATGGGTAAATTAATTTTTCGACTACTGCGTACTTGAATATTGCCGTTTGGCTAGTTTTCTTCTAGAGTTTTATTAATAACATACATGATACAGGGTGTCCCGAAGTCAGACAAAACCACTTGAACTAGTTATACAAAACAAAAAAGGAAGCATGACTATGGAAATGTTTTATGGTTTTCCAAATCACAGAAGTTATTGGCATGTTTGACTTAATTGTGCCCTATATTATACTGATTATTTTAACTAAAAACATGAATATATTGAAATCATTTTAAATATTAATATGAATATGTTGAATCCAGGGATTTTGAAACCTTAGTAATACAGAGCGCGTGGAGATATAATTTTATCCACAAAATGGATAATAATGATTGATTCATTTTAAGTTTTGTTGCTGTGATTCGTCCAAGTTATGGACGAGGTATTTTTGCAATGTATTGTGCTTGAAATTGTGATCGATTGCCCAGGGGTCCGTGGACTAATAAAAGGTTAATAAATGCTGGTCTAGATGAATCCACACCTTCCACGTATACACCTCTGATCATTTATCCACTAATACCAAAAATATCGCGGCTGGCTGCTTAGCACCTAAAATCGTTGTAGGTATATCAAGAAACGTCTGCGATTTACACTGGATAAAATGAATAGAATCATCTTAGGTTCCTCACAGGAACACTTCAATATAAGAATAATGGCTATATTAATTTTGTTGAAATTTTTATTATATCTAGTGTACATTCAGCCAAAATGTACATAGGTATCATTTGTACATTAATTCTCATAGTTTTGTTGCTATATCTGAATTATTTTATGTACATTTCCTTCCATATTATTTGCAGATATATAATAAATTATTGTTTATTTTAATGTGTTTTTTTTTGTTAATATATACATGTTTACAGTTTTTATTTCCTATGCTCTTACAAACAGGTTCATTACATTTATCTTATACTTTTCTAGTCTCTAACTGAAACATGAGGATTCAGAGAGACAACGACAGGGATAGTTAGATAAGCTACACCAGGGCCATTGTAGTAAGATTAATTCAAGCGCAAACAAGCGACTTCAATAAAAATGTACATTTATGAAATTGTTTTCCTATCTTATATTCTCTAGTTGCATTCTATTAAAATAATGCAAATCGAATTGAATGAAATGCTAAAAAATCAACAAATTGCTTTTCAACCATGAACCTCACAAACACCTCAAATATTATGCAGTATTGCATAGTTTTTTTGAAGCATAGCTGATCTTCCTCAAAATTGATCAAATGTAAATCGAGAAGATTAAAACATTAAATTCTGGCAATACGGAAAATATTCACTACACGATGGAATATTTCAAGTTTAATATTCTTAACTGTTTGAGTTTCTTTTGATCGTCCAGAATTTTACTTCTCACGCCAATTATTTGATATATTGATGTTTCATGACATATTAATCACGAAAAAAATGTCCTTTCCCATTGATCTGTACTGAATTCTATCCGGTAATCCTTCGATTCTGAAAGTACCATTCAAATGAAATTTTTGGAGGGGTAAAAAATCGTAGGTGTGGGTTTGGTAAAACAGAAGGACTCTCAAAATATTTTTGGTGTTGATGAAAGACATTCTATCATCTATAAATATTATCAGTCATTCTATGTACATGTTAGACATAGATAGATATGTATTCACACATTTACCTTCATAACCTAAATGACAGATTTCCTAATAACTGTAAACTTTACGATACTTCCGGCTTGTGATCATAGTGAATTTTGGATGCATTTGGGATGTTCCAAATAAATTTAAAGTATATGAATTTTTGTTCATGTTCTACTGTATTTCTAGGGTCATATATTATTTTAAAGCGTAGATAACTTATTTTTCAAAAAGGGGATAAATATTTCCATTCCTGTTTTACCGCCTTCTCTACAGATTAGGTACTGCATTTCAACTAAATCGTGACCATGTATAATGAGGAAAGTGCTCCTTATTAATTTGTGGTGGCGGAGGGATATGATTTCGATTTGTTTACTATCAATGCAGGCGTTCCTCAGGGACTTTTCTCCAACGCTCTTCTAGCTGTACATCAATTAACATTTGGAAACAATATCTTCACCTTCGCAAATGACAGCACTCTTATTTCCTACATGGAACCCGGCAAACCACTACGCTCCCTGGAAACCTTAGTTCGGCGAGGGCAGCATGTTACTCAGATTAATGAGGACATTGAGGATGTTGTGAAATGGGGATCTACAAATGAAGTCGTTTGCTGGTCTACCAGCCGTGGAGATGGAGGGATGCCAATACTTGAATCATCCTCGATCAAGCTTCTGAGAATTAACATCAACAATAACGTGGAATGGTACGATCATGTGACCGGTCTCGCTAGGTAGGCGTCCCAGAATCCATTGATGCTTTGTAAGGTCCAGATCAGACCGTTGCTGAAGTACTGCTCGCATGTGTGAGCATGCGCTCCGAAGCAATACCTGAAGCTTCTGGACACCATCCAGTAACGAGCAATACGTCTAATGGATACACATGACCTTACAAACTACCTCCACATTCTGGAACATCGGAGCAGAGTAGCTGATCTGTCTCTATTCTATAGATATTATCATGACAGATGTTCTCGCGTAATAACACCAAGAGTCGCCAGTACAGCACTAGATGAGTCCAACGATCGCATCATCACCAGGTCGAGTTTACAAGGAGCTTTTTCTGAAAGTCATTCTTTTGGAGTACCTTGGCGTTTTGGAATGAGCGACCGGCAAGTTTGTTTCCCGATGGTTACAATGTACAACGTTTCAAGGTCAATGTGAATACACATCTATCCATTCGCAGCGCTTGTGAACGGTGACGCCATTTCTGTTATTGTATTGAAGAGATATAAAGACTAAGCCTACAGAAAGAGACTGTATTATACATTGCTAATAAATTAAGATACGTCATTAATATTATAAATTTGTAAAATAAAGATACTGTTATGGACCTTAATAAATCGATGAACATACTGCAAAGTGATCTGGCTTTCGAATAATTTTCAACATTTTAAGGATATTTCAGAAATTATGTAGAAGCATCTACTAAGCTCTCATAATACATTTAACAGATCATATAGACAGATTTTATTTTATGAATAATAGGGTGACATAAACTGCAACAGATGTAGTGATCGAAAAGCCCTTGTCAAAACTGCAACCTGTCATTACTTAAATTTCATCTACTCAAAACTTAATCGGGGAAAGTATGTTTTGTCATTATCATTTGATCTATTTAAGGCTTTCGATTCTGTGGACAAGGAATACTTGAAACACAAATTAGAGGCTGTTGGAATACGTGGTTTGTCACTAAATTTTATATTATCAATTATGGATAATAGGAAAATGCAAGTCAAGGTTGGGGTTGTGAGGTCACAGATATACGACTTGGACTTTGGCGTTCCTCAGGAATCTGTTCTTGGGCTCCTCCTATTCTTGATATACGTCAATGACCTGCCAAACTATGTCAGTTGTAGTCACGTGACTGTCTTTGCTGACGATACAACGATTACTGTGTCGAGAGACAGCCCTCATGAACAGCAGGAAAAATTAAATACTGTGTTAGACAAATTGGTAGCCTGGTGCCAGCGTAATAACCTTATTTTGAACGAAGAGAAATGAACTATTATTAACTATTCTTCCCAGCAACACCATCCAACTAGTTTCTCTAGCAGTTTTGCCTCGTGCAGCCGCATAAAGCTGTTTGCTTTCTTTGGCAGCAGATTATCATTTAGTGATCATATTGAGCATGTATGTAAGCAGCTGAGTAAAGCAGTGTATGCTACTCTACAATTTAATAACACCCTTGATAGAAATGATTTGCTAGAGGTGTACTATGCTATTGCATACTCCCATATGTCATATGACATCATGACTGGGGGAGGGGGGCTTTGAACGACAAACATAGAGCTTTTGTGTCCCAAAACGTTCATGGACACTGATTTTCATCTGAATTCCAAAAAAACCTGCAGATAATTTTTTAGTCAGAATAAAATGTTGACCTTACTTTGTGTATACATTTTAAAATGTGTGACGTTTGTACATAGATATGCTCATATTTTCTCAGCTTTGGGGCAGTTTCACAGATATAATACTAGACATGGAGAACTTTTATCCATTCGGAAGCGTTCCACTACTCTAGATAGACATTCTCCATATCACAGTCGCATAATCTTGTATAATTGGTTGCCAATTCAAGGGCGCCAACTTAAAAATGATCGGCAGTTCAAGCATTCAGTTAAACACATCCTAATTGAAAAAGTATTTTATTCAGTTGAGGATTATTTAGATTGTGATAACTTATACCAAAATTTTTAATTTTAAAATATTTTACCTTCACTTACTATGTGTATCACGATTTCTGTAGTAGTTTCATACATTAACTGTGTTTTTGACTTATTAATGTTAACTTATTAGTTACAAAAAATGTAGTACTTTGATATTATTATATATTGATATTGATATTATAGTATTATGATATTGTTTATGTTAATTTTAATAAGTATTCCTTGTTATTATCCGTCCACTTTTTTACTACACATGTTTCTACGCACTGACATACCATATGCGATCTTCTCTTGACTTTTGGTGAAAAAAGAATTGAAAATTTGAAGTCCGGGTGATTAGCGAACAGAGTCAATATAAATCAGCGCATAGCACCGATTTTCGTGATCATATGAAACTAAAAGACATCATCCTAAACTCAAAATATTCAGCAATATTAATTCATATACTAAGGGCCAACAATATGATCCAATATATTGAACCGCATTTCAATTCTAGATGTTTCCAGCCAACCAAATCTACAGAAAGTCTCCTCTCCGTGCCTAAATATTCTTCAGAAGCCCTATCCGACTCCAGTTTGTCCTGCGAGTGCTTAGAGACAGTCTCTCCAGGTCCAGAAATGTCTGAAAACAGGTTTTTCAACATATCCAGACAAACCATAATAAGCCCCACGGAATCCAAAGCTAGATACTACACAGGAACGAGGAGAGCTTCGAGAAGTGATTATGGGAAAGGAGTTGTGTCCACAAGCTCAGAAGCTACTAGACTGTAGAGATATAATCGTGTGATTTGTAAATTAATTTATAATCATTTAAATAAAGATTCTGATGCTCGGATATAGTGTATGCTATAAATTGTCTAGCAGTAGAGTTTCTATTTGATCCCGAATGTGAAGAGAAAACATTTTTTTCATTGTTACAATGCTTATTCACCAATCGAAGTTGTGAATAACATTCAAAACACTGCTTCAGACTGTATAATTTGTGTTTCACGTTTTTATTGATCTTCATTCGTGTTTAGTTGGCTCTCTGACTGTAGTATTTCCGAAAGCAGAGACTTTCAGACCGTGCAACTAAAAATATATATAACAGACCTAGCAATGAAATCAAACTTACTTGACGGTCGATAATAGGCAGCATCGGAATACTATATTTAGTACAAACATATGGATTCAGCCGCGGTATATCATCCCAGTAAGGTTTGATGTTCTAACCAAAACACAACCATATAATAAGCAAATGATGTCCTTATTCCTTTTTTTTCGGAATTTGCATGATGCAATTGAAACAAAAATCTAGTAGTTGTTATATGAATGGAAAAAATCTCATTAAAATGTTCATGTAATGTGAAAATAAATTTTGAATGATATAAAAAATGGTTGTTTTAGTTATTTTGCTGTTATACCTTAGGAAATATCATCAAATCAGTTTTATTTGGAACTGAATATCTAATTTATATTTTAATAAATATAATTTTAAAAAAATCTATATTATTACTTGGTTACGTACCAGATATCAAAATCAATTTCCTTCGACGATTAACATTGGTTCGAAATATCTAAAATAGGTTTTATCTGTATCCATCATCGACTTCATGTATGTCAATGCTTTGACAGTAGCTTCAGCGACTTATTGATGAAGTATGATCCTCACTCTATGTATGCGGCTGTACAACTTGAGGAGTTATGAGTTAGATAACGTAGATCAACAAATACAATTTACAATTATAAAAAAACGACGTAGATGAAAAGTAAACACCACATTAAAAAAAAATTTTTAGTGTATGATAAGTTTTTACAGAAGAATTTATAATAAAACATTTAAATTCCAGTTGCCTGTTTATTAGCCATCCTCACACCATTATTCCATAACTGGCTAATGACAAGTGACCTGCAACTGTCACTGTTTTTAATTGTGTCACTTTATAATTCTCTGCTAAAAAAATCATGCCACTCATTTATTCGGTATTTCTCTTCACATGTTTGTAACGCCTAATTTACATTTTCTAATAGATTACCTCTCACAAGGACAGGAAAGCCTATTGTGCTCCAGAGGAGAAGGTCTATTCATATTGACTTTGACAACGTCGTGGTAGGTCGACCAGGTGAGGATGAGCCCGCCGAATCTTTATAACAGGGACCATTTAAAACTTGTAGACAAGGTGGATTTATCAAAAGTTTGATTTCGGACTTCCATTGTCTATAAAATTTTGAGTATCACGACGTTTCGATTGATGTGCTATCTTCAATCAGTTCACCTGAAGACGATTGAAGATAGCACATCAATCGAAACGTCGTGATACTCAAAATTTTATAGACAATGGAAGTCCGAAATCAAACTTTTGAGGGACCATTTATCCACCTTTCTTCAATACGCCGGACATGTAGGTCCTTTTGTAAGGTCAGGCGTATTCACCACACGTATTGCTCTTTTCTGGATTGTGTCCAAAAGCTTCAGAGGGAGTTTCGGAGTGCACCCCCACATGTATTCAGTTACTGAAGATTTTGATTTAATTTTAGAATGGTTGTACTAGTTGAAGTATTGAAAATATAGAGATATGAAAATTTTGCAATTAGAAAAAAGATTTCTTCAATATTTTTTCAATCTGTAATATTTCCAGAGGGGCACGAGGATTTCAACATCAAACTACTTCATGCCAAGTGCTTAACCGTAATAATGTGTAGCGCACAAGTTTGATTGCAACTGCAATTCTGGTGGCAGCCACTCACTTCAACATTTTTCGACAGATTCATAGTTTTCGTAAAATTTATGGATTTATTGGAGAAGTTTTTTTGAATGGTTTATGATGACTACTCCACAAAACTACATTTTAGCAATTTACGTCGCTCATTCGTTTTGCCCTTGTCACCTTGTCTCAGGAACGAATGAATCAATTCAACTGAAATTTGATTTGATTTTATAATGATCTTTTCCGAAAATTCGTTCATTGCTGTTGTCTATATACAATAATATGCCACTCCTAGTTACCTAAAAACTAGACAAGGTCAATGAAAGAAGGAAACAAGAATACGATAGGAAGGAAACGAAAAAACCAAACGACAAAGTGCGTTAGTTGGAAAGGGTGATCCTAGACTTTGTTAATTGATATTATAATTCCTTATATAAAGAGTGTTTAGACTCTAGAGACTGTAGAACCACCTTATTTCGCATTTATATCTTAGCGAGAAATCACCAATCCGCACACACAAGTAATAGCTAGCCTAATGACCATCAAGTTGAATCGAATTTTTGTTTATCAGATCTAATTTTGGTCTGTAGCCAGATCTTCTGCTATCGTTTATACCATCGCGAGCAGATGTGTGACATTCACCCCGCAAGGAAAAGCAGACAACTTGAGGTTAATGTTTCATGTTGTCATTCCTCGTCGAGAATAACAGAGAGAATTGTTGTTTCACGACAGTGAAAAGCTTTAGATTATTCTCAGTCCTAGGGAAAATGTTCCCAGGCATTCATTGTGCGTTTCTCATTTCATATACAAAAATCATTTTGCTCATGTAATTGCAGCTCTTTTTTCAGAAATGTTCAGCCAGGGAGATCGAACCCAACCAGTGTACGAAATTCAAAAACAATTGATGAAGAAAACACAAGTGTTACAGCATGCATGGCAGGAATTAACAGTTCAAAAAAAAATCAGAAATAATTTTTTATATTTCCTTCTAGAAACTAGTGATGTAACGAATATTCGCATATTTATTGATATTCGCATTCGTAAAATTTATGCTAATATTTTAAAAACTAATTAACTTCATAGGTATCATTCTTATTACAAAACTCCACCCTTTACTGTAATATTCTAATAGTAATTTGATATTTGGTGGTTGATTTTGTATAGTAAATCAAAAATGTAGGTATTTGAAATTATAACAAAAATGTATTATATAAAATACAATTTTGTTTAATAATTACGAAACCAAAACATATTCTTTCAAGTCAAGTTCAAAAATAAACGTTTCGTGGCCCCTTTATTTTTTTCTCCTCGACAATACTACGAATAAAAGATGACAAATTTGTGCATATAACTCATAGGGCAAATAAATTGTCAAAATCAAATCATAGATAAATGGCGCCAAATTTGAAACTGAGTTTTTCGAATTACTCCCTACGCTCAAGCCAAGGAGGTGTTATGGGCGCAAATATTTTCGAATTTTAGATTACAGGTTGTATACCAAGATTTATTATAATGAAAAATAACAGAATGTGTTTCCAGTGGCAGTTTTCGAATATGCAGGAAGAAAAGCATGTTTCATTTCCATAGAGCTCCTTTACCCATTTGCTAAACGAAGGCGTCGAGTGTCGAGTGATTGATAAAACCATTGATTCAAGTATTGAAGACTCCTATTTGAATAAGTTTTTACCGTTTTTTCATTTGGGAATTGCAATATTTGGACATCTAGCGAATAAGCTATCATTATAAAAATGCTTATTATATGGGCATTTATGTCACTGATTTTTGTTAATCCGCCGTTGGCATTTTCCCACCTCGTATTCTCAATTACCACCACATCCATTTTTCAATAATTTAGAGACGGATATGCAATTGGTCACAAGTAATACTGATTTATTTTTCAATTGATGCACTAGCGTCAAGGTAAATAGCAAACAGCACATAATAATATTATATTTTCAATGTTTTAAATTGTGAAAATCTAACTCCAAACATTTCAGTAATGCTGCTATCCATGTCTATTTGGTATTCTCAATGGTCGTCAGGTGAAATGAATGATTATGATTTTTCTATTACGGTTTCCGAGACACAATCGAGAATGCCTTATTCTTATTAGTATTTAATAGTTTTGCGAAATCGGTCAAGTGGCGGAAGTGAGTACAGCATAATAAAAATAAAAGAAACAAAAAGCGCTAACATGTCATTTTTGCACATCTTCGAATAAGCTTACCATTCAAATCAATCAAAGCCAAACTGTAATGAAATACTTGTAATACATCATTACTGCGATGCGTTGGAATTATTAAAACACGAAATAAAAATGAGGGGAATAAGTGGATTGTATTTACTTGGTCAATCTCTTCTATCGTTAGGATAAAATTGTATAATTCCTGCACTAAATTTTACGGATGAAAGTCGTAAATATATGTAGGAATTACACAAATTCATCTTCATTAGAAACATTTGATTTTCAAAATCCTGAGAAAAGTATTTGTGCGGACCATTTTTGATTACTTACTTTGAAAATTAATAAAATAAATACCAAATAATGAACTATACTTTCCCTTGCCAATAGGCGGGGAAGTATTTGGCTGAATAAATCATCATTGATTAATGTTTGAAGTCAACTCACAGAATCGGTCCCAATTATTGTTGATCTTTGACCCATTTTTGATTTCAGGGAAAAATTGTTTTGGCATTTGGTCCAAGTCGGCACTAGTTTTGTGAAAATTACTAGCCTATTCGATAATTCAGTGCGTTTGGCTCGGTAAAATAATACCTAATGTAATCGTTTCAATACCTTTTCAGGGTATTGTATAGCTGGTGCATTAGGCAGAATATTATCTTTAGTGTATATTTTGCGCTGTTTTATAAACAAGCTGGAATCAAAATAAAAATATTTTTCAAGCACAACTATCAAAATAGCTTTTCTGTTGTTTGATAAGAAAAGGAAAATAAAACGAGGAGAGCGCAACGGAAAATACATGGGGAAGGGCAAAATCAGTGGCGTTCGTCTAGCAGGTAGAAACAGCGATTCAAATTCGTAACAGCAATACCGCTGCTGTTAGTTCAGCGACGTTTGATGTTGTGGCCACACTGTGCCCGATAACCTCTATCATTTTCCTCGGAATTTTTAAACAAATCAACTATATTTCCCGATGAAGCTATGTCAAAAAGACACGTTGCGTATATAAAACCGGACGAGCCTAGTTTTTTGAAAAAGCTGAAACAAGAAGCTGGCTACAAGGAAGGTCCCACAGTAGACACAAAAGTAGGTTATGTTCGTTTTTATATTTTCCGGGCTCACTTTAAATTGTTTTTCGATACAGAGGGAGGATTACGGTGAAGTTCGCGAAGAAGACTTGGTAGACACCGAAGAAGAACAACCTGCGGTAGTAGTATTGAAGCCAGGAGACCTCACTGCGGAACAGGCTGCTTTGGAAGAGGAGAGGTTGAAAAAGGGTAAGTGAAACCTTACTTTACCTGGATGAGATCTGGGTGTTGGGATTTTTATATTACCTGGACAAATAAATGCGCTAATTATGCGATGTAAATACCACGAATCTTATTTTTTAATTTGTCAAAATTGGTTATAATCACTAGAAAGTCAGTCATCTGGGGTATTAGGAAGGAAAGCGCTGTTGCCAGACTGATTTCAAGCTAAGCGGATGGAAATGAATTTGACTAATGAAATGTGGCTAGATTGGGATATTTTTCTCTATATCGGGCGATATTTATTCCTTCATTTGTATAACTTTCTTCGAGCTGTTACTTGGAAACTGTAAGTTAACAACTGCCATGCAGCGCTTTGTCGCAATTATAATATAAAATAAACAAAGTTTAGTGCAAAAAATTTAGGCTGTGTCAAATCACTCAAGATCATACCTCCATTGGGTCAAATTAGACCGCGAATTCAAAATACCTTGAATTAATTTTTATCGAACCTGATTCTGAATTAATTGTCGAATATGGAAATCACTCAAAATATCAAATTCAATCCCGCCTTGTTCCGGATTCCTGGTTTTACAGACCTGACATTAGACAAAATCCTCGAATAATTCGAAGGCATGAGACCGTCCTGACATGACATGGCGATAGTTCTGCACCCCAAAATATGTTGAAACATATCAAATTCTAAAATATTTTTCTATTCTTAAATAATGGTTTCCTCAGTGAATACTTATTCGATTCATTTTTTGAATAGATATAGGATGTGCTATAATTGATATAACAAAACATCTGCAAGCCTACGCACGTGAAACTATGAAATACAGCAGAACCTGCTTATAACTTCCTCAGTTATTACGACAGCCTTTTTAGCTTCAAATTTTATACCGCCCCATATTTTAATCAGGCACGCAGTCAGTAGTTTGATTAAGAGAGGTTAGGAATTTTAGAATAAAGACAAAGCATTTTCTACTTATATAAAAAACGGATTCGTTTGGTATTACATATTTAGTATTTTATGTTCAACAAGTTCAACTGCAAAATAAATACACTCGAGTAACATATATTGGAGTAAAACTGATCAGAAAAGTAAGCATCAAGATTCTTTATTTGCCATCATGTTTAAAAAAAGGCCCGCAGAATTTTGGTGACGGAGGGGGTCTGGATTCCTCCATATCCATAGCTGCGTGCCAGTTTTACGTACCCAGATGAATATGGGAAAACTTCAATCACCACTGATATAACAACAAATATTTATCACGCAAGATCCATATTTATGACCAAATCTCCGGTATATGTCTTATCCAATCATTAAAATCTTATGTAGGTAAATTTGTTCTGAAATTTCCCATCGAAATGAAAATGAAAAGTTGGAAGACAAAATTTTTGACCATGGACGACAAAGTGGCGATGGTCAATACGTTCGAAAGTGTATGAAAGGAAACAAACCGGTGTCAAGAATTTGGTTTTGTAAATTATAGGATTTGTACAATTGTGAAAAATAGGGAAACAGCCCTTATATATTTTGCTCACATATAATTAACTTATTTAAACCACCACTTGTATAAATGTTCCAGCGCCATTCTGCCCGACGCTGAGATAAATGATATGGCCATTATATGTATGTTTACTCTTGCAAGTCACTTGCAGCAAGTATTGACAGATCTTTGACATTTTTTCCACGCCCATTGCTTAAAATGCTCTTTCCATTCATAGTTTATACGCCTAGTTAAAGCTTCAAATTACTGAAAAAGCAAATGTGCTGTTCAAAATTAAATCTGGCAATAGGGCGAGCGTCTACTCGAATTCTGAAGTCGCTCGGATTCTTTCGCTTTGCGCATGCGGACTAGGTTGGCGCCAAGACAAACGCGCGAACAGGGAAGGGTCCAGTTTATTCAAAAGAGCGCATCTATCTTTTATTACTTAAAAAACTTGCCTGTATTAAAATAAGTACGATTTTTTTATTGTATTATTCATGTGACGAGGATATTATTTTGCAATCATATCTAAGCGAACATTATCATGCGGTTTTGGATGTATTTTCTGTACACCTCAGTGGCTTGCAAAGCAGAGGCGGACTTACGCGAAGTAAAGCGAGTGCGAGAAAGATAGGTGGCTTGTAAGCGTGACTGGTCGACGCTCATGTTAAGAACTTTGGAAAGGCAGCGTACTCCCCTTTTCACTGAAATGGTTTGGTCTATTATACGAAACGGTATTTTGCCACAGCCTGACTGCCTGACTACCGGATGAAATTTTCTTGAACAGCCATTATTAATACCAAGCTGCCTCGACCTCCCGTTTTTCTTTGTGAGGCCTTGACCGATTTAAGTTTCTGAAAACCACTTCCAAAATCAGTCTTAAACATTCGTTTTTGAATGTATAGTTATTTCCTCGCATATTTCTAATGAAAATAAGAAAAACTAATCAGATTAGATCTGTAGAATGAATTTTTATTTTTTACGTCATCGCGCCGTAGGCAATCTTTTTATATGCGCATTGTAGATTTTGGATGGTTTTTTGATGATGTAATACATGTACATTATTATATCGTATAGTATTTCTTATTTCCTATATTATCTCTTATTCATATCTTGTCTGTGACTATACCTACAGTCGATTGAGTGTTTTCAGGAAAAATTAAATAAGTCTAAACGTGTCATTTTTACGACAGATAGTTGCTGGGTAAAGTTGCAGATTCCTAAGCTCCACGTAATTAATGAGCTACTATTCATTTTCTTTTTTTAGTATTTTGAAATCGTTGTAGGTATTTTGTTTGTCTTTTGATACTACATACTGGAAAAATCTAATGTGTGTAAATACAAAGAGCACCAAATGTATGTACATAATACTGAGCAATCTATACATTCTATGTATATTTTGTATATGCTACTGAGCAGCAATGAAAAGTGATTAAGATCACAAGCAAACCCTTCTTTTTTTTGGGAACGAAAATTCCTTAAATCCTTGTTTTCCTCGGTTTAGAACAAGAACAAACGCCGGCGGATTTGAGCGTTCCAATTGTTTTCAAAGTGCCCTCCAAATCACAGTCTAAAGATTCTGAAGTTAGTTATAACAGTAAAGAAAGCAGCAAATCGAAGAAGAGCTCGAAGGGAAAACTGAAAAGCAGACAACTCCTTTCTTTTGACGAAGAGGAAAACGACGATTAGTTTTGGCAGAACCACTTACTTTCATCATATTTGGTGAGTTGACCTAAAACATGTTGATCTTAACTCGGAAGAATTCTCACCAGCTTTGCATATATCGCCTATATGTTTCCTTTCTATTATTCTTATTGTTGATATTTTTCATTTCAGGATGGAATATAAATTATACCATATACCTTTGTTTTCCATAAGGATTCTTAGGCACAATCTTCTCTTTGCAAAAGAGTTTGATAGGGTCCTGGATGTCGTACAGTATGACCCCATAAACATAGTCTTATACCGCAAAGTACTTTCTCAAAGCTATAATATTTTCTGGATTTGAGATGTAACAGCTGCTTAGTTAGTGACACGAGGTTAATTTCATATAAGCCCATACTTCTATATTGATTATCGGGAAAAATTTAGAAGTTTACTTAACATTCCGTCTGGATCTAGATTTATTGCCGTTGTCAATATAGTATTTTTGGATATTAAATGAATTCACCACATACTGGCTGATAAGCTGTTCCAAATCCAATCGAGCGGAAGTATCCGTTGCAAAATACTTTTTAGGTATCTAAATACAGCGAAATAAACTTGAGAGAAAATTGTATATGCTCACAAGATTCCTTAAGCCGCTTTTAGCCTGTCGATCAGTTAGTGATTTTACTGTTTTAGATTTCCCAATATGGTATTGTATTATTGTACAAAAATTATAGAATAAGTTGCGGCTGTTGTAATTTTAAAGTTCAGAATCTATACAAAAATTGTCTAAACGTTGTCTTCAGATACACAGTTTTTATTTCTGGTTACCTAGAAATCACTACTATAAACCAATACTGAAAAAAGTCACTAAATTTTCAGTAATTTTCCAGAGCTTGA
This sequence comes from Bruchidius siliquastri, assembly GCA_949316355.1. Taxonomy (NCBI): domain Eukaryota; kingdom Metazoa; phylum Arthropoda; class Insecta; order Coleoptera; family Chrysomelidae; genus Bruchidius; species Bruchidius siliquastri. The sequence continues at coordinate 22,890,741 of OX438532.1, read as the reverse complement.
GAATATCGGCGTTAGATACACGACATATATACTCGTACTTCGCTTGAGGTACGAAAAGATAAATACAGCGTCATTAAAAGCCTAGAACTATATGAACCTGCTGAAAAGATGATTGCTTCAGAGCTAGGCTTCTTAGCCAAGCATTTTTTGTCGCACCTGTCATTTTGGAACGAAATTATTATATAATTGCTTTAGTTTTTTATTTTTCTTACTTTGCAAAAATCTTTGTTACTAATTATATATGCAATACTGTCACATTTCTGGAAAGTAATTTATTTCAGGACGCAGTAATCATATCTTGTATTGATTGTTCTAATTTTGTGTTACGAAACTATTTGTGTTCTCTTAAGAATTGTTTTATAATGAAAGATATGGTCATGGCTCATGATATTCCTGAAAATATGTTCTTATCAGTAGGATGGTGTAAACACGCTGGAAGGATCTCATGTCCATGCTAGTATTTAAAAAGTTTCATATAGGTATTTATAGCAGGTAATTTGTAATGCGCGAACACTAACGATAGGAATCGTTGATGCCTATGTGTACTGACAAAATCCTCAGCATGGTGAGAATTTCTTCTAACTGTCATCCTACCTTTACTGGAGTATGATTGTTTTTATTGTATTTTCCATTTTCTCCTCGAGCGAAAAATCAATAACTGGGAGTACCGTGATATCTACAGGGTCTTGTGAAAATGTCATATGCTTGCTGCTTGGCTTGGCTGTAGGGCAACGTCTCTGGAACGTAGAAGGCAAGGGGGGTATGAGGTGCACACGGTCACTTAAACATAGATCGAACAGCAGCGGCGGATGATCGAGGGCTGTTGGATTCGGTAGCGAAGGTAGTGGTGTACACATCATTTTGGCCGGCCGATAACTAGAACCACATGTATTCACTAAACAACCTATGCTGACGTTTCGGCATATTTGTTTGAAATTTGTAGGCATCACCAGCATCGTAGCTTGTCAGGCAGTTTAACGACGATTAAAGATATCGCATCAATATACACTTTGTGAAACACAGAAGTGGAAGTAAGAAGCACTGTTTTATCACTATTCATTTATGTTTGGACTATTCGATACAATTCCAAAAATAGGCGATAGTTCAGAGAATTTCTGTATTAGTAAATTTTTTTGAGGTATGTTTTTCTTTAAATATTGCATGTGGTTCGGTTGAGCGACCTAGATAATCAAGTATAATAAGGAAAGCCTCATAGGATAAGTTTGAAAAGGAATATCCCTGACTGGCTTGACACGTGTAAAACTCGGTAATGATAAACACGAAGACATCCTGATTAGGTACACTGATGTTTTCCAGTCATTGTTGAGACAGTACAAGATGTTCTCGAAACATCTTGCAGTCGATTATGTAGGGATGAGAATTAGTTCAAACCACATATGGTAACTAAAAAAACTTTACGAAAGTTTTGCTGCCTCGGCAACCTTTTCCAAAATATGAAATAAAAAAAATGTTCGTACATTAAACATATATGCGTTTTTAATTAACGGATAGGTTGAATCAAACAGAAATTTCAGGATAAGTCTCGCTTATATTGATCCTTATTAAGTATAGCAAAACGTATGAAGTCTCTGAATCTTAAAAAACTACACATATAAAATATGTACTTCTAGATCTCCGCAAATGTTTCTCTTTTCTCCAGTTAGGTATAGCTCTCTATAAACAGCTTGAAATCTTATTACTAACATCTCATTCAGAAACCCATTATTTGAATAATGCGCTTGTTACAGGTGGATAGGTACATTCAATTTTAATTTATTACTATTTTATATTTACCTAAGTACTAATAAATGGCCAACAAAGCTAGAATTTGTTTAGGGCAAGTTACTAGTCTAGCACATATGCGTAATACGTAGGTATATATGTATTGTCGATTATAACATAGATTCTTAAAATTGCTCAACTGATTCTGCTGATTTAGTAGCACGTTCTTGGAATTAATCTTTCAGTTGAATGATTTATCAACTTCGATTACATAGATATCTGCTCTGTCTGCTCCAACCGGAAATGATAATATGGATGGTATGACTTAATTGCAAATAAAAATTGGATTAAAAAATTGTTTCCTTACTATGGTTGAAGTTTAAATGTGACTTCCGTCGGAATATCACTCAATAAATGATGAATTAAAGTACAACTTTGACATAAAGCGCACTGTTCACCATGTTTATAGTGGATTAAATAACAATAACCAGATAACAAGGAAAGACTCAAACTAATTCCATATATATATATATATATATATATATATATATATATATATATATATATATATATATATATATATATATATATATATATATATATATAATATATAATAATAAAGTGAATATCAGAAATTGTACTCGTGACCAATGTGTACAACAGCTATATTTGATTTATGTATATAATGAAGATCGGAGAAACAGGTTTTTGCAATTCGAAACATGCCAATAATTGAGGAATCAGTTACAAACAGCAATATATTTATAAACGATTTCTATTCTTGCGACAAAATGCAACAGCTGAGCCAAACCGCACTTCCAATACTATATATGAATGTTTCCAGTCCTCACCATTCTCCTTTCCAAAATTAACTGGTACCGTACCCTAAATTAAATTGTACAAACCCACACCAGGTCTTTCTCCGGCCTAATTTTATGTTTCTCCTAGTTATCGTTATATTACATAAATGTGTATAGTTCAATTCAGTAATGAAATTTTATTTGAAGACTTGGTCAATTCACCAATTTTTCTACATAGATATTCAAGGACACAGGAAAAGTTATATTTCTTCGATCAAAAAGATCCTGATAAATGAAATGGTAGCAATCCATATACGTTGTGCCCACTGATTAGTGGGTCGTTTTCCTAATTCTAACCTTTTTGACTATGGTGTGTCCTCATTGTCATGAAATCTTCTTTTCTTAAAAGTCTTCTTATGTCTGTAAGCTATAGTCCACAGTAGTTAATGCACGCGATTATAGTACAGAAAGAGGAATATAATAATGCCAGCTACACGGATGCTATGTGGTATAATTTTTTTAGGGGCAAACGCAGCTGCTGTCATGTTCGGTTGAGGTACATAAACTCTAAAGTCTATCTTATATTGATTCCATTGCCTTTCTGAGGTCATTCAAAGCGATTCGAATATTTTTTCGCTAGCTTCATACGTTCGTCTACAGATTTTTGAACTTCAATATCAAGTCTCAAAATATTCGATTATTGCCTTTTTTCTGTGACCTAGATTTATAGGAAAAATAAAAATGAACATTTATTTATTTTTAGTATATTTTTAGTCAGGGTAATCGGGTCAAGTTTTAATTAGGGAGCCCATTCGTGATTTCTCAGTAATAAAAAACTTTCATTTTGTTGCGAGTAGGTATCTACTTCTACGACAGTTCAATTCGCCTGACCATGACTATCTATTTAGGTACACACAATGCAGTTTGTGGTATTAGAAGGTACAAAAAGGAAATTATCATAACAATTGAATATAGGCTTTTCCAACAAAGTGGTTTCAAATATATCCTGAAAAAATTTCCCATTCAACGAGAAACTATTGTTTGTCCAACAAAGTTAAAAGTAACTACTGTTGATAGGAAGATGTTTTACGGATATCAAGGAGGGCTTGCCATAATTGCAAGACCTTCAAAATCATAAAACAGAGTGCTTAGGTACCTATAGTGAGAGAAAAAAGTGTTGGGGTGCAAAATAATTTTAAAAAAATGAACGTAACTATAACATTATTGGAAAGCGGAGCGATAGAGACGCAACGTAGAGAGAGAAAAAGTTATTAGTTTCAGAGTATACATGAACAAAATGAGGTTTGGGCGCAACCATTCCGCGCTCTGAGGGGTGTCCGCTTTGTGCCGCGCTACTGCTTTTTTGCCGGGTGCGGCGATCATCCAGAAGAAATTACTCATGGCCCGAATCGGAAAATTATTTACGTGCCATGTTCCATAATTGGAACTAGTGTCTTATTTATCTGGAAATGCAGTATCCCACGTGTAAAATTTGAATTTTGAAATATGATTGAAATTTCGCGCTATTTCTAATTATTGTTTTTCATTGTATTTCAATAAAGACAAGTATTGAGAACGCCGAATTTCTGTCGAAACTGTTTGAACGAGGACAAATAAAACAAAAGAAAACCTAGTTTTTCTTTAGTTTGCATAAATTGTGCATTAAGCGATAAAGTGTTCATTATAAAGTACAACTTATTTAACCTGATTTGTTCAACATTTGTTTCAACAATTTCTATTTATGGTATATGAAAAGGGTTTTACGAAATAGATTTATTTTCTCAATTGTAAAATTCAGTTTCGCTTACGTAATGAAAAAAATTCAAGACACACTGTGGGATGGAAGCTACGTCACTATTGTTGGTCACGTGACGTACCGTTAGACGCCATATTGGCAGTTTAGTGTGATGCTAGGGGTTAGCAATGTGTGTTTAAGTTTCTCCGGACTATTATAAAACAATAAAAATTCTAATTATTTATAGCTTGTCCATTACAAGCCCCTGAGCAACTTGTTTTAATAAGTTTAAGTGTCGTCAGTTTTGAATATCCCGGGTTTATGTGTATTCAGTTCGGCTATTTACGACGATTGTCACAAAGTTTATTGGTGGTACAGATGTTCTCTGTTTCTTTCAGCTGGAATCTCATGTGCTATGGCGGGAATTAAAACAAATTAAACACTTTATGGTAAATAGTAGTTCATTTTGATTAGGTTGATTTATTTAAACATTTCTTTTATTTGTTGGAGATGTAAATTGTTAATAATTTTTGTTGTAAACTGCGGCGTTGGCAGCACTGAATTTGTTATCTTTTCAATAGTACCAGTGGTGGGGGTCTCAAATTTTACCTTTCAAAATGATTTTTAGGCCTTCTCAATTGTTGTCAATTTACCTATTCATTGAAATAGTCCAGCAGTTTTGACATCACAAGACCTTGTTAATATCAAAATATAGGTTAGTTTTAAGATACATGCATGTTTCTTAATGATAATTATTCATGCATGAAGTAGGAAAGAAGTTGGGTTATATAGCTTGAAAGAGGGCTATGAGATGAAAACATGAAATGTTTCTTGGATTGTAGTCATTCAATCAATAAAGTAAATATTTTAAGGTTTGTAATGTACATGTTTTTGACAGATTAAATTGGCTATGGCAGCTGTTGCAGAAATGGGGGAAGTGGATGAAGTGCATTTAAAAGATGAAGGTAATTAATTGTTATTTTATCATATGTTCAAAGTTGAATGCCCACAAATCCTAAATGCTGTTGATCATGCATGGTCTAGCAATAATTCTAAAAGTGGTGCTGCTGTGGCATATTATAAAATGTATTCAAATGTATACAGATACAAAGAATTTACTAAGTACACTTTATTGAAGAGAATATCACTTCATATTATGTGTATGCTCTCCACTATAGTTAAAACGTGCTATAGACTTGATGCTTCATCTATAGTCTAGACTCATGAGTATAGCCTGGTGGGTTAACTGTAGAGCAATTGGGTGGTATATATGTATCCCAGTCAAGGGTGTCTTAGTTAAATCAACACAACACTCATCTTGAAGCATCTTATATAGTGGCACTGCACATTACCATCTTTACAAGCCAAGTGCCTAACACTTGAACTATATTGTCATAATGATGTCAATGGGCAGGGTCACTGAGTGTGTCAATGTTACTTCATATGTAATATGTAAGTGTATAATACCTAAAATATCATATACTCTCCCTAAGTGTGAGAAGAGTTTACATCCTCATTTCTTCATTCCATATGCTATTGCTATGTTAATTCTTCCTATCCAATTTTCATGGCCATACCAAATTAAAACCTTAGTAATAGAGGTCAAAGAAGAACGTTTGGTGGTTACATCAAGTTTTTGAGTGAGCTAATTAAATTAACTGAATATCTAAAATCCACGACTTTCATCCTGTCATTGCAAAAACACTATACAATAGTAGATATCAGATCCTCTTACTTGGTGAAACTCTTACATCATGCAGATAAAAAGATTGTGTACTTAACACACAGTTTCACAAATAAAACACTTTTTGGTTCAGTGACATGTTTCAATTTATATATAAATTTATATTATATTAAATTTGGAATTTTTATTATTTTTTTATCTGCACTATAGAATATATTCTGATTGAATTATTTGTTTGGAGAGCAATTATAGAAATGTTGTGAAAACAAAAAAAACATTAATTAGATCTCGTTCATATGATCTTATTGATATTGCCAGTAGATATTTTGCCAATAACATTGTTGCAGAAACATATGTTATTATCCATTCATGTCTATCATGTCATATATGAGAGATTTTCATAAGTTCATTGAAACATTATACCTCACTAATACCAACTGATGCTCTGTTATAGGAAAAGCTTAATTATAATGGTAGAAGTGCATTTCTAAAATCAAATACATCTTCCCATCTATTATCAGTATTTTACATTCATACTTTTAGTAAGAATCTCATTAGAAATCTTTTCCAATTGATTCATTTTTATATCTGTTCATCTGGCTTTATCACATATAAAAATAGTCTTGACTGGAGGTTTTATTTCACATCAAATTTTTTAAGTTATGAATAACTTTACAGGTTCTATAGTAACTAATGGTGATCTACCAAATGATATAGACATGGAAACACATGACAGTCAAAGTCAAGATACCATTAAAAAATCCAATTTTGTTGATCCAATGGAAGTGGATGAACTGGAGATTCCAGAAACCAAAGAGAGACAAGAGGTAGCTAGTACAACTGAGGATAGTGCAGATGAAAATGAAGCTACAGCTGAAGAAAATGAAAATACTGGAGATGATGAAAATACTGGTGAGGAAAATGAAAATGCTACTGAAGATAATGAAAATTCAGTAACAACAGAAAACCCTTCTGAACTGAATGAAGATGAGACTAGTCAGGAGACAAAAGCTAGTGAACAAGAGAGTAGTGAAGTTGAAAAATCCAAAGTGAACCAGGGTGACGATAGTGATAAAGAAAAGGATGATGATAGTGATAGAGATAAAGAACATTCTGATAGTGATAAAGAGAAGGATCAGAATGAGAGTGATAGAGAAGAACAGGAAAGAAGTATTGAAAATAGGGATAATGAAGATAGGTTAAATGACAAAAACACTAATAGGTAAGATGTCCAATTATTAATTATTAGCAGAATGTTCAGTGCTGAGAAGTGGAAGTAAAATTTTATTGGTTAGTTCTATATTTTTGTTGGGTTTAATGGGATTTTATGTTATTTCTGCAAAGATTGGTAGTCATATATGGTTTTAATTTCATCCAATATCCAAGAAAGGTAAGACTTACAAATCTTTATGAGATGGAGTAAAACATTCAAAGAAAGCTTTTCAGGTAACAGTTTTGTTGTATAAAATATGTTATGTATGTGAATAGTGTAGTTAAGTTACTTATGAAAAAAATGTGAATCTATTGAGATGTAATTTTTATTTTAATGGGAGATATTGTAAGAAAATTACTCTAGTTTGATATATGGGAACACATGTTCTTTTATGGATTAATATTTTCATGAAAAAGTGGAGAAACTGTTGCATGCATTTTTTAATTCTAAATTATTTCTAAATTAAGAGATTTTGATGTAAAATAAAATTGCTTTTTTTGTCATTTTTTGGGTGATATATGAAATCATAATAAATATTTCTGATTTATAGCAACATTGCAAGAATGCTTATGATGAGTAATCTGATTTATCTAATCTTAAAACTTCCATTTCAAACCATTTGTTTAGGTTAAATTCTGAGAAAATGTTCTACCATTATGGAATTTTTGGCCCACCCTATGAATGAAAGTTTTATTTTCAAATTGGGAGTCAAAAGTTATAAAAAAGTAATTTTGTTGCATATTATATTCATCCTTACCTAACGATATTTTGTAGCTCACATTAATGTGGATTAAAGTTAGCTAAATAAACCAAGCTAATCAAATCTTTTTATACAATATGTTCTGCTCAATGCTGCTCTAGTTATAATCATGAAAACTCTAATTAGAAAATAGTGTACATAACAGCTTGTCACTGATTAGAGCTTAGATAATTCTATTACACTCTACATTAGTCTTCAATAGCTTGGCTGATTTTATTCACTTTTAGCTCACTACACTTGAAAACCTGTTATTGAGTAGGTGAGATGTTATTGTGATATGTAAATTACTAGCAAGTAAGTGATAGTAAAAATTTAAAGAGTAATTGAATTGTTTGAAACTTGTAGACAAGGTGGATTTATCAAAAGTTTGATTTCGGACTTCCATTGTCTATAAAATTTTGAGTAACACGACTTTTCGATTGATATGTTATCTTCAATCGTCTTCAGGTGAACTGAAGACCTGAAGACGATTGAAGATAACATATCAATCGAAAAGTCGTGATACTCAAAATTTTATAGACAATGGAAGTCCGAAATCAAACTTTTGATGAATTGAGTATTCAAAAATATGACATATAAAAGCAATATTAAGGTACACACACATATAATTAATATAATACATTCACCATTAGGTGTCAATCAGACATGGCAAAGTGCATATTTTTTTAAATGCCAGGTTGCAGCATCTCTTGGTTGAAGTAATATCTTAATATAACATACAGTCATATTAGTAGTACATATCCATTATCCACAAAGCATATTATTCAATGCTGCCTTTAATTGGCAAACATCTATATAAGGACATTTAATATTGTTTTTATGTTATCTACATATTCTTCAATAATGCTTGAAAATGTTGATTATTTGTTTAGAAAGCATCTCCCTATTATTAGCTATTGATTTTCTACTCTAGAAGAAGGAATTTAAAAGCAAATAAAATCAGTCAAACTATTTATGATAGATGTGTCTGTCATAGCATACATAAGGTGACCTTTAAATTATAAATTGATTTCAAAAATCCAGCGTGGGGTGTCTCATTTGAACTAAAAGCTTCTGCCAGTTCAGCTACAATGACACAAAATCATATCCTTTCCTCAACTCAACATGCTGTTATTGTTTCAGGTTAGATGAAGATAGTAATAAGTTAGATGAAGACGACAGTAAACTTGATGTAGAAGACAGTAATCATAAAATAGAATCAGTTAATGCAGATGATGAGATCCATGAAATAGAATCAGATGATGATGAAGATGAGGGTAACAAGATGGATGAGGATCCTATAGAACTGAATGATTCCTGTGGTATGGAAATTTTTGTTTGTTTGTGAAACACTATTTTGAAAACCATTCTCCTTGATTATCATAATTTGTGGCATAATTGTTGTTTTTTAATTTCGCAAATAAAAATACTAGTTTTTTGTTGGGATATGCTTTGTAAGATACCACAGACTTCAAACATGTTTTGCCCATGTATAAACATGTATTATATTCAAGAAACACAAAACACAAATTAAAAAAAATATACATACATTTAAATAAACACGACTGAGTTTAGGTTTTTTAACTTAAATGAGGCATAATGAGATATGACTATGAGAAACTAGAATTATCAGATTCCATATTTTTGAACAATGCTGCGACAGAAGCAATATTTCTTGAGATGTTGATGATTTGTGTAATTGGAAACAAAAATGATCACAAATGCGCAAATTCATGCAATTAGTATTTGGAGACAACCCACAAATATTTTTCCACACGAGATTTTCTCTAATCTTTGGGAAATCTTAATCTTTTCTTAGCAGTTTGCCTTTGGACAGAAACTTGATAATAGTATGTACTGGTAAAAGTTGGGAATTTACATTTGAATTTGATTTGAGAGCGGTGCGAAAGTTTAATTGTGAATAATGTTCGGGAAAACTAGGCACAATAATAGAAAGGCTAACTTTGGACCTACCTGATCATGAAGGCTAGTCACCTGGAACAGGTAGTATTCATTTTACAAATTTGTACTCGTATATAATAAATTTACGTGAGCAATATTTTGTTTATAACAATATTTTCCAACCTACCTTTTCTACAACATAAGCCAGAAGCTGATATTAGGAAAATGATATTAGTTGTGTAATCATTTGGAGGGAAATTTGAATTTCATCGAATATCTGTCATGTGAACTTCCATTATTTTGGTGGGTAACCAGAGTTACCAGATTGTATTTTGCAACATCGCCTTGTTTCCCCATCAGTAATGCTAGTTGCACCCTCATGCTGTAAATCATTGATTTGGAATGGAATTTGTTGCTAAAATGCAAAACTATTTCAAGTCACAACATATAAATTTTAAACAACAATAGTTGCTTTATATTTGCACTCCTTGAAGTGATTAAATATTGGATCTATATGAGGAATATATTATAATTTTTCAGCCATATATTCGTAATACATGTCACAATAAAATGTGTTATCTCCAAAACCGAAAGGTGAATAATTTGTATATACAATCTTTCTGTATTTTAGGGACGATTTGATTACAAAAATTATTAAATTATTATTTAAAATTTGCTTAACACATGGTATCTTGAAGTTCTAACCTGTCAAGTCTGAAATATGGTACTAAATAAATGTGAATAAATCAATTCAAGTTTTTTCTCTTACTTTTGATAATTTATTTTTTATGATACATGTGTTTCTGTATTGAGATGGCAATAATATGGTAGAACGACTTTGTTTACAACTTAAAAATAAGGTAGTTCACAACCATTTTTCATGAGACCCCAAGAATGTCAACTGCTGCCTTTTACTTAAAGAGTTACAAAAGTGTTGAACATTAAATATTGTTTATAATAATACAACATATGTTTGATTTGTTGTTCACATTTCCTTCCTCACCTTGCAGCCTTGAGTTAGCCTTTTATTGACATACGAGTTTCACTATATTTTCAACCGCCCCGTATATCCACTTTCGCGTTCATCCGATCACAAAACGTCAATCACAAACGCGCATCTAATCCACGGTGTTCTTAGGCGAGGACGACGGCGATGTTATGATTGTGGACACGCCAAAAGAAAATGGCACTGAAGTGATCCAAGCGCCTGCAACTCCCGAAAAGAAGAAACAGCCAGCGCCGGTAGTAACTCCTAGGCGGAGCACCAGGAACCTGAACAAAAACAAAAGTTATGTGGAGAGCGACAAAGAAGACGACCCATCTCCAGTGCCTTCTCCACAGATGTCGGAGGAATCAGACATTGAGGAGGTGATGCCTCAAGATCCCCTGGCTGATTCTATCTCAATAGAAAAGGTGAGCAGTCAAGTTTGTGTATTTAATGGTCGTAGAAATCATTTTTGTGTTCCTCCCAAAAAATAAATATTGCGGACAGTTGTAGTATAGTGAAATACAAATACATCATTGAATGAGGATATTGTGCGAGATTTGACAGAGAGTTAGATAAAATCTGGATGTTATGCTTTCTTACTATGTTGTTCAAACCAGTTACGGTAGTTGTATATCTAACTTTTTAACTTATGCTTGCCAGATAATACGCGAAGAAATAATATTTTTCGAACTTTTCCCGATTTTGCTTCAAAGCTATTGAACTGTGCGGTTTTTGATAGCAAGAATGTAATATTGTTCAAATTCATTATATTCGCACCATCATCAGCTCAAAAATAACTGTATATTTATATAATATGTATATATTTGTATAATATGTCGTTAACGCAGGCGAATCTAAGAAACATGAGGGAGTTAATTTCTGTGTATACAACAGAAACTTCCGCATGGACAAATACACCAGTGTAACGCAGCTAGAAATACCTGTCAACCATATCTGGAAATTGTCCATAGAAATATTATTGTCAAGTGTTAATGACTCACGAATGTCACAAACAGCAAGATCCTCTGTTCAGAGCTACATTGTATTTTGCCCATCAGTGCTATGAAAATGTATTCAAAGAAAACACACGATTTTTAAAAATATGTTGGATAACACTTCTGGCTGCCTATTTGCTGAATAATTCATTGGGTATCTTAGTGAAGCAAAAGCGAAATGCTACCTGTCCATGACTAGATAAAACTTTGCTTTGCTATTGGCAATGTGACGAGACACAGTCAGCAGTTAATCTCTTTAGTATGAGGATGAGCGAAACACGTTTGTGTTACCACCTTTTTTACCAAATGGTTTTGCTGAACACCCAGTTCTCAGCAACCCCTAGGGACGACATACAAGGGACCCAATAAAGAATAAATGCTGTAATTTTAGCTGATTACCCTATCTCCGATACAGAATAGAAAATTTTACGTTTTTTCGTGGTTTGTAGCAAAATCTCAAACCCGCTAAACACAGTACAGGTTGATTGAACTTCCCAGGCATGATAGGAGGTTGAAGATTTAGTTTTAAAAATGCAGTTCTCACCAAATCTGTAATAGGTGTAATAAATTGCTTATAAAGACATTTTCAATTAAATGTATTACCAAACAGAAGGAATCGTTTTTTAGCTTAGCAAAAATATCTATTTGACTTTGAATTAGATACACCTCTTCTATTTTCAATCAATACCTTCGACTACGTTGGTAGAAATGTGTCAGTGGTGTTCAACGAATACCCAGAAAAGGATGCAAAATGTACATATTGGTTCGACAATACGGTGCAGCTTCCAGCAAAATTGTTGCTGCCTCCTCCATGATCATTAAAAGTGTCTCAATCAAACGACCAGAACACAAACGCTTCATTTCAGACATTTGCAGTTGATATGAACACAACGGCCGAAGATTGTGGTTTAGGAAAGATGCTATTGAGTGGGGTTATGCAATGTGCTCCGATGGGCTCAAAAAGAACCGGCCCTACCATAGCTTCTTAAAATTAGTTTCTACCAATGCAAAGAGAGATGAGAATGAGGGTATATTTATTTCCTAGAGATTTGATGTCACGTGTTTTATGGTCGACATGATCCAGAAAGTCGTGCCGAAACGTCGCCCTATTGTTTCATTGACGAGGAAAATTCTCATCCTGACAATCGACATGCATTTGAGGAGGAATCTGTGAGAAAAGCGTCTGATCAGTTTATTGGTTTAATTGGTTTGGGCATCATTGGTATCATTAATTGTAATCGTTAGGAACTTTTTAATGAAATTTGAAAAAAACATTGTATTCATTTTGATGTTTGTTAATTCATATGTATAAAACAGTACATATTTTTTCCGTAATTCTATAACTTTTCTTTCAGTATCATCCATACAAATAGTTGACAATTTTTGTAGAAAAAGCATCATACTCAAATAAGAGCAAATAAAATTTTCTATAAATCAATTCCTTATCACTCTATGAGATGGTGTTTTGCCAAGATTTCGCTTCTAAAAAGTGGCAAAACTTATTTTGTCTAATAACTCGTTTTACGGGAATTGTAGTACCCCTGGATTGGCACAATCTTTGCTTAGCTTTTTGAACGATTGTGGAATGAACTATACATTCATATTACAGGTAACCTCATGTAAATATTTTCATATAGATTGTCATGGATAAAACTCTTTCATCATTCAGATAAGAATAGTGTTGCATTTGGAAACAAAGTTTCACATATAAAACGTTCTTTTCAGTGAAGCGTTCCGACTATGATATACATTGAACCGCGTAATTCATTATTTGTTAAAATATGTGTCCAAATATAATATCTGTGAATATTTTCTTTTTTTGATACAAGTGAAAATACGATTGGAGAAAATAGGGGCGATACTCAAAATGATATATTTTTTCAACCATGAAGTAAATCGACGGTAAAATGTCCTCTATATTAGTTTTCTGAAAAAATGCTGCTATTTATAATGATCGTTAAACATTACCTATGAGCACAAGTACAAACAAATCTAATTTAAACCATCATTTGTCTGGTGTTAAGAATGGGTTTTATTTACCAATGAAGTAGTTAATGTTAAATATGCCGATATGCCAGTACAATACTGATGCACTTATATTTATACCATAAATATGATTCACAGTCCTCAATTAATTTTTTGAAATAATTTATTTTACACTAAGATTGAGATGCACGCGGAAACCAAACCTCACTGACAACTTGAATTATTATTTTCAGATACCAATAGAGAAAAGTCGGCAACCGAGTACCGCTAAGGCACCGACGATTGTGGTGAAGGATACGAAGCGATTAGTAGAGATCGCGTCGAAATCGAACAATGTCACAACCGAGAAAAATAAACCCACCTTGGTAATCATAGACACCAATTCGATCCTATCCGGTAGAGGTCCAGTTCCGGTGAACAGCTCTAGGTCGCAGTCACAAGCTCAACAGATATCGCAACCACCTCCGTTAACGAATGCGTCGGGGTACCAAACAATGTTGCCTATGGCGTTACCTGCACAGGTAAGTCCTAATAGTTTGTCTTCTCGATACGTAATTTACTTATGTCACTACTTTTAAAATCGGTCGTTTTTTGTGTCATCTAGCTAGTAGATCAAAAACAAACGACCCACTCCCAAGGGCCGATTCCTCAATGCTCAGATAGAACTGTCAGTAAGTCAACATCCAGTTAACATCAGCTGCTTGACTACACCATGTTAGTGAATCTGCTGAGATTGGCACGTCTGACAGATGGTCTCGCAACAAAACAGTAAAACTGGGCTGTCTGATTTTGCAATTCTATGAATATTTGATGTTTCATGGGAATTTAGATTTAAAAATATGTGTTACATTTTCAATATTATCCCCAATTAATATAAATGTATAAAATAGTATATATTCTTAACCGAACCCGCGTCCTAAGTTTGCTTGCGCAGCTAATGATGAAAACATCTCCAGTATCGTATTCTAAAAACATGAGTAATGCGTTGATTCGACAGTTGATTTATAAGTTATTCTTAACATGATATGATCTGATGTTGCTGTTATCAATATCGTCATTCTTAAGTAGCACTGTGCACCAATTAACATTCACCGAGATTATTTCACCGTTTCGGGCGGTTACGTTCTTTTGTCAACCAAAATAAATTGAAATACATATATTATGTATCAAAGATCAAGAATGAAGTTAAATTTGGTCGATAAAAGAGTATTGAATAATAATTAAATTACACTTGCAGACATCAAATATAGATGGACGCCATTGTTCACTTTTCATACTTACAGGTTTTGTATAATATACCCTAGAGTAAATAATTTCTTGAACGGATTTTATGAATGCAAAAGAATGGCGATAAATTCGAATATACTGAGAGATTAACAAATCTTATTGTGTAGATTGTAGATGCTCTTACTTAGTGAAACTCTTCCATGATGCAGATAAAACGATTGTGAATTTAACACACAGTTTCACAAATAAAACTCTTTCTTTCAGTGACGCGTTTTGATTTATATTTATATCATCGTCGGGCTGTCAGATTTGACTGCTAACAAGGCTACCCAGATTACTTGCCAACTAACTAACTAACTAACTAGATCCTATCATGGATACAAAACTAGAGCTCTCAAATCTAGCATACTATTTATCCTGTCTAGCTATTTTTCTATTAAATTATTTTTCTCTTGTGTCTGTCTTAGGGGAAATATTTTTTGGCGACTGCATTTACACTACTGTTGAGAGAAACCCCTACAAAACCTAAGAAATAATATATTTTATCACATGAAATATCTTAAGGACATTTTGACAGCGATGGTTAAGGTTTTGTAGGGATTTCCCTTAACACTAGTGTAAATGCAGTCGCCAAAAAATATTTGCCCTAAGACTGACACAAGAAAGGAAAAAATAATTTAATAGGAAAATAGCTAGACGGGATAAATAGTATTCTTGATTTGAGAGATCTAGTTTTGTATGCATCATAGGATCTAGTTAGTTAGTTGGCAAGTAATCTGGGTAGTCTTGTTTAGCGGTCAAATCTGTGTTAATTACACAATCTTTTTATCAGCTCTAGTTTTGTATCCATGATAGGATCTAGTTAGCTAGTTGGCAAGTCATCTGGGTAGCCTTTGTTAAAAGTCAAATCTGACAGACAGTCCGACGATGATTTAAATATAAATCGAAATTCGCCACTGAAAGAAAAATAGTTTCGTCTGCGAAACTGTGTGTTAAATACACAATCCTTTTATCTGAAATCTCATCGTATTCCCATGGCAAGTTATTTCTTAGTTGACATACCCACACTCACAACCACAACTAAATAATGTTTCTGACATTTCCTATTGGGTTGGTATATCGGGTCATTATAAAGTGAGGGATGTATTTCAAGGGTGTTAAATTAGGAAATGTGATGCAAATTTTCATCTCCAATTTCTGGTAGATTGGTCACAGAATTTCGTTCATCTCTACCCCTATATCTGTGTAAACCCTCATGACATCCATCTTGAAATGATTTTTGTCAAATAATTTATTCTTTTAAGATTCTGACTTCTACCATTTCCACCTTCTGGAAAATGAGAGAGGCTGAAGGTGGTCACAGGGATTGCTAGCAAAAAAATGATAGGTCATTCGAAACGCCAGGAAATAATATTTATGAGAAAAGTTTTATTTATAAGAATTTGCCCATTTATTACTCAAATTCGCACCGGTTTCGCTCGCATAGAAACCATTTTTTTTTAATCTTTTTTTCATTTCCAATGTTCTTATTTTTTCCTAGTGAGCATCTGAAGAAATCCTTCAGTCAGGGCAATTTGGTAAAGTGCTTCGGCAAATGTCAGATTTTTTTTGGGACTTTCATGTGCGATTATACTGGTGTCATATTAATTCGAGAATCTATCTTGGGAGAGCGCTGGCCCTTTGTGGCCAATCTAAGCGATGCGCCGCTGGGTTACGTTGTCACTTTCTTTGCTATATAAAATAATTTATATGGTGAAAATTAAAAAACCTTTTATGATTGATGGGGATATGAGAAATCTATAATGTACTTTTAACTCAACTTTTACAGGGCATGTATCCCCCGAACATGCGGGCGACAATAACACCCATTCCTATGAACACTTCCAGCATAACCACACCACCTCCAAAAACCTCACCTGCTACGATAACTCCAACCAACCCCTCGCTAACCACGCCTCTCCTCCCTACCTTGACGGACGACATGTTCGTCGTAGAGGCGCCCAGTTTTATAGTACCATACGTGTACGAAAAACCGCCAGTCAAGGATTTTAAGACATTTGTCAAAGAGATGAAGGAGGAGCTTGACAAAGTGAAAAAAGAACAAGAGGAAAAGCGAAAGCAAGAAAAAAAGGCGAAGAAGACAGAAAAAGAGAAAAAAGACGGGGAAGCTGGTGATAGCGAGGATGAAGATTATGACAGGTTAGTTGTTTGTTTTTAATGTAGCGGAACCATTCAAAAACTTGTTTTACATGATTTCTTATTGAAATACGATTGTTGTAATATTCATAATAAAATTATAACCGATACAAAAAGATGATGCATATTTTAAAGTGGTTTTTATTAATTTTATTGTAGGCAATATTGATAGGTATAGTGTTATGTTTACACAACATGTATCGTGATATATTGCATTATATTGTTTTAAACACATTATGCCTGATAGAAGCATATTGACGGAGTATTTTTTGTTCGTTTAACATTTAAAATCTAAAGGCGCTCTGACTTGTTTCATTATATTTGATATTATCGTTGAACCTTCTGAATTATTAACACATCTATTTTATTACACTGCGATGTTATTTTGCGTGATTTAAAACATATAGTGCATGTAAAAACTAGACCATCACGAACTTTTAGCATGCACCACCACATACCTAATTATTTTTTATCTTATATTCTCAAACTTTTTTTCCAGTAAAAAAGGTTCAGACGAAGAAGGCAGTAGTGACGAAACGAAAAAACAGAAAGATGAATCAAAAAAAGACAGCACCGACAAGCCTTACTCATACTTTGAAAGTCCTCTGGGTAAATTTTTTATAAACATCGGGTTCAACCTGGTGCAGGAGTACGTGCAAACAGACCTGTTGAAGCAGCAGAAGCGGAAAGCAAGTAGGGAAGGCGGAGCGAATCCAGAAACTGAGAAGACGATTAAATCGTTGATGAAAAACCTCGAATTCAGCAAGAAAGACAACGAGCCCTTCAAGACGGACATGAAGAAATGCGAATACTGTAGTTATAAGACGGAATCTGCGTTGGTCATGGCGTACCACCTGGAGACGCCGCACATGCGTAGCTTCGTGTATAAATGCAACTTTTGTCCATACGAGGTGCGGAGTCCCCACGATATACTGTTTCATATGGAGGCCGAACATGCTGTGAGAGGTAAGTTTGTATTACGTCATGAAATTACATTTAATTCAATTCTTGTTGTACTGTAGGAGTGTTGAGGGTCATTCAGCAATCTGAATTTGTTGTTTAGCATCAAGGGGCAATCTATCTGCGTGATACAATTTTTTTCATGACTATCTTGTATGCTTGTCCAGGTATCATTTTGAAGGTCATTTAATAACTCCTTCCCCCATCTTCTGTTTTGATCTCAATATCAGCCATTCTAATTATTTCCTTGCATCCTCATATTGTCTTCTATATTACAACATCAAAGCATTACCCCTTTCTCTATTTGTGTTCCACAGAGCTAGTTGCAAAATTCCAGGAAGCATAATTATCTTGGCATTATTAATCTTCTGCGTCCATAGTCTGGAGTATTTCATAGAAATGTAATTTCATACACAATGTACCTATTCCCAATCATATTTTCATCATCCAAGACCCTCCAGTTTTTTACCCTTTCTGTCAAGTTCTCACTGTGTGTAATCGATATATATATTTGATTTCCCCTCATGAAGGTGGGCCGATCACCTATGTTCACAATAACCAATCTTCTTGCTGCAATAAATTTTTCAAGAAGATCTTCTTTTCTTTCAGTGCAACGTCATCCCTACATTGTTGAGTTTGAATTGAAGTCCCCTCCTATTTAGAAAGAGCTTCGTTCTATGGTCTGTGAGAGCTTCTAAGTCTTCCAAGTTGTCTAAGTATGAAATATCAGACATGTTTGCCGATATATATACAAAGCACAGGTCCACTTTTCCCATTTCCAGCCAAACCATCCATTTTCTTGTTTTCATTCCTCTAATCGCTGTATCTCCTGTATGATAATATACCCTAATAGACCCATCTTTGCATCTGTTTTCCATGAAAAATTTTCTTCTGTCTCAGACTATTTGGCCAGATACCAGTGCCACGTCTATTGAGTTTTCTCTCAATAATCGGTCTAGCAAGTCGTGTGCCGTTCTGCACTTGTTCAAATTTACTTCCAGTATTCTCATAATTTTTCTTAAGGATTGTTTCCTATTTTTGCCGTGAACAGCATACTTCCAAGCCCTTTAGGAATCACCACCAGGGCTGAGCAGGGACCCTTTCCATTTTTAGGTGTTCTGAGGTGAAAAACTTGCAGATTGCAATGTTTTCAAGTTGTCAGGTCTCTTCGACAGCTTGACGAATCTCTTATTTATTGTATTTTCAAACTTCCGCAATATAACTGCATGTGTCTTTTTTGAGTATACAAAACCTCATTTTGTTTGACCATTAGGTCACTTGGAGCGAGCGCCCGCCTTCCACCAATGCCCGAATTGTCCGTTCGAGGATAATCAGAAGGGAAAATTGTCGCGCCATCTGGTAGCGTGCGTGCGCAAGTTCCGACCTGACCGCAACCTGGAGCCTCCCGTAGACTGGGAACCTCCGGCAAAGATTCCGAGGGTGCCTAAGATGCGACAGCAAGGGCTCAATGCCACGGCCACAGCATACCAGGCGCTCTCCAAGAACAACCAGTACCAGTTTCTCTCTAAAATGAACTTGCAGACTAGTCAGCAGGTGGGTTTGTTGGAAGTACGTTGATATTTTATGATTATTCTTTATAATCATATTTTTATTTGAAAACGTAAAATACATTTAAGATACTTGATAGAGGGTTTTGGAAAATTTTGAACAAATTAGCAAAGTTATTCGTCACAAAAAACTAACAGATGCTTTTTTGTTCTTTGATAAATATTGAGTTCATGTTGATAAGGAGGGGGGTTGAAGTGCGGGAAATCCTGAACTTCTAGGGAATGCAGATAAAATGTACAACCTGAGCTAACTAAAGGTTTTTTAATTGCAGAAAGCACTGAGTTCCTCTTAAATTATTTGAAGTAAGCCTAAAGTCGAAGATCTGAATCATCGCAGCATTCTGAAAAGGAATATGTTTTCAATAGTGCTTCTGTCAATTGATTATTATAAAACAAAAAATATTTTAACGCGACATTTTGGTTTATTTTGAACAATTTTATATACATATGAAGCGCTTAAATCCGCTTAAATGAGGTTCCCAAATTTTCATCCCACATTCATAAAATTCAACCTGAATTGTAACATGTCCACTGTTTGAAAATGACCAGACCAGCGGTGTGATTGAATCTTATTCTCAAATGCGCTAACGGTTGGGTATTTATTTTTTTCGTTTTGGGCAGCAGGTGTTACAGAGAGGGCGTGGCAGGCCTACTTTGGGTACGCCAAATATTCTCAAACCCCAGACGACCATCATAAGGCCGCAGGGTATGGTGTTCAAACAGCAGGGTATGACCGGAGGATCGGTGCTGGTACCTACCAGCTACCAACTCGGAAACCAGGTGTTCCAGGTAGGAGGAGGTTTCAAATCATGTAGGAGGGTTTGTAACTGTCCGGTTACGTGTAATGTACTAGCAAGTTGCTCATTTGTATGTGTGTCATGGTTCCAGATACATTCGGTTGAAATGTGGTATCACATGGTTGAATCAGCTGTTTTTCTTCCTATTTTTTGCTACGACATACGAAATTTCAATTTTATAATTTAACAAATGATTTTCTTAAGTGTATGTTCTCCACTATGCATCAGACCTGCTATAGACATGCATGTTTTTGTCTTTAGCCTAGACTTGTCAGTATAGCCTGGCGGTCTAACTGTAGGGCACAGTCGGGTGGTATATACATAACCCAGTCAAGGGTGTGATAGGTAAAATTAGTTCCTCAATAAATAATTTACCTAAATATTTACCACAATCATTCATTATGTGTTCCAATCCAGAACTTGTTCAAGATTATTGAATAGGACTCTATAATCGGATATCTTTACTGAATATCCTAATAGTAATAGGGCTAGATCTAGATGTCCTGCTAACATCACTAAAATGGTAAATTACAATATCTAAATACATCTGCAGAAATCTGATTGATTCATTAGCTGTAGTAGGTGACATCTAATTATTTTTATAGTAATCTCATATAGATAAAAAGATTGTGTACTTAACACACAGTTTCACAAATGAAACTCTTTCCTTCAGTGACGCGTTTCGGTTTATAATTGAATCATCGTTGGGCTGCCAGATTTGACTGTTAGCAAAGGCTACCCAGATTACTTGAAAACTAACTAACTGAATCCTATCATGGATACAAAACTAGAGCTCTCGAATCTAGGATACTATTTATCCTGTCTAGCTATTTCTCTATTTAATTGTTTTCTTTCTTTTTTCTGTCTTATATGAAATATTTTTCTGCATTTGCACTAGTCTTAGTAAACAGAAGAAAAAAATAGCTAGATAGGATAAATAGTATACTAGATTTGAGAGCTCTAGTTTTGTATCCATGATAGGATCTAGTTAGTTGATTGGCAAGTAATCTGGGGTAGCCTTAGTTATCGTCAAACGTAGTACAAATATAAAATGAATGTGAAACAACCAGATCATAACTTTCAGTTATAGTTAACCCTAATATATTCGCATAATTCCCTTTTGATTTGTATGGTTGTATATTTTACAATGCAGACACGTTGTCTGTTGATCATTTATCGACCTGTAACTAACAATGAAAAATTGTTTATTCAATGTTTCAATATATAGAGAAAAACATCTCAATCTATCCAAAACTTAAATATCTTAGTAGTCTGCTCTATAATATTCTACTTTAGTGTTCGACAAAGACGCATACTCAGTTTTATGTCTTTACTTATATATCTGCTGCATATACATGTTCCGGATCTGATACACAATGAGATGGATGGCATGAAAACTCGCTAGAATTGTTTTGTTGTTATCACTATCCCAACACACCCTAAGTAGAAATTAAAATATTTATTTACTACAATTTTTCTTTTTCAGTAAGAATTCATGTATATTGTTATCATAGCTTGAAGTGGCGTATAAAATTTGTAATCTACAAAAAATAGTACAAAATAATATAAAAACACTTTCCTGAATTGAAGAGCAAATCTTTCAGTTTTCTCAATTTGACTGGTTTATTTCATCTCATTCAATGATTCTAGTGCAACCGAATGTTGCTCGGAACAACCATTGTCTACTCAAACTGTAAGTGAATAGTAAATTGGACTATGTGTTAGGTGGTGGGAGGTCAGGATATAAGCGGCCGGCTTGGTAATCCCAGCCCAATGTTTCTTCCCAACATGCCTTCCGCCTCTAGCACACTGGCCTTACAGGTACGAGAAAGTTTATTCTGCCCAGATAACCTTGCTCCTTACCCCTCACTCTATCGTCTCCAGCATGTTCCATTGTTCCCAACTTGAACCTTGTAACATTACTGACCTGTTTATCTGCCTGTTTGATCTTTGAATATTTAATGCTTGAATTCCATGGCTTGTAACTTGTAGTGGCCTTTCCATCAGTACGCTATCAGCATATACCAGGAGAATAAAAGAAATAATAGAATCTTATATATGCTGAACTGCCAACAAACTAAGTAGTACAGATGATACAAAGATACTGTTAGGACTTTATTACATTTCTTGTAATGAACAATATTCTTATGTGACACTACTCGAAATTTCCATGTACATATATGTTTTTGCACAACCTTGCCATCCGGTAAATCCTGTAGACAAGGGAGTCGCCATATTGTTCATAGATGACACACACACGCAAATTGTTACAGTCTACTTCCAACCCACAATACTTTCTCAACTTATTTGCGAAGTTTATGGATACCAAATGTTTGCCCTGGTATCCTATTTATCGTTCACTGATTTCGCATTTCACCACAAAAAACAAACAAATTGCTTAGAGCGGAAAACATTGCCATGATCTTAAATACTTTCAACTAATAGGTTGTTTCTCACGCCCACAAACATTGCCAACGTCTAAAGCACATTCATTGTTTTCTGCTTTCAGCGATTTTATGAAACACTTTCTATAAAGCCGCTGGAAATGCATTGAATGGTATCTGCAATATGGGCATTAAATGCCTTACGTCAAATAATATTAGTTGAGACTGAGGTTGTAACCTAATTTTTTGCAACGTTTCTGTTTCCAAGGGATTTATCTAGAAGCTTTTATTTATTTCTTGAACTACTTTGTTTTTATGTCGATTATGATACAATTTTCTATCATATATATTGCTACTACAAGAATAAAATACGATTCTGGTGATAATTACAATGGACTGTGCATCTACAGATTGTGTACAAACCACCTAGGGCTAGTAACACACACGTATCAAACTGAACAGTTGAGATTGGAATATTAATGAGAATTATATTCCTTATTTTATTACATTTTAATTACTATCAGTTTATTCACACACAAGTCTGTTTACCGCATTTGCCCTTCTACTCATTATGCGATGTTAGTAATAACTACAACTATCACTGCATGAAATATTTATTATCTGCCCGCTAGGTGCAACTCTCCCATTACAGGTAAAAAAAGAATTTCCGAACGTAGTAAATTTATATATGGTATCAGTTTCCATTTTTTCCAATACTAGCCGTGTTTCCAACTCCTCTATGTTAGTCACTTAACCTGTATCACCATCTACAAATGAAGAAACGGCCTTTCAATCTTCCCTGAAATAGTTCATATATGTATTATTAATGAAGATTCATTGATTACAACAAATTTTCTAATTTCATATTCTAGTTTGCTCAAAAAATGTGAAATGAAAATATATATCACTGAAAAAATCCTTACGTAAAATTATATCGCTGAATGTTTTCCAGCGGTTCGATCTGAACTGAGTTGCCGAACAAAACTGTTTATGCAAAGGAAAGCGCTGAATGCAGTTAGACGCGCATTATTTTCATTGATTGGCTGAAAAAGCTTGTGGTCGGTCATTACTCACGATGAATGACCAAAAGGTGGATTGTATAACAAACAGTATAACTTGAAATCTGAAAGTAGTCCTGTAATTTCCATTATTTTCCTCGTTCCTCAGACCTGGTCAATTAAACCATATACAATCTTGGAAACATTGTTGTCCTCTTTTGAAGAAGTTTATATGTGATTAATTTGACATGTCATGAAACGGCATATAGTAATTTCGCTTGTATTTTATAATATTTATACTCCAGCATCAATAAAAATCATACAAAATTAGAAGAAAAATCTTTTGAGCGCCTACTTTGACAATTGTGTTGAAGGCCGCACTTCATATTTGTCGGATACAATTGAGTTTTTACTCAACATAGTTCCGGATATGTTTTAATAACAGGATTTATAGAAGATAAAAATGTTGGGTTGATTTATCTGTACTTATCTTTACCGTTAATTGAAACTACAATTGTGGTCAAAATAATATTTGTTTGATAAAAATGGCAAAAAGTATTTAAATGAAAGTGTAAAATTTCATTAATGTAAACAATATATTCATCAACTGTCCCGAGAATTCAACAAAAAATTATCTATACATATAAAAGTATCAGTAAACAAAATATTATCGTTTTTTGTAGCAGGAGATAAATTCCGTTTGGACAAAATAATAGTAGTGTTGTTTAGTATTGCTTTGTATTTGCAACCTAAATAATTTTCGCTGATTATATTCGGGTAAATTGTCAATTCAGAGTAGCCTTTTATTAAATTCACAAACAATTTTGGGTTTTAATAAAACTATGGGCAGAAAGAAGCACTGTTCTCAAGAAAAACGCGAATTAATAAGAAAATTACGACGTGATGGAAACTCGTACGTGCAAATTCAAAATATTTTGGGATGTTCTGCTAAAATGGTTGCAAACGCTTCAAGATGGCAACCTACACCTGAAACTCGTGGTCGAAAATGCAAAACCACATCCAGACAGGACACACTTATAGTGCGAGCTTCAAAAGCAAATCCATTTGCTTCATCAACGCAACTTCAGGAGATTGTGGGAGTGGATGTAGCTCCTAGGACAATACGACGACGACTTAAAGAAGCAAACATACCAGCAAGAAGCCAGCGAAAGGTACCCTTGTTAAATAAAAGACAAAGAAAGAGACCATTAGAGTTCGCAAAACATCATATGGAATGGCCTCCACCTAAATGACGTAACATACTGTGTCCGATGAGAGCAAAATAGTATTATTTGGCAATGTGGGTCGTAGAACATATGTTAGACGCCCTTTAGGAACCACATATGAGCCTCAGTACACTGTTAAGACAGTTAAACATGGAAGTTTAAAAATAATGGTGTGGGCATGTTTTTCCTACTACGGAGTAGGGCCTATATTTTAGATCAGAAACATAATGAATGCCAATGTTTATGTTGAAATTTTACAGGGGTTATGCTGCCCTATGCTGAATATGATATGCCACTTGAATGGCTGTTTATGCATGACAACGACCCAAAACATACCAGTCGATTATGTAAAAATATTTTAGAAAAAAAAATTAATGTGTTAGATTGGCCAGCTCAAAGCCCAGACATTAATCCGATCGAAAATCTGTGGGGCGACATTAAGGATGCTGTAGCACGAGAAAAACCTAAAAATCAAGATGAGCTCTGGTCTGTAATCAGTGATTCTTGGAAAAGCATTCCAGTGTCTAGATGTCAAGATCTAGTTAATTCTATGCCGCGACGCTGTAAAGCTGTCCTAGTAAATGAATGGACAAACACAATTAAGTACTAAGTTTGTGTTGTGCTTCTGAAATGAGAATTTTGTTTAGACATATATTTTTTGTTTAAGAGTGACATTAGTAAAACACTGCTATTATTTTGTCCAACAGAATTTCCGACATTTTTCGTTTTTCTTGATGTTTTGAGAATTAAATTAATTTGACTCTTACTATCATGTTGCATTTTATATGGGCTTTAAAGTTGACATACATATGTTTTAGTTGTTCTATAAAAAAATAATAAAAATGTTTTTGGTAAACTGCTCTTATTTTGACCACAACTGTACATGTGATGTATGAAAGAACATTACTAATTAAAATAAAATTTTGTTTTGTTTTAATATAGAACTTGTGTGGAATGCCTGAATGCAGATATTTGCAATTTGATTCTTATAAATCTAAAATGAGGAAAATAATGCATCGTCACATCGTAAATACAACGCTACACATATCTTATGAGAAATAACTCTGTAATTCCAAAGTGATGCTTCAAAATCTCCTTACTTTAGATCCAAGAACCAACCACAAGAAAACCCAATAGAAATTACATTAAAAATATTGCGATTATCTTTGGATCATTAGACACTGAAAAGAGGACGATCACAAATATCAGTATACTTCTTCCGCGCAAGTACTTCCATAAATTTACTCAATCATCAGAAAATAGTGTTTTTAACATGTTTCTAGTTTCCATTCTTTGACCTGTTCATGGCGCAGCATTAATGAAAGACTTAGGTGTTGCAAATGTTAAGGCAGGCCTTTTCGCGTAACATTAAGTAACAGTGATATTTTTTCGTTAACCAAAACATGTTTTTACTGCGTGAATTTTAATAAATAGTAATAGAAACAAGTTCTAAAATTCACTTGCTATGTTGCAGGCTGCTCAGGCTCAACTGAAAAAACCGACAGCGACTCCACAGCAGACACCTAGCATCTCGATAACCCCGTTGCCGCGCGGCACAAGCGCATCAGCGGTAGGAGGGGCGGCTGGAGGGCCAGCCTCCGGTACTCAAACGGCTAAGCCCGGTGATACTTCCTCTAAGAACACCTTCGTGATCTGCGAGATCTGCGATGGCTACATCAAAGATCTCGAGCAGCTGCGAAACCACATGCAATGGATACACAAGATCAAGATACATCCCAAGATGATATATAACAGGTGAGGAATACTTGATTGGCTTGTAATCCCAATAGACGTACCATATTTCAATTGATCACTGTACTGATCACTCTAAAGATATATTGAATCATTGAACATTGTTGTTAGTTAAACAGAGAACGCAATATTTAGTAACTCGTGATTCATAATATCCTACCGATATCTTCGGACCGTAGAACGTCCTATTCTGTCGTGTGCTGAAAATAAATAAAGGAATTTCGATGTGTGTTGGGTCTGAATGAATTTATCAACGTTTGTATAATAACTCGTATGCATTCTGTTTCCACATTTCAAAATAAACATGCGGTAATATCTGGAATACAGTATTAAATAAATATTCACAACAGTGTTTTCTAAATATCGTATAGTAATAGATAGCTGCCGCGCGCTCTCTGCGATCTGCATTGTGTGGCCTGGTGAGCCTCGACATTTCTCTTGGCACAATTTTCAGCTATTTTCCCCCTTGGCAAGCGATTTATGAGCTATTTGTTTCCGTCCATGAATCCACCACTCTCTCCGAGTCTACTGCATTTCCACATTTCAATGTACTTCCTCTATATTTCAAGAACTGGTCGGTACGGCCACCGTTATGTACCTAGAATGTCAAGAATAACAGCAGCGGTGCATTGGTGTGCGTCGCTATTGAAGTATACAAAAAAACCTAGCTCTACTTCGTCCATAGCTGAAGCAAGACTGGCACAGACAAGATGTTTCAGTACTTATCCATCTATAATAATTGATAAAACTTACTTCTGTGTGCAGTTGAGATTATAAATATTCATCTCGCGTATAGAAAGCAGGTTATTTATTGAATATATGTGTTGTAAGTAAATCTTCATCTTGTATTGGCGACAATGCAAAGTCAACAAAACCTGGCGTGTGTTAAAAATAAACACGTAGCATATTAAAATACGAAACAAAAAAACAGCTGTGAGCAATTGTGGATACATTGTATTCCGTTATATAACTCAAATACTACTAAAACATAAGTGTTGTAATAAATCTTTTCTTTTCTGCTATAGGCCTCCATTGAACTGCCAGAAGTGCCAATTTAGATTCTTCACGGATCAGGGCTTGGAAAGGCATTTGCTAGGATCACATGGTCTAGTAACTTCAAGTATGCAGGATGCTGCCAATAAGAGTAAGGATTCTGGACGGTGTCCTGTCTGTGGAAGGGTAAGTTTGAACTTATCAATACACTCACTTAGTCTTGAAACGGTTAAAGTTTTTAGCTCAGGATTTCTAAAATTTTTCAAATCGGTGCATTATTTAGCAGTGGAATAATCGACAAGAATGGAAAATTATGTGAGCTTTCATCAACTTTGCTTTTTGTTTCTCGACACAAATTCTCTCTGGAAGGGTTATAAACTATTTTTGTACTTATCTCAAGCGTTGAATGATGATAGACTTGATTTTGGTCATTTCTAAAGTAACGAATTCATCATCCATTACTGATAATATGGTTAATGCATTTTGTATGATTTACCGTCATACGTAACATCTATATATCGTAACCGTCGCATCTGAACACAAATTTTTGAAATGTAGATGTTTATTGTAAACATACCAGCCATAAAAACATGCACGACAAGCTTAAGTTACTTTTATATCATTAGTTTTTTATGAAAAAAACTTAAAGTTTCATAAAAATATGTTATTATTGTCATAAAGTCCATGAGAAAACCTCATATCTCATTAATTACCTCTCTTATTAAACAAATCTTTTTTATATGACTTTTTATGTTTTATGCATATTACCTAACGCTTATGATTAGAGTGAGTTCTACTGTAGATAAAATAATCATGTTGCCTATTTGTAACACAATACGTAAAATCCGAGTTCATATTTTGCCGTCATGTAGCTTGTTACTTTTTTTAGGTTTCAGTTCATGCAGACTTATATGTTTATACTTTGATCACAGGTATATCAGTGGAAGTTGCTGAACCACGTGGCCAGGGACCACAACATGACCTTAAAGCCTGCCCATTTATCCTACAAATGCACCGTGTGCACTGCAACGTTCGGCATGTACAAACAGTTCGAGAATCACGTGTATTCCGCGCATAGCGTCGTCGCAAAACGCGTCATGGATAAAAAAGGAGGCAATGCAGCGGCCTCTGCCAAGCCGGATCAGGTAAATAATGCATAATTTATATGGTAAATGTCCTCCATGGAATTTTTCCATGTGTAAGGTTTTATGTACGCAAAGTAGGACAAGTAAGTCGCTCAGTTAAAGCGTTTTTAGCTGTGCTGAATACAGTTGTCACTAATGTCATGAGCGGCGGGTTGTCAGTTTTCAATCTAAGTGCCGACTAATAAAAAGCTTGCTAATGACGTGTATTAGCATGGCGTCAGCAAATTCAAATATTTACCATTAAATACTATAAATTTAGTTTTACTATATATATATATATATATATATATATATATATATATATATATATATATATATATAGTTCTAATTGTTCAAGTTCATTGGCCTCGCTACTATTATAATTTTTCGTTAATTCAGGTTCCAGACTATTTTTATCCTTGGCATAACGTTCTTCTGTTATTTTTTCAATCCGTAAGTCTTCTGACATTTTTAATCATTTTCTAAATGACTCAAAAACCTAATCTAAACATAGCTCGTGATACTCTATTTACATGAGTAAATTGTACATCTAGTTCACACTCGACTGCTCAGAATGTAGACCGAGCCACCGCGCTCAAGTCTCTATAGGAAATAATTAATGTCTTAATCAGTGAAATTCAGGCATTGCAGGCGATCTTTCTAGTGAACGGCTATGTACAATATAAAATTATTTTTTGGAATTGTTCAAGCTTTGAGGATACAACGGGAGTTCATCAAGCTCTTTAGTGGAAAGTCTAGATGTGACTTTGCGGCAGAAAACGTTGGTAAATCCGGGAGACCGTTTTAAGTTTCCCAAATTATAATGTTATATTCAAGCTGATATAATGAATGGACGAGGCGGCGGCCTAGCAGTTCTAGTCAAACGTAGTGTTCACTATCACAAGCACAAACGCTGAGATGCAGAGCTTCCGTGGTAGTCAACTAGGCTACGAGAATCGAACCTGTAAGTCCTTCTAGACTGCTCGGAACCACTCATTGTGGCAGGGGACATCAACTGCAAACATCGAGAATAGCACTCCAGGTAGAACTCCACCAGTGGGATTCGACTGTACCACCATGTTATACAAAATGGTTACCTCATAACAGCACTATATAACTGACCCATTCATTCCACCTTCAGGCACCAGATGTCATAGATTTTGCGATTTCTAGAAACTGTAGATGCAGTATCACTCCTGGAATCATGTATGAGGAAGCTCCTCCGAAGAAACGTATTGATTGGGAGCTATACAAATTGCTTCTCAAAGAGGTTCCCAATAGCCCGATTATAGGAGGTGCGAATGGAATAGATGCTGCTCAAACGGAGTGGACGTTTTGTTAAACAAACCCCACAGTGTGCAGCTGTGCTTCCTGTGCAGCGATCAGGAATACTTTTCCGCGCTGCGGACATTCGGCAGAAAATATCTGACAATACGGTTTCAACTAAGCAATCCAAAAGGTCTTCTTGCCCTCATGACATCCGTAGAGCGACGATCTTGTCCATGTAGTGAGCAACGCACTCTATGAATTCGGAAACGAGCACTAGAACGGCTTTATAGAAGGAATGCTTGACTGAAATATACTTCTCTGGAAAGTAGCGAAATCGCTCAGGAATGGCAAACGGGAACAGCTTCCCTATATCCATGTCCCTAAGGTCATTGTCTTTAAGACTGATGATGAAGTGCATGCCGATGTCATGGAACGACAGTTCTCACATAATTATGATTTAGATCATGATCTCGACGAGGAGCGACAAGTTGTAAGATCCGTTAGGAGATATTTTAGGGCCAAGGTGTTAGTGGCGGCGCTGCTACTGTTGATACTGTCCTCTTCAGGAGATTCTATTTCGGAAGATTCTTCACCAGAAACTTCGCATAGCACAACAGCAAAATCATATGATATTCCATATTGCATACTAGAGCTCCTAGGTCATATTAAAGAACCCAGGGTGCATACAGTACCTGCAGAGGACCATTGTCACCTTGGGATTTTTGGTAAATCAACATGATTCCTGATGCGAAATCTGGATTCAGGAATGAGTATAGTACGGAGTTATAGGCAGTCAGGTTGGTTGAGCAGATAACCTGTGGATTGATCATCAACAAAAATACTGGCATTTTGCTTCTGGCCCGAAAGCATTTGATAAGGTGTAGCATACAGACCTCCTCCATGAACTAATCAAAAAGAGCTTCTTTTTTTTGGCTTCTGAAATTATTGAAATTCTTCCTTGTCGACAACACGACCGGTGCCCTCAGGATTCGATCGTTTACTCCTTGTACACGATGTCCCTTGCTTCAGCAATAATAAAGTCTATCTCTATGCTGACGATACTGCACTTGTGTCCCAATTGTAGTCTGGTGACCTAATCGTCGACGGATTGCAGGATGCTGTAGACGAAGTAGTAGAGTGAGCGGATAGGTGGTTAATAAAAGTTAACTATTCTAAAATTAAGGCGGCGCTCCGTCTTTAGCTCTCATATTATGGCTCGCATATCATTTATGACAAAGGGTAGACCTGAGAGAAATATCCACTGAAGCATTGAGAACAAAATTACGTTACGACATCCCTACCCAAGGTTATGTAGACTTACAAAATTTAATTTGATCGATAAAGCTCTGCTTTACAAGATGGTAATTAGATCAGCTATCACTTATATATTTGTACTTGGTGTTTTCTCGCAAAGAAGCGCTTATCCAAGGTCTGCAGGTCCTGCAAAAGAGAACCTAACGAACCATCACAAACGCTTCATGGTATGCTTCAAGTCAGACTCTTCACAGAGTCCTCGATGTCCCTTACCCCTGGGATTACGTCAAACAACGGGCGCAAGAACGTTATAGTATATATGTATATAGGAATCGCATTGCATCCCTTTTTGGTGCGAATCAGTGGACTACACAGTCGAGCTAGGACGCAAACATTCCAGGCTGCGGCTCGCATTATGATGAAAAATTTATTCGCAAATTTAGAACACCCATAATCACTTTTTTACTACACTAGCATCAAAATTAACTTTGGAGGAACAAAATCATTCAAAACATCAAATTAAAATACAAAGGCATTTCCCTCTCCACCTGATCCTCATCGTTATCTTTGGATTTTTTCTTCATCTCTTCTTTTTTTACCTTTTTTCACTGACAATGTCTCGTTCCTGCTTTTCCAGACCTGGCAGATTACATAAACTAACCTAGCGACTCATGTCAAAAGATCCCGACCGCCCTGGCAAGACACGACGAATAGTAGTACACATCAGTCGTTTCCAAAGAGACATCAAATTATTTTAGATGCCAGTGCGTTGCTCCATATTTTGAAACTTTCAAGCATTTACCTCCTTATTTCGATATATTATAAAACAATATATGTTAAAACTATTAGATTACTGAAAATTTAGTTTGATTTTATCAGATTTCAGATTGTATATGAATTTATCCACTCACACAAAAATGAAGCTGACAATGCGGCAAATGGAGTTCGATCAGTCGATTAATTCAATTGCAATTGAATTATTTTTGATTATCAGGTCAGCGCCATTATTTTCAAGCGAAATCGCAGAGCGACTCTGTAGACTGCACAGTCAATCAAGTTCGCAAGCACATAAGACCGCGGATCTGTTTGTAAACAATTAAATCGTTCAATTTTAGAATTACCAGAATTATTTTTTTTTAACAAAATTAACTTTTGACAATGCAAAGGTGCTCCCTACAAACGACGCACTTTCTCCTTTTTCTTCTTCCCTTTCACCCTTCGTTTAGTATTTGGGCAAGCAAACCCAACAAACTGACTGACAAAAACAGCATGTTACACAGACCGCTATAATGGTGGCACCTCACTTTCGTATTTGCCTAGATCGTCCTACCGTGCTCGCTTCTAGCAGAGTGCATCAGCTGTTTTCTTGGAACTGTTTCACAGTATCTGTGATACTGAATTATATACCTGTTTCAGATGAAACCGTTGAAGATAAATGATGAGATAACGATAATCCCTCAGCCGACCAAGTCGGCCAACGGGACCAAAGAAGACGGAAAAGGCGGTGCAAGCACCAGTAAAAGTAGGTAAAAGGGATGTGTGAAGTGACCCGCGTCACGGCACGACAGAGACAGTTAAACGGGAAATTATAATTGAGAAACTATGACCGATGTTGATGGTTGTTTCACAGACAGAAAATGCATTACAGTATATCTCTGTTTGGACTTTTATTATTTCTTGTAATTCGCGAGAATTGATGATAATCGGGAATAACTTTATTTTTTTTAAATTTCCATGTAATAAAATTCTCTACCTTATAATCTGAGCATTGTAGAGTAGCAATGTTTTTTTTGTCAAGGGTTGTTTGAGATAG
This sequence comes from Bruchidius siliquastri, assembly GCA_949316355.1. Classification (NCBI taxonomy): domain Eukaryota; kingdom Metazoa; phylum Arthropoda; class Insecta; order Coleoptera; family Chrysomelidae; genus Bruchidius; species Bruchidius siliquastri. The sequence continues at coordinate 22,857,416 of OX438532.1, read as the reverse complement.
CGAAGGATTTTATACAAAATAAATTTCTGTAGACGTGAACTATAAGGCTTGATTTTACTAGAAGTCTGCTAAAATATTAATTTACTAGTGCTTGATACTTCCGCAATGAGCACTCTGTAATCCAACGACGAGAAATCAGTTGCCAATCAGTTCATTACGTATTTTTATGTGAAAATTTATTTATATTCAATATAGTTGAAACAAAGCAATTCTGTATTCTATTATCGATTGTGGGCATGTAGGTTATCAATACTCTTGTAAACTATTTCATCTTTCCAATTTAATTATACCAATATGTCAAAAATTTCACAAATAAACAAAAACATGATGTTATATGTATAGTGAATGGTGTTTCATGCATATTTATTTGTGAAACTTTGTGTTACATTCGCACAATTCAGACGGAACTTATAACATCTGATAAATAATCTTCAGCGTAATCACAACGTTTCTGTTAACTGACATAAGTACACACATTAGTAATTTCCAGACCTCTTGCGAAAACAAAAAGAGGGTATGAGCGATTACTGGGGAAGAGGCCAGTTCTTTAAAACCGAGACGCCCCCTCCATCGCATTTCTATTGAGGTCTGGGTATGCCATCGTATTGAATTATTTAACATCTATGCCAGCATTGATTTCAATTTGTTTAATTATATTTTTTTTACGTAAACGCTTTCAAAATGTGCTTAATCATAGTTTGTTTCTCATAAAACTATGTGGAGACATGTCAATATTATGACATCCTGAGTCTGCTTCAGTAATTGTTCCAGCGAGATAAAAATTCAATTTTTGAAAAAATACCACCTTATATACCAGTTCTCATCATTTTTTGATGTTTTCTGAAATGGGGTTAAGCAGTGTTCTTATATAATGTCAACATAGTCGAACTCTAACTCGTTTCCCATATTTTATGGTAGGTAATAAGTTTTAAATCAATTTTTTTTATAAAGTACTGTGCTGAAATTTGACGATATTTACTGACGTCCAAGGTTCCAGAAAACCGATCATGTGACATATTGGTATATGTTGTATTTTGATAACCTTTTTTTCCGGGATGGAAAAGAGGTGTAAAGTGTTCTTACAATCACTCATGAAAGAAGTGTCATGTTTTGTCACATTTAGGAACCTTTAATCCAGACCTAAATAAATTAATTTAAATACAAAAACAAAAATCATTTTTAGAAATCCGATTTGAAGAAGCTATTTCACATTATTTACCATAGTTGACCTTAAGACAATACTGTTGAACTGGAAAATTAATGGTTTACTTTTCTCCTCGTTCCAAAAAATGTTCTTTACGAATACTAATTTTCTGATATATGCTGAGGCTGTGAAAGAACCATTCACATCAAATTCATTTATTTCTGTGTTAATTGAAATTTCGTATTTCCTGTACTAGGATGTTCGCGTCAACGCAAGTGAGTGCGTGAGTATGGTGAATCATGTAGGTTATATAATTTTTTTTATTTCGCACCCAATGATGTCGTTATATCATTTATGTATACATTTGATGATTATACTATATATTTAAATAATTTGTAACCGTGCGTGAAAGGATTGTAGTATTTGTAAGAAAATAAATGATTCTAGTTTTCCTCTCTTTCTTTTTTGTTCTCTGTGGGGTTCACGGTTTTTTTGATCTTCGGTTGTCCATGTAATATTGTATTTCATTTTAGATAAAATGAGACAGAGAAAACTCCATTGAATGCAAATTGCAGTATGTGCAACGAATACATTCTATATATCAGAGAGATATGAGTCGTCACATAGCGCCATGCAGAATTTACGTTTTGAGCAATTTTGACAGATAAGCTACTTTTTGGTAGCTGCTGTAATTTAACATTAACGCATCTAACCTAACATATTTTATACGCTATCAGGAGTACCGCTTCGTTGATTGATATTGATCACAATGCTCTAGCGGTACCTAGCTGGGTGCACTTCACAATCTTAACATTCTGACAATAGTACCAAAACTGGGCGTATATTTTTTTCTGCTCAGTTTTACTCATGTTGAGCAGTATATATTCATTTAACTGACAGCGCAAACAGTTGCGTCTGCTGAATGCGCCCATTGTTTCGCTAGTTGTTATAATGTCAGTTATTTTCTGAGGTTGTGTATAATCACTGGCACCAATAACAACCAATTTTATATACCCACTGAAGATGGTACATCTAGCGTATGCGTTTCACTCTTCTCTTATTTCGGAAGCCCAGCGCACCCGGTTATGCAAATACAGCATGAAAATAATTTAGGTGGCGGTATTTGATTGACCCATATCTCTCTATTCTTTGAATATACTGTCATCTTAGGATGGTTTTGGTACTGAAAACAGCACATTAATCATAACTAAATTTTGTCTAGAACTGGTATTCATTATACATCATATCTGAAGGAAATACTGGATTTTGATTTATATAACTGAGACTACAGTATTTGACTCAAAAATATACATGATATAGTGAAAAATTGTTGTATATAGTACCCTCAGACACTATGTATATAAGATAAAACTTCTTGTTTGATTTGAGTCATTCTATATGAATAGTCACATTTTTACAAGCGCGCAGGAAAGTTGCGGTATTGTACAAGCTTACATTACATGCAAAATAAATTTGAAACCCAAACGATATATTTATCCGGTTCTAACAACCAGTATAAAATATTTGACTGGCTAGGTAGCTAAAAGATGTACCAATACCGTTCATTAATAACTAAGTTAAGTTGCCCGCGTCTAATGTTTTTTTACTGTTTATTACAGCAGTTTGATCTTGTGGAATCCAACACGTTAATCAGTTTTGTTTATTAACTTCAAAATGTCTAGGGCGTTTAATTCAAAAATGGCTCAAGTGAATATTTATTTAAATAACAGAGTAACAAAAAGACCATCTGTTGTAAAAAGGAGCAATTAGCGTTTGGCATGCAAATTAATATCTCCTTACTATAAACTTTGGAAAATACCTCATGGTATTGTTATTGAAATAAAACATAGTATTCAACACTAATTGGCGCTCGACAACAGACTGACATATTTGTTAAGGATTCATCATTTCAATGTAATTTGGTTTTTTGAATCCTTCAATTAAATCATATCCTCACAATAACCAACTCATATTTAAAGAAATATATAAGGGCTGTTTTCCGTTGAACTTAGAAAGGAAATTATGTATCGATTCATCAGTTTTTAGTACTATGCATTTGACGCAATTGACGGAAGTGTTTTAAGACGTAATATTCTTTTCTTGTTGGTGAGTCATAAGAACTAATATTTTATTTTTTATTCAACAAATCCAAAGAGTTGTTAAGACAAGTAAAACACAAATTGATTTATCCTGAAAAGATATTTTGACTGTTGAGAATTAGTGTCTTAACTCTGCTGTGAAATTACATAGTAGATTATTCTCATCAGTCATTATGTAAAAGATACCGATCCAGAATATAATTATTTATCCGCACTAAAAATATTTCTCAACGTGGTGAAATAACGAGGCATTGTCGAGGGAATTTTTATTCTTCCATAAATGCAGTAACAATGAATACTGTTGCCTATTACGTCCCAACAAGTAATTTATTTGATGTATTTATTTTTATTTTTTTGTATAAATTATTATTTTTAGAGTAGAATGTACTTTTATCAAGTTTTTTGTCAGAAGCTGTAGCAATCCATTTTTTAGTATGAACAAATTTAGCATCTATATGAAGTAGATAAACACTCATTTGTAAAAAAATTAACAATAAATATTTTATTACCAACACGTTTGATATTTGTGTTTTATCCTAATTACTTCATTTTCCAATATAGTACCTAATTGAAAGGATTTTTCGGAGCTATGCTTGTTGATCAATATTATCTCAATGAGATATTTATCGTTTCGAACTCTTCTTGTGTTTGGACTCACAATTTTTATATTTTGCCATATAATTTAAAAAATTTGAACCCATTTTTGTAATTCATAATTATTTACAGTTCATGTGAAACATAGCCAAATAATTATTAATTCAAGAACTCTGATCTGAGTGATCTCTTCATCACGAAGATCTATGACACTCATTTCTCTTAGTCCAGTCATTTTTATAATTTTGTAAATACGGTAAGTCATATTTGGGAAAATATATGTTGTATCTATATTAGACAATGCTGAATATTTTTCAAAATCATTGTAAGAGATTTGTGAATGTTTTTCAGTTTTCCATCATTGTCGAGAGTAGTCAGAGTCCCATTTTTATTTGAATCCCCAAGTCCATCAGGTAGATTGCAAACGCTCTAACTTTGTTAAACTCCTCAATCGTGCAGCTAAGTGTTTTAAATACACAATTATTTTATCCCTAAGTCCATGTTCAATATTTCTCATTATTTGCGCTGATCTTTTGTTAGACATTAGTGCAAGTCTAACCAACATCGAGCTACACAGTTCTGCCTAGATTGCAAGAGGTGGATTCCCTTCCCTCTCGCGAGACATTTTTATTCATTTTTCTAATTATTAGTTCATTTCCTCTTACGGATTGTGGTGGAATCCGATAAGAATTCTGTAGGCGGCAGATCTCCGCATTTGGCTCAACAATGGTTTCATAAGATTAGTTCGATTGAAGATAGTATGTCACTGGAACTAGATGTCTAACACAATACAGATACACCAGTATTTTGATTTTCCAGCACAAATTATTTCTGTTCGCGCATCTGCGTAACGAGATGGAAGGAGTGGGTATAGTCTCTGATGGAAAGCGTCTTGACAAACTCAACATCGAGCTGTACAGGTAAGAAAATTTAAAAAAATTACACGGGAAATTTACTTTCCATAGCGTATTAGATGTTCAGTGTGGCAGTTAGCCATGGCTGAATGGTTAAAGTCTCTGCCATAAAAACTGTATTATTGTATTAATTTTTTTGCTCTTATACTTTAACCCAGAGTTATTAACAAAACAAACCGGACAGTTATTAGCCCATTTCGCAATAACATTGTCAGAGTCGTAGTTCTTATTACCAAATTGTTCATCTTTATTATCGAAATATAAAAACATATGGACTCGAAATATCATACATTTTTCTGGATGCACTGAAATACATATTTTATATCAATCGCAAGATACAAGCCTGTTTTACATAGAATAGGGTTGTAAGAAAGTACATGGAATCAACCATCAATACAAAAAACAATCTAATTAGGTGGTCCACACCACTTATTGACGAAAGAAATGATGCTTGCAATGTTAGATTCTGGCGCCATTTTGCCTCCCATGATAAGTTTAGCCCAGGCGTCTTTGTTAGCTTGTAAATTGCTCTTGGCGAATGATACTGGCTGCTTACGTACTGGATACCCAGTTACTAAGCATGGGTTTTCACCAGCCTCCAGAGACGATTCATACAGTTGTCTGTCATCGAGCGGAAGCGTCTATAAATCGTAAAAAATGATCATTTTTACATTTCATTTTAAAAGTATTGATAGTAATTTTTTGTCGCTAAAATGTATTAATCAAGTCTAGCATGGATATGTAATGTAAATATACTAGGGTTGTTATGAGCTTAAAAACGAGAAAACGTACAGAAAATTGGATGACACGGTTAAAAAATAGTTTAAACAATTTTCATTTTAATGACGGAAGAGTTTCACAAAGTACAATAAGAGCATCTATATAATTGAAGTATATTTTGCTAGCGTAACTTCTAAAACTTTTCCTGTGATTGTGTATCTGATTCATTATATTTTTAGCTCTACCGATAGAGACCTGTGCCAATCAATTAAACACATGAGACAGTGACATTAATGAAGTAGATACATCCTTAAAAAATCAATTTTAGTTTTTATTAGCTTTTAGCAAACATGATGACTCAGTTTTAAAGGTAATTTTTTGAAAGCTATCATCCATCCGAATCCGCACTGAAAAGTGTGTTATTTCTACTTGATGACGTCAAAAACTGAAATTCCGCTACGCTTCAATGATGATTTTTATTGCTGCACTGTAAGATTATTTCATGGACTAAAAGGAAAGTCTCATCTCGGAAACAATTTCTCCGTCAACAACCTCACTTTTTGTAATCACTGGCCCTGAAGCATTCTATTATTATCTCTATTGAAAGTACGCGTCAATGGTGAGGCAGATTTTACAAATCACTTCCACCTTAACCAGTATCCTTGCTATCAATATTGAAAGTATTAAAATACACTGTGCACTACACCTGTTCAATTTTTTCATCCATACTACTGGTAAGCACCCATTCTTTTATGTTATCGTGTTCCTTAGGATCATCTGCCAGATAGAGTCTGGAGGGTAAAGGAACGTTTGATGGAAAGTCGGTTTGTAGGAAGTCGGTATGGTCAACTAACTGCCCTTCACCGTCTTCTATCGCTTCGTACATATCCAAGTAATGGTTTAGAAATACAAAGGCTTCTGAGAGACGTCCTTCATCACGCATGTCAACGCCTGAAAAATAACTGATTAGAGATATCAAATAATAATAGTCAATTTTGATTTCAATATAAGCGTACGTACGCTTACTGATAGTGACTGGATCCTGAATTGAACACAAGTTTCCTAGCACTTATGTCTATGATATAAGAAACACAACCACATGTAGAGGCATCTTGGATACACAGAGAGGAATAACAGAATCAGAATAATGGATAAGATTTCATATAAAAGAAAATGTCAATCCATTAAGTGGTCTTGTAAACCCTTTGAGCAAATTTCGTCCATAGTATCACAGCATAATAACTTATTACGCTGAAAGTTCAGAAGAACTCTCGACTCATCGAGTGTTGTTACAGTCATAAGTATGGATCCGCCATGTGTTCAAGATCAAATGGTGTACGTATGCCATTAAACAAGACAAAAAGTTCGAACTGTGGAAGAGACCACATCGCAAATAGCCCATCTTGCGATGTGCTCCTAGAAATAATCTGCAGGTCTTCGCGAACTAAATCCTACGCGGATGCAGCCAAGGATGCAACCTCGAGTGTATCTGCTGCATCTCCACCTTCAACTGCTTAGAATGTAGACCTGACCACCGCGTTCAGGTCTCTACAGCAGATAAACAGTCCTTTGATCATCTCAGGCATGGCAGGTGGATTTCTCAGCTAATGGATCCCAATTATTTTTTAGAATTGTTTGGGTCTTACGGATACTCTCAAAAAAACGGGAGTTTCATCGAGATCTTTTGGACGAAAGTATAGATCTGACTTTGCTGCAGGAAACATTGCTAAATCCGGGAGACCGTTTAAGTTTCCCGAATTATGATGGTATCCGAGTCGAATGAATGGACGAGACGGCAGCCTAGCATTTCTAGTCAAACGTAGTATTGACTATAACAGAAACACAAACGCTGAGATGCAGAGTATCGAGGCAGCTTCCGTGGTAGTCAATATAATGGGAGGTGTCCCACTGAAGATCACGTCGGTGTATGTCAGGTGTGGTACCAGGCTACGAAAATCGGCCTGGAAGTCCTTCTAGACTGCTCGGATCCACTCATTGTGGCAGGGGAGATCAACTGCAAACATCGAGAATGGCACTCCAGGTATTTGGCAGTACTATGATGTTATACAATATGGCCGTTGTCTTGGAAGTGAATAATGAGCAACCTTTGGAGCAGGAAGCTCTTCCGATAAAACGCATTGATTGGGAGCCATACAAATTGCTCCTCGAAAAGTTTTCTAGTAACCCGGTTGCGGTTATAGGTGTGAATTGAATGGATGCTGCTCAAATAGAATGGACATGTTTCGTTCAACAAGCTGTACAGTCTGCAACTGTGCTTTCAGTGCAGCGACCAGGAAGATATTTTCTCCTTGTGGACATTCGGCAAAAAATCATGTGCAATCTGGCTTGCAGAATGAGCATAGTACGGAGTTATTGACAGTCAGGTTGGTCGAGCACGTGAACTGGGGACTCGCCCTCTACAAAAATACTGACATCTTGATTCCGGACGTTCCGGAAGCATTTGGCGAGGTTTCGCATATGGTATTTATCAACTGATCTAAAAAAGCTTCTCTATTTGGTTTTTAAAATTATTGTAATCCTTCATTGAAAGGAGAAAATTTCGGATCATTATTAACAATATTTTTACGACAACACCCTGAAGCAATGATAACTGAATTCGAAATTACGTGTATGCTACTCTACCCAATTTATGTAGAATTTCAAAATTAAGTTTGAGCAACAGAGTTCGGAATTACAAAATGGTAATAACACTAGCTATCACTTATGCATGTGCGACTTGGTGTTGTAAGACGCATATGCAAAGTCTACAGTCAGGAAATAGAACTTTACGACTCATCACAAACGCCCCATGATATGTTTCAAGTGCGACCCTTCAGAGAAATCTCTACATTCCTCACCAATGTTTTGAATTGCAATGATACAATGATATAGTCAAGCGGAATCGTATTACAACCCTCTGTTGCGGGAATCAGTGGACTACATAGTGACTCGCATTGTGATAAAAAAATTGAATCGCGAATTTTGAACACCCAAAAGTTCATTTTAGCTACACCAGAATCAAAATTCACTTCGGAACAACATAATCACTCGAAAAATCAAATTAAAGTACCAAGGCATTTCGCTCTCCACCTGATCCTCTTCCTTATCGCTGAATATTTTCTTCCTTCCTTTCTTTTTTCGTCCTCCTCTTACCACTGGTTTTCCAGCCCATACAGATGACACCACGAACCGTCCTGACATTTCATGACGAATAATAATACATCTATTGGTCTTGCGAATTAGAAAGTATACAATTTCTACAACTCACCTGCTTCGTAGAACACTTTGTCAGCTGGTATAAGATCTGTATATCGCAGAAGTGCCGTACTGATCTTAACTCCAATAGATTTTAGAGAAGACACCTGCCTACAGGCACATCTTAGGGCATAATAATGGCTGATCAATAGGAGATTTTTGAAGTGAGCCTTAGTATCTTGTGTGATATTTGGCGCTATTGCCAAACCCTCATTCTAAAAAGATAATATATATATATATATATATATATATATATATATATATATATATATATATACATATAATGCACTTATGTAAATGTATTACGATTTTATTTTAGCCAAAGAATATATCTATAACGCCAAAGTACGGAAAAGTTTAACTTTAAATTTAATTTATAGATCTCTTAGTTCTATGAATTCAATAATTTTTAATAAATGGAAGTCGCTGTTAAAATTTTGTTTCAAAAACATACTCTAGAATAGCTAAATCCTAGCCAGAAGCTAAATATTACAACCTACTACTATTTCTAAACACTACAGAAAAATCTTGAATAAAAAAGTGAAACAGCCCATTTGAACTAAAAATCTTAAAAGCAAATTATCCGGAATATACGAGAATATTCGCCTTCTTGCTGTTCTTCAGTAGCCCCTAACGTCAATATTTTTATTATTTGAATGGAGCATGCTTTCATACTTTTACCACTGGTTTGAGTAAAAAAGGAATCAACATACTATTTCGAGCAGCATCTGTCTCAATCGTTCCCAAACACCGTAGCTATCGGGTCCCGACAAATCGTTAGCACCAAAAAGCTCTGTCGCTATATGGTTGTAGATATTAAAATTCTGAGGCATAGCTGGAGCTCCATGAGTTGAATATAAGTTTAAAGCGTCTGTCACAAACCCGTCTTTTAACAGTTTGGCGGCGTATAGAGCTACGTATTTGTGTAGGATTGGTGCGTTATGCGCTCTTGCTTTTTCAATACACCTGGCCCACTGGCCTTGTTCTGCGAGTAGATCCAGAGCTCCTACAATATCTGAAATGAGAAACACATTAATACTAGAATGTATGTTAATTTAAATGGATAAATAACGTTTATCATAAGTTAACGCGGTTACGTGGCTTTATAATAGATAGTTATAGTTTGTTGTAGAGTTCAGTGGGTCAATTTCCAAGTTTCACACATAATAAAATACGGGTGATCTCTCATCATTATTAAATAATATGTCAAAATTAATTGGAATCTTCACTTGCTGGTTTATTGAACTTTGTTGGTTCAAAAATAACTCATACATGGAATGTTATGTGTGACACTCATGACTTTCGATCATACGGTATATTCCAAAGAAGTGGTAAGTTCTCATATAGTTGTATCTCATATATACTATAGACCTAATTCCAGATATTTAATTTCTCAATAGTTATTTAAAATTTTCTAATAATTTCACTCACCAACATCAGCTAACTGCTCAACGTCCCCTTTCTTCAGCAAACGATCTTTGTATTTGCTCTCGACATAACTTTCATACGCAGGTTCTAGTTCTTTTGCTACCTTTCTAGCTTTGTTCCATTCTTCAGCTATTATAAAGGTATCAATCGCTTCTTTCATCATTTCCATACTAACATATAGTTGTGCCGCCACATTATACTCTCCTACTTCCATTAATCTAAAACAAGCATTTGTTAAAATTAATCAATTCTTAGAAACAGAGTAAAGTGATTTATGAGTATAATCAGTGATGTTGTTTAAAAAGGAATAAATACAGTCCCACAAAAATCCATTCCAAACGTCCTTATCTTGTGGTCCGTGCAACAGATTGTTACTCCTAAGGTTCATTGCCGACAGATTTAGCAATCTGGCTAATCGGTGGTCAGTTGCGCCACATGTGACCATAACTTGCAGCCTGGACATGCACAGCAAAACTTGCACCGGGGCTCCGGTACGTCTTAGGGGAAGATGTGCAGTCACGTACGCATCTTCCGGTGCAAACACCCTACACTGGAATATTGGCGACGCCAAGTGGCCTCACGGTTTACGTTCCGCCGCTAGACCGATGCACTAGTTTTCCCTAAAGTGTCATATGAATGGCGCTTCCAAGATCAAATAATATCGGAGATAAAATACCTGGCCGTTCGGATCTTCGGGTGCCAGGTGGTCCTTGGAGCACTTTGAGCGAAACTCGTTTATGTAAATGTGCTGCAGCTCCCCAACGGATTAATAACAGCAGCCGCCCACAGCATCAACTTCGCTCGGACGACAGGTTGCAAAAAACATATTCAGGGTCGTCTTCACGAATCTTCGAGGTCTCGCCTCAATCATAAACTCTGTCTATCAAATTATGCACACAGAAAGGTCACAGCATTGTCAGAGATCCAAGTCGGCTCGTCAGTAATGGACAATTGTTTTAGATATCCCGGATACGGCGGCCTGTACAACCCATTCTTAGATTTGGTGTATGCGTATATGTCAAATCAGGACTCTCTTGTCAGCGAGAGGAAGCTGAAGGATTTGACATGATCTGGCTGAAAGCATTTTTCGGTGATATCTCCAAATTCATTTGCTGCATTTACAGACCACCGAGTAGCAAAAATTACAGGGAGCTTTCAGCCACTATAGACACCTTACAAACAGATCACCCCCAACTCGGAAATGATCTTTTTGGGCGATTTCAACGTTCACAATATGTACTGGCTAAAACATTCCAACAAAACAGACGAGGAAGGATGCGAAGCTAAAACCTACGCTATAAAGTGTAGCTTGGAACAGATAATCATCGAACTAACAGGGGTTCCCGATCGTCATGAAGAATTTTCTAGCGTGCTCACAACAAATCCCGCCATCTACACAGTGAATATATCAGCTTCCCTAGGAACATCCGACAACAATACCATTTCAGCACACTGTAGAATGACATCACTAGGTCAACAACATATTAAAGCTTACAGAGTTTGGCACTACAAATCAGCACAGTGGGATCTTATGACATTAAGAAATTGCATATTTGAAAAAAGGATTATTGGCTTTGGCAATTGTATCCATAGAAAATGAGTTTCTCCAACAATAGGCATTGTCAATATTATTATCGATTTTGCATATTCAAAACCAAGAAAATGACCTATGAGTCACATGTGAATATTATTTCTATAGTTTATACATTTTTTATTTTGTTTGTTTTGTAACCTGGTCAATGAACCTATTATTTTTATTACAAATCGTTTTTGATTTGTGCTTCCTTGCTTTTTTAAATGTTCCAGAAAAAAACTTATTGTGGGTATACCTACCAATTACTTATTTATGCGTAACATTAATAATATAATATATTTATAAATAGCATGTCTAGTAATTATGGAAAGGATATATTTTGATTCTATTATATTTTATTTCATTTGAGGTCTAACAAAATTATCGTACATAGGCCCGTGGCTTCACCACTGCATTAAATAATGATAAAAATATGATATACAATATATTCATATTTGGATTACTTGTTTGATTCAACATTTTAATATTGTGTATAACTCAAAATGTGAAAGTCTGTCATAACCAAAAATAATTGAGCAATGTCGTGATTCCAACTCGAACTCTATTGTTTATTACTATCTTTCGTAAATATCAAAATCTTTCTATTTTGTGGTATTGCATGAATGTCTCTAATTTGGTTTATCAACAATGCAAATTCATTATCTGTATTGTAACCTTTTGTTATAGTTCATAATAATTTTCATTCAAAAGCAGAACTTATTTCCCGGAGACTGTCACGTCAATGCTGCTATAATTTCAGAGTTTAATTTTTCATTATATGAATGCCAAGGCATTCGAAATACTAGTAAAGTTGCTTCGTCGATCACGTTTGGTTTCAATTATCAGTCAATACAAGGATGACATGAACCAAAGTAACAACACAGAATAAATTTTAGATGTTACATTTATTAGTCGCCTGAAAATTGAAGATCGCAGTATTACAAACTTCTAATTTAAGGTTTCGATCATCTTGGGGATTGATGTCTTATCAAATACACACATGCACACACAGGTAACATTTTCTTGGGCCTCGAATCAGGTATATTTATGTGTTATAATGTATCTGCCACAAAACAGAAAAGTCTGTTGCACTTGCACGATTAACACAAGCCAACTGAATACGAATAGAAAAGTCAAAATGATTGAAGAACTTACCTTGGGGATAAAATTTTAATGATATCGAGAGCTTCTTGCCCAAACAAAAACTTATTTACCATATCAGCTGCTCTCAGTAAAGCTCTCTTCACAATCGATGGTTCAGTAATACTTGTGTTGACTTGAAGTAGACAATCCACGGCTTGCTTGTGTTGTCCTGCCAAAGCCCATTCATTGGCTCTTGACAGAAGAGTCTCAATGTTGACATCAGTCATCTTGTTATGATGAGAGCTACTATATTCTGTTTGGAGAGTAGGATAAAGGTGTGGTAAGTAATCCTTGCAGACTCTCAGAGCGTCTATCCACATATCTTCGCTTTTGTATTTCTGAACAATTAACTCCGGCGCTTGGGCTCGTAGCAATAAAACCTTAGAAAAGGAGTGAATTACAAGCTACTCAAATAATTTTCATCAAGTCATCTAAAGCAAAATGCCATTGAATCGCCCCCGATTTGCCGCTATGCTAGCATTGGACAGGTCAAACCAAGGTGGATTCGTGTGTACGGGGAAAAAAGATATATTCACACAGCTTGTCACTAAAAAAATACCACTGTTTGATACCCATACCATGAACCATTCCAAAGAAAAGCATTATTTGTTTTCATACGATTTTTCTCTGCTATAACTTATTCGAAATATTTTTCCTTTTTCGACACGTATCCATAAAATGTCTGTCAGTCGAAATGTCGTTTTTTAGCCTCTTGTCAGTAACTGTCCTAGAATCGGTTCCAAACTAATTCTGTTTCTATAGGAACGGTCTTAGAATTGTTTCTGAACGAATTGTACTGTTCTAACTGTTGTTTGAAACTTGTAGATAAGGTGGGTTTTTCAAAAGTTTGATTTTGGACAGTCACTCATAAAGAAGATCAATAGACTACGACTGGACCAGCCAACAATGACCGACAAACAGCCACGTCAGCAGACCGGAATACCACTCATCGGATACCAATCAGAACAGACCGCGCACAACGACACGTCACCGGACGGGGTACAAATAGGCATGAAAGGAACGTGTTCGCCAGTTACCTGAAGACGATTGAAGATAGCATATCAATCGAAACGTCGTGATACTCAAAAATGGAAGTCCGAAATCAAACTTTTGTACTGTTCTATATGTTTTAGCTCTGTGGAACAAACCATTAATTGTAATTAATAGAGACCGTATTTGCAAAAACTGTTTTCTAGAAAATATCTCATTTTATCAATATCAGGCAAGATTATTCTTGTATTATCATGGTGTAGAAAGTACCACTAAATAGTTAATGCTAGTACGCCGCTCCAAGAATAAACAAGCGAAATTATTTTTAAGGACCATTATCATTTAAAAATCTCCTGGTAAACATTATATTAAAATCATCGAATTTTACAAAATCATTCAATTAAAATAAATTTTCAGTGACGTTTTCAGGTAACCCACATCTCCCGTATACATTTTTGATAAGAATTTGTCAGATGGTTTTTCAATCATGTAGATTGTACTGATTACAGATGCTCTTGCTTAGTGAAACTCTTCCATCATGCATATAAAAATAATTAACACACAGTGTCACAAATAAACTGTGTGGTAATTACAAAATATTTTTATCTGCAAGATGATTTTTGTTTAACAGAATATGATGATACATCATATGAATAGCAGATATTCTTCAATTATTTCGGAACATCGCGTATACAGGGTAAGTTTGATCGTGTTGTATCTGTTTACCTCAAACTCTGAGAATTGTTTATCTTTAAAACACTGGGCTGCTTGAGCTTGAAGCACCTCAGGAACTGATTCTGGTTCATATTTTTCTGCAATTCTTAGTGCATTTATCCAATTCTGAGCATGAATATACATTAGAATAGCTTCTTTGGGCTTTCTGGCCTTTATGAACTCAGTTTCAGCTTCTGCAAATTTACCGTCATCTTCAAGCGCCATCGCATATTTCAAATGAACTTCATCTACCTATTAAAAGAATAAGACATCTTAACTTTTAAAATGATACTAAATAGAGAGTTGTAAATTGCATATTAAGGTATCTAAGGAATTTACTGATTTCGATAAATTAACTACGTAAATGATTAATTCAATTTGAACCGGACCATTTTCTGAATCCAGATGTGTCACTATGCCTTTTGAATTAGCTTATGTGATATAAATAATTAGTCAAAGCAGGTTGAAAGAATTATAGGTAAACATCTATCATAACATGTTAATTAAGATATACCTTATTTGGTAAATTCTTGCACAACTGGAATGCAAACTCAAACTGGTAAGTCTCACAAGCATAATTAATACATTGCTCTAAGATTCCATATTTATTGAGCAATTTTATTGCTGAATCCATAGGTAGCGTCCTGGCCCACAAAAATGCTACTTGATTTGCCGAGCTTGTTCCTCCATTCTGTTTCGCTACCCTACGATGAAACACAAATGAAAATCAATTCTGTAAACGCAACTAAAGTTAGAATAGGACGACATACCTTCAGTTTTATTGTGAAATTATTTTTTTCAAACACAGAGGACTGAGTATACCTTTGTATATGTATCCGAAGTGAAGATGCGTACGCTACAATCCCTTACTTTTCCATTTCTTCTAGTTCTGATGTTCAATGCAATGTTTGTAGAGTAACAGCGATCAACAGCAGAAATTAGGAACAACTATGTTCATGTAGTTTATTTCTATGTAATTTGAACAAGGGAAAGAAATTTAACATGCAATTGAATAATGTCGTTTTGATTTTTTAAAATGTGGTGGACAGTATTACATCGTACTGAGGGCTAATTGGCCGATTATGCAGGCAAAAATAATTTGTGCTATTATTGCTATGAAGTGTGTGAAATCGGTGCATTTACTGCAAAGTAATAAGCAAAAAGCAAAAAAATATCAGAACTTGTCGCTCTTAGACGAACATTATTCGAACCAACATTGTTTTTATAAGAAACGACTCAGAACATTAAGAGTCAAGTGTCCGAAAAATTTAGTTTTCTGTTTTTATTGTATAGGGTATTCAAAAAAAATAGCATTAATTTTTTAGAGCTAGACCGTCGCTATCGATCTAAATGAGCAAAATTTAAGAACACAATTTGATGAGATGCCAAATATCATCTATTATTTTAGAATATCGCTGAATTGAACACTGTCATTATAAAGTTATTCGAGAAAGCAATTTCATGTGTCGTCCTTTTGATTTTTAATATATCCCAATAGGAAGGATGTAGAAGATCTTTCACTTAATTGAAATGTTGTCGCTATTATTTAAACGTATTTAAAAACACAGTATAAATTTGGGGACAGAAACCTTCAAGTTGATTTCATACCTATATGCTTCTTCCCACATTCCTAGACTCCTGTACATATTCATAGCTGCTTTCCATTCATTAACGGCTAAGTAATGAATCTCTGCAGCCCTGTACTTGCCTTGACTTTCCAGCTGCTGTCCAAGATGTAAGTGAATTGTGTGAAGGAGATTTGGGTGATATTTTTCAACCAGCCTGACCTACAAATGATATAAGCTTGAGTCAAATCTTACCGAAATGATTTTTTTGTAGGTGACCAAATTGGGGTGGGAGGAAGCGCTGGGTTGGTAGAATTCTAAAAGTTTTCGTGCAGTTAGCCTTGCACCTTGGGGGGGGGGGGGGGTCAGTCAAATATCTTATATTGTCAGGCCCGTCGAGAGAAAATCCGGTCCAGAGGAAATATATAGTTTCCCCTGGAAAACCAGGATAGCAAAAAAACTAACCCTACTGAACAGCTCCAAAATATCGAAGTACCTTCAAATACACTAAGTACTTCAAAATAATTCAGGGTAGGTGCACAAATTTTGGCTAAAGTGATCCAAAACTTCAGAATCAGTAATACGAATATATACCTAATTATGCCTTTGTCAATTTTTGACCTTACAAAAAAATGTTGACTGAAAAATATGTAGATTGTAGATACTCTTACTTGGTGAAACTCTTTCATCTTGCAGATAAAAATATTGTGAAATTAACACACAGTTTCACAAATACTATTCATTCATCCTATTTTCGGCTTGTCAAATTAAATGAAAATTGGGAAAGTAGTTGCTGAGATAACATTGCCCGTAGAGGTATATCAATTTGTATATAGTATTGGCATTATAATAGGTAGTAAAACATATTTTCCCAAATTTGACTGCGATATGCCATTTGCCGCCCTTGTGTCTTACAAAATAGACAGAGAAACAAAAAAGAGGAAGAAAGAGTTTGAAAACTTAATCGAAAATCTTTTTGTCTAGATCGTAAAGGTATTAGTCATTTAAAAGACATTAGCGTTTTTTTGAACTAGTTACACAGACTGATAATTAATCAATACATTTGTGAATATCTAGAGTTACGATGATGTGATCGATCAGATATTTTATAATGATTTTGATTAAATTGATTGTGTTCACTAGTCTGTTTCTAAAGGTTAAATTAGAAAACTAAAATTGTTCATATCATATCTGCAATATTTCAAATTATACATTTAGGGTAAAAGGATTGTTTGACATATATCAGGTATTAACGAAAGAAAAAAAGACGACCGGTCGAACCGCATTTTTGGCAACATAGAGGTAGTATGTTCGTTTCAGTTAACATTCCTGTCAATTTAAGCAATGACGCATTTCAGTATAGTAAAAATTAGTAGATTTTATGCTATACTGAAAATAGATCGTATGACGGTGTAGCACGTACTTGCGAAATTAGAATTTATTGCATTTATTTTTATTAAATCTGATATTTCAGTAGTGCACCTTTCCTCAGTTAAAAGAACTGGAGGACCTCCCATCGCACAATGATTTGCACGTATTTGAAGGTAATCAATTCAATTAGAGGCCGTGAAAAGTGTATGCCGGATTGCCCTGCTGTACGCCAGTTCTTCCACTGTAATTGTTCGTGAGGCTGGCTGTACATCTATGATTTCCTGATTGATTTCCGAATTGGACATTCGAGCACCAGAATGCACTCAAAAATACTGTAAACTGTAAGAGGTAAGATTTCCAAATGAAACAATAGGGACATACGTTTGCGCTGCGTTATCAGAATTCCTAATCTGTATTTTATATTCCAAATTCGAATCAGGAAATCGTACATGTGGCTTACCATCGTCTTGTCTAGCTCTCCTTAGCACCCTAACTGTTGCTAACTAAGCTTACGCTGGTTATCTTTCTTGCACTTAGGCGCTCTGTTGATTTTCTCTGTCGTACATTAGCGTTCCGTATATCAAATTTTGAAATTACCCGGACGGTATGTTAGATCTGTAGTACTTGCGAATGCAGTAAACGAGATGTATACAAGTATTTCATATAAGTAATTGCTTTTTGAGTAACTTACCATATTATCATATTGTTCAACTTTTTTATACATCGCTATAGCTAGATCGGGCAAATTGACAGAAAGATACAATTTTTCAGCTTCTCTGTACTTGCCAGCTTCTTCCAGCTGCTCAGCATGTTTGATGTACATATCAGACACTTCTTCTTGTTCTAAGTGAATCGAAGCAAGAGCATGAGCTTTTTCCCACAGTCCAGCTTCATTGTACATACTGACAGCTTCTTTATACATGCCACAAGCAGCGTATAGCTTTTCTGCAGTTGAATAGTCCTGAAAAATTAGTTCACTTTTGTAAATTTGGAGAGGATTATGGGTTGATATGTTGAGTGACCGACAAAACTAAAATGTTCTATATGGCTCCAAGATTAAAAGTATTTTTTTTAAAAGAATACGCTCTTTACTGACAGAGCAGAAAATTTAACGATTGTGTTACATACTACTCAGTAATATTAAATTAAAACATAAGATTTAGAAAACGTAGATCATGACATAATCTATTGAAAAATAATATGTGAAAGCTTAGTCATCTCAAAAATTATATAACTCTTTTTATCCATGCTTAGACCAGAACACTGTCAAACGACTACAACAGCTCAAAACCATATAAATAATTTGAGGAAATACTACATACTTGTTAAATCAAGAGAACTCTATTATGTAATATGTAAAACATCTTTTGCATACATGGGTATTATATTTTTTATCCTTATGTTACATTATTATTTTTTAAGATTCAATTGGTGCTCTAAATTACGTTAACAGTAGATACTTCAACTGTCAAGTGACTCTAGCTGAGCCACTTTCCGAAGAGGTGCTTCTCTTACCGTGAAGTAAGTAATGACTGCGTCCGCACATCGAGTAGATGGAGCAAACGGAAGATGACTAATTTCTGCATCCTTCCGGTTAATATGCTTGTTGATACACGGTATGCTGATATGGTCATTAGAACAGCATATTCCGCATCTTACTTAAGGATTAAATTGCTATAACTAGTACACTAGAAGTGTGGTCAAGCCAAATCCTGAGACTTGCTGGGAAGCTCCTGATAATTGGTAAGTATCTCCGCCTCGTTCTCTCTCCACAACAGACTAACATCCCGTGTAGAGTAGCGCAGCACAGGTAACTTATCTATATCATTGGAGTGCCTCGAATGATAATATAGCACTCGTACAACTATATTGTGCCGATAGACGTAAGCAGTGCCGGCGTACACCATACATGCTGACAAGATATAAGCCTAAGCGTCTTTGGAACTTATACAGCTGGTATCATACCAATACCTATAACCCAACTACGATATACTAAAGTGTTGAAAACACTAGCTTAACAAACCATTATGAAGCCCTCAGGCTCTGGCTTCAACCTACTGGACCTTAAAAAAGGTGAATTGCTTAGACAAGCATATGCTCTTCTAGATGTTTGTTGAAGATTTCATACGTGGGCTTGTATTTCTGAAGTATTTTAAGAAAATAGATTTGATGATGTGGGTTTTTAGTTGAGCGGGAGCCAGCTATGTAATAAACTGCTACTTGAAATCAAGTGTAAGGCTAATATCTTCAGTTGCTGTCCAGAAAAGGAATTCTCGTGCTCATGTACAAAGCGGATGAGGGGATTGGTGCTCGTCATAACGTCATATGCTCTCAGTACCACTGTGCTATGCACGCCCTGTAAACTCCACCCCTGCCTTCCACCAGGTGTCCACTTCAGACACTACGCGGGACTGAGGACTGAGGACTTGGGATGTCAAATTATTTCCATGTTCATGTTTACCCTATTCCTACTATTAGTGTTAATTTGTTGCAGCTCGTCCACTGTCCAGTGTTCAGTACAAACGGTGTATAATAACAATGGGAGTGCAAGTATACTTCTGGCATCGACTTTGTTCTCATCGGACAGTTCTCATGACCAGATCTGCCGAAGTCGATACAAATACTTGCGACGGAGCAGCCTATCAACAGTCCACGAGCTGTTTGTTCCCAATATCACCGCATATTCCTTTTTTTAGATCTATTTTCGATTATTTGTCTACCAGGAATTCCATACCAATAGATTGATTGTATTAGCCTTAGCGATTTTTGTAAACAGCGATTTTAGGAGGAATAAAGTCTTAGGATATCCGTATGAAACAGATAAGTGACCTTGTGTTCTAAAAATGGGCGTACTGCAGCTATATTCTCCAATATTCATCAGTGTTAGTGTGACACTCTCTCGTGTCAAGTTAGCCTCAGGGCCACAGCGTAAATCTCGTAATCAAGGCTCCAATTCTCAGAGGCCTCTGAGAGTCTGACAGATGTTCATCAACTCTCTCTTCGAATCTGCCAGTCTTTATGGCCTCTTGTTTTATAATGCGCTTTGTTTACTCAAATCCCTAGGTGAAACGTTTCCTCTCTCGTACATTGAAAACTGGAAGAATATAGCGTTACTAACCTTAGCTGTAGCAAAGTGATTGGCAATGAGCTCGTAGTACTTTTTGACGGTATCAGCATCCTCGATCACCTTGACAATATGTACAGCTTTTTTCCATTGTTTGGCAGCCACGGCTGCATCAAGAGCTTTGATAGTGCAGCCAGCCTCGATGTAATGACTGATCGCAGCGTCCATTTGCTTGCTTTCTACTAAGCTGTCACCCCATTCCTCCTCTAGTTGCACAACCTTCTCTGGACTTACTGTTCTTGCCAAGTCTACTGCTTTGTTCCACACCCTACCTGAATTTTTTGTGTATGTTGATTTCAGAAATAATCAAATGTAGAAAATGGATAAGAATACAGTATATCATGGTTATGTCATCAAAAATGACAACAATTATTGTATTGTGGTGAATATTTGACAGATCACAGTAATAATTGAAAAAAGTAAGTATGATGACTTGATACATGTACTGTTTTCAATAAATAATAATTTCTAAAATTGAAACAGGAAAAACATTATCTACGAATTTAAAGGATATTATGAAATCTTATTTTCTCCTGGAATAAGATATTGTAGAACTTGTTGAGTTCGAAATAATTCGTTTTATGGACATTTTATGATGTAAAGATGAAAATCCATGTCATTAATTTTCGTCGAACTTTGTCTGTATATCCGTTGTAATTCTTTTTACCGCGAAATCTCAGCAACCACTGCGCCGATTTTGATAAAATTAGAGTAGGATTAGCGCGTAATGATACTATTTTTTGAATATCACACGACTTTATTTTTGATGTGGTATTCTTTCCAGATTTCCAACTTTATGTGCAATTATTTAAATTCATCATTTGAATGCGTTTTCTAACATATTTTTCAATGATCTCAAAATTTTTCAAGTACTCATTTTTTAAAAGCTTCAGATGTTTATAGCATTATACAAATGAAATTCAAAACTAACATACATCAACACACCGAGTTTATCCCTTGTTCACGTAACATAATAGTTCTGACGATTACGCTTGCTCGGCAGATTCAAAACGGTTGACACGTGAAACAATAATTACAATCGTGACAAGCAATCGCATGTTATTGAATATTTTAATCGAAGATTAGGTGAATCTAATGTGCACTACTTTCAGTTTTTCGAGAAACCTGACGACCAAAAAAGGTATTTCCCGCCCTTCTAGCCCACGATTTTGCGCCCCTTGCGACCCTTGTTGATGAGTCTATCGTGTGAGTCCATAAGTGACTATCAGATGAAAACAAGATGCCTCAAATTTTGAAAAAGTTGTGACTGAATGTTTACGTTATTATTTATGAAACCTGGAAAAAATAGAGAGAGTTTCTATATTTATCTGATGAATTAGATGCTACTGAATACGCCAATATCGAACTAGTTACTACTGAATTTTACCTTTTCTGTAACATTCCATTGCAAGATCTGGCTTTTCCAGCTTCTCGTAGATCTCAGCAGCTGCTTCGAATAATTCCTGTTTCACTAAACTTTTCAGAACATTGGCTATAACACTGTAGTCTTCTAGAAGCCTCGGTTCTTTTTCTAATAACTTTGGAATCCTTATTAGCTTGTTTGATTTTACGTACATACTTAGAGCTTCTTCATACTTCTCTTCTCCTTCCAGAATCTGTCCGATTTTATCAAATTGTCCAGCTTGTACTAAAATTGTCATACGCTCCTGTTTCAGTTCGTCCAATTTTTCGTGGTTTCGTTGTTCAGCCAACCTTAAAATAATGTCACGTATATGAGCTATCACCAAGAGCATTTAACTGAAGATTAAATCCAAAACTAGAAATACACTAACTTCAGTATTCATTATGAGCTATCAATTTTTTCAGATTGTTCATATAATTAACAGTGATAAACAATTATTTAATATCATAGGTTTAATAGGAATATAGAATGTTTTCTAAGCAATGTTTCAGGAAAATGCCAGTAAGTATAATTTGATAAAAGTATTGGCTTAAAAATTGGTATTATGATATGTTATTGTTCTGTAGTGTTCGACCGTAGCTGCCTTCGACCAGATTCGCCAAAAAAGTACTTTCAGCCAAAAATTTGGCTTCGGCTAGGAACTAACTGAACTATTAAGAATATCTCGTGTACAGAAAAATGTGAAGGAACTATACAAGAGGATACTGATTACGGCAAAATATATATCATAGCGTCGGATATTCCCACCAATTATCACGAAATTTTTATACACCTAAAAGATATCTCATACTAGGCGATTTTTGCCTCTACCTTATCTCCATCTAGGTACTGTTTTCATATGATGTAAATCACTAAAGGCAATATTTAGCGCAAAATATGTACGTTCGTCTAACAACGGCTGGATCCTAATGATTTTATAAGCCAATATTCAATACAATTAATTCAAAAGCTATTCGTACTGTTTTTTCAAATTATCATGAATACTGATAGAGATATAAATACAAGAAATAATCGTTCGCATTTTCACTTAATATTAGGTTTATTTTAATAATAACCCTTAACATCCAGGGGCTTGAAAAAACATATTCTTTTTCATAGCTTACTTGAAATCAGATGATTGAATAGAAGTTTGTGCCAAATAAATAGCGAATTACTGTATTGCTATCTGGGTGTACGCGGACAAATGTGCTAAAGATGATTGAAATTGCCAGCCAATAACGGTAAAATGGGTTGGTTTTCGATGAAAAGTTTTTATGGTCATCATTTTGATATACATTTTTATGTTTGAAGTAGAATTTTCACATGGCCGGGATTTTCCGGGATTGTCTCGGAATTAACTGTGTTGTTAAACATTATTTAATCTGCCGTTATATCAATGTTGGATACAAAAACAAGATGATCGTATATCTTTTGAAAATTAAAACAATGTATTTGTATTATTAAAAATTTAATAGGTACGTTATTAA
Source organism: Bruchidius siliquastri (assembly GCA_949316355.1). Classification (NCBI taxonomy): domain Eukaryota; kingdom Metazoa; phylum Arthropoda; class Insecta; order Coleoptera; family Chrysomelidae; genus Bruchidius; species Bruchidius siliquastri. Next base: position 22,833,893 of record OX438532.1, on the reverse strand, counting down.
AAATGTAGATCTTTTCCAATTTGTTTATTTTAACACTTGTTGGTTGGAAAAAGTTTATTATAAATATATAAATACAAAACTTAGGTGCTTTTTTAATATCTTTACATCCCAAGGGGGTGGTACAAAAAATGGTTAGCTAAAAAGGTATTACTGGGGGGTGCATGTCCCGGAATTGTCTCCCCCAAATGTGGCAAACCTAGTTTGAAAATACACACCAAAAATATTTAAAAAAATTGAATAGTTATTAACAAAAAGTTTGTACTCTGAACACAAAGTTTGACCAATATTAAATATTTGTGAAACTGTGTTCTAAATACATAACCCTTATCTGAATGATGAAAGAGTTTACCAAGTTTGAGCATCTATAATTTACAAATGCATTCGTGTGTTTAATTAAACTGTTTGGATAAACAAGGTAAATATACAGGAGAAAAAATAATACATTTCAGAACCACGCAATTGCCACAAATATTTCGTAAAAATACTATATTCGGCCACAAATTATTTTACTGAACCTTATAGCCTCGTCCCACTTATGAAGTTTTTTGTACATTTCCAATGCCCCATCAATGTTGCCCTGCTCCAAATAAATATTCTCAGCGGTCGCCAGTTCCCCATATAAAATCGACAGCTTGGCCCATACATCTGGACTATTGTTGGGATTTTCATTGTACTTTTCCATGAATTTTTGAGCATCTTGTAGAGTCTCACGCAGAAAATGCGCTGTTGCGACATCACCTAAGGCGTTGCTACATCGTTCTGCTAGCGTTAGGTTCTGTTGCTTCATGGCTATGACATAAAGGGTGTGCCACATCACTTCTGCTTCTGAGGAGTTTTCCATATTTTCCAGGAAAAGAATGGCCCTGCTGAAGTCGTTATCATTCAGAGCAGTACCTAGAATAAAGGAATCCTCATGTGATTAAAAGTATCAAGGATGTAATTCATAGAGATGGTTTATCCCGCTTCAACTGACCAATATCAAAACCATAAGTATTATTAGGAAAAACATTTACTAACGTTCCAGCTGCCCCTGTACCCTCTATCACAGTACAAAATACATAGAACTTGACGGTGTTTCCAGATTAGTGTTTAGAATCTAATCAAATCAAATTAGATGTCAAATGAGAAATCGTTTTCATCGTTGTCATAAGTTATATATTGTACGCTGATCTGTTTTTGCATGAGATATGTGCATGAGATTGCTGTATTTCTGGGGTAACGATAGATATGGGAAAGGGGAAGTAAAGTATTGTAATCGCAATAAATCTAAAATTGGAGATATTGCATTTTCCTGATGTTTCATGACATATACATCACGAAATACTAACTCACTCATTTTCATCAGTCGGTTTGTCTGTCTGTCTACTCTGTCTACTCTGTCCGGTAATGATCAACCCTTCTATAAATTGGAAATTACTGTTCAGATTTTGATAAAACTTTGATACTAGGTTACTACGTTGACAATTACGAATAAGCTATGTAGTTTTCGAAAATCGGTTCAGTGTCGACAGAGTCATCTTCAAAAAACAAAAAAATGTTAAACGTATTTGGACTTTGCTGATGCCCCTGATCATTTTTCAATTCATTTTTGGGGACTCAAAATTAAGGTGACGCCTGTGACGTTACGTTTCCGGATAGACGAGCGCTGTGGTAGAACCAATCACGATACCATACTACTGGTATAGGAACTGCTTTCCACGACGCGTAACGTGTTGTCTTTTAATGTTAAATAAGTATTATGTAGTTTTGGATCACAATGGAAGAAGAATTTGTAAAAGGACAAAGCGATAACTTGAAAATAGAGTTGACGAGTTCAACAGGTGTAATCGAAGTCAAATAATTTATGGTATTACAGTGTTTATAGTCAGACCATCTCAAAGCCTGTTGTACTACCCAAAGGTCTTTCTATTCGTATTTCAAAGCAATCGAAAATATTTAGTGTTTTGGAAAATCTCTAACGATATCGGTAGTTTTGTATGCATTTTGATTCACTAGGCGTAAAAAAATAAACTGAATCGTGCCGTTGGCTATTCATTAAAGGAACAGATTTAATAAATATTTTGCCAATCGTGCTCTCGTTTTGTTGAAAATCTATTGCCCGACGCACACAAGCATCATTTGGACGATTTTTTTCAGTAATATTTAAATATCTCTCATAAGTCTAGCAATGATGTTGGATATTAATTTTGTGAGAAAATAAACGTCTTCCGGTAAACCCAAATAAAAATCACTTTATAGATATTTTCGTATGCTTGCAATCCTGAAGGATGATTGTTGTATAAAATGTAGTATCAACCGAACTACGCCTACGTTAGTAACGATATTTCAGCCAACCATATATAGTTTCAATTACCGGTCAGTAGAAGATATTAATCCCGCAAACAATCATGGAAAGTTTCATGTTTCAAAACAAGTTACAAAAAAGAAGCAAATCACCGAACAAATAAGTGAAATGAACTGAAAAGTACTTAATTCACAGATTTCATAGATATAATATTTCAAATATCCAAACAATATCCTTTCTCGGAATTGAGTAGAACGTAACTAACAAACACAGAGAGCATTATTCATTTGCAACACGATCACATAAGAGATAATCCTGAATGTGATTTGGATAACATTTCTAATTCACCAGAGAAATCGAAATTGGAAAGCGCCCACAATTAACAACTCACATGAAGATAGATTTTAGAAAATCACGAAATGGCGCAGGTTTTTGTTTTGGGTCATGTAAAAAGCTGCAGACAAATAGATTGTGAACTAATTTTTTTTAATATGATCGCACCTTATATTATATCCAAAATATAATGAAATACATCCGCCTCCTGTCCCTTGTTTAGCTCTAGTATAAGCAAAATATTTCACCATGGTGATTTTGTTTTAACCGTACAAGAAACGCAAACCATGAACATTGGATTTTAGTAAATTTTATTAGACTTGTGTTATTAAATTTATCTGTGGTGCTTCAGATTATTCTGATGTAATGGTGGGTATAGCTATAATACCGTTATAAATGGAGCGAATAGAGTTCGCTTGACTTACGCTATGTAGTTAGAGAATATGAATCTGTCGTTCAAAATATCACAACAAGATTATTATACAATTATTGTATTAAGGGCAAATTGTTAAATGTTCCAGAAAAATAATGCGGGAGTATACTAGACTTCATCATACCAAATTCCACAAGTCCTTCATCCAATCCAACACTTAACGTGTTATTTCCATCAACACATATAGCTTCCGTTTTCGAATTTGTTCTGATTACGTCAGTAACATCGCCTTTGATGGACATCAGAGTAGGGTTTTCAGGCAGATCAATATTATACCAGATCGCTAAAGTATTTCCCGACTGTGCTACGGCCACATCACTATTTTCAATCCACTGGACAAAGCTCACACCACTGAAAATGGTTTGCTTGGCTTGGGAACTTGTGTTCACCAACAATAATCTGAAAATAATCAAATAAAAAATATATTAAAAACAGTGAATAAAATTATGTATTACTTTTCTCATATGAACTTTTTAGATATGATCACAATCTTGACCACAACGAATTTCATATATATACCATTTTGTTTCATCATAACTAGAGATACCTGAGAAATCTTATATATAATATAACGATTATAAAAAATTAAAGGCATGATTACACTAATTGCAATTATTTCTATATTGTATTCACCTGAACAGTACTGCTATTCTACAAGGCTCAGATCAGACTGGAGTACTGCTCAGATGTGTAAGGCGCTCCGAAGCATTCCCTAAAGCTTTAGAAAGAATTATGGAAATATTCGAAAAACTTAAATTTCAAGGAAATTCGAAAATGAAAAAAGTTTCATGTTTTCCAATATTTATATTTTATCAATTTGATTACAAACGATGAAACAATGCGATTCAAATATTAATTCTCAAATCGCAAGGTGAATAACCCCCATCTAATTTGCAAATTTTATGCTACCTGTGAACTAAAAACTGGATTGTACCTATTGGAAAAAAGTCCCGCCGTTAGTACTAAAATGGCATTTGGGAATATACTTATTTAAAAGTTTTAGTGCCATTGTGAATATGCAGCAGATTTGTCTATTTGATTTCTAGATGATGTTTCTTCAAAATGTCTTATTAACACTGATAAATGTAGACTGTCTCTTTATCTTGTAAGAAATATTTAGTTTGCCTTACGCCAACCTGCTCGCACAATAAAAAAAATTATCAAATGGCATTATACTGGATTATTTGTTTGTTCATATATTAGATTACCAATATGGCAATCACGGAAAAGGTTTGGAAATCCATACAGTTGTTTGAATACAGAAACAATGGATTTATTTTCAATATTTGTGATAAATTTTCGATGCAAGTCGAATGTTTCAGACAAATGTATACCAATTTATTCTTTTGATAAATCGTACATTTCAGAGTGTAGTTAACTTTTTTCTAAAGGGTCTGCGTTTCTGTTTTAGCAATTACTACTACATATTACGAGACTCCTATTTAATCTCAAGAACAAAGGAATATTTTCTGCACTTCATTGGCAGTTTATGGAAGAATTTACCGAATGTTAAACTGTTGATCCACTTAAAGTAATGAAAATACAGGTAATTATGGAAATTTTTAAACACACGAAACCTTTCACACTTAGGAACTTTTTTCAGTATTTCCAATATTTTTTCAAATTTAATTCCAGAAAATCATTACTTCCAATTTGACACCATTGCGTGTGATAATTCCCGTTTACCTATTTTACGCTGTTTTCAACTAGGTTTGCCGTTTACAATGAGAGCTCAATCTTACGATTCAATTTATTATTTTTGGGATAATGAACATTTATATACCTGGAGATTGGATCAGTATTAAATATAAATATGTCAAAATGCCAGAAACTACTATTTGAAACAGTTATTAATATCTTATATAATTTCATCCAACAGAACAGAGCTCAGTTGAGAACGTATATTTGTCATAGCCAAAATAATGTTAAAAAATGTATGCATCTTTTCACTACTGTAAAATACAATTCTTGAATACCTCTGTTTTTTATCTCTGAAGAGGAGATGATGTCCAGTCTCATTCAACTCCAACCAATCGATTTTGGAATCGTGACTTATCTGTGCAATCATGTAACTATTGACTAGATCAATAATGCAAATCGTCTTCAAATCCAACAGATACGCCAGCTTTTTGTTATCAGATGTAGGATTCCTTTCATTTAATCTGACACTTATCAAATGCGGATTCGCGAATTCCGTTCTTACAGAGCATAATACATCATTGTCGCCATATTCGATCAGTGTCAATTCTCCAGCATTAAACACCAAGCAGACATTCGAGTTTTCGAAGTAGAATTTCTCGTGACGGAATGAATTGTTCCACGGCACCTGGAACAAATATTCGTTATTTGGTTTCTTTTGAAGCATAATACTGAGTTAAGAAAAGAAATTTATGATTGGTTAAATTAAATTAATCTAAATTAAATCTGCAGGCTGTTACTAATATTAGCAGCAGAGGAGAATCGTCAATCATTGTAGCTTTAAAAATATGATATCCAAGGTTATGTCCCTTCTCTTCATTTATTATTAAATTAAAGTGATCGTGAATACAGCCACTTATTCTATGTTATATAGAATCAGCAGATGATTAGGATGAATATAGTGCTACAGAATGAACATGACCCTGTGCAAAAAAAATTGACCTAACTTCTGTTATTTGAATTATGTATCCGGTGAAAAACGCTTTGAATTTTGATTATTACATTTACATACACTCTATATTGGAAAATAATTAAGACAGTAAACACAAGGTTCCGTATGATGGGATCAATTCTATAGCTATATTATTCCAGGTGTCTCCGCTCATAAGTACAATGTTTGTGATGCAAAATGGAAAAGCTGTAACTTCCCATTTTTTTTCCATTTTATTAAGTTGCCACTGAATTAACAGTGATGTTTTGAAAGCCCAAATCCTCATTACTTCCTAGTAAAATGTTCACTCAATGCAGAAAGGTAGCATTCTAAACCCCTCACCCTTTCTCTTTGCGACAATATATATACCTCACTCAGGAGATTCCTTGTCAAATCAGCCACAAGAAGAGTTTCTTCAGTTCTAGCAACTAGGTAGCAATCTTTACCCATAATTCTGACATCCTCTATTTCGCCACCATGTTGTGATCTGAGTATGACCCCTCTTTCGTTCGTGTCTAAAGGTTTTACCAACACCTGACTTGGACCAACATACGTTATTTCAAATTTGTCTTTCCAAACTGTCCTCTTTAGCACTGTAATCATACATAGGCATCAATTCCAAAACACAACTTTTAAATGTCGTGCTATATTGCAAAATGTATTATCTTTCAGGAATGTGTAACAATCAATCACAATACTCGGAAAAACGACCAAATTCAATAACAGCTTACTGAAAACTATAGCAGGAAAATTATCAATTCAAAAACTGTTAAAATCTTATTATTTTCAAAGATATAAGGATTAAAATATTACAATACCTTCTATGATCATTACAATTGAGCTGTTATTTATTTATTACAACACCCAACAGCTACGCCAATTACAGGGTGGAAATACATGCACAAAAAAATACAAAAATAGAAACATTAGTGCCTATAGTGAATGTAGTGGAGAAAGTGAAAATATTGAGAAAAAAAACCGCTATGAATAACAGGAAAAAAAGCATTGAAGCTTTATCCGCTCACCACACCATAGTCTTATAGGTAATAAATTATAGATCAGCATGATCTAAAATAAGCATTAATGCTGTCTATACTCAAACGAAATATGTCCAAATCACTGTCTAAAGAATTATAGTTACGACATATATAAGTAGGAGAAAATTTTAACACATCAGTCCTTGGTTTGGATAAGTAAAAAGTCATACTATTATTTGGCTTCGATATATAGTCTTGAAAGTATATCAAAAAAATAATACTGAAGTAGTTGAAAAAACCGAATATAATGAAAATCATTCAACTCTAAACTAGTCGCGTCTACCAAAAGTGGATTTCATCATGGATTTGTATTTATTTTCCGTTTACCTGTTCAGCAACTGGATAATAAGAATAAAAGCATGTCGCTGCACCAAGTATTGCTAGTATGGTGTATGGCGACACTAAAGTATGAAAGTAACTTGCTAGAATTACTCTCTCAAATCACTCGAGGAATTTTTTGGCTGGCTAGTGCGTATACAATGTCTTTTGTTTCCTAGCAATTTTGCACTAGCAATTTTGAGAGTGATATGTCTGTGTATACATTCGATATGCTTTCTGGCTGTCTTTGAAGGTTATCTATAAAAACGTGAAAATGACTTCTGGACAAATGTCCACGGCAGTTGTAGTAGTTTATTATCATAAGAAACAAAAAGATAAAAATTGCGAAAAAAATATGGGTAAGAAAATACCCTAATAACATTGATATTCACTGCTTGATTCACATACACAAATGCGTGCGCTAACAATTTTTGGGAGAGTAATTCTTAACAATTTACTTACATGTATAAATGAACCTTCACATGAAAACTAGCAAATACAGTCTAGTCACCTGACTCAAACATGAATACTGCTCCACATAAACTGCCGCAAGTGACCTTGGAACCATCTTTCTTCCAGGCTAAAGCCGTTACGGTATAAAAGTTTTTTATTTCTTTGGGTACTGTCTCTTCCCATAAAGATCGCCTTGTGTTGTAATTATATAATCTGATTCTGTCAAAACTTCCCATGACTACAGCCTAAATAAAATTAGATATTTCATTATAAAAGCAATTCATAACATCTTTCCTATGCAAAGTACTAAAGTAGGCCAAATAATCATGAGATACAACTGGAGACTGTCTCGAAACCCAACGTATTTGATACGATACTAGTACTACTTCATAGTGTGTTTTGTTGACTCGACTGATTACATGATACCGTCTCGATGGTTTGGGAATAAAATGTTTCAATGGTCGGTTTCGGAAAAGAAAGTTTGCAGAATGAAAAGTGCTCCAGATGATTTTCCATTCCATTTTTTAATTACTGAATTTAGTATCCTCGGCCGGATCTACAGAGGAGGATGCCCAAAAAGTGCTCTACTTTCTCCAAAAGACAAAAAAATTCGCCACTAATATCGTTTTACCGTGTTCAGCGGCTCAACTTGAAGCTTAGCTTTTGAAAAAAAAACTCTGGTGTACATTGATTTGAGATATTGCAGACTTATTCTACTATCAATTTATTATCATAATAACAAATTTTATGCAAATCTACGGAAAACGGGTTTCATGGAAGAACCAACAATTTATTTATTTTTCTATTCAAAGTTCAATGATACTAGTACAACACCCACCGTATTTTAAGGAAGATTATGTAATTATATTTTTGTATGAGCAGGACAAAGTCGTTGATCTTATTGTGTATACCGTTTCAAGAACCGAAGAACCGTAATCACAATGAATGGCCGCGGGCCGCTTAAAATAATGCGATGTCATTGAAATTGCGAAACTTTCAATCATGAACTTTGATTACTTATATGAAGAAAACTTCACGTGGCTCTCAAATTTTCTGTATTTTCAGTAGGCCGGTAATTGAAACCACATACGAATCAATAATCTTAACTTACGTTGCGGCTGCCTCGGCAGCCTTTATCAGAGTACAAAACACAGTGAAAAAAAATGATTTTGAGAATATAATATATTAATGTCAATATATTTTCAAAATCAATTTTTTTCATTCTGTTTTGTACTTTTATAAGGCTGCCGAGGCAGACGAAACGTTGGTAAAGGTTCATTCATACGTATGTGGTTTGAATTGGCTGCCAGCGGAAAATATAATAAATCGGAGTTTATTATATCTCAAGATTGTTAAGCAAAATATTACCATACATGGATATGAGATAAGGTGTGTTTGTTAAATACAGGATCACACGATTTTAGTAATATGCCCTTTATATTGTCTCACAATAACTGCTACCAGAAACTAACAAAGTACGAGTAGATATCAAGCTTCAACTCAATTACAGTTTTATCCTTGGATGTCTTTTCAATACACAATTGCCATCAATACCAAGCGCCTCTCGCACTATTAGCGACGTGACCTTAACAACCAAGGCTGTAAGAAGGATGTTGACATCCCTCAACACTAACAAGGCCTCTGGTCTCGACCTGATTCCTACCAATGTATTTAAGACGTGTATCCTGAAGCTTCCCGTACTTTGTCGCCTTTTTTAGGTGTTTTCAACTCAACTATTATCTCAGAGGACTGCAAGTTTGGACGTGCCCTGTCAGTACGAAAAAGAGACAAACGCAATAATGTAATAGAAAAGTACATCCTTTCCGGTCTATTGTGGTGGATGAACTAATCTCATCCTCATACAACATTAACGCAAATGTTCAACAGAGAACGTTATTAGCTCCAACACAATTTCTATTCCACTTACTTTGAAGCAAAATAAACAGGTCCACAGGTTCGCGGATGACATCACTTTTCATGCGGCTAGTCATAGATGAATTGGAAAAAAGACTAGTAACAACTGCTTATTTGTCAAAAGAACAAGAGCTGATCAATTCTTAAGGACATATGATTGTAGTGCAGCTCAATGCTTCTAAGACTCATTACTGTACTCTATCAAACAAGAGGTATCAAAGCGACCAAATTCTACAAAAAGCCCATACATTCAGGATTGTGGAAGTCAACATTACTGTTGACATCATTTGACATGGACAAGTTTTGCCAATTACAACCGCTGTTGGGAAAATCTTTTTACATGGTATAAGGCACAGATGATACCAGGCCTAGAATACTGCTCTCATGTCTACAGAGATGCAGTTTCATCTACGTTCTACATACTCTCATCGACACTATCAAGCAGTCGTTGAAAATTTGCTGTCTATATGTCAGAGGAATCTGTTCTTCTGTTATTTCGTCCCTCTTTGAGCCTACAGATGGACCCATGAGAAGGCTGCTTCCCACTGCACCTCAGTCTTTTTCTATGAATTAATATTAACTGATTCGATCGCTCTTTTATTTCCAGCGATGTAGAGAATTCGGATCAATCTAGCACGAGACGTCTTTCCCGAATAGTTGAGAGTTGATTAGTCGTCTAGCATATTTAGGTTGAAAAAAAATACGTATGCTGAATACTATATACACAATGGGCGTCATAGATATCGATGCGGAAATATAAGGAAAACATTTTGTAAAACCGGTAGTATACCTGGCCACTAGGACTACACGTAGCCACAGTAAATTCATACTCATTACTATCCCTACTGTAATCGAAGTTCTTCATTAGCTTTCCATTATTGTTGAACACGGCTACTCTTTTGTCACAGCCTCCGATGAATATATATCCCTGAGGCCACGCCAGAGCATAGGGCGGCACCGAATGGACGACAATCCTTCCTTGTGCTTCGTCATCATTGTGATCGTTTGTCAAGTAAAATCTGATCACGTTGCCATCAATATGGCCGGATAAAAAGCCAGTACCTAGAATAGTGGTCGGATAAAATTAACAGAGCATTTGAAGCTACATACAGGATAACTATTGATTTCATCAATAGGAGTTATTTATGTTATTTAGACTCAAATAGTAACTCAATAGAATAATAATAACTTAAATCTGAATAACGTTGAATTCTTTAGTGATAAAACAACCTATATGATAATGAAGTTTAAGTAGCCCAGAATCAAAAAAAACTCTATCATATACAATAAATAAATGAACCACTGCTATACATATTATGTACTTATTTCTTTTTAGAAAAAATTGAAACTCATAGTTTTCTAAATTATTCATTTCTCTTACAGTATCAAGACTGAACCTAATTCACAAAAGCTATAATAATAATTTAACATCTATAGATGATTAGATGCATGGTCACTGATGTAGATGCTCTTACTTGGTGAACTCTTCAATCATCATTATATTGAGATACAATTTTGAGATTAATATACAGTTTCAACAAATACAACTATTTCTCTTTAGACGCATACAGGATAAATAGAATGCTCCATTTGACTATTTTACTGGGAAGCTTTTCAAACAGTTAATTTTGACAGTCTGGCGATCGACGCTTTGAACATTGAAGCCGTGCATGTCGCAGAAAACTGACTTTTACTTGTGAAAACTTGTGTATAAATTGCACAATTTTATCTTAATGATGATACAAGATTTCATATTCCACAATCAATTCAAAGATGATTTTCCATAATTGGACTAGGGTTCCAGAACATAGTGTCCCTATTTCAATGTTTGATATGTGATGGAGTGATTAAATGATATGCCTTTATGAATTATTTCAGTAGAAAGAAAACTTCATTGGATTATTAATTAAGAACGATTATAGAGTAAAATGAAATTCATATAATTTCAAAAATTCTTTCATACCTTTAGAGTTGGATGCGAGAGATACCACTAGGCTATCTGATGCGAAGAGACTCTGAGATTTGTTGGATTTTATCTGTAGTGCACGCACCTTTCCATCAACTAGACCGCAGATTATAGGCCCAGTCAATAGCCAAATTATACACGTCACTGGCGAAGGTTGAGGAAACTTGTTGCAAATAGCCTAATTATCAGACATATCCAAGAACATATTCAGATACATTAATACACGTTATCAATAACGATCAATAATATATGGTCAATTGTATGTTTTGGATGAATCATGATGTCATAAATGTTCCACTTTCCATGTATTAAAGCTCTACTACTCATCTCATTTAAGAGTACAGCCAATTTTAGAAAAATTATTTGAAGTCAGCTACTGAGACAGTTATAAAAATTTTAATGCACATATTTCCTTTTTGGTATACTGGTTTCACTACTGTCAATATTATCACTCTGATATATTATTTTTGGTCATATTTATTATTTTTTCAAATAATATCTACGTATTTTCTAATAATTTGTTGATCTATGGCTAATTCAAGAAATGACTATTTTTATAACTGAGCGAATATGAAAGCAAGGCTTAAATATCACTGTTCCCAGGCTATTGTTATGAAGTTAGAGGTAGTTTGTTGATATGCATTTTAAACGAATTAAAGTATAAAGAATAAGGTAGATTGTTAAGTAAAGAACAGCGGAATCATGAACCGACACCGTTGATACGAAAATATTGGTAGAAAATTGCCGGATCACCGACGGCTGGCAGATCGGAGAGACGCTTTCAGAGCGTCGCCTAATGCCCATCAGGGACATTGCTCTAAGCTCATTATAGTATGGATTGGTCTCCTATACATTTTCCAGGAACGGTTACAATTGACAACGCGTGTTTGTGTCAAATCCCAGTTATTTGAACAGCTTCAAGCGTAAATACATGATTTATTGGTAGTACTTAGTTATTTATCGAGATCGAATGTTCTCTTTAAGTACCTCTTGTCTAGTATAAGTTATTCGAAGTACTTGAGCGACATGTTCTTATGCCTCCAAAAGTATATTTCAATAAAGAGGTAGTCATCGCTGGTCTCCTGTTTTTCAATTCACCTGCAGATATCTACTACTCTCTATGTGTCCGGGTGCGTAATGTGAATTGTCGTTCGGATTTATTGTACAAAGGTGGATAGTACAGGCAAACCCAAGCACCACAGGGGACAATGTGTCCGCTAACGATCTACAAAGCTTCTCGGAGCGACCGTATTATAGAAGCTGTTTAGGAGAGGTGCGTGCCACAACTAATCGCAAGCATTGGTAATAAACTTCATATGGTCATATATTGATCAATGGTTATATTGAATACAATAACGACAACGTCTTCAAATGACTGTATGTGCTTAATTCATGGCTGTGCGCTAGGAGACACGTGGCTGATCTTTGGTGTCGGGAAGCAGATTGTCCATCTGGGATTGGGCGGAGATGTTTAAGGTATGGCGAAAGTTTCCGGTTAATACATCTACAAGCTACATGACCTCAATGTCTTTGTTGACTATGGATAAGTATGCTATACCTGTATATCTGTAGTTGGTAGGATCTCTTTTCGATCTTTGTTACTTCCCGCGCATACGCGAGAAGTTAGCGTTTTTGTCAGCACGGATTTTGATGAAATTTGTAATGCTGCTTCATTTTTTTAAACGGTCCACTGCCGGTGGTTTATTATGAAAAAATAAAAAAAACATCTAATAACCTTCAAAATCAATTTTTTGTTTTTTTTTGAGATCACGATCATATTTAGGTCAAAACGTTTTTTTGATCGTTTAAACATTATCAGAGTTTAAAATTTTCGTTTTGTGTATTTCTCAACCTCCTGGCAAATTTGATATTCATAAATTTGAAATTTACAGAACTTCATTTTTGCACATTTAGTATGTTCTCCTATCTTTGTCCAAGAGTATATACCAGTGTTTAAGGCCCCTACTTTATCGGAGTCACTTAATATCCCTAATTTATTTAAATATCCTTATGTCGATAAATACAAACTGAATGCACGGAAGACAAGTCACATACGAGATATGGCTATGGCCAAATAATTAGTAACCTGGGTAACGTGTTCTCCAGATCATGCGCGTTTTGGACTGGGAGAAGCAGAAGTTTCACTACTTATACAATCCATATTAATCTAGATGTTTGTAGATTCCATTTATAAGCTTATATTTGTGGAGCCTCAATTAAAAATTATCAACTGCGTTGATATGGGTTTTCACCTGGTAACATTTAATCAGAAAACGATTCTAATCGAAATGTATTGAAACGCAAATTCTCACGATAATGGAAGTCCGAAGTTTTACTTATTTGGACGAAATAGTGCTCATTTATCTGCATATTCGTTACACACATTTTTTTAGTCCTTTTCGACTGTTATACTGGTTTTCATAAAGCCTGTCAAAGACATATCAGAATTTGCAATGCTTTCAAACTGTGGTTTCAAAAATAAAATCGATTATCAGAATTTGGACAAAATTGTGATTTTTGAGCAGTCTATCCAACTGGGGATCTCTTAAAAATTATACTTTCTCGAATATTCGAACAATGTTTTCCTGGCTACAGAAAAATGGGTAACTACTATTGTAGTTATTTACCAATATTTTGGATGTACTTCATAAACAGATTTTATTATCATTTTACATTTAGTGATCTTCTGAATTGATAGAGCTTATTGAAAATAATGAATAGGCAATATTATTTTTCATTTTTGATTTTTTTTGTAAAGATATAAAGATTGATAGCAGAGGCATACGATAAAATTTCAAGAGAATCAATTTTAAAAACACCTATTTCTAATATGGAAATGGATTCGATAACTTTTTACAAATTCAAGGATGTAATCACAAAAATGTCTATGTTCTGATGGTTGAAAGCTTCTACTGATCACCTTTTCGCAGATATTGTCAATACTAATTCTCAAAATTTTGACACTCAGGTGTAGGAATATTCCAGGTCCCTGTTTTATGAAAATTGAATGAGTGTTTAAGCTTTATTTTTGCAATAATGCCATCAGTTTCTTGAGTCATATTCAGTTCAGATTATAGTAGTACTCGGTCGATGAACCGACAAAGATCGTTAGCATCTTCGGAAAATATTTCCCCTTAAATGTATTAAAATTTCAGAGCTCTAGGAATTCAAAATCATTTGAGTCGTTAAAGCTATAGTTTATTTGTTGCTGAATTGGATCGATTGTTGTGTTGACATTATCCCACTCTATATGTATGTTCAAAGATAATTGGCTTGTGAGTCTACATTTGATCACAAAACAGATCTCCGCTTTTTTAGCTTAACGTGGACTTCAACCATTTTTCTAAACATTATTAGAAAATGGACATATTTCCGGAAATATCAACAAATAATTCAAATTAAAATCGTGTATTTATAATTTTAATTATAGTTTCTGAGTCCCACTATTAACAACGTTATTCCAGATAGCCGATTCCATGTATGTATGATTGACTTCCATGTCGCACGAGGCAGAAGCATGTATCACAAACAAGTAGCTAGCAATCACATAGTGGGGCTATTTGATTTTCTACTATGGTTCAGTGAAAATAAAAGTGGCATTTCTCATGGGCTTGATAATTAAGATATTTTTTAACGTTTTTAATATAAGTAAACTAATTGGTCCCTATTTCAAAAATTACATTTTGAAAGATATTTTGTATTTTTTAGGTGAATCCTACTCCTCTTGCTTCGTAGTAGGGTGAATAGTAATCAACTTATCAACGAAAAGGTGAAGAAGAAAAGTTAATCACCTTTTTTTCGCCCCATTTTTCTCCTATCTTGTACACATATACAATACAATCACTCTGTGCAACAGCTATTTTGGTAGAGTCTGGACTAAAAGCAATCCCTGTTATGATGTAAGATTTCTTTCCAGCCTCGGGATCAAATGGCTTAGTAGAAAATCGATCCCGCTTTTCTCCTTTCTCATCATACAGCACAACCTGTCTATCTACCGTTGCTACAGCTAATTTTTGACTGTTGGGAGACCATGCTAGACCAACAACTTTACAATCATATTCCTGAAAATTAATACCGAGATTATATTTCCTAGAGATAACCAATGATTTACAGTTGAACAATACAGTGGAATATTACGAATCTGACCCAAATGTATGTTATTTTTAAGGGTAAAGCTACTTCATATAATTTTTATATTGTTTGTTTGCAAGCTAGGATGACTCGACCATTATGTTTTAAATACTACATTGTATAAAAATGAATTTAGGCAACAAAATAAACAATAGTAGGTTGTATATTATTGTAACATGAAAACATTAATATTATGTTGCTAAAAATTAATATCAGAAATGTCACTTACTACTCTTTCATTGATGTGTTTCTGTGCATAAATACACATTATTTTTACTCATATTTGTGTGAAAAATACTTCAAAAATTTTATTTTCATGTTTTAAAAATAAAGAGCCTCCCTAATTCCTAATTAAAACTTGGCAAATTGAACCATAATTTCACAATATGTAACATTAATCAAGTTACACTCCATGGATAATTTGCTACACATTCTACATCTATGTACATATTTATAACTATTGAATTAGTTGTTATAAGGCACATAGCTTTTTTAGTGGCTGTATTCAGTTTCACAATATTTGAAATAATCTAGTTGGAAACTCACCAGCATGTTGAAATATACTCTTGGTATTTCATTCCTTTAAATATCTTATGATTGCATAAAGGTGGTATGATGGCTATATTAGAAGTATACATATAAGTTACTTTTACACTATTCAAAGTTTTTCACGTATTTTGAATCAATAGCGCTCCGATTAAATGAAAATTATAAAAATTCCACTGCAATCAAGTAGTATCCAATTATATGACTCCACCGTATATTAATTATTTTTATTTTTGATTTACTAAGACGCAAATTATATAAAGAATTGTTATGCGAGATGCATTATCTATGCTGATATAAAAAATGCAAGCAAAGCATTTGCCTAGAGTATTTATACAATGAACAATAACGCATCTCGCAGTTGGTCGTCTTATAGCCGATAATAATGTTATAAGATTCTAATAAAGTGTTCGTAAATATTCCGGCGTTGATATTTTCCTGGTGGATACGAGGGACCCACGAAACTGGCGCAATCACAGTAGGATTGACTTCACGGGCTCACTGACGTTGTGTGACACCTGGTGGACTGTAAATCCTTTAGAAGACAACGGATCCTGCAAACAACCCCCATCGACCCTCCAGAGATCAATCAGGAATAATACAAGTAAGTCCGAGTATTTCCCACACTGCCCGTTCCTATCCTGTCTTTGAACAAAGATTAAGATAGTTTAGGTACAAATCTAGTGAAAGTTTTGAAAAGGTAGACCTTCGATTAGGCCCATTTCTTTGCTGAACTAGGAAGAATTTTGCTATTATCTGACATTGATAAAGTTAAATTCAGTAGGTTAAGGTAAATCAACTGAAACAATTTTTTTTAACAAACCAATTTTCTTCACAAACCCTTAGCTTTAGTTTTGTTAATGAGTAGATCATATCCGACTTCTAGACCTAGACATTTAAGCAGTGCTAGCGAACTAGAAGACGAGTTAGAACCAATAGCTCAATCGTTAACTATCGAACCAATAACCATGGCTCAATTAGACCTGCAAAAAGTCAGAAACCTTTGCGAGTTCATACCATTATTTGATGGAGATGAATTGATGTTACAAAATTTTTTTGATTCTGTTGAAAACTTATTTGAGGCTAATCCAACCGTAGAACCATTACACATTAAAGTGCTATTGAGTGCGGTAAAGAATAAAATAAAAGGCAAAGCTCATATTTTATTGTCTAGCCGTCCCGATGTTATTTCCTGGCCCCAAATCAAACAGTTGTTCATTCAAAATTTTAGTGATAACAGAAATTTACTGACGCTTGAACAAGAGCTTCAATACGTCAGATACAATCCCAAAGAAACCCTTCTTGATTTTGGTAACCGATTAATTGAATTAAAATCTAAATTAATTACTAAAGTTCAACTTTCCGAAATTTCTGGCGAAGAGAAAAAAGGTCATATTAGTCTTTATGAAAGACAAACGTATAATAAATACAAAATGAATTTGCCACCCCATTATGAAACAATACTTAGAAACAATCCAACAATTAATACATTAGAAACTGCAATTTCATTTATTGATGAGCAAGTAAAATATGATGAATACAAAAAATTATCTCTAGGAATACAACCCCGTCCTATCCAAAAGCCACAGACTGTACACAGACAAAATACCATAAGTAATCAAAATTTCAGACCAAATTATAATTATCAAAGTTTCCAACCAAATCATAATCTTCAAAATTACCAACAAAGACAAAATTTTCAAACCCAACCTCAATTCAAGCCACAACCATTCCCCTCGCAACAAATACCAATTCAACCGAGACAAATTAAACAACATTACCCGACAAACTCTCAAGTATTTGGCAAACCTCAAACCAACTATAAACCCCAAATTTATAAACCGACGCCTATGCCCGGAGTATCGACAATTCCCCAATCTAAAACACAACAACAAGGTACCAGTCGACAATTTCGACAGTATCCACGACCAATATCTGAAGAATTACATCATCAAGAAGAAGAACAGTTAGAAGAAGAAACACAACCTTTCCCCTATTATGAAACTGAAGAAATTGAACCTTATTTTACAGAATGGAACACTGACGAAACGCTAACTGACGAAAACCAAGAAGATCAAAATTTTCAGAATGTTTCGACAACAACCAATCAGACATAGAACACAATGCCCTTTCAGCCGCCCCTCTTGCGTATATTCAAATTAATAACCCACCAATGAAATTATTAATTGATTCTGGTTCCTCGATATCATTAATACGCCCTGACATGGTTCAAAATTATTTTCCAGATACAATATTTAAAGAAAATTCTGTAATTAAAACCTGTTTAGGTCATAAGCTAACTCAGTTTTGTGCAGAAATTCCTGCATTCCCAGAGTTTAATTCTGACGAAAAAATTAAAATAATTCTATTCGACTTCCACAATTATTTTGATGGTTTAATAGGCTTAGATATCAATAAAAAATTTCATATTCTGTCCGATTTTTCCAACCAAATTTGTTATGGTGAAAATTTTCAATTACCACTCTATTTCCGAGACCCCCGTGATACTGCTAGACGTATTACAATTAACGCCCATGAAATTGTTCGTACCACTATTCCAACCAATATATCCTCAGGAGAAGTTTATGTCCCTGAACAAAATTCTGGAACATTAAAAATTCCCTCGATAGTCACAATCGCTGAAAATAACCAAGCCTTAGTAGAAATCCATAATCTTTCCGATGAAACTGAGACTGTTTATTTTGAAGACCCTACTGTTGTTTATCCCCTTCAATATTATGTCACTAAACCTGCATTTCAAACTCCCTCTCAATCTGAAGCATCTAATGACGCTTATTCAAAACATGATATTTCCGAACTCATTCGTTCTGACTATCTTAATTCCGAAGAACGTCAGCAACTTATTCCTCTTTGTTATGATTTTCAAGATGTCTTCTTACTTCCAGATCAACCCTTATCTTTTACAAATGAAGTCAAACATAAAATCCGCCTTTCAGATGACACTCCCGTGTACACTCGTTCGTACAGATTTCCCTATGTCCATAAACAAGAAGTTCATGATCAGATTCGAAAAATGTTAAATGAAAAAATTATCAAACCCTCCTGTAGTCCATGGAGTAGTCCTGTTTGGATCGTCCCTAAAAAGATGGACGCTAGTGGAAAACAGAAATGGCGCTTAGTCATAGACTATCGCAACTTGAACAAAAAAACGATTGATGACCGTTACCCACTCCCGAACATAACTGACATTTTAGACAAGTTAGGTCGTTGCAATTACTTCACAACACTTGATTTAGCCCAGGGATTTCATCAAATCGAGATGGACCCCAATTCCACTGAAAAAACAGCCTTCACAGTCGAAAATGGCCACTACGAGTATCTTCGTATGCCATTTGGCCTTAAAAACGCCCCAGCAACATTCCAACGCGTTATGGATAACGTTCTCAAAGATCTCCAGCATAAAATCTGTCTAGTCTATATGGATGACGTCATTGTCTTTTCAACATCCCTCCAAGAGCATATTCAAAATTTGAAACTTATCTTCGAATCCTTCAGAAAATATTCTCTCAAAATCTCCCTTGACAAATCAGAATTTTTAAAGAAAGAAACAGCTTTCTTAGGTCACATAATCACTAGGGAAGGAATCAAACCTAACCCAGATAAAATTAAGGCAATAAAAAGATTCCCCATTCCAAAAACTGCTAAAGAGATCAAGTCATTTTTAGGTCTCGTTGGCTATTATCGTAAGTTCATAGATAACTTTGCTAAAATTACGAAACCCCTTACCAAATGTCTCAAGAAAAATGAAAAAATCCTTCACACTCCCGAATTTATTGAGGCCTTTGAAGAATGTAAAAACATTCTGACCAACGAACCCCTTCTCGTCTATCCCGACTTCTCAAAAACCTTCGAACTCACTACTGATGCAAGTAATTTTGCGATCGGAGCCGTTCTCTCACAAAATAACAAACCAATTGCTTATGCATCTAGAACTCTGAACCCTGCTGAAATAAACTACAGCACCATTGAAAAGGAAAGTTTGGCAATTGTTTACGCGGTCAAATATTTCAGACCATATTTATTCGGACGAAAATTTATTGTCTATTCGGATCACCAACCACTCCAGTGGTTATTTTCTTTAAAAAACCCTCAGTCACGCCTTGTACGCTGGCGCTTAAAACTGGAAGAGTATGATTATGAAATTCGATATAAAAAAGGTAAAACTAATTTAAATGCTGATGCCCTTTCAAGAATCAAAATTGATGAAACTAATGCTTTAGACGACGAAATCTCCATGATTAATAATCCTGACTTAGAAGATCAAGAAAATCTTTCAGACTTTTTAGAAGATCTCGATAACCTACCTAGCCCAGACCCCGAACTACTTGAAGACCTTATTAACGACCTTACTGATAACACACGCCACACAGCAATAGAAAATCCTGTTTGTGCACCCCCCATCACGGAAAAACCAGTTAATTCATATAATCGTCAAATTATTATCAATGAATCAAATACCCTTGTTGCTCGATTTTTGCCCTCTCTCGAAAAACCATTTGGTAAAATTCGCCATATCTTGACTTTCCATACAAGCATATCGGATGATGAAATTTGCCATTATCTTAAAAATTATGTCAATACAACGGAAAAGCATTGTCTCTATTTTCACAATGAAACCATAAAAGAAAAAGTACTTCGTGTCCTCCAAGAAAAATTCGACCCTCATACTAAGATTATTATTTCAAATTCCTTTGTTACTGATCTTTTCTCAGATCGTGAAAAAATTACTGAAATTAAATATTGGCATGAAACAAAAACCACCCATCGAGGCATTAATGAAACAACTAAACGAATTTCTTCCAAATTCTATTGGCCTAATATGTCCAATGATATCAATCGGTACATAAATCTATGTGATGTTTGTCAACGCGCAAAATATGACCGTAACCCTCAACATGTCAAACTACAAATAACCCCAACCGCTACCAAACCTTTAGATGTCGTGCACATCGATCTTTTCCATATTGAATCCGAGAAATATTTAACCATCTTTGACCCCTTTTCTAAATATGGTCAAGCCATCAAGATCCCTTCAAAAAATGCAATTGACGTAGTACAAGCCCTAATTCAGTTCACGTCCTATTTAGGTACACCTTCACAAATAATTGCAGATCCTGGCAAAGAATTTAATAACCTTCTTTTGAAAGAATACTGCCAATTGTATGGTATTAAACTTCACATTACGTCTATAAGGAATTCTAACAGCAACAGTCCTGTTGAACGTTTTCACTCCACTCTCCTAGATTCCCTCAGAACCTTAAAAATTGATCATCCAAATAAACCATTAACTTATTCAATGAGTTTAGCTGTCTCGTGCTATAATAACTCAGTTCATTCAGTAACCAAATTAACTCCTTTCAATATAATATTCTCACACCTTGACAAAGACAACTCACCTACTTTAAATGAGACTAAAATTACCCAAGACTATATTGATACAACAAAAAATATCGCTAAACAACTCTATTCCACAGTTCAAAATCGTATAGAAGGCCAAAAAGAAAAAGTAATTTCAAAAGTAAACAAAAAATTAGATGATCCCCAGCCTGCCTCATCAAAAGAATACCTCAAAGTTAAAACTCCTCGTGACCCTAAAATAAAACCAATCTTCAAGCAAGTCACTGTACGAAAAGACAAAGGACCCACTGTAGATACTTCTGCAGGAACCTTTCATAAAAATAAAGTAAAAAGGAAAAGACGACTAAAACCATCCTCATTGTTACAGGATGAAGACTCTGACTCTGACATTCCTCTTGCAACTCTTGCTTCACGGATACGAAACACTAGAAGTTCATCCAATCCAAAACCCGGTCCTTCCAATATTACTGGGACCCGTTAAAATAATATCTCACTATCACTCTTTCCTTCACTTAATTGATTTAAATACAATAGAACAATATCTCTTAAATCTTTCTTCTACTTTAATAGAATTGAAAAAGGGAGCAATAAAATATGACTCGCATGCCAAATGGCTACAAGCAGAATTAGCCCTGAATAAAACTTTTAATAAATTCCAAACAATTTATTCGAATAATAAAAGATCTAAGCGTGGTCTAATTAACCCTGTTGGTTCTATTTATAATTCTCTCTTTGGATTAATGGATAACGATGATAGAGAAAAAATCAATGAAAACATTAAGACTTTGTACGAAAATCAAAATTCCATTGTGTCTCAAATGGAAACAAAAACAACTATTCTTAAGAATTTAATTAACAGTCTTGAAGATACCATTAAGGTTATAAACGCTAATAATGATCATATTATAAAAGAATTTGATAATATCAATGTCCAACAACATATTCAGGATTTAATCAATAATGTAAACTTTCTTCAAAATTATCTCTCTAATATAGAAAATGCCCTCTTGTTCGCTCATTTGAATTTAGTACATTCCAATATTATCACTATCGATGATATAAATGAGATTTTTGCAAATCTTGAACATCTTTATAAGAAAAACGAAATTCCTTCATTTTACATTCATCATTACTTGGGTCTATTTAAGATTCAAACTTTTATTAAATCCTCCAAATTATATATTAAAATTTTAGTTCCTATTTTAAAGGAAAAAACTTACTCTTTGTTCAAGATTATACCCCTACCTTACAAAAACCTCACCATTTTACCACCTAAACCCTACCTCATACTCGGTACTGAAAACGAGCATACATGGATAGACCAGGAACTACCACTTTTCGAAGACGTTTATCTGTCCGATAACTTTATGGACACCAGTAACCATTGTATCATCGACATGATCCAACGACATCCCAATACTACCTGTAATGCTGTACCAGTACGCCAAACACAAAGTCTTGTTCAGATGCTACAAAATGGACAAGTTCTTGTTGTTCCCACATCATCAATAGAAGTGAAAGAAAAATGCTCCAATCTCGAGGTCGAGATAATAAAAGAAACTTCTCTCATCACCCCTAAAGTTAACTGCAACCTTTGGATTGACGATGAAGAACTCTTCTTATCCACGACGTACCTGTCAACTTCAACTACTTACCTTCTGCCAGAGCCATTTATGAAGTCAAATTATTCGTCATTCTCTTTGGACAACGTCCCAACCACAGAGTTGAAGGAACTTCACCAACAACTCCGCGATCTAAAAAACATTAATCTACAAGCTCCTGACTTGAACCCGATTAGTCACCCTTGGACCATCACCCTGTGCATCTGTATTGCCATAATCCTGCTGGTGCTGACACTCAGATGCCTCTACAATCGATGGAAGAACTCCAACCCCGTTAGAATTGAAATCAAAACCCACAAGGACCCAACTCCGGCTATGCCTTCGTCTTCGGCGGGAGGAATTATATGACTCCACCGTATATTAATTATTTTTATTTTTGATTTACTAAGACGCAAATTATATAAAGAATTGTTATGCGAGATGCATTATCTATGCTGATATAAAAAATGCAAGCAAAGCATTTGCCTAGAGTATTTATACAATGAACAATAACGCATCTCGCAGTTGGTCGTCTTATAGCCGATAATAATGTTATAAGATTCTAATAAAGTGTTCGTAAATATTCCGGCGTTGATATTTTCCTGGTGGATACGAGGGACCCACGAAACTATCCTTATGACACACATCTAGTCTTTAATTCCAAATCAAATATTCAAAAAAGTTCACTTTTACTAAATGCCTACTAGACATCAATCATAAAGTAGATAACTATAATAAAACAAGTATATTACTATATTCAAAATTTATATGGTCTTCTGGTCTTGCATACTAGATAGATACACTCATTTGCAGGTAGGAAACAACCAAATAATGCTAATTTTCTAATTTTGAAAATTACAGAAAAATTGTGATAGCAGGAATCAAACCTACAACATTGATTCACTGTATTTTGTATTTGCTACTAACTGAAACTTAATGCTATGTTGGCAGCCAACATTTTATTTCTTCAATAACATAAGGTTTCAATTAACACATAGATATATACAAATACGAAATCATGATGATTTATTACATGATTATATGGCAATAATAGAGAAACATGCAGGTAGTTACTACCATTTCTAGTTTGGAGTCCTGCAATCACCAGGTTACTCTACTGTGATTTCAAAACTAAGTAATTTGATATTTGGTTGTTGCTGTATATTCAAGGTCTCACACTTTTTTCACAAAGATATTGACTAAAATACTGTAGTTAAGGCTGATATTGCACCAAGTCAACAAATCAGTTATACAATTGGGTAAATTTTTTGCCTATATATTTTTGATATTATATGAATCATATTACCTGAGCATCAGCTATAGTCTGTAGATATTTAAGTTGCATTTTCAAAACTATGTATATTCTATATTAAAACAGTATTGATTATTGAAAGTCAACACATTTAACTCTATCAAAAAAATAATTGTTTATAGTGCCATGTCACCATAGCAACACCTATCACTTGTAAGAGCATAACCATAGTCAAATAACATGCTGACCTAGAAAGCAGTTTGGTATTGTAAACTTATTGAAACTACAGCAGTTTTATAGATAATGGTGTATTTATGGAATCATTTGTTAATATTAATTCAGTATTACAGTGTTCTCTCAAACATATATACCAACTGATAATAATAAAAATAGAACTCCAAAACCTGAAAATACAGATGCAACTAGAGCTACAGACACTTCTTTTTTGAAGTCTCTTGTTTTCTTTGTACTTGTTACTTCATAGACGAAGAACCAGGCTGTGAAAAAGATTCCTATTCCTAATAAAACTAGGGTCAAGTGTGGGAAAACTGCCGGGTTCACTGGTGAAATATATCTCATTAATTTTTCAGACCCTGCCTATAAAATAAAAGAAAATGGGGGTTTATAAAATTGCTCCGTAATTGGGTGGATCTAGACTCACCATTTCCACGAATGAGGAATATGTGACGAGGATGTGTTTAAAAAGTTCAGGATTATGTTGAATAAAAACTTGAACTTTACCTTCGTGTTACTTTGCGCCTACCATCTAACTGAGAATTCGAATCGAATGAGCCATTAAAATCCGGTTAGACAACGATAAACAAAATACGTACCGGATAAATGAGGAAATGGGACGAACATAAAATGACAAATGGTTGTAATGTTGAAAAACTTGAAAATAACAACACGTGTTGTGTCTAATATGTCACACATCAGCAGAAATGATCTGTCTGATCTGTCATAGTGTCATATGTCATATAACAGTATTCAGTAGGATCACTAGTATCAGTACAAAACCACAAAATATTCCAAAACATCAGTGTTATTCTTCAAACATAAGGTATCAATGTCACATGTCACTCCATGATAAAACAAGCACAACACGTCACTACGTCAGTTAGTCTGAGTTTTGTCTAGTTGCGTGCATGATGGTGGCGACTGGCGATGGTGCTATGTCATGCGAGCATTGCAGCTGGTCGCAGCGTCGTATCTTAAGCATCAGCGGCGGTGCGTTTATCTTACTGCGCCAAGTAATCTAGAAATCGCAGAAGAAAATTTGCGCGAGAATGAAATGTACACGCCGTTCCTGTAATCGGGTCGTCGTAATAATATCAGTGTTGGTTTACAAACGACTTCTACCTTGTAGATAAAAAGTTGTGTAATTAACATGGTTAAAACTCTTTCAGTGATGCGTATCGATTTATATTTAAATCATCGTTCGACAATGAAAGTTTTATCTGTGAAACTGTGTTAATTACACAACTTTTTATCTACATGATGGAAGAGTTTCACCAAGCAAGAGCATCCACAATCTACATATCTTCTAACTTAATTTATATCATTATCAGCATCTTTTGGATCTCGACTGACCGACGTCTGAAGACTAATTGACTGTTGTTGTGTTAGGTTATAAGGGTTTCAACCGCTGACGTCGAACAAACGTCTGGAAGATTCTAGCGGGCCCTCTGCTCTCGTGCCGGTCTGATATACTAGTTCTAGTTGTCCTATCCATAGGTCCTACCTCCAAAAAATGTGTTGGGAACGAGAAAGACTGCTTATGTTCAAAAATAAATCAAGTAGGCATAGCCAACACTGTCTCGGATCTTTGAACCGGATCTCATATACGAATATTATATGATTATATCCGGGTCGTGCTTAAAATTTTTTATCAAATCCTGATAGTCTAAGAGCCCAGTGACACTCGACTTACGTCATCGCGGATTTAAATAAGAATTACACACGTGTTTAGTATGAATATAGGCCTATAGGGTTTTATAGAACCCTCAAGTCTGCCAGGAAAAACCTGTGCAAAAATGTATAGCCACGAGTTTTAGTTCTTAACTGTTTGAAGACTGAAGACTCATTGACTGCTGTCACTGCTTGATGCTCGAATATATACAAAAATACCCATCTTGAATGTTCCATAATTATCAATATTATCACTTTTTAAAACACTGTCCCTCTGAAAGGAAATCCTGGGTACATGCATGGGCACATAGCTTTTTTTAAACTGCTCGTTGCTCCCTACAAGTCTATGTAATATTTTGTTTCATCCGACGTGGTTAATTTCCAGGATTATTTGATTTTTCAATAATTAATTAATGAACTTTTGCACAGGATTTTTCTGGCAGATTTGGAGGTTTCATAATGCTCTATACTCATTCTAAACGCGTGTGTAATTCTTATTCAAATCAGCGATAACGTAGGGTCGAGTGTCATTGGCTTTCATACTATGATCAAATACGTACTGCGCTTGTATACCTTGTCTATTGGGCTAGTCAAACTTCATCTGTTTTACATTTCGGCTGCATCACCGAAGCTTTATTTTTCACCAATCATGCCGATCACTAGGGACGTTCCGATATTTCCGATACTAGTTGGTATCGATATTTTCCTTTCGATATTCAAGAGTATCGGTATCGATATCGCTTGCCCAATATTATCGCGGTATCGAAAGAAATGTTGGAGTATCGGTATCGGTACGATCCATACGTACGAATAGAACAGTTCCTAGTTTAAATCGCTGTTGGTACAATTTGCATTCTTTCGCGATTTTTCCTGTGCGTTGGCGTATCTCTATTTCTTTCATTCATGTTCCTCCATTCGTATTGTTGTTCCATGCACAGAACAATACTCACGGAGTTCCATGAAGACTGTATACAGAAGAATCAATTTGATGCTTCTGTGTCATTACTATGCGCTAAAAAATGCGAACAGACGAGGGCGTTGCAAATACTCACTTCTGCGCAGTATTGCACTGCGCACTGTATGTAATTGACATCATTTCAAGTTGAATTAAATAATGTTTAAAAAAACAGGGTAACCTATTTATTGAGTTAATCCTTTCAGAAATGATTATTATTAATTTACCTTATAAATTCATATGAATGCTTTGAGTTACAACATTCTGTAATAAGTTATTATTATATCAATAATTAATAACACTAAATGATTTTTTTTAACAAAACTAAAAAGTTTAATAAATAGTAAGCAATTTTATTGACGACCAAATTTACACAAAATGATAAACAAAAATGATTGTTTGTCTCGTGTCCACTTAGCGGCATCTTATGATCTGTTCAGCGATCCAAGAGTCCAAGAACAGCGCAGAAGTTGAGTATAATTTTAATTATTCAACTTTGGGGAATCTATGATTTGAAGTGCGTTGCGTTTCGATACCAATCGATTCGATAATGACGGTATCGATACTTTGGGTCCGATAATATCGGGTATCGATACTTTTGATTCGATATTGTATCGATACCAAATATCGGTTGTAAGCCAGTATCAGAACATCCCTACCGATCACGCGATCAGGTTTTTTTCTAATTTTGACCTTTGACGGCAAAAAGTTAATTTTACAATTTCTGTATATGTTTTGTCAGTTTTGTGTTAGACATTGGCCATGAAATATGACAAGTTTCAGAGGGATATCATTTGATGAAAAGGATGTATATCTAATGTTTTGTTTTTTATACAAACATTAAGGTAAATAACTTCGCAGATAATGAGTAATACCTAGTATACTATTACTAATTATGGCTTATTTAACTATGATTGTGTACGAGTGGTGTACACTGTACATGCTCCAGCTCTATATTTGATCACTGTGGGCGGTTAGTTTACATTGACAGGTGTCAATAAAAATATTTTATGTTTATCGCTTATTAGCAACAATCTTGATATATAAACGAATAGTGTTGGTGATCATTTTCTTTACAGATGTGCTAACAGTTTCTTCTGCAGCCCCATGAGCTTCAAAGCCTTAGTTGCGGAATGCAGATCTTTGCAGTGCATATAAGGTTTCTACATTCTTACATGGGATGAATGAAGACGATCTGGTAAAGAGATCTGCCGAAGAGCGAGAGAAAATATTTAAGCGATATGAGCAGGGGCGTGAAGGAGCTCAGATCGACCCATGGGAAGATCCAGGCTTTGAAGTTTACCATGCCACAGATAGGTATGGGTTCATCCATGATAAAAGGCTTCCTTCAAAAGTGGATCCGCAGGTAATTGCATTGTTATACTTGGATGTTACTTTCTATGTTAAGAATCTTTGTATGCTAGTGATATCAATGATCTTAATATTAAATATATGCTATCCACTGTATAGGTGTTGTAAAAGGTATCTCTTGCCCCTTCAAGGCAGTCCAAGTGTTAAGATCTTGACTTTGTAAGATGCCAAAGAGCAGCGCCACTGTGCTCGACCCTTGAGGATGAGTGTTGATAATCTTGATGTTTAACATTCTAATTAGTTTTATGATACTGTTATTAGATTTAAGGGGTCATATATTAATTGCATTTAATATTCTATAATCATAATTCTTCTGCAGTTAAATATTCAATTGAAGTTAATTTCTCCTAAAATAAGTCTAGAAAACTTCCATTGGTATATATCTTCAAAATCAGGACAAATGGGTATTTGTGTCATAATAATTTGAGTAATAACTATATATATATATATATATATATATATATATATATATATATATATATATATATTTATATATGTAAATTAAGGAACTTATCCTAGGTTTGCCCCATAGGTCCATCTTTACTAGTCTTAGTAATTAATTGCAAACCAGATATGTGGTTTCCAATTCATGGTCAGAGAAAGTAAAGATGGACCAATAATATGAATCTTTATAGTATTAAGTAAACAATAAATTGACAGTTCTTCTATTAACATATACTTTTGTACATGCTATAAGCTCAACTGATCATTGAGATAAAGTTGTGTCATTATATTATTTTTACAGATACTTGAGACCTTCTTTACAGTGCATCTGATTAACCAGTATGTTTTGAACTCATTTTGTACCAAAAATACTAGTGATAATAGCAACAAATCAAAATCAAAAGTCGTCCCTTTAGTAAACCTCTAATTTTTGTTCATTACTCACTACAAAATCTTAGGTTTATACAAATGAACTGAAAAGTGTTACTAACTAATAAATCATTTATTGCTGTTGAAAAGGTCTCAACCATATTTAGTCTGAGAATACTGTAAAAAGAAAATAAAAATGGGAAATCATCACAGATCATTCATGGTACCTGATGTATTAGTCACACAACTTTATCTTAATTATCCTGTTCCATCAAGTAATAGTACCTCTAAGCTATATATTTTGATCATTATTCCAAAATTGGGCCTGAAAATAAATGAAAACAAACCAAAATATGCAGTGTTCACCTATAACCTACATGAGAGCAGTATTAGGTTTATGAGCAATTTGAGATCAGCATTTACACTTCTCTTATTTAATACTGCAAGTGTTTGCAACAAAGCTGGCACATTTAGATATATGAAAGTGGTTCCTATTTGTACTTAATATAGTGGAATACTAATTATACTTCATAAATGTAGTATATATTTAATCCATATACCTACCTTGTTTAAATCAGGTAATTGAATGGAAAGTTTCCAGCAAGTTCCCAGACACCACATTTTATGTGATATATTATTTTGAAATCAGTTCTGTCTTCTGAGTAATAAATAACTTTTTCAATATGTTGAAACATCATTCAGATCTTCATGGCTTTTCAATCAATTAATATATTTTTTGAATAAATATATCACTTATTCGTATTATGTAGGATACTTGGTAGATGGTTGGGCTAACTGAAATGGCTAATAGGGGGCATTTGCTGATAGTTACAAGTACCCTGATCTTGCTCTCACTATATAAGATACATATATAATTTTTTTACTGTTAATATAGCAGAAACTTAAATCCCATAACTTTATCATTTAAACAATCAACAGCATTTAGACACCTACTTGGGTTGTAAATCTATATCTTTGGAACAAAATTATCATATCATTCTTATTCAACTTGTACTGGCAGCTAAGTGAAACCTCACATAATTACTGAAATAACTTCATTATTTTCTGAGCCCCAGACTTTGGTTTTAGATTATTTAATGAATAGTCTTTCATATTGTAATAATATAATAGTATTGGTTAAATTGTAATGAATTTAGTACAATTGCAATAGAAAACCCAACCCTTCACAAACAATCCTTAGGTATCATGTGGGACATCTTGAGCACTAAAACTACAAAGTATCTCTTCAATAAATTAACAGAATAAAGGAGGAGTTGTGGATCAATGTGTATTCTATCCTATAGTTACTGGTTCAAAATGCTGTTATTCTTTTGCTCCATTAAGATATGATTGAGGTCCAATAATTTTGGGGGCCCAGGGTTTAGCATTCCCTCAGTAATTACATTAGTTCCCATAAAG
The DNA here is from genome assembly GCA_949316355.1 of Bruchidius siliquastri. Lineage (NCBI taxonomy): Eukaryota > Metazoa > Arthropoda > Insecta > Coleoptera > Chrysomelidae > Bruchidius > Bruchidius siliquastri. The sequence continues at coordinate 22,803,151 of OX438532.1, read as the reverse complement.
TTATTACTTGAAATTTAAAATAATAATTACTATTTAACTTAGCTAATAGTCATGCAGTACAGTCTGTTTGAATACTTGTTAAATATAGCTGTCCACCAATTAGCATTAAATAATTCATGATTAATTATTGATGAAATTTGTGACGATGAATCAGTAAGATTAAAAGATCATGTAGATTGTAGACACTCTTACTTGGTGAAACTCTTCCATCATGTAGATAAAAAGTTGTGTAGTTTTCACACAGTTTCACAAATAATACTCACTAAAAGGAAGAGTATTATTTGTGAAACTGTGTGAAAACTACACAATTTTTTATCTACAAGATTAAGGGATGTTAATTATATATAGGCAGTTGTAACTTATTTTAATAATTTACTTGAACGTATGAAAAACAATTAATTGATTTTAGCTTTTTATGTAACCATTTACATAAACAAACCTATTATAGTTTTGAAGTTAAGTGGTAGAACAAATAAGTTAATATAATTGTTATGTAATAGGCTGAACAATATACACATTAAAAGATGAATTTAAAACTTTGATAAATCTTATCAATTAAAGTTAAAATTTGACAGGTTTCTAAAAAGGATACATATTCTAGTCTATCTCAAATCAGGTGGTAGCATTTGATATGCCTTAGTAGTACAGTACAAGTGGCCTCATCCAAAAAATGCTGATTCGTGAGGCGGAATGCTAAGAGCATCCACATTTCTGGTTGATATAGTCATGACCTTTGCATATCCTTGTAATTGGTTTTGAATAAGAGGGACTTTTTCAACAAATACAACCACTTCCAAGAAAATACAAAGAGGGTACAGTTAGCACACCAAATTGAAATATGACTTACAGGAACTTACAGGATGTAGACTGGAGAATAATTCTCTTCACCACACTAAAAACGGCCGAAGCATGTTTTTTTGAACACCAGAATAAAATGGATCAAATCATTCATGAAATCCGAAAAACTAATGAAAATCAGATGACATAATAGATGGTTAAAAATACTGTGTAATTAACACACAGTTTCACAAATAACACTGTTTTTCTTTCAGTGACGCGTTTTAATTTATATTTAAATCATCGTTGTACTGTCAGATGTAAATATATATCGAAACGCGTCACTGAGAGAAAAAGAGTTTTATTTGTGATACTGTGTGTTAATTACACAATTTGTTTATCTGCATGATGGAAGAGTTTCACCAAGTAAGAGCATCTACAATCTACATGACAATTGGTGGTTTCTAGGTAATCAAAAATATTTAAGGAGGTAATTCCACAGATGATTCAATAAAAAAAGACTTAAATAAATGTCACAAAAGGTCTACTTATTAAAATAGACTGTGTTGAACATTTTTTTTTTCAATAAATATTGTATGTAGATGCTTTTACTTAGTGAAACTCTTCCATCATGCAGTTAAAATAATTGTGTACTTAACACTCAGTGTACTTAACACACAGTTTCACAAATAATACTGTCTTATAAGACAGATAAAAGACAAAATAATAGAAAAATAGCTAGACAGGATTAATCGTATGCTAGATTTGTGAGCTCTAGTTTTGTATCCATGATAGGATCTAGTTAACTAGTTGTCAAGTAAGCTGGTTAGCCTATGTAAATGGTCAAATGTGACAGTCCGACATTGATTTGAATATTAATCCAAACGAGTCACTTGGGATTCAGGAATTTGTTTTTAGTATGCTACAGCGCTTTTGTGATTCAGTCATATTGTATTCCTCTTGCAGTCACTGGATAGCAAGTCGACTTACTGGAAAAAAATGTATTTGCCTTTAGGCAGATGAATTCAGGATATCTGGGTATATAGTCTGGAAAATGGAAGACCTGGAAATAAACAGATATCTTCCTATAAATACGTATTTGAAAGCTTTATTTACAAGATATGGATTGTTGAAAAAATCATTAAAAAGACTGTTTGCAAAATTATATGAACAAGTACCTCTTAACAACTGAAATGCATTGACATGAAATACAATTTAGTGAATTAAAGACTAATATTTGGTTGTTCTAGAAACTCGTATATTACAGAGTTATCATATACTTGTTTACAGGCAAAACATTATGATGAAAGGGTAGTTCAATAGTCGAATAAAACAAAGTGATGACAAATAAACACTGGAAGAGAACAATCATTTCCAAGCATCCCATACTGTGGCGCTGCCCATTGACAAGTTATGAAGTCAAAGGCTCTAATACTTGGACTGACTTAAAGTAGTGAAAGATGTCCTTTATTAAAAGAGAACAACACTCTTATTAAATGCAAAACAAAACTCATTTATATTTATTATGTCAGTAAAATTCATTCATGCTTAGGGTGTTTTGAATTATGTTTATACATTTCTTTTATGCAGGCCTCCTTTATAAATGTCAAGATCCTCTTGGATTTGTGAGCCACTGTAACTGCACACTTCAGCCAACTGCCATATACCTATAAACTACCATAATCATTATCTTATAATAAAACTTAATCTATTTACTGTTGAATGTCTAGAAATAGTTTTTGATGTTATGCTAGCAAGGAAAAATCAGTTTATTTTCCAGCCTAATACTTTTGTGTTTTATTTAGGAAGCTAAAAAGGTGCAGATTGAAATAGAACGTCAAAGAAAGTGGGTGAAGATGAAAAAGGATTGGGGAAGTACAAACACAAAGGAAAAACTAGCATCCCGAGTGTACAAAGGCATTCCAAATTCATTAAGATCGGATGTTTGGTGTAAATTATTACAAATAGAGATTATTAAAGAAGAAAATATAGGGAAGTATGCAGAGATGATGAAACTCGCAAGGAAATACTCCACGGATGCCAGGCAGATTGATTCTGATGTCAATAGGCAGTTTAGGGAACATTTACATTATAGGTATGTAAAATTTTACGTTATAAAGTTAACCAGACGCTTTTCAAACAACAAAAGTTTCTCAGTTATGGACAGAATGTCAGACAATCAATGTGTATATAGCACTACATCCCAAAAATTTGGTTCTATGGAATTTCATGGGAATAACTCTTCTCAGTTCTTGTCCGTACATTGACTCATCCTTTTATAATCATTTGTGACTTAATTGGAATAAATCTGATGAACTAATATTTTCTTAGGGAACGATACAGCATCAAACAACGGTCTCTGTTCAATGTATTAACAGCATATGCAATGTACAATTCAGAAGTGGGATACTGCCAAGGCATGTCAGGTTTGGCCGGCGTGCTACTCATGTACATGGATGAAGAAGACGCTTTTTGGGCCGTTCACGTCCTTCTCACAGACCCCAAATATGCTATGCACGGTCTCTACAAGGAGGGGTTTCCAAAACTTACGCGCTTTTTGGCGCATCATGACCGAATATTGATGAAGTTACTGCCTAAAGTGAAGAAACACTTTGATAGACATGGTCTCGATGCGATTTTATACTCGCTCAAATGGTTTTTTGTCTGTTTCATCGAAAGGGTGAGTCGATTTATTCTTTTATGATATTTTATGTTGTTTGCCGATTTCCATACTGTCATACTGTGTTAGCTACTTGCAAGTTGGTATCTGTGATCTGTTGAACATTTTTTTCAAACTGTCCGAAGTAATATTTCCTGGTGCTGGAGGGGTTTCATCGTGACAAAATTTTGTAATCACTTGAATATAAAAGAAACATTGGAAAAATCTAAAGCTTGGAATTGTTAGCGGTTTACAATTCATCATGGCAGCCAAAAAGTTTATAGTTATTTTCTTAAAACATAATATGTGCCTTCAATTATTAACCAGATAAAATGTAATGAATCAGAGACACAACGAAAAGATAATTTTCAGAAATTACAGTAGTTTCCAAGTTCAGATGGAAGAGTTTCATCAAATAAGAGCATATACAATCTACATGTTCTGTAGGCTTGTTATTTCGCTGTGCCTCTAATTCGATTCTCAAAAAGGAGGACCATAATTATAAATTTTCAGCTATTGTGATACTTGAGGAGTACCACTAACTATTCCAAAACAAATTTGAAAATAGCATGATCTTAAAACATTCGTTGCACTTGATAGTATGATTTTCATGTCTCGGAGGTGGATTCAGCAGGCACGCTATAATATGGAAACGTGCGTTAAAAACTTAGTATAATTATTTTATGTGTTACAAGATTTTGAATTGCTTCATGCCTAAGTAAAACATAATATACTCGTCGAGATATAAATTAAATAAGGTAGGTCAAATGTCAGGTTGACTGTCTGTTCACAATATGCAATAATTTAGGCGGTCAAGTGGCATTGCGACATGTATTACTGAAGCTTCAAATATAATAATTTGGATCATAAAAACATTTCATTATTACCATATTCCTGTGTTAAATTATTATGTTTTATATATTTTAGGTTCCTTTTAGTTTGTGTCTACGAATATGGGATATTTATTTATTAGACGGAGAGAGGGTGATTACAGCAATGGCCTACACAATACTGAAATTGCATAAACGTAATTTATTAAAGTTAAATGATATGGATTCTATTGTAAATTATATACAGGTGAGTGATCGTGTATATGTTGGTTGAGTGTATTACTTGTTTATCTTAACTGATAGAGCAGGTATTTGAGAATTTCTCCAAATTTTGTTTGCATTTGATAGATCATTTGAATGGATAGTAGTGAGAGGAAAACACATTTCTGAAGATTTTGTCTTAATGTTTCGGTAATAAAGTTCCAGCCGAGCAACATTAACACTATTTCCGCGACAGATAAGTTTTATATTGTAATCGAATGCATTTGGTTACACTAAGTAGTAGTTATGAGTATGAATAAGTAGGGCCCTAGAATACTTTTCTGCAGAACACCTATATCATTTTCTAATTCGTTCTAAATATGTTTTTACTTTTGTAAATTTTATACGATTTTTTTGCTAATGTGCAAGCTGCGGCTTTTGGTTATACCTTGTATAAGAATACATAATGATAGTACATTATACATACAGAACATATTAAATAATGTGGGTAAAAATTCTGAATAGTAGTTTACCAGTAATAACTATATTTTAATTGCAAATTCTCTTTAGGTTAAGTTGTACAAAGATTTTCTCTATGATGAAGATACAGTAATCTATCATTTGAAACATTCTATGGACGAACTGAAAAAATACAAACTGGACCTACCAGGACCTCCCTCAAAAGAAGAACTGCCTATTGGCCCTTTTGGTGTTTTCAAAGAACCCACTTTTGAACAGATTGTTGGGTTTCGGAAGGAGACGTTTACAGAAACGGAAAAGGTATTTTTCTTTCAAGATTAGCTTTCACATTTCATGTATTTACTGGTCCTCATGTCGCCTTTAGCCTCTAATCCACCCTTACTTATCCCTCTCCTCCTTTTTCTATAGAGCAAGAAAATTTCTCCACAAATACTCTCACATGCGGTGAAATGAGAAGTGCACCATGCTTCAGGATGTATTTCCGTATAATTGGAATAATTGCATGATCTGTTGTGGTAAAAGGTATATACTATGTATACATATTTTTTAGATAAAAAACTCAGAATTTGCTAATAAACCAATACCACCGGCGTGACATTTATATGTAAAAGTTTGAAAGCACAAATATTCAGGTCATTTAAAAAGCTTGGCAAACGATATCCATATCTTAAATATCAGTCAATATCTGAACGTATTTAAAATGTGACACCTAATAAACTAAACAATATCTAGATATTAAAGTTGTATCATTATAAACACTAAACTTTGATAGTGTGGAAAAAATGGCATCTTATGACCCTTATGAGATAAAATTTTGCAACAGACTGAAAATGGTAATCTGGATTAATGTTAAAAAATATCTTCTCTGGTTTCTGGAAACACCTTAAATTTCCATATTTAAGGTGTTTTCAGTACTAACTTGTAGTGCAACAATTCCAATTTCTTGTGCAAATCTTTAACAACCTGATACCACTGTACGTCAAATACATAGTTACTCACATGATGACATTTTTTAGAAGGTGAATAGTACTTCCACAGTCATTTATGCTCCTCATTTAGTAAGAATGCAGTAATCTTTAGTACTAGTAGACACAGAAGTGTATTAATTATTCCACTTTAGAACAAAAAATGCTACTTGTGAAAAAACATGTTTAAATAGATTCGAAACATTCTAAATGCATCGAAAATGTACTAAAATTTCTCTTGAACATCTTGAACTGTTCAAATAAAAAAATATACTTTGTGCATTAATCACAGCAAAAAGCCATTGTTGCCACCATGGTTTCATTTTATAGTGAAATTTGTAAAATGTGAATCCTATAAATAGCGTCAAAATAGTCTCTAAAATCAAATATGTCCCTCTTCAACCACACACTAGTGGTTATTCTAACTTCCCTATACAGTATGTTAAATGGGTACCTTACGTTAAGATATGCTATAATCTATTATCTATTGTGGTAGGGGACGTAAAAATAAAATTCCTGTTCACATTGAATTTTATTACTTTTTTGATTTGAATTTACCTCACCTTTTATAGTTTTCCACATAATTCAGTCTCAAATCCGATATTGAACTTGATTATAGGAGGCCAACAAGATAGTGACTCTGGTAAGCGAGACGGCGAAGGAGGCGGCTGAGAAGGACAAGGAGTGTCAGCTCAGCGTCAATGACTCGGTCGGCTTTACAGGTACAGATACCACCGACAATAATTCCACTATGGGTAGTTGCACCACTTTGGCTAGTAAAAGCAGTACGTGTGATGATGGTAGCGAAAGTGGCGTTGAGGAATGTACTAGGCTTTGACATGCAAACCCTGTTCACTAGTACAATCACCACGCGCCTTTTAGCTGACACTAACTTTTCATTAAGATGAGCTCTTCTCTAAACATCCTTGGGCAAGTACAGGCCATATTCAAAAAGTATTATTTATATTCGCCGTATCCTAAAAAGCAATAATTTAAACAAAATATTTATTACTCCTTTTTTACTATACAAATAGTAGAACCAAAAACTGCTTTATTCACATATTATAAAATAAAATTTAACCACTACTATATTTCTACACAACTCGTAAAATTGATAAAATAAATCTATCTCTTACTGAAGCAAATACTTTTCCAGAAAAAAGAGTACTTGATCTTTATTCTTGAGATGAGCAGAGGTAATTTTCCAAAAGTATTTTTTTCCTAAAAAATACAATGTAACTTTGAAAAGTAATGAAAAAATGCTTCTTTTGTTTGATTTTCACTATATTATATATATATATATATATATATATATATAAAAAAAGGATGCATCATCTAACAAAATGTTTAATATTGAATCAACATATTATTGAGATAGTTGAAGAAATATAATAGCTAATGAGCGCTGCATGATTATCTAAAATAAGTTATTTTTCGTTTCATATACTCAGATATTTTTCAAAATAATATAGTAGATAACAATATGTAGGACAAAAATTGACGAGCTCTGAAATATGTGTGTGAAATACGGAATTATTTTACTTTTTACTTATGATTTCTTGTGGATAATGAAACTTACTTATAAGTACTTGTAGATATTCTTGTTTTATATTTGGTTTTAATTATTTTATATTCACTCTTGTATAGCTTTTTTAGATATCCTAATGATTTAATGATGTATTTAAAAGTAGCGGCTCGAAAGTCAATATTAAAATAATTTTGGAACCACACATCCGAATTTCGATATTTGTAATTTAATTTGATTTGTATTGCCTCTACTTTGATTATTCAAAACGTTATAATATATAAGATAAAAAATGCTTTTTTGTAGAATAGTATAATCATAATAGATAGAAAATCTTATTAGGTAAAATTTCCATCGTTAAGATAAAATTGTGCACAATGAAGGTTCTTAGACTGTCAAATTGCATTTTAGAATAGCTATCCAGGTTACTCATTAAAAAGCTGCTTGAGTCTCATTAATATGAATTGAAATTCTCCAAACCAACATTCTATTTAACCTGTCTATCTATTATTTATGTTATTTCATTTTATCTTCTCTAAGTATTAGGGAATATAGTTTTTGGTGACATTTGAACTGAGGCTTAGGGATTCCTTTATAAAATACACCACCAAAAACCACAGATATTGACTGAATAGCTTTACTAACGTTTCGGCTGCTATTTAGTTTTCATAAGTTGGATGGAAGAATATAATAGATATATAGCTAGACGGGGTGAATAGAATGCTGGATTTTATAATTTCAGTTTTTATTAATGATAGGACATAGTTACGTAATTAACAGTAACCTGGGTGACCACTGTATGTAGGTATGTAATGTAACAGTCCGACGATGCTTCTTGATTAAAGTGAAACAACTACTTTTATTTGTGAAATGTAGTGTAGAAATTGCGGAATTCTAGACCTTAGATTAATAATGAGTTAGTTACTCATTGGATAGAGCATGCCCTAACTATCTCAATTCAAATTTCATTCAATATTAAGCTTTTTGGAAAAATTAATTACTGTATTAGTTTTCTTTCCTAAAAATCTGCAATCAATGATCTTTCAAGGTATTTTTTCCGATGATAATTGGTTGAGTTGACGATTGTAACCTAACCATCGAATGCATGAAATAATATGAACAGCCAATGATTGAAAACACATTTGCATGGACAGTTTCCAACATTACAAAGCTTATGAATTTGAACTAATACAGGTGTCGGAATATGATCATAAATTATTTTTTTAAGCATCTTGTTTAACAAACAGCAATTAGTAAACATACCGAATGATAGTAGTGTACATATGAAGTTCATATGATTAATCTGTGAAATTACTTTTTTATGTGCAATAGTGCACGGCATTTGTATCCTTATGAAGTGAAAATTACATTTAGCGAGTACATACTTGCATTTCTGCTGGGAATTGGTAAAAGATGTGCAAAATTATTATATAACGCGACTTATTGCATATATCAAAAAACGCATTATTTGGAGAAAAATAATTACGAATGGTAGTTGTAGATCTTCATGATACGTATGTTTTAAAACAAACTGCAAAAATTATGACATAATCACTTATTGTTTACAAAATACTTCTAAGTTCGTAATGTGTCCTAAAACTACATAATCAAATTTTGAATAGATCTTTTATTAGATCACATGACATTTGCAATTTCATTTTATACAAATCCTGCAGTGATAACATTTTATTTTGGAATAGGCATATTATTGTTACCTAATGCGATTTATGTTTGATAACATTACTTTTTTGCTGGATTAAAACTCCCTGAAAATTATCATAGTAATTATAGTATTGAAAAAATAACTTGTCATCGTTCCAGCGAGGAATGCGACTCAAATGGTTGCTGATATTCAACCACATAATTTGAAATATATATGCAAATATATTTCAAATTTCATGGTCATTATGATTAAGATTTTTTCAAAAAAAATATACGTTTTATGACAGTATATAATCTTCCGGCTGTAGACATTACCTTGTAACATTAGAGGGTAGAGGGTGGGGTATGCTTCTATTTCAGAGTTTATAGCTATAAATCTTATGTTATTTATTTGTACGAAACTACGTTTGCGTACTTGTGTGCCGTCAATTTTAAATTAACATATCAAATTGCGTTCAATTCTCTGCTCAAATATCTCTTAATAAGTTCCAATGTGACAATTCCTGGTAGCCATTTTCACTGGATTTGGTCATTAATCCATCAAAAATACGTGTGCTAAATATCAGCGCTGATTTTACTGTGCAATTGAAATGGGAAATATACAACTCTTATAGGAGCTGTATCAAAGTAATGCAGCACATTCAACAGACCTTATTGACACAAAATTGTGATTCCTTCAAGCTAATAAGTCTGTGATAACCTTTTTGCTGTATATTTAATAAGTAAGCTAAATGCTTTATTATCTCAAGTAGTTTTGAATGTATTCGATGACTAGGTTTCGTGAAGCATGATATTCATGTCGGAGGATGAGTAGCTAACAATATGTTCAGTATCTGAAAATATCATCTACATTTTGGTGAGAGTTACTGCCTATCATAGGAAATGTATACTAAAATTTACATATAATTAATAATCAGTTATTTAGTTCGGAGATTTATAGGATTAACACTTGTTGAAATCCAAGAACTTGCCATTTTCAATCAAGGTCAATGATGTTTCAAATACGTGACATTTTATGAACAACACCTAAAGTAATGACAAAACTTTACACATCAAGATTGTGTCATTTGGATTGCTTACAATAATTTTCTTGTGACAATCAGGAAAATTCCACAATTGATAACAGCATCACCAGCGCATTGTCAGCATTTTTGAAAAGCCTTGCTATTAGTTGAGATAGTGGTGGGTAGAAAAGTGTAATTTTTGAAATCTTTCTATACGTTTAGAAAAAAATTGCGAAAACATTTCCGAATTTATGGACACTGAGGAACTTGTTATTGTTAGTATTTATTGGTGAGGTCTTTAAATTTTTTTCTAACGGTTGCGCGAATGAAAATTGTACTACTCATTGTCTTTTATAATATCAGTGTCTCATACAAATTAGTCAGCTACTCATACTTAAGATGTATATATGTTTTGATGTTTTGAGACTTATGAAATTGTCAGAAACTCCACCCCATCTTTGGCCATTGTCATTTGTTGTTGGCGTAGGTTTGATTTTTGATGTCGTGTTGTAGTCGTTTTGCGATTGTCTAGTCAGTTTGATTTTTCTGTATGTCTGAGTGGTTGTGGGGCAACATTTTTCTTGAACACTTTTTTGGAACTTATGCTGGCAGGGTACAAAAAACAAAAAATACTAAATAAGTAAGTGATCATGAGAACCAGATATGGTTGGAAATTTGCATTATTTATTAGTCTATGCGGATTTGTCACCTATACTCTCTCTATGATTGCTGATATTTATAGTATGTATTAGATTTAATTAGCAACTGGTACTTTGTAATGATCGCAAGACTTTTTCTGGAACAGTGTTCATATTTTGTTGCAGATTAATATTTTCATTTCCAATTCTCACCATCAATCACTTTAATCAATAGCATTAACATTCACAATGTGGATAACCAAGATTCTTCCATATGTATAGAACCTGACTAGATTTCGTAAACGTAAATTCTATTCAATAATAATTATAAGCATTAAGTTGGATATTTTTTGAATTACTTGTCAATATTATATGTATTTCATACCTTCAGTTGTATATTGCTTATCATGAAGCACAAAATGTGATATAATCACGACTTTTGAATTTTTTAATAGTTTTGTCCATGACAGTTGAAACAACACTTTGTTTGGGCATAAAAGAGTTTTCATTTACAGATTTTTCATCAGAATTGTGTAAGTTGTTATCAAATTTAATAGTTTAGGATGTTTTTAATTCATTCAAATAAATTTTTGAAAAAAATTCATATGAATTAAATTGTTTGATGAATTAGATAGTTTTATGAATTAACGTGGGACTTTCACGTCCTACTTGTGAAATGATATCGCCAAAACTGTCATGTTCCATATCATATTTGTCGATACTATAGTCGTCAGCAGGTAGCCTGGCGTTTACTTAGGTGTACTTAAATAGTGAACAGATGTTTTAGGTTCATATAATTTTTGTATATAAAGCGCCAATATTGTAATATATTTTTTTAATTTTATGTACTATTAATCGAAGAATATAATACCACTCGTGACCTGATGGTTTTTGGTGTTCTGTCTATCCTATTTATTCATCAGATTGCTAACCATATTAACTAAAAAACTTCAAAAAATAACTAACAACTAATGTTTTTTGACCTATCTTTTCTTTGCTTTCGTAGTGAAGTGCTCATGAAATGCTGAGTGTAACTATTTGTTGTAGAATGCATACTTTTTCATCCCCATATACGAAAATTGTAGGTATACGAAGGTAGTAATAAATGAGGGCAAGTGGTAAACATTCCGAAAATAGGATGACGAATGTAAGCAATATTGACTTTGATATCTGACCTATCAAAAAATGTAGTATATATAGTGAATATAGCAAAGAAATTTCTCCCGATTTGGCAAATCGGTTGCGATGGTGTTTCACATATTTTACTTGTAGGTTTGACATGATTCATATCGAATTCACTCATTTTCAAATTAACATCTTACGATGATTTCAGCGATCGACTAATTTCAAAACACTTTCTGCTCATCCGATAAAGGTGTCCATTATAAAGCTCCTTCTTAACAAAATTTATTTAAAGTTATTTTGCCTCGAAGAACCACAAATATTTGGAAGATGTTGGTATCAATTATCCTTTGCGCTTAAATTTCGATTGAATTTTTTGCAAATTCAAATCTTAATGTCTGAAATATGCGAAACGGCAACGTCGCGCTGTCAGAAAGAGGTGTACACATTGAGAAACGGGGAAGTTCGCATCAAGAAAAACGGCAATGTGCAAAACGGCAACGTCGCACTACCGCTAAAGTAGATCTCATGTCATAAAACAGTCCATCGTACTAACCTTTTGTCTGCTTTGCTGATGTTGCGACGTATGTTCCAGGGATTCTGGAAGCGAACTCTAGTTTTTTTTCGCAATGTGTTCATACTTTTTAATTGATAACGTTTTATTCTGTATCACATAATAACACCAAGAGTTGACAGAGCAGCAAACACCAGAGAAGCTTAATGGCCGCATGTTCATCAGGTCGAACTTTCAACGCCTCGAAGGTGTCTCTTCCAGAAGTCGTTCTTTTGGAGAACTCGACGTTGTGGAATGAGCTTCCGGGTAGTTTGTTCCCCGATGGTTACAATCTACAGCGTTTCTATGTCAATGTGAATTTACATTTATACTTTAAGTGATTCTTAAACATTTTAAAACTGGGAGGCGGTTAGTCGATGATCAAAGAACGAAACAAGTTGTATAGAATGGTATAAGTGTATATTAGACAAATTCTCTAACTTGAGCTTGTTCGATATGAATAATTTTCAAATTATACCGTATAAAATACCGATCCACTAAATATTTTTATTTGAGGTCACAAGCGTACTGCTGGTTGGTACACAGTAGTATACGCTTTTCAAAAGTCCGAAACATATTACAATAATGCAATACGCTATACAATTCCCAAAAACGTATTTTCTCAAAAAAACTGACGTGCAAATTATCTGTTTCCCCACCATTGAAAAATCGATCAATGTTCAAGAATTTCGATGCAGATGAGGCAGTTCTTTTGTGTTTATTGGTTAATTTGTCAAGAATCATGCTATAGGAAGCTTTTAAAAAATGATTTTGATAAATAGTTTTAGGTGTTAAGCTTGACGGATGTACCAAAAAATACAGTGAAGTCAATTTTTTGTTATTAATAACTTTCAGAGTTGGTCGCGTAGATACAAGGTTTTTCGGAAAATATTGGGCTTGATTTTTTTGACATACTGAAATAACTATGAATAAAAAGGTTAGGTTCATTTTCTCCCCGCGTCTATTCAGTTCATTGTATTTGTAATCATACAACACCTTCTATCTGGGTTCCCCATTTTCGATAGTCCAAAAGATAAAAAAGTGTTCACCCTCTTATTGCATGACATCCATTGTCAAAAAACTTTTCATATACCTACAAATGTCCTAGTGTGCGGCCACAACAGCTCATCATTCATCGCACCTCACCTAGTATAGCACTATAGTGAATATTGTAGATAAAATGCAAGCAGTCATAAGTGCGCATCGCACTACGCCTGGCAAATTTCCTGCTAAACCCCTATACGGTAAGAGGCTATAGTTCTAGGCTAATTACAACGCTATGAGCGAGGGGGCCGTTGTGGCTATACACTTTTATATTATACTAATTATTCAGATTCATCAATTGCACCGGAATAGAATAGCTACAGTTTTTAAATGTTTCTGTTGTTACTGGATGTTAAAATAGAGTTATACTTTTAGCGCTACCTTCTGTCAGCATTTGAAGTGGATTCTTCAAGCTTTTGGTAGGTTTGCATGTCCATGATGCATGATTAGATGTTTGCTTACATGCGGTTTTTCATATATATATATATATATATATATATATATATATATATATATATATATATATATATATATAATGAGAATCACAGAGTATAAATAAGATCCCAATAACTAATTATCTACAACCTCTCACCGATGAGAATACATTTGCACAGAAATTCTTCATTAATCATTTAGTTTGCACCAAACGTCAAGCTGAAGTTCCCCAGGTTCATGAATGCAATGGGCATTATAAGTTGTACCAGTTATAGGTTCATATAACTGATGTTAAATAATATATTGTGAAAATGTTAAATTGATATATACAAAGGTCCTAGCAGTATCCTCACAGGATTAGATGTTCAATTAATTTATTAAAAGTTTCATATGCAAAACAAGACCTTGTGTTAACAACTAATGTTCCATAGGATGTATTAAGTGCAGAAGTGCACTGTTTTTTTTCTCATCTGAAAATATGAAAAATCCCCACCACCCACCCACTGAAGAACCAAGCTGTTAAGGTTAAATTTTCATTAGAATTATGCAATAAAGCTCTTCAAAATGAATCTTAGGTCATGCAGCCAAATAAAGACCTAATTTTTTTCATAAATAATAGTTCTTCCTCCACCATAAATGAACAAAAAATATACATTTTCACTATTGCAAAGCTGTTTTAGTTAACCATTCATAATTTTGAGAAAAAAATATTTTCAATTTTGAAGTCAGTAACTTGAGAATATTTTGCAGCAATTTCTCTTAGTCAATTAGAGGTTTTCAATAAGAAACCTCTCATTCAATAATAATCATAAGAACTGAGAAAAACTTATAGTTGATCAGTAGGTTTTGATAAGATTGCTTTGATTTCTACTTGGAAGAACTCAAAATGGGTGGAAAACAGTTTACTACAAAATTGAATAATAATGATTCAACTTTATAAAGCAGGTCCCTTAACTTTTTTTAAATATCATATCATACAAACTACCTATGATTAAATTAGATTTATGTGTTGCTACTCTCATTCTTATTTAGTTCAGTCAAACAACTAAGTTGGAACGGCAGCATTCTTTTTCTTGTAAGTTTCCCATACTCTAGTATCGATACCATTTTTTTGACAGTAATAGCTGAAGAGATTCATCATCATTTATTGATAATTATCCATATATTTAGCAAATATGCTCTTTGCCTCAAACTTAAAGGTACACAATAAGTTATTGTTTGTTTTTATTTCAATGAAAATTAGGTGTCTGTTTTATGTACATTACGAATTATATCACAGGTATAACTTCACTATTCTAATATTTAATGTATGGTCTTCAGTTTTCATTTTTTTCCTCCCAAGGCCTAGGTCCCCTCACTTGTTCCCAGTTATCTATGTCTAAGTCCTTAATTTTCTCAAATTCTGTCTCTAATGATACTTCGCCAGGTTTTTTCATCTCTATTCCGTCTTTTTTGAGTTCGTCTGGCCTTATTTGCGACACTCTGGAAAACTGGTATCGCAGTTGTGTGAATTCCCTTAAACCAAATGAACCACCTATCATCAACATGAAGAACGGGAATCCGTATTTAACTATTTTTTTTCTGAATATCTTTTGTATTCTGGTAGAAAAATCCATATTTGTTGAAGAAATATCACCTTATATAGTTGGTTATATTTTCGTAATTCTAACCTAAATTTCAAATGTCAAACTCCCGAAGAGCATGTGCGTACGCATGATTATTTCATAGGTCACACATAGAACTATCTTCATTCTAGCTTTTCGATATATACGTAATGCATAATACAAGAACAATTTTGCGATGTATTGCATGCACCCTGTGCTGCTTGTATAATTGTATGGTTGTACAGAGATATAATTAAGGAAACATCTCCGTCTAAGAAAACAAAGAATACCCACCTGGGGATATTAATTTGTTATGACCATATATATTTAAGTACAATCTGCGTTGAATGTTGAGGTTTCAAGAATCGAATGATCAAAAGGCTCATTATTTCGCATTCTCGATTACACGTAAAAAGTTGTTCGACCGAAAACTTCAAGTAACTATCCTGTAGAAAATTCAAAAAGCTTTAAAGCGACGATTATAAATCAACGGTAGATTTGATGATTATACTAAGAAAATCGCAAACATAAGTTTAGATTTGCAACTTATCTTTAAACCATAAAATATGCGAACTAATTCTATGCCTTAGTTATCATGTGAAGAAGGTACTTGATATATCTTATAAAATGTATGTATACTTTTATTCAAATTGAAGTAGTTTATGCTGGAGATCTTTTCCGTGACAACACACATTGGTGAAGGTACACAAATTATATGTGAAAGAAAAGGAATTTTTCTGTTGAGGAAGTTTATTAAATGCCAAACATTTCTTTAAAGACAGTCCAACGGTGAATACAATTTTTTTGAGCAGAAGAGATCCTTCAGATTCTGAGACGCCGACCTAACGAGGCCGGCAACATTATCGGCCCACATGTTATTATTGATTTTAATTCTAAGAAGCTTGATACTCCTATCAATTGAATTCGAGTATTGGGCGTTTGTCCATCTCCACAGCTGGTACACCAGCATGTGATTTTCTTATATAATTAGTTGTCCGAGATCTGTGCGTTGGACTGAACTCTACTTGTAGATCTCATTCAACATTTCTTTCCCAGACTTCGTTGATCTGAATAACAGGTTGTTCTCGCAAACTACTACTATCCACAGCTTTGCTTAAACCATCCTTTGTTTGTGGAGAGGCATTTGTTACGATGAGGAATGTAACCTTCTATACCTGCTGTTGAAACCTATGTTCCATGTCTATTCATGTAATAACTAAGCCCGCAATTTTTCCAACTTTATCGTGCATTTAATAATCTGGAAATTTTTACTTTTTTATAGTTCTATAAGAAATTTATAAAACGCCGTTTCAGAGTTTTTAACTTTCTACTTGTTGTTGTTGATAACAAAACTTTGGCATTTTTAGGTTTTATTAGTATATACCTATACCATCAGATATTTATCAGAGCAACTTTCTTGACAAAAGTTTCATTACTCTGATCAATACCTGGAAATATATGTTTCCAATTTAACAACGATCTCCATTTATGTCTTGCTAAAACTGAAGGTAGTTGAGATTTTCTCCTCCAAAATTTTGCCTAGTTTACTATATGGGGGATCTTATTTATATTCCTGAAATTCCACTGGAATAATAATTTATTCCAAATGGTAATATAGTGATACATTCTCTACTTTCTTTGTAAAATGGCATTTCTATGTGAAAAATATTTCTTTTATCTCAAAGAATGAATGACACGTTAGATCACTGCAGTATTCTTATAATGTCCAAACAAAATATTTAACATCTGTTTCTCGCAATAGTCTCTTTTTTATTGTGTTTGTCACTGATCTCTTAAGAAATTGTACTGAAATATACAAGTATTATTTTCTATTCCGAGTGATAAAATTGATTGATAGGGTCCAAAATATCCAGTATACACTAATAATAACTATTACTATGTTTTTCTCTACTTTTGAATGAAGATATCGAGTATGCTACAGTTTATCAAGTATATGCAGTATATGCCACATATAATAAGTTTCCATTTGTGTTGAAGATTTTGAAGTTGACTTCACCATCCAATATTTGGAATGTATAAGGGACGGTGTACGAATATTGGAGAATCGTGACATTTGGGAAGAAATAGAAGATGAACAAGGTATCAGGTGTTAGTTTTGATAACAATTCGTTTGGAGTGCTAGATTTGTCCATTTCGTCACTAATTTAGAAGATTGCTAATTTCTAGTGATTTGGATTTTAACTTGACTTGACTTTGGACAAGCAAATTCGTAGGAATATTAGCCATAAAAAATATCTGAAAAGTAAAAAGTGGCTGAGCTTATTTCAGATCATTGATTTGACCTTAGTGCTTTCAAATGCGTTGTCAATTTAGGTAAAACATATTAATACATATCTTCGCTAATTTTGCAGTCGTTTTTCCATGCCTTATAATTTCGACCTCTACATATACATAACAGATGTACACTTAAGATGTGATTCTTTGCTGTAAGTAACAGGTCCTTTGTTGAATAATGTATAATTTATTATTTGGTTAAAATCAAACCAATGAAAGTAGCATGCTTTGATAATGTGAAATATATATATATAGATGTAAATGGAAGCTTCTAAAATAAAGCGAATCGCAGTACACTTTTTTCTTATTGGAATCGAAATCCATTTAAGAGCCTTAAAAAAATTAGGGGCAGAAAAAACAGGTGTCTCATTCTCATAATTTTTCATAAAAGAAACCGTTTCGGAATAGAAAATAAAACTAGAGTATGGCCTGATGGAAAGTGATACAAAAATGGAGTATTAGAACACAAAGTCACAAAGATTCACAAATTAAACTCCTTCAGTAACGCATTTCGTTTTATATTTAAATCATCATCTCTATATTTTTTTCTGCGAATGCATTTGCACTGTTAGAGGAAAATCCCTAGAAAACCTTAAGCATTGACCTCAATATGTTCTCAAGATATTTCTATTAACACTAGTGCAATTTATTGCAGTCGTCAAAAAATATTTTCCTTTAAAGGGCATACACGAAAAAAGAGTTAAATAGAATAGGTAGACAGGATAATTGAAATTCTAGATTTGAAAATTCTAGTTATGTATTCATGATAGGACCAAGTAAGCTAGTAACCTGGGTAGCTTGTTGAAACAGTCAAATCTGACAGTCCGACGATGATTTGAATATAAATCGGAAGTAGAAGTTTTGCTGTGTGAAATTTTGGGTTTTAATACACAAGTTTCTATCTAAATGGTGAAAGAGTTTCACCAAGTAAGAGCATCTGCAATCTAAAGAGCTACTTTCTTCCACCTTGAAATTAACTGTGCTAATTAGACTATCTGGGAAAAAAGTAGGTCTACGATACATTTTAAACTTATTCCAGAACAGCTGGTAGAAAACATTTAAATTCAAATTAATTGGGTAATCCAAATCTATTTTTTTATCAAGACTCTTCTACAAAATATCACTATTTCTCGCTTAAAAACGTTTTCCTGTCATATTTTAAGAGCTATATATCCGTTGTAGTTTTGCATTGGAATGCCTTTCTGTAGTATTTTCTATTTGTTTAGAAACACCATGTGTAGCAGTAGCGGATTCAGTAGTAGTGCAGTTACTTTTTTTCATAACATTTACTATTGTGGTTTCTGAAATGGAGATTTTTGCTCTTTTTTTGAAATAACTCATAATGATCCTCTTCCTTCCCACATGCAGGGGCTGTAAACATGATACAGAAGATGAAACAGCTAAGCTCCTGCTGTGCGATTGACCAGCAATCCTATCAATTCGAAAAAACAGTCTGTGGGATGGTCCGCTGGGTCGTGACTCCAACTTTTGTTACAGTTTAGGGTGGCTAAACACCCAGTTCAGAGTAAACCCCAGGGAGCACATACAAGGGGTACAATGAGGCCCAACTTCTGTGATAACTATATGTTGTAATCCCAAAATCACGGTTGATATTTTTTAGGGAGTTTTAGCCCATCAGCAAAACTCATATTTCCTAACCCTAACTGATGATAACTAAAGTATTCATTCGTTTAATCTACAATTATGAATGTATGCTAATTAGGGTTATTCGAGCAATATATTCGAGTATATTCAGTATTTTATATATTCCAATACTTGACAAAATTTGTCATACTGAAGATGTTGAATACAGTAATCTATGTTATAATCACATTTAACAATATGTGTGTTCTATTGCAGTGATTGATATATAGTGTCATTGAACGTTTTAAGTTTCGCACAACTTTCACGCTCTTCTGCAGTAACGATCATAAAATAATTTTCTTTTGCTAAGGATGTATGTTAAATTCAAAAACTTTTCTCACAATGATTAGAAAATATATTCCTAACTTTGTGACTTATCTTCTAGGTTCAAAGTTCTCGTTTGACCCGAGTATAGATGATGCCAGCTCGTTGCTGGATTGTGAGCATACTGGGTCCAGGAGATCGCTGGCCGACACTAGCGTCACTTCCACGGCAGATCTGAGCGTCTTCTCTACGGTCACTCGGTCGCAGGCACACGAAAACAGTCTGGATACACACAGCAACATGTCGGATAACAGCGTTGGTGGAGCCAGCTCAGTAGGTAATGATGCTCATATTCATAAACGAAGGGTATAACAATAATTATGAAAATGATATTTATTCGTCTCAGGGAAAAGTCCAAATATCAGGTAAATTAATATAAATCAATCAATCAATCTCTTATTTTTCTAAGATACAATACAATCTTGTAGGAACAAGTTTGGTTGAACATCTAGAGAAAAAAATAAAGAAAAATAAATATAAATGTGAGTATCTACAGTAGGCGTAGCCTGCCGGTTGACGATAAGTACATAATAAAACTATGAATTTAGATATTTACACTATACAGAATAAAAATGAAATATAAAGTGTGAAAAAATTCTAACGATACATTTCAAAATAAAATAAATGATGTTTCAATATAATAATGTATTGTTATTCGATGTACGTTATCGATTCGATCTTTTAAATAAACTGCTGCGCATAATTATCGTTACAAGCAAATATTTCAGCCAACTGTGATTCCTAAAATACCGAACGGATTTAAAACAGCAGGTCAAATGTTGACAGGTATTTTGATTGTCTTTGAATCATTGACAATAACTTCTTAAATTTTAAGCGGGGGGCTTTAATACAGGTTAAAACATAGGGGTGCATTTTGAAAAAATGTCAGTGCTCCCCATTTTATAGAAAGCCAAGTAGATATTTTTTAGGCATAACGTTTCAGAGGTATATATTGACCACACCTCGGGACGTTTATGGGATTTTGAGAATGTATGATTTCCGAGAAAAAAAATCGATAAATTTTAATTTTCCATTCTACACCAATTGTAGTACTGGACCTCCATATATTGGGGAATTTTTTTACGAATTATCTCAAACGCTACAAAGAGGAGGCGCTACCACTATCAAGATTCTGCCCCGATTGACAAAAATAGATCCGAGACTGTTGCTGGAAAAATATTAACCAACACGATTGTATATCCATTATACTGTTTTTAGCCATGTGTCCTGTGACATTATGTTTGGCGAAAGTAATCTGGAAGTGAAAGTGTATAGCGCAAAAGATACTAACTAGACTAACCTTTGGAATTAAGCTAACGGATTCTTGTACAGAAGTTTTTAAGTACAAGGGCATTTTGAATGCAATTTACGTTTATGTTTTGAGGTACCTAATTTAAGTGAAGAGATACAAGGTTATCTATTTTCGAAAATCAATGTTTTTCGTGGATATAATACAAGAAGTACAAGTAAATTAGTTGAAAAATATATCAATACAGACAAAAAAAATACCATATTACAATTGCGCTACATTGTATACAAAACTAAGAATCCTGTGCAAAAGAGGAAATCTAAGAAGATACCAATGACGGTTCAAGCCGTTTATTTTATAATGTTCCACGTATTTTATTTTATTTATTTCATTGACTCAACATTATATACTTTCCAGGCTCTGGTATGGGTGGAATGACTAGCAGCTTGCTGGGAGGCGGTAGCCTACCGCGAGGCAGTAGTGGAGGGGCAGGTAGCGTCATTAGCAGCCAATCCACCCCAAGAGCTACCCCTCGCAATCCCAGTCCTGATGTTTTGAGGATATACGTACCCTACTCCCCTTTCGACACCCCAGTAGTCAGTCCCCATGGCAATGGAACCTACGGTGATCAACAGAGGGCGCCCTGTAATTTCCTCGAAACCAACAAGATCAGGATACGAATCGACAATGACGAGTTACCTACACCTCTGGTCGAGCATGGTCAGATTAAAAGTTTCCAGCTGGATAGTCCCGTTGATCTCAAGTGAATGGGCCGTTTAATCGATTAAATATTTTTTTTATGATGGATAAGGTATAACTAATGGGCAAATTTTTGCCATACGAGGAACAACTGGTAACATATTTTGCGATGTTACCAAATAGCAACCCTTGAAAGTTACTGAGTGCTGAATTAGATACTTGCAATTCAAAATGAAAACAGAAGATCTTTCGACAATATGAAATATGACAGTGAAAAAATAGTTTCCCCCACCACGATAATTGAAAAAATTGTACCGGCGAATGTGTGAGTGTTTTCTGCGAAAATAGTATAGCTCGAGATCGAGCAAAGATAATTAATGCATGATGTTGTATGTAGTGCTGTTTTATGCATAGTGATGATTCAATATTCACACACATTACAAATTGCATATTTTGATATTGTAATCCAAAAATAAACATACGAATAGGAATCAAATCCCTTTACCTGTCGTGATAAGGTTCTTAAGAGGATGAACGATTTATTTAATGTTTCGTTGCCTTGTTCTGGCATATGAACGCATTAAACTAATTAACAGTATACATTATTTTTTATTTTGGGAACGGCTTAAAGATGTTGAGTATTTTATAATCTGCTGTATATTAAGTACTCAAAAATTTCGGAAGCAATTGAGAAGATGCCTTTAGTGGTAAAGAATTGAGTTGGCTAATATAGAAGATACAAGAATAATTTTTTCACACGAATATTTACAACAGTCTAAGACTCGCAAACTTTTTTAATACCCAACATGTGATTCGCTAACTACATTTTAAGTTTAGAAGCTCATTTTTAATCTTTCCCTGAAGATGATAACGCAGACAGCGAAAAGGTTGTCGGATATTAAAAAGTTTGGTAAGTTGCAAAATTCTGCGGCTACTTCAACAAAGGCCATAAACCAAATTTTTTTTCGTGGTCTCACCTATAAAATGGTAACAATATTTTTGTCCTATTTTTCTATTGTCTGAATAACTCATATATAATGAGGCGTTAATCCATCAATCAAATAAATAATAAAAGAGTATTCGGGTTCAGCAATTGACTCAATCACATATTCCAAGAAATATAGACAGTAAAGTAGTAAAGCTTTTATTCTAACGAAGTTGAATATAAATATATTCAAGGTACCCTCTTTATATTAGAGAATTATTGATCGCCATAAAACCATCGACATCGACATTAATACCCACTAGAAATGATATATAGTACTGTGAGAACACCCTCATTCATGGCATCTTCAGTAGTATTTTCATTAATTCCAATTAGAACAAATGGGAGATGTCGCATGTGTATAAGCGTAAATACATTTTCTATAGTATGCCACAACGTAATGTTATAGAATTACATCATTGACCTTTCAGAACAATTTTCAGTTGGAAAGTGTTCCTCATTTTCTCGGCCTGATATGTCAAATGTCTACATATTGAAGAATATTGATGAATACTGCCAAACACAGGCATTGTCCAATTTTCAATTAACATGTGTATTAGGTTATATATAGGCTTGTAGTTCAACGATTAGCATATGATATGGCGACGTTAAAAGGCACATGGTTCATTAATCAATGTTATTTTTTCCTGTCTATTAGTTTGAGTCGCCATTCTTGAAGTATAAAGTCTGGCTGTGGAAAGAATTTGCTCATATCTTCAGTGGTATTATCTCATGAAGCTGATGAAATGTCTCAAGTTTTGTGAAGTCTTGCATTTAGAGTATGTATTATTCATTTCATATTTCATCGTGCGATGAATTATTTCGATAAGACGAGAGAGTTTAGAAATATTACGATTGAAATGTGAAATTATCAAATTGATTAATCTTGTAGTCCTAGGGAACAATTATTCATCTAGAACAACGTGCATTTAAATACTACTGTTATCCAACATCAAGTGGCTATTCACAGCGGGACTGGTAGCATTCGAACTAGAAGATGAGGAGTATTTTCGATACTATTTTGCCCTCTGACGTCATTATACACTTCTAAAATTCATTGCTGGACATCAAATCCATCTATTAAGCCACTAAGTAGGTTTGGTTTGGTTTAGTAGGTAACGGCGAATAAAGAGAAACCTAAATAAGTTTACCATTATTCAAATATTCTCGACCTTCCGTAACGGCTGAATAATTTATTTTCAAAGGTTGTATAGTTCGCTGTCTAAATATAGATATAATTCTAATTGTTAAATTTATAGCTCACCCTGTGTAATATGTGTATGTATTGGAACATAAATTAGAGCTGCAAGATACGATTTTATGGAATTGAATATTGTATAACGGATATTGAATATTCATCTCGATTTAGTAACATATTTAAGTTATGCGTGCATATAATTTCCAGATAAATGTTTTGCACTAAAACAATATGTAAGTTGCGATGGAATGTGCGAAAGTATTTATTGTTTGATAGTACATCCATCATGGAAAATATCGAAAAATAATTAGTCACGTGTAATGTAATGTACATAATCCCGATTGTTTACTCTTCTTTGAAGATGTATATTTTTTATATTTCTTATTTATTTTTATTACTTTATATTAGAGCATCATTAGAGCATTTATTTGCCTTGTACTCATTAGGGAATGGGCTGTAATAGGGATATAGTTTACGATATTAACAATTCAAATTTTCATTCCAAAGTTAAGTAGAATATCGTTCTTATGATATGCATATGTATAATTTAATTTATTTAATTTTGTTTTACTATCCTTCTTAGGTATACAATAAGCTGCAATTAATTTCAGCGAAATATTGTTTTATACTTAGCTGAAACTGCCTGGAATAGCTCGACTGCATCTAACACTACACTGTTTGGTAAATCTGTAGATATTTTTGCGCAAGTAAATAATTTGAGAAATTTGAGTGTACTAAATTAAATAATTGAAGTTCACCTATGTCAATTTTTCAATATTAATTTAGAACCCAACAAAACGCCTAAAATAATGAATAGGTTTTCCCAATTTTTACCGCTTGTATCGGCATACGTACGTGTACTGAATTTATTTATTCATATTATTAATCAAAAGAATATATTTTTTTCAATGTTTGTAATTAACAAAAATGTTACATGAAATAAATATCTTCAAAAAGAGTCCACGAAACATCAGCTTGCTGATTAATATGTGGAAGAGCAAAGAAACTTCTATGTTTTTAGAATACACAACTTTGTTAATTACTATTATTACTCTACTAGTTATGCTACTTTTCAAGTCATAAGCGAGAATCTGGGAAAATCCTGTTAGTAACGTTTTTTGCTGTTAGACGAACAATGTTTTGTTTAAACTATATACATTCCCATAAATCGACATTAATAATAATTCTATTATGTAATTATTGTAATAACGAATGAATTTTAGCTCTATTAATTGGGGTACACAGTATTTTGCATATCAAGCATGCATGAAGATCTCTGCCCACTATACCGTACTTGAGTTACTTGGATCGTAATCCTACTTTGTTGAGCATATTTTAGGGGAGAGATGAAATTTCACCATATTTGTGAAAAAAAAAAACGCGCGCTAGGTCTGGTGTTCCTCAAGGATCGGACTTTGGACCATCCTTAATCATTTCAAAACGCAATGTATTGTCTGATGAATCGTCGTAGTAGATTGTAGATGCTCTTACTTAGTGACACTCTTCCATCAAGCAGATAAGAGCATTGTGTATTTAACACACATTTTCACAAATGAAACTTTTACTTTTAGTGACGCGTTTCGATGTATGCCTAAATGTACCAGTCGGACGATGATTCAAGTATAAATCGTAAGGCGTCACTGAAAAAAAGTTTTATTTATGAAGCTGTGTGTTAAATACACAATCCTCTCATCCGCAAAATGTCGTAGTGTTCCATCTGAGGTTTCAGAAAATGGCGCTCGTGTACCTTGGTATCTCGACAAAGGGATGACCTGCAGTAATCACACGGAATCTTCGACAATAAAGTTCCACAGTTACATTCAGGCAACAGTATCCATTATTATGCATATATTTAAAATTGAGTTTGACCAACAAATATAAAATGATAACTGACCAACTGTTTACGTATGTGCGGCTTGATGTTTTCTCATTAAAACGCACATGCAAAGAATGCAGATCCTGCAAAGCCCTTTTGAGACCCTTCGCAAGCACACAAGGTCATCACTCTCACTGTGAACAAAATCAGATCGTGAATTTAGAAACAAAATCTGGATAATAAGACCTGAAACAATTATAACTTCAACAATGGCTAAGCGCCTCCTGCTATAAAATATCCTTTGCGCTCTCCCTCTTTCTTGAATTCCATCATGTTGCACTATTCCATGATAGACGGCATAATTATAATAAGATTTCAGGCACGATTTTTCCGTGTCGGGTACGGACTTTTACAGTCGTGGTATGAAACGGTAGAAAGGCAGAGACCAGTGTAGTAAGTAAGGACACGTTTTTGATGATTAGGGAATACATTCAAAATTACTTTTATATTGAGTGACTAATTTGAATTAAAAAATTCAATAATTGTATGGATTGAATTTGAAATGATTCAATAATTTGTATTTGTGCTTATGCATTGGCGTTCTTTTGAAGATATGCAGGCATGGGTGGGACGAAAAAATACTGCTCCAGTAAAATAAAAATTCGGTATGGAAATGGAAGAGGTTAATCAAAATGCAGAGGTTCTACTTGACGAACCAACTGCTGTCAGTTTTTTGTGATTGACCACACTACTTGTTTATTCTTAGTCAATAAAAAACAGTAGTTTATCAGTGATCATAGCTCAAATTTTTTATATTGTTTGAATTTCATGTTTGCGTTGAATTGAATATTGAATTTTAACATATTTTTAACATAATATGTATCATAAATGTGCCATAATATGATCATGTGTTCTCCAAAATATCAAATTCTAAGATGAATATGTCAATAATAAGTCTTAAGATCATAATTTGCAATATATTTGTGTGTTCTAAAAAAAGTGTAAATTTGTAAAATAGAGTTACATAATTGGATTTGTAGTAGAAGAATTAAGATTACAATACTCAGTACGCATTGCATCGCATGGTAACTTCCAAAATCTAATTGTTGGACAGCAGCATTAGGATTGTAACGCTGTGATGGTATAAGTCATTTATCAGTCATGACTATAAAGAAAGATTATCGTTTCAATTGTGACGCTTCGATCAATCTGATATTACATAGTTGCAATGACTGCTTCACTCTTATTCTGTTACTTTGTCTACAAAATTATGTATATATAATCGATAGCAATTTTTTCTAATATATTGATGTTAATTTTAACTATAAATAAATTAAGAATAAATGCAACATATATCAATATAATGTCAATGTATTGTGCGAAATTTACCAACATTTCAGATGCATGTATCTGTACGTCTTTTTATATATATATCCAATATTGTGTATATACATACATGAGAATGTTAATGATATTAGTACTGTAAATTGTCTTTTTAGATGCGAAGCTGCGAACATCTATGTATAAACAACCAAACCCAGCGGAATTGGATTAGATTATCTTTCTCACGTAAACTCTATATCTTTTTATATACATATTTGAGTGTCAAAGTAAAAGAACCACTCAACGAAAAAGAACAGTTGCTAAGTGATAGTGAAAAAGGGGGTACAGCATGCCATTGAAATTTTCATATACCATGTAGATTATAGAATTGATGAACATTCAATCATTTTGATTGAAAGTGCGCTGTCCTATTAAACATGTTTCTTGTGGAGCTTTACGTTACAGTAGAACATTGTTGATCAGAATATCGATACTGGTTTGTTTGTTCAAGCAAGATGTTCCACCAAATAAAAAATAATTTGGAGGATTCAAATATACATATAGGTCAATTTTTCATCCAATTTTGTCTTTTTCTCTATTTATCATCCTAATTTGTTAAGAGATCATTTAATGGATCATTTTCGAGAACTTGACTTATTTGTGGATCTATTATTTACTTGAGCTTCATTTTGTATTCTGAATTAAAAGCTCCATCGATACAATATTTCCTATTTAAGTTTCATCAAGTCATTTACTTGTGAGTAAGTGCTCAGTATGTAGTATTAATCACCATTTCCTGAACTCCATGTGTTTTCATTTATCGGTCGATGGCAGGTGATTATTCATGCTAGTTAGTACTTTATATGAAAAGTGATATATGCAATAAAGTGTATACATACTCAATTGAGAAGATTGTGAAATGTTGATCAGTCATAGGACGACTTTTGAATTTCCTAATAAAATTATGTTCAAGTTATGATATTTTATTACTTTTAACGATTTTGAATAAAACATGGTATCAGCTGCAGGAGCACCTATAGAAAACTGATGAAAACTAATAGATACTGAATGATGAGAATGCAATGCGCTGGTAATATGTTTCCTTTGTTTGGTGGCATTTTTTTGCAGTTGTCATCTGTTATGGAGGAGTCTCTTATTATGTACTTCTTGTAGTTTCGGGTCGCAATTCCTTGATCTCGGATAGCAAGGTGTATGACTGTTTCTTATTAATTTTGTCTCATGCGCGCATTCAGGGTTAATCTATGGGGGGAGGGGGAATAATGCTCTCTTTGAAATAGAGGATGGGGAGAGGATCACCGCGAGTGAAAATTGAAAGTTTGTAAAATGTCAAGATCCTTTTCTGGGAGGCCGCTTACAATTTACACTTTTATGTGCGTATTTAAAAGATTATTTAGTGATGGCCCTGGCAGTAATGTAATCAACCAAATGTTTACTGGTTTATATTCCACCTGTTTCTTTGGTATTTTTTTCCGTTCATGGGGGGGGGGGGGTAATTAATTATCCCTCCCCTCAGATACGCGCCTGTTTTGTCTTGGGTCACTTGATATCGATATTTTCCATGGAGCGTTATCTGTGACCAAGTGCCCAACTTTTCTTGGTGTGATTGTGTATGAGTGTGTGTGTCTGCTGAGTGGTTTGGATGTGAGAGGGGAAGAGGTGTGTAGTTCCTGTCTGCTTTGTTGGTTTGCTTACTTTGAAAGAAATGTTTGAGTGTTTGCATTTGTTTTGCGTGAAGTATTTGTATGTCTGTAATTCCCCTGCCTCCTTGATTTCTGTCTACGGTAAGTCTTTCTTTGCATGAGTTTGGGTGTACCATTCTATGTTTCGTGTTCTGTTCGGATGAGGGTATGGATGTTGCTTATGTCAGTGTGGGAGCACTTGATGGTGCCAAAGGAGTAAGTGAGGGCCGGTATTGCAAATGTTTTGATAGCTTGGGTAATATTTCTAGAGTTTAGTTTTGTTTTCAGAAGTTTCATAAGACGGTTGTTGAATTTGTTTTTCAGTTGTCAAAGCCCAGATACTTGTACGTTCGTCCTGGACCATGTCAGCAAAAGTTGCTCCATTTACGGTTTCCACTACGGGATGGTTTTTCCATTGACCTTTATTGATCGGGAGCACTCATCTCAAACTCCATTTTGATGTCCGACGTACAAGCCTCTGTTACTCTGAGTAGTCCTTTTAGTTGCATCTCAGTGGCTCATCCATGTAGAAGAGATGATTGTTTTTGTGCTGAATCGTATTCTGACACTTGATTTTGAAACCATAACTTGTATTGTTGAGTGCATTGGAGAGTGGTTTCAGGCAAAGGCAAAACCAAAGGGAGCTAAGAAAATCTTTTCGGACGATACCGCTCTGTATGTGGAGCTCTTCTGTTTAGATCAGATCAGTTTCTGTTTTAAAATGGATATTGGTTCGTCATGTTTGCATGGTTTGCGTTAAGAACCTCCTGAGGCCTGGGTTAATGTTATTGATTTCTAGAACTTTTGTTAGCCAGCTATGGGGTACAGAGATGCTTTTCTGGTCTGTTCCATGATCACGCTATCAATTTATTATAAGTTGTTCTTTACAACGTTGGCTTTGTTTTCTACATCCTTTTTGTTCTTCCGTAAGTATGTTGTTCTGCGATAGATGTTGATCTATTCTTCTGCATATTATTGCGGTTATAATCTTGTACAACGTTGGGAGGCAGGTGATTGGGCGATAATTTTCCGGGTTTTTGGTATCTACGTTTTTGGGTTTTACGTACGTTATACCTTGTGTGAGGAATTTGGGGAGTCTATTGGGTTGGGGTATAACTTTGTTGATTTGGTTTGCGAGAGCTTCATATGTTGAGGTGAATTGCTTGTACCAGAAATTTTGTATGTTGTCCACGCCTGGGCATTTCCAATTGTGGGTGTGTTTAATTGTGTCTGCTATTTCATGAGGTGTCAGTATGATTTCTTCCTGTTCTGTGATATGTTGATGTTTTTCCTCTTCTGCTTTGATCCATGCGGCATTCCCGTTGTGTGTTTTTGGTTCTGACCATTGACTTCCCCAGAATTCAGTTAGTTCTTGTTTTTTTGGGAGTTCTATTGTTGTTATCTGGTCGATTGATGTTGCTTTTTGGTAGAACCGTTTCTCATTCCCCCGGAAAAGAATGTTAACATCCTTTCTTTCGTTGGATTCTTTGGATCTATGTAGTCTCGCTGCATAGACCGATAATTTCTGTTTTAGTGAATCATACATTTCTGGTAATGGTATAAGTGGTGATCTAGATTTGAATCTATTTACTGTTGTTGCAATGTTTTTTGAGGTGTTATTATTGTTGGTATATTTTATGAGATGTGCCAGATCTTTTCTGATGGTGCTGATCTTATTATCTATTCTTATTTGCCATCTAGTTTTGGTCTGTTACCCATGCGTCTTCCAGTTCTTCCTGGCAATCTTTGCTCGTTCATTATGAGTGTGGCAGCTGCTGCAGCATACATTAAGTTATGTATGTCTTCGATGCTGCTATCGCTTGTTATGTATTGCGGTATTAATTTTTTTTTGATTGTGTTTAATATACGTTGAGTGATGGACTTGAAAATTAATTTGGTTAGTGGATCTCTTGGTGTAGGATTGGTGCCCAACCATTTAATAACTTGTTGATTCATTATTTCCTTGATTTTGTATGTGCTGGAGGAAAGTTCAATATTGTTCTACTCCTGGGCGGTTGAGGAATGTGGATTGGTGGACACTGCGTCCAGTGTGTCTTTGTGTATGTCCTTCTGTTCTGAATTTATTTCTTGTTGTGTGTTGATGCTAGGTGTTGTGCCTATGTTTGGAGTTGAATTGCTTTGCGTGTCATTTGTTGTATTGATTTCGGCAGCTACCAGACTTTTTATGGCATGTAGTTCCACAGGTGTGAGACGATTGCTCTTTACAATAACTCCTCTCTGGTCAACTAGCCTCTTTTCTGTCACGAGTGGTAGAAGGTGTGGGTGTTGAGCAATAAAAAAATCTGTGTAGTTCATATTTGTAGCCTTTTGTGATGGTTTCCAGTTTCGTTTCGGTGTAATAACAGCTCATCACAGCTGTCTTTGTTCACCAGGTTATTACTATTATCATTAGTTTTCATTTTTTTAAAACACGGCAAAGGCACCCCGCTCAAAAGTTATGGAAAAACAGTTTCGGTGAAATTCGATATTTATACCATGTAGATTGATAGTTCTTTGCATGGTGATCAAAAATGGCAATGAGCAACTGGTCCGAGAACTTTTATTCCGATCTTCTTCGAGTCAAGGTTCAAAAACTGTCCAGCCCTTAAACGCCTATTTTTAATATATCTACACATATTTAAGTAACATTATATGTGTAAGTGCGAGTATGTATCTATAGGTGTGCGCGAAAGTAGCAGTGCTTAAGTGGATACATATGTAAATAACTTTATGTAAATATACAGGGTGGGTCATTTAAAATATAAAGGACATTATATAA
This sequence comes from Bruchidius siliquastri, assembly GCA_949316355.1. NCBI lineage: Eukaryota > Metazoa > Arthropoda > Insecta > Coleoptera > Chrysomelidae > Bruchidius > Bruchidius siliquastri. The sequence continues at coordinate 22,771,640 of OX438532.1, read as the reverse complement.
ATCGATTCTCCAGTAAATATAATTGAAAACTTATTGCGTTTTCCACTGGTGTGCACCTTGACACTATTCACGCAACTACATAGCATTTCCTGTTTTGTGGCAACTGCTTTATAGTTTTGCAATCAGTTTGCATTACTAGGGCTATTTATATATCATTTTTACAAAAACATGGAATAAAAAAGGATAGATTCATCTATAAAAGCTTTAGTACACGCTGATCTTATATTGTCATCAACAAGTGATCTGAATATACTGTTTCAAAGCATTCGAATCACCAAAAGTCAAATGACAAATGACAATGCACTGGCTTTGTTCTCCTTCGTTGCATTTTCCTTGACATTGCCGTACAGTGGTGCGGACACAATGAAACACGAGAGCATTTCAATCTGCACTAGTGCATACCAGTAGAAAACGGTATTACCATATCGTCCATTTTATATCCCTGATCAATAGTGACTATGGACTCAAAGTAACGCTGTTTCTTTGTATAATTTAATATTATTTAAAATTTTGCATTTCGCCTTCCTATAAAGCTTTCGTTCGACATTTTTGATACCTATCAAAGCAAGGGATTTATCAAATTTTACTATAGAATTATTTTTGAGCTCAAGAGCAAACACCCTGTGATTTGAAGAATAACAAAGCAACCCGAAGTTCATGTGTGCGCTAAGTATATCCGCTATAACCAATTTTGAATTTCTGTCAACGTGAGAGAACAGGATCGAAAATGTTTACCCTTCCACCGAGGCCCCCTAAGGATTATGTCATAAGAAAAGTGACCAACAACCTTCTTTCATCTGGACAGTTCACTCCTGATTCCCTTCCGAGAGTAACACAACCAAATTTGGGAAGATTTTGCTTCCCAATCGAGTACCAGGAAGATGAGCAATGTGATAAGAACTTTAGGTGATTTTGCTAATTTTAGTAGAATATTATGAGTAGGTTTGCTGACCTTGTTATTGGAAATCGTAGGACTCAATCTTCTTAAAATGCTAATATGTACTTAAAAATCTACAATGGCTAACCAAAAGTAGGTTATGCGTATTCAAACATTATAATAGGTATATTTGCCAAATCTCAAAAAAAGCATCATCAATCATCATAATACAATACTGGAATATATATATATATATATATATATATATATATATATATATATATATATATATATCGCTCTATGTAAGTTGGTTTGCTTGCTTTGGAAGAAATGTCTGAGTGTTTGTATTTGTTTTGCGTGAAGTACTTGTATGTTTGTGATTATCCTGCCTCCTTTCTGTCTAGAGTACGTCTTTCTTTGCATGAGTTTGGGTGCAACATTCTATGTTTTGTAAGTTCTGTTCAGATGAGGGTATGGATGTTGTCTATGTCAGTGTGGGACCACTTGATGATGCCAAAGGAGTACCTGAGGACCGGCATTGCAAATGTGTTGATAGCTTCGGTAAGACTTCTAGAGTTTAGTTTTATTTGCAGAAGTTTTATAAGACGGTTGCTGAATTCGTTTTTCAGTTGTTCTTCGATTTGTGTATGGTTGATATTTGTGTTTTGATAAAATCCCAGATACTTGTACGTTTCGTCCTGGTCCATGTTGGTAAACGTTGCTCCATTTACGGTTTCCTCTTTGAGATGGTTTTTCCATTGACCTTTATTGAGGTGGAGCATTACATTTGTTCATCCCGAACTCCATTTTGATGTCCGACGTACAGGCCTCGGTTACTCTGAGTAGTACATTTAGTTGCATCTCAGTGGCTGCGTATGGTTTTATATCATCCATGTAGAGGAGATGATTGATTTTGTGTTAGATCGTATTTTTATACTTGATGTTGAAACCATAACTTGTATTATTGAGTGCATTGAAGAGTAGCAAAGGCAAAACCAAAGGGAGCTAAGAGAATCTCCTTGGAAGATACCGCTCAGTATGTGGAGCTCTTCTGTATGGATGTGCTCAGTTTCTGTTTTCAGATGAATATTGGTTCGCCATGTTTGCATGGTTTGCATAGCCATGTGTATGACTATTTTTTTATTAATGTTGTCTTAGGTCACTTGATATCGATGTTTTCCATCGAGCGTTTTCTGTGACCAGGTGTCCAGCTTTCCTTGTTGTGATTTTGCATGGTTGTGTGTATCTGCTGAGTGGTGTGGACGCAAGAGGCAAGAGGTGTATAGTTCTTTTCTGATTTCACTATCGCTCTATGTAAGTTGGTTAGCTTGCTTTGAAAGAAACGCCTGAGTGTTTCTACTTATTTTGTGTGAAGGATTTGTATTGTTTGTAATTCCACTGCCTCCTCGCTTTCTGTGTACGGTCTTTCATGAGTTTGGTTGTAACATTCTATGTTTTGTGAGTTTTGTTAGGATGAGGGTATGGATCTTGTTTATGTCAGTGTGTACCATTTGATGATACCAAAAGAGTATTATAGAAGAGATATTGCAAATGCACTATTCCTTCTCCGGGATGATTATTCCGTTAACCTTTATCGATATGGAGCACTTTGCATTTTATCATCCCCAAACTCCATTTTAATGTATGATGTGAACTGAGTGAATCTCCCTGGAGAATACCGCGTTGTATGTTTAATTCTTTTGTTTGGATGTTCTCGGTTTCGGTTTTTAGCTGTATGTTGATTCGCCTATGTTGCATGGTTTGTGTAAGCCACCATCTGAATCCTGGGTTAATCTTATAGATTTGTAGAACTTTTATTGTTATTAGTAATATTATTATCATTATATGCACCGTATTTAAACAGCGAGGGTCAAAGAAAGGTATAGCCGGCTATACAGAGAACCTGTTCATCGACTGTTGTGTCACACAGGACTCCGTGCAGTGCAAGCAAAAGCTTTCTATGGATTGAATTCACTATCGTAAGGCATTCAACTCGACGTCTCATGAACTCATTGTGCGTGTGTTGGAATAATCTGTGGTAGACGATCAAATAGTGAGGTGCATAATACACCTGATGCCACTGATGGCAGTTTTCCAGTATCAAGCGGAAAGTGTGTTCAGACAGTCCTGGTGTCTTTCAAACAGGAGCTCTCCAGGAAGATCCCTTGAATCCCCTGCTTTTTGCACCTCACTGTTGGCGTTGTTCAGAATGCTGAGAAATATGAGAGGATACAGTTGTGGCACGGCAAATTACCGGAGGCACAAGATCATCCATCTATTCAAATATGGATGATCTAAAACATTAGGCCTCTGGACAAAGTGAATTACAGCAATTGCTAAGGGTAGTGCAGTCATGTTGTTGGCATGGACTTCATGATAAACCAATGTGCAATAGTTTATCTCGAAAAGGGATAATTCGATGATAATGAGGAAGGGGGACAGCTCGCGAATGAGAGAATTTTGCGTCATCTACATGCAGGAGAAACCAGCACAATATTTAGGAGGCAGATCTGATCAGCAGAACTGTACGGTAAGATAAATATGCTTGCGGTCCCACTGTTATTATACCCCTTTTGTGGCATCCACTGGACTGTTGATGAGCTGCGACAATTCGAAGCTAAGATTTCTCAGGTCCGGAAATATTCCCTTGGAGGGCGTGGACTATTGAGTTTGGAACATCTGCATAGTAGAGTGGTATTTGGTACAGCCTGCGAAGTTATGAAGGGCACCGATTCCCTCATCTGCTTTGTGCATGAGTACGAGTATGCATGTAGAGGTGCCTGTATTTTTAGGGCAGCACGTAGAGCAGCCGAATTACTCAGGTTCACACTAGACTTCACGCGGGAGAATCAGCTGTCCATCAAAAAGCTGGCTCCCGCCCAACTTAAAAACCACAACAAAACTGCTGCATCAAATTTCCTTTTCACAAAGACAAGCCGGTGCATGGAATCATCTACAAACATCCGGAAGGGCATGGCTTGTCTAAGCAGTTGACTTTTTCTTTCCTAAGGTCTAGTATGCTGAACTCCAAGAGTGAGGGCTATGCATCCTACTTATTCAATTTAAAGGTTTTTTGAATTGCAGTACCGAAATCAATCCAGTAATCATGGAAAAATTGATCAACGATGCCAGAGCTATGTGGGTTGTTCAACCAGGAAAAGACGATTTTTTCTTGCATGATGTTTATAAAAAGTACAACGTTCGCAAAGATCCTAAAAGCTTAGATCCTAGATACTTTATCAGAGGTGAGTATATCTATTCCTACTGCAGCACATCCACAGCCATAAGATTGATATAATTATTCATCCTGCTCAATCTTGAAGTTTGAGGATACCTTCATTATGCTATGTATTCAGTTGAGCTGATTTGAGCACAAAGCTGATTACCTATAGCTTACGCATACAAATATTTATTCATCGAAACTTTTCTAGATGTCTCAACGCACGAATAAATATATTGTACGTGTGATAGTACCTTACATTTATACCTGTATTGAGATTCGTTTCCACTAGACCAAGTCGGAGCAATAGCACAACCTATATACATACATACCGAGTGAGTCATTGATACAGGACTCCGGCTGTATCGCACTTGAGGTAGAACTATCAGATAGAAATATTTATAATGGAAGTGGACAAGAAAATATGCTGCAAATTATTTCTAAGTTCCTGAGTTGAGATGTAATGCCAATTTGACAAAAAACTAGGATTTTGAAAGATCAATGCAATTAAATTGAAATTATATTTTTTCCAATAATTTATATTAAACGCATACCTCCTACCATCAATGAATTAAAATAGGAAAAAAGACGAAACATTTAAAGATTTCTTAATTCATGGCAGTAAGTTTATCTTTGGATATATGTAACTTATTATAATTTTTGAAAATTTTACCATTGACCAGGTCAGAGATTTGGATTTGTATTTTCATTGTCATCTTTATAATCAATGAATATACCGATAGAATGAAAAATACATACCACTACTTTTCAATTTTTGAAAAAATTAATTAAATGGTGAACCCCTTGATTAGCGCAACCTACCGGATATAAACGAACTGAACTGTTAAGGTTCCACTTCGCTAGAAAAATATGATAAAGCTGTTTCAAATGAAATCAAGATCATGAACATCGATCGAAGTAGAAATGAAGTTAATTACATTTTTCCATTACGATGCCATGGAGAAATTTTTTTACCATAATAATAAAACATACATGGTGATATAAGTTAGTCTTGCGTGTTAGCTCATAATCTGGCACTCTATTTTATCGTAGACTAGATCTAATGCCTTTATAATCGTACATCTTCAAAACAGTAACATTCTTAACAACACTATTACATGTATTGCTATCTCGCTGTCTAATTTACCATAAACTACCATAATACAAATATGATTTGACAAAGATAACTTTGAAAGGCAGCAGAATATAATGGCAGACCTTATACGGTTGTTAGTTACTAGTATTCTTGTGCATAATGCATACTGCTTCTAGTCTACGAATTCTACTTCAAAACTAGGCTTCTGGTATTTTGAGGATGAGAAAACCAAAAATTTATATATTTTGAAATATTCTTGCGGAAACAATCAATGTCAAGTTAAAATCAAATTTGTTAATATTTTGTATTTTGATAGAGGCTGCCATGTCAGCCGCCACTTTACAGTACAGTGACTTAATCATTAAGTTGAATTGGTGAAATACGAATTCCATTGAAATTCTCAAAACATTTTATTCCAGAGCGCTGTTTTCCACGATCCTACAGAATAGAACTGGATTGCATTGAACGCGCTCGACTAGAGAAGCTTCATAAAAAGTGTGAGCGAGAGAACGAAGACTTTGAAAACCATTTCCAGTTTCTAGTTGAAAGACAAAAACGAAAAGAGAAACCACGAATCAGAGTATTGCCTTGCAAGCAAAAGTCACCAAAATGGTGGAAATACTCAGAAAAAAAGAAAAAGGAGGCCACGAAGGAACCTATCGAATATAAGACACCCGAAGTAGATGAGACTACATATGCGGTTTCTTATGAGCGATGGCAAGAGGAACCGAATTTGACTGCTTTTGTTGAGGATGACCCATGCCGTAGGAAAACGGACATGTTGATGTAAGTTTCATGGGAAAAAAGTGACAATATTTATCATGTAGATTGTAGATGGTCTTACTTGGTGAAACTCTTCCATCATGTAGATAAAAAGTTGTGTAATTATTTGTGAAACTGTGTGATAATTACACAACTTTTTATCTTATACAATATTTACGTTTGACTCGAATAAAGTAACACATCATGAGGTAATTAGGCGAACGTTTGCGATATGTAAATTGGGAATGAAGTGGAAAAACTCTATCAGGTATTTGGGGTCAACCATTTTATAGTGTAAGGCAGAAATCCACTGAAGCTTTAAAAACATAAATCAGAAATTAGGTTTCGACAAGTCTCGAAAATTGAATGATTTGGCTATATGAAATGGTTATAGGACGGGCTGTCATTTGCGCATATGCGTTTCATTGATTAAGCGCAAATGCGTAAAGCCTGCAGGTCCTGCAGAGCAGATACTTTGTGCACCATTACCAATCTCCTCTGGCATATCTCTAACGAAACCATTCAGAGACCTGTATATCTAAAGGATTACATTGAACAACGGGCAGAGACGTGATAGTCAAATGGAAATGTACAGTGATGTACAGCAACCCTGTATATTCCTCTTATCAGTTATCACTCATCATACATGGTAATATTTTGGGATAGTAGAGGTGACCATTGGAGACACCCAAATATGCAAAAATGGGTAGTTCAATTTAAAAAAATATGTCATTATGACGTCACACTTTTTTGGGACACCCTGTATGATCGAGAGTATTTTCCTAAAATGCAATCTAAGGTACAGATACATCATGCAAACTATTAAAATCTCAACTTAATTGATAACGGAGCTACAGAAGACGGAAGCTAAGATGCAGGACCCTGTATACTGTATACCTTTTTATTATTTACAACTCTCATTTTCAACTTTTCCGATTAGAAGTCTAGTTTTGTTGGAAACCGTGAACAACCATTTAATACTCCTAAACGCTTCCCCTGCCATTTCACCCTTGTAACGCGGATAGACTTTATTTTCTCATTGGTTGCGCTACATTTCCTGCCCTTCACAAAAGTGTTCATGCTGTTGTACATTTTATGACTTTTTTCCTTTTCCAAAGGCATCTGTCTGGCCGATTTGGCTTATTCTCCGGTTTTAGCAACTTTCCAGATTTTCATTTAAATCGAATATTCTTGAAATAATAAAGTCTTCTTTGAACCTGATCTCATTCGTCAGGGTCGGAGCACAGTTCAAGAACGAGGCCTGTAACTGGTACTACAACAAATATCCTCCGCCAAATCTCAAACTCAGATTCCAGAAATTTGCCTGATCCAGACGCGTCCTGTCATGCGATCACGTTGACATAACCCAAATTCGCAAGTGTGATGTCACCCCGAGTCTCACAAAATTTCCCGTATTTCGACTGATTATGGAGAAGATCGCCACCGAGAACCTGTTCCTGTTGGAGTTCCTTGTCGACAAGGTCGATCTTGAACCAAAATGTGATTGCGATGCTCCCGGCGAGATCTGTGTCTCCTTCCAGTTCTTGGACAATGCACCTTTAGACGTATGCGAAGCCGATTGCAACCCTCAGAGGAACTATAAGTCGGACAGTGAGGATGTTAAGGTAATTTAATTTTCCATACTGAGCATATAGCACGGTTGGCATGCAATACCCTAATCCAAAGGTAACCACACATGTGAATATCGTAATGATGTTTACATATAATATAGAGTGGACCAGTGGACGATAAAAAAAAAATTCATAACGGCATTTTGAGCTTATATTGAGGCGTTTTGTGTCGAAAAGTCTTTCCGAATTTCTCAAAGCCGGAACTCCAGGAACCTGTTAGTGTAGTACAATCTGCTGAAGAAATGCAAAAATTATATAAAGGTAATCTAGAAGGTTATCTCATGCTCAAAATCTGAATGGAGGAATTCAAAAGTGAAATTTTGCTTAGAATAAAAAATAACAACTTGTATAAAAGAAAATATGGCGCAGAAAGAGATGCACAAAATCAGAGTTTTTTGTCACAATTGCAAAGAAAGCGGTTTATTCGATTATTTCTTGAAAATCTAAATCTTTTGATTAATAAATTTCTTGTTCCAAAATTCTAAAGCTTATATTCATCACATTGGTTAACATACAGCTACTTGAAATTGAAAAATATACAAAACTTATTAGAATAGACGCTTTTGTGTAAAATATCGTGGTACTTATATGTCTGCAAACAAATTTCTATAACTCGCACAACCTAAGATAGAAAAGCTCGTTCCTGATAGACAAGATAGGATGCAAATTATACGTTATGATGACGTACTTTTTCTGTTTTAATGACAGCTGCGGTGACGCAACGGTAGTACAGCAGGAAAAATAGCAAGCTGTACAAAATTATCAGTATAAATCTCAATCATCTTATGAGCGAAGTGTTGAAATTCTTGCGGTACTGTCTTGTCAGGGCGGTCCGCAGGACCTTTGCTCTGTAGTCGCTAGGCATTTTTTATGTAATCTATATGGTCTGGATAACCTAGAACCAGACATTGTCAGTTGAAAAAAGAGAAAGAAGGAAAAGTGCAAAATAAGGAAGATGCTCAGATGAAGAGAGAAATGCCTTTGCAATTCAATTTTTGATCATAATACGAGTCGCGGCATACAATTCTTGCGGTGTTCAAACGACTAACAAGATAACAGGAAGCTCATACGGATGAGTCCGAGATGCATTCAAAACTGTCATATTCTTAAATTGTGGAGTACCAGTTAAGTCACCCTGCCCCTGCTTTTGACCACTAGCGGGCTAACTTGTGCATGGTATTCGATAGTTCATAATTTACATGATATTGCAACTTACATTCATATAAATTTAAGATACCACAGGTCTGTTCCATATATGGTGCTTTACTGTCGTCCAATAAATAAACACATCGGTCAATCATTGTCTTTTTACTTTAGAGTGGAAAATCTTGTCTGTTCTCATTGTCTCCAGAGCAGGCAATCGAAGCAACGAAACAATTCGATATATTTGTGAACGTTTTCAAAAAAATGCAACCTGGCTGGCTACCAGAAAAACTGGATTTGGGTGCCTCACTGATCAACATCGCTAACTTGTTCAATGAATTGATCGATAGCGTCGAAACGTCTGATGGTAAGTCTGTCTCTATGAGTTGGCTCTCTAACTTATATAGCATTTAAGTAATGATTAATAATAATAATAATAATAATAATAATAATAATAATAATAATAATAATAATAATAATAATAAAAAAAATATAATTAATTAAACGCTAGAATATTTCAACAGGTAAGACCTTGTGCGTTGGGTCTTATAATTGAGAGCAAGTGTAATGGACCCAATTAGATATATTTCTTATGAAAATAATATCTCATCCGACTTTCTTATATCTTCAGGGGTGGTATTATATATCTTGGGTGTAAGATGTGTAATATTCCTGACCAATAGGAGGAACAAAGTTCTTAATTTCGCTTTTCCTGGTGTTGTATCCGTGATTAAAATATTACTTATGGGGTTAGTATATTCATGAAGTGCTCAATATCGGAAGTACAGTAGTAATCTTAAACCTGAAACCCCATAGTCTCTGTATGGGTACATGAAGCTTTTGATTAGAATTATTTTCAATACTTATATTTGGATTATCTCAATTCATGTTATGTACGTGGATTTAAAATTATATGTTAATAATTGTCATCCTAAGCTTATGAAAGTTTTATTTCACTATTAGAAGTTAAAAAAATTAGCCCTCATAAATTTTGTTCAGGTGCTACTCCTACAGCCAAAACTTTGAAAGATATGTTTGATATAACGACCCAAGATGGCAGCCCAATAGGTAAACTGGGTGTCTATATTAGGATGTCCTGTTTCGGGAAACTTATCGTGACGCAATTCCAGATGAATCTGCAAGATAAGTCAGTTCTTTTCAAGGATAAGGAAGGAAAATCGTTGTATAGGTACAAAAAAGCCGGAAAAGGAAGTGAGTATCATTTTCTGTTTACAGTATTTGAATATTGATGCAAATTTTATTTTGATTTCAATGACACCAGAATCATATTATTTTTTATAAAATCAGAGTTAATCATTGATTGATCAGGACAGTTTTCAAGATAACGAATATAAGATTCCTCCTTAACCACACACACGTAAAAAATTTAAATGTAGATACAAAAAATCAATATATCAAACAGACTGTTTGTGTGGCAAATACTATATTAGTGAGTTTTTTGGACCTATAAAGTGTCCAATCAAAGAGCACAAAGTATATAAAGAAGAAATGTCCAAATCAGCAATCAGTGAACAGGTTTGGCAAACGGGGCATGAAGTAACATAGGGCAAGTGTCCATTTTGTGAAAACAAAACTAAACCCCAGAAATCTTACCAAAGCTATCAGCACATTCGCAATACCAGTCCTCACATACTTCTTTGGCATCATCAAATGGTTACACACCGATATAGAAAACATCAATACCCTCATGCGAACAGAACTCACAAAACACAGAATGTTACACCCAAACTCATGTACGGTAGCTGTTTATATGACTTTGGCAGAGAATTGAATAGCTAAGTTGATAAAATTATGGAAGAATTTTAAGGTAAATTTAAGGTAATGACAGCGAAAATTATAGTGACGACACAGATGAAGATGATGATGAGTTGAAGAACAATAAGATTTTCAGTAGCACGTAATAGCACTTTAAGCCAAGTAGAAAAAACATTTTTTTCTTTGATAAAGCGTGTTCAGTTCTATACAGGTCAAAATACCTGCTTAAAATATTTTTAGCTACATTTTTTTTAGCACAGACTTGCTTTTTGTTTGTTCATTGCAACCTGTATTTCTCTCATCATTACCATTAGCATTCAATAATCATTAACTTAATACAATAAAAATAACTTTAATACAACTTTCATGTTTTTCATTTACCGTACGCCGCTGGGCTCAGTATTCTATGAATGAAAGCCTGACATGTTTTATTACAACTGCGCTCCCCTTACCTCATGCCGCGTTGGTCAACTTATAATAGCCAGACTTTTTTTTATAACTTGGCGCTACCGATAATCCGATGTCGGGGTGATTGCTACCGATGTTGCGTAAGTGACTGCGCATCTCCTTCTAAAGTTCTCCTGCATTAAAGGCAGAAGGGCTCCCTAACCCATTCCCAGGATTAGTTGGAAGATGTCGCTGGCTGTATATGACATTGAATAGCTAAAACACTACATGTCTAAGACAACTATCCAAAACGCGCCAATCCAGGCCAGACAAGGGGACTACAAGTATCCTAGTATCATATTTTATAGTAGAAACTTGCCTGAACTACAGAAACCGTGTACTGTCATAATGACATTATAAATCCTGCTCAGCCATGTTATGATACAATCAGCTAAAGTAGTATGTATGGCTGCTAAGAGGTGGCGGACCAGAAATTATTTCATGGCTTCCTGCACGCATACACAAAAAGTAGTTACATTTTCTCGAAAAGCAAAAGCTATTTTTACCAATGAGGTACTCATAAACTCATCGTCAAACTGAGCATAAAGAAAAAAAAACAAAACGTGCCACTTCAAAAATGACTGGGAAAATATTTTTCAATGTAACTTCTGAAACTTATCACATTATCTTTTACTAATCATTAGTGTAACTTATTAGGAGTCCTTAAACAAATATACTACTGGCCAGATATTTAAACCACATGTGGTCGGATAAACAAACTGAGGTTTCAGTATCAAGGCGGTTCTTCAAACAAATGTGGTTTCAAGTAGAGGTCAGAATTGGCATGACATGAAAATCCTCATTTAATCGGATCTCGTTTGTTACATATCTTTATGCCTGGTTGAATTTTGTGGTCTGAGCACCCCTGAATTATAAACGATTGGGGCTGATAAATGCGATACGTTCAGATACAGTTACCCAAATGTTCCACTATAAAACTCCTTATTTTTTATTGGCTTGATTTTATAATTTTTTCAGGCAAAAAAGGTGGTGGATGCTCAGCCAGACCAAATTCACCTATGGGCGGCAACCAACAGTGTCCGACTATGCCCTGTGGTCCTCAGGGAATGGCAATGGGAATGAGCATGGGAGGTATGGCTGGTATGGGAGGAATGGGTAACTCCGGTTGTCCTACATCTCCCTGTCCACCTGGAGGAATGGGAGGAGCTGGAGGAATGGGAGGAGCTGGAGGAATGGGAATGGGTCAACCCGGCTGTCCCACGTTTCCTTGTCCTCCTGGAGGAATGGGTATGGGTGGTATGCCTGGAATGGGGAACATGTCAGGTATGGGAGGTATGCCCGGAATGGGAGGCGAACAAGGAGGTGCACCATGTAATGAATGCGGAGGCTTCACGGAGGCACAATGCATGCAAGCAGGTTGGATATCATTGTTTATTCACTAATATTTCATTGGTATCCTTACAAATACCGTTCAATCGTTATCTACTCTTAGAATTGTTGTAATGATTGTACTTCTTGTTTTACTTGTTGCTCATTTATTGTTATTGATGGAGATATTCGGGTAAATTAAAAACCGCCCACGTTATGCTGTCGGATTAGGATAGTTCGATAGGGTAAGATTTATTGACAGCACGTACAAGTAAAACGTAATGAACTAATTATATCGAATCTTCTCCTTTTCTCCTTAGCGGTTATATAACTTAGGAATTAGGTTATCATTGGTATGGAGTTGCTTAATTAATGTCATAACTCTGAATTATGTTCATTTCTATCAACTGCTATTAGAACAGCGCAAACGTGAATAAAGGGCGTTCCATATCTGACCTATTTCGGGTTTTTTCTTAGTGCGATGTTATTTAAAATTTGAAATATACTCAATTCTTCATGTTTCGACTTTTATGAATTTTTCAACCCTGGGGAAGGAATATGCACATGGATTTAACACACAGTTTCACAAATAAAACTCTTATCCTTAGAGTGGCCCGTTTCGATTTATTTTGAAATAATCGGTTTGTCAGGTTTGACTGTTTATAAATGATACCCAGATGACTAGAACTAGCTAACTAGATCCTAATATGGATACAAAAGTCTCAAACATAGCATACTATTTATCTAGCTATTTTTCTAATAAATTATTTCTTTTGAACTCCATTTTCATCGATATACTATTATAAGTTTGCATCTATTCGTATTCTATGTTACTCTTGAAATATATATAATGTATTAAGAATAATGAAATAGCCTAAGGAATAAAATATCTTAAAGACATTTTGACGGCGATGGTTAAGGTTTCTTAGGGGTTTCCCCTAACATTAGTGCAAATGCAGTCGTGAAAAAATATTTTCTCAAAGACAGACATAAGAAAAATAATTTGATAGAAATATATCTAGACAGGATAAATAGTATGCTAGATTTTAGAGATCTAGTTTTGTATCCATGATAGGATCTAGTTAGCTCGTGCTTTGTATCTCTGAATATAGCTTTGAACATTATATAGTCATACTAAGCATTCACAACAACATACGAAGTGCGAGGATGTTTTTCTATCTCCCCCACAAGTGAGTCTTCTGTAAATGAATTACCTGCATTCGCAGCATACAAACATGTATGGGCTAAGCAACTATTACCATTTCATGACCAAGCCTTCTAAACTCAGCAATATCTCGCTTCGGGGTATTATTCTATAAATCCCAGTTTAACTCCCTATTAAGATCCTGAGACATCTGTATACCAGGATGAGATGTGAAGCATATTCGTAGTGAGATCATCATCTTCATCATCTTGCTCAGCTATAAACATTCTAAAACTAATACCTCTTTATTTATTTATTTAAGTAATATGTTTGAATAGTTGTACGATAACTTTTTGACAGAACATGGTTCAACTAATAATTAAATTGACAGAGGCACTCAACTTAAACTCTTTGAGATCAACTGAGAAACATTTTTGACATAATCATAAGATCGATTTTATAGCCCTTGATTTTGTGCATCATATATAAACAGTTTTTTAGGAATATTTATGTGAATCTGCATTATTTACACTGCACTGAACAGATTCAACCTAAAACCAGTTCATGCGATTCCAGAGATTTTTTCCTATGATTATAGTATTATAAAGTCCTTGTATTCAATTTATAAATCCTTCAGCTTCATCTTCAGCTAAACCTACTATACTAATTATTGAATTAACACGCATACTTGGCTAGACGTAGTTTTTTATGTCTACATCACGAAAATGCACAGCTGTTTTTATGATATGTTCACTCCTCTGTCACCATTTTTATCACCATGAAAAAGCTTTAATCGCTATTTCACTTTTGAGTAAATTTTCGCTTCAGTTTTTTATGATTCTCTAGTCCTTAATATCTTTTTTACAGAACCAAGGTCTTTTTGACAATTGCTTGATCCTTTATTGCCGTTCTCACGTTTCGGATAAAATCGGTACTTTCGGGGTAGTCTTTTTTATTGATAAACTCACGCAATGGCAGAAATCGTATCATGCTTTATAAGTACTTGAAGAAGATGAATGTCGATTCACATAGACCTTGACGGTGTAGATGGTAACCATCGGAATATTTTCTATTAACAATGTTGATTCTGAATAAGTTTTTACGTATTTATAAGATGCCATTGTTTTTTACAGGCATGATGGGAGGCATGGGAATGGGCCCTATGGGCGGCTTCGGCATGGGTGGAGGTGGTTTTCCTAATGCGATGACACCATGCATGGAATGCGGTAGTCTTCCGTACGCAGCTTGTATGCCACAGGTAAGTATTCCATGTTGTTATAGCTATCTTCGATGGAATTTTTGCTATGAAACTTGATATCTCACTTTGAATTTTTGAAAATTATCTTTCGTGACTTCTACAGGCATTGTAATCAGAGAATTAATGTAGATTTTAGATGAATTTTATAACTGTTACAGTTTAATGAAAAAAAAACGTAAATGTGATGCTTCTGGATGACGTAAAATAGATTTAACACAGTTACACTTGTGTTCACTCATAATAACTGTAATATTTAACCAAGCCAATCACAACAAAGAAGTTTTAATCAAATCAATGTTTAATGAAAGTTGCGCCTTGTGCGCGCCGAGCTTTCATCCATGATTTGACAAAATATCCTAAGGATCAATTTGTTATTGCCAAAGGTGAATTTTAAAATGGAAAAAACAAGAGTGGTTGTAATATTACGACGGAGGATGGAGCCTAGTTGTATTATTACGACGAAGAAATTAAACAGTAATCAACCATCTGTGTCGCCGAATTTTGTACATAAGTATAGAAAGTATTAAGTCCTTGAAGAAGAGGCGTTCGAATATTGGGTTGCATGGGGAAGACTAGGATAAAGCTCCATAATATTCCCTTGCGAGTACTGTTCACTGTTTCTTCGAAACGTGTAGATAAATGTGACCACACACAATATCAAAATTCAAGCGATTTCAAGATGGGTGCTAACTGATAATTCAAGACATAACGCACGTATGTATGAGTTTATATACGTGAAAAGTATATAGATCGATTGAGAAACAGAACAATTTAATGGGTTGTGGTCAAAAACTGAAGCAGTTTCAAGACTGACTGAATAATACAAATAATTACTGCGGAACAGGAGTGATTATGTAGGTTGAAATTGTTGAGCTTTTAGGAAGTTGGTATTTTCGCGACTTTTGGATGCACTAGTTAGCTAGATACTGGTTTATGTTGTCATGGTGGTGAGTTAACCGTTGACATATTTGAATCAAAATTTTAAAAAAATGTTGGTTGCTGAAGCAGTTCCGAGGCTATGATGCAAATCACCAAAGTACCAGAACCTAGTTTCCAATTTTTTTTACTCGATGCTTTTGGTTTGTGGAACTCTCTGGTACTACATAAGACAATGGCAAAATTATTACAACTCCAAAAGTTTAATCATGCATGACATGTGAATGAAAGCTCGGCATTAAATATGAACCAGATGCAAGTTTCATAATTTCAATCTTACAATAATGCCTTTTGTTTTTCAATTTACTTTGAAATGAATATGCTTACTGCATCAAATAATTGAAAAATAAATAACTAACCCTATAAGGGCATGGGCATGGGCATGGGCGGTTTCAGCGGCATGCCCGGCACGAGCAAAACACCATGCAGCGAATGTGCGAATGAAATTAATGCGCCGTGTGCAGAAGAGCCTGAGCCCCCGAAGGGCAACTACCAGGAAATTGGCGCATCTATGGGAGGGAATTCGTTGACCATACGAGTCCACAAGGACAAGAACAAAGTCGAACAGGTTCGAGTTAACTGTTCATTAGACTCAAGGGCAAGAAGCTGAAGTTTTTCTTAGACAATTGTGAATACTTACTTACCTCCAAGGCTAGTATTTTGAGTTAAGTGCAAGACAATAAGGTTTTTCTGAAATAATGATATGCGTAAGTTTGCTGTTTGAAAATCATGTTCACCAAAATTTTATGGTGGTGGCTTTTTTGTTTTACCATGAGTCATCCTACTTCTGAATGACGTAAAAGTACAACTACTTCAATTTTGAACCTCTAAAAACACGACATATTCGTACTGAAAATGTATAAAGTCAAAATTAATTGACTCATAATCTAGGCTCTCAGGTCGTTTTGATATTGAAGAAGAGCATTTTTGGGTCATTCTGAGAAAAAATCTCAGATGCAGAAAAGGCTCCATTTTATAAATACAGGGGTCAGTATCATAAACAACTGATTTATTTAAGGTCAACACTTTAACTTAGACATAATATTTTCTATTGATGATATGCTTTTGACCTTATTAAACTGTGCTGACCTTTTTCATTTAACTGTGTCGCTCAAACTAGGTTTAGTGTATCAAAAACTTAAAAGGTGCTTTTTTGTATAAAAAGTTAAAAACATAAAGAGAAGTCACCACAAATCTTGAGATGTTTGACACCTTATATCTTGAAATCATAGCAATTTCACATATAACGTTCATTAAAACGATTTCCTTAAAATAATTGTTAGTATAACTCATCTAAGATCCACTCTGTATAGTGACGCACATTCAAACCTTCTAAAAAGATGGCTAAATGAAGAGAATAGTTCTGAGAAATTTTTAGTAAAAGATTTTTATAGTAGATATTATATTATAGTTATTTTGGAAATACTCTTTGAAATTTGAAAATTTCAGCAGTGAAGTGTTTATCAAAGTCCACTAAAATACAGTCGCGATACATGCAGTAGAGAAAGATAATAATCAATCATTAGCTCAAAGATCTTTCGTTTATTGCGAGTGCCCAGTAGTAAATCCGAATTCAGTTGTCCAGCTATCCATACGTAGAATAATTGAATTACAATCGTCTCACTGGAAAAACTTCAGTTCTCATCGTTCTCAGCACGTTGATAATAGGTTTGAGGTTAGCTAAATGTGAACAGGAATACATATCAAATTGAAACACAATGGTTAAAACTAATGTAATATAAGATACATCCGATACATCCTTATTAAGTACGCTGAGTAAATTGTATCGACCTTCCAGAAACTTTATACAGGCAATGTTCATTCCAAGAGTGACCAGTATCCACACTTCTGTTTTAGCCAATTTTACCACACATTACTGCAACTGACTAACAATAAACACTGTGAGTTTTATTTCAATCATAATTCTAGTCAAATACATTTTGTTGACAAGATATATCACTGTTTATCTTTCTTCTCATGCATTTTATTTTTCACATTCATTGATCTAAGATCATATTTATTCAAACCGTTAAATTATGTACCGGCACAGCCAGGACTCAAGCTGAATATTTCAAAATGGCGATTTTCAGAAGGCCGCCACGAACTTGTGTCAGTTTATTTGGAACGGAGCGTCATTTGGGTTCATTTAAAATCCCCTCTGAATATTTCAATCGCTCGAGGAACTATTTCCTCCCATTTGTTACCCCTTCATTCGGCCGCCCCCACCCAGTAAACCGATATTAACTTAGCTCCGTGCTAGTGACTTTTACTCGTATACATTTTTGAAAGACTATAAAGACACAATCTTTTTTCTTTTTGGCATTTAATCCCTAAAATCAGAATTTAGTTACAAAATTGATTTTAATTCTAAATTTTTTAATTTGAATCAAGATGCTGGGGCAGCCAATATGTCAGTGAACTTTTCTATAAACATATGCGGTATCAATTATTGACCAGTTGAAACGCAATGAATCGGAAAGACAACTACAATTTCCAGAAGTTATAATAATATCAAATCAATATTATAAATATTTTTAAACCCGTGTTCACACGTTTAGCAATCTCAAATCCGTGATAATTCAATAGTAAATGTGTCTATCCTCCTTTTAGGTGGATCCTAACGCCCCAATGACAGTAACTGAACCTGACGACGGTTGTTCTTGCGTAATGGGCAGGCCTGGTAAAAAGAAGAAACAGGAACAGGTCATCCACATGCAACCAGGTGTTCAACAGGTACCTCCGATAAAATCAAGGTTCAAGCGTAACTCCTATAAAGGTGGCTGCTTCTGTTGATATATGATCATTATCTCCATTGTGTTTGTCCGAACTCAATTTCATTTTCTGTATTGTGTTTGTTGAAATTGACCTACAACTTTGTCCTAGACAGTGCCTCTCTCTGAAATCTTTTTATCATCTTCAAATATATTCATACGCTACGCAGATCATGGTTGTATTCATTTCACATCGTTGGAAGTTTGCTCAAAAAGAGTGACCACAAAAATGATCATTGTTGCTTCTTTTACGTATCCGGAATTATCGATCTTACCCAGAAATTGGTAAGAAATAAGCTCTTAGAATTTGTCAATCAAATGAATGCGGTCTCATTCGATTGTAATTGATGGGATGAAGGCGAGGTTGTCAAATTTTGCTCAATATGCTACTCAATTCTGAAACATATATGATGAAATTATTTTTAAAACGCCTGAAATGCAAAATTCCCACTTTCTTTGAGCACCAATGTTGACGTACACTTTTGCACGTATATGATCACTACAAACAGTGTCGTTAAAATGGAATTGAGGATAATTAAGCGATTGTTTACATTTATTGCTGGTTTCCGAAAAAACAATTGGTCTTTGAATCTTTAACCTAGACAGAAAATCTATAGAATATCCATATTTTTCAGTATCAACAACCGATAAAAAGTTGGATATTTTTTTGATCATAGATTATTTAATCATCATTATTATTTGTCAAGAATACCTGAATGAGGATTTTAGGAAAAGTGATATCGTTTCCAAGCAATATTAAATTCATAATTCATAAATAAAAAGTATTTATGCTAGAATGACAGGTAAAGCTTGAAAATGCATTTTGCCATATATTCATGTTCTAATCTTGATTTGTGGATTATTATGTTCAGATATCGTTGCTTCTGGGGTACCGGTCATGCAAGCAATGTTATGGAAGCCATCTGAGCCATCCAAATCAAACTTACTGCCATCACTAAAGCCAATTGGTCACCTAATTATGATTTTTCTACCTGAGTGTTTCTACGCGTACACACTGATTTCTAACTTGTTCAGCTGTAGCACAAGAATTAACCACTACTTTTGATAGTGGTTTCAAAGATGGCGAAAGACTACGATGATGATTTGGAGTCAACAGCGGAATATTTAAGATATTCGCAATGTTTGTAATGTGATCGTAGTCCTTAAAGTCATTTTGAATTGAGAAGTCGCTAGAATGTGGATGAAAAAAGCTGGATCGTGATTATTTGTGTAATGTGTGGTTTCAATTTTCAACCTGCTACAAGAAGACTGCAAAAGGGTTTTCAAGTTATCACTGTAAAAATATTCCGCCTAGTCAATAACACAATTATATATTACTAGTATAAACAATTATAAAAATGCTAAAATGAAATTCCTGCACCAAAATGATCGCTTGGTAAAGTTGATTCGTAACGTCTTAGCGCGAATGAGTCAAAACGGATCGTAAAAATTGCTAATAAGTAGATGAATGTGATATAAAAATGCAATTTTTCCATGATTTCATATACATTATCAGTGATGGAAGTGCTAGAATATTACTTTATATATTTTCGAGACCGTATATGGTGGCCGGCAAAAAGATCACTCAAATTTCCATATGTGCTGATGAGATATTGTCATCAACATATGAAGAAAAAGAGTATTTTCATTTAAGATTTGTATTTACCGAAATTTATCGGTGTTAATACTAAAGAAAATTGCAAACACCTTTTTTTGTTGCTGAAGCTCGCCTACCAATCCAACAAAGTAATTATGATTGTATTGAAAACGAAATTTATTACAAGACGGTCTGTGGTTTTCGTGTATACTTCAACTTATCTGCCAGGATTTTGCATTGAGCATGCCTAGAGTTCCGACTTACTGGCAAAAAACAACTTTTTACTTTTATACTAAATAAGATGTGTGTTAATATGTGAACAAATATCATTATTGATTTTATGCCATTTAGATGGCGATACGATATCATATACTCGTAGGTTGTACTACAAAGTAGACAAAAGTTTCACAAATAAAACTTTTTTTCTTTCAGTGACATTTGCTCTCCAAATACTACCGAAAAATATATTTTCTAAAAAAACAGTCGAATATTGCATTAAGAAATCGATTGAAACTCTTTTTGAGAATCTGCTATAACATTGTAAATAATAAATTATATCGCAATTAGATGATAAACCATTTGACGGATGAGTATATTGTTCTTTTTAAATAGGGCTGGTGCAATTTTTGTCGTGGTTCATCAAGCGATCTACCACATTCATGAAACAGCCAAAACAATATCTGCCACTACAACAAAAAGTAAAAACTCAAACAATCTATCAAGAATTCATTCTGAAGAAATCGGACACAGGTTACATCAAAGCCGTGAAGGGTGGTTTACCTTACACACATAGAAGAAATTCTCAATTCAAGCATTTCGATATTTTTGTAGAGTTATACTCACGACAAGAACTTCTGATCTTAGTCTGAGACAATTCACTTGATGAGAAAATTATTAACTTGAACCAAGGAAAGTATATTTTCGAATTCAATACTCATTCTAAAAAACATACTCTATGAAAAATATATTTTTCCTCACAAATTACATATTTCAATGCTTTTCTAACAAGTATTCCATTTTTGTAAGGCTATCATATCTTCCATCAGATCTCCGTTTACTTCAATGAAGAATACGAACATCTTGAAATTCCTCCAAGTAATTCATTTACTTGATTGGCATCGCCATATACGTCCACGGAAATTCAGCGGTACGCGTGTGTCTGTTTCCGCGCCCCTTAGGCCAGCCGCGCACTTGTTACTTTTTTATTTACCCACAAAAGTTGCTTGACCAAGAAGTGGCTAAATAATTTTGTGTTCCGCGCACTATCCATCAGTAAGTTGCTTTGTTAACATGGACCTCGTCGAGAAAGCAGCTGTGACGACCCTAATTATTTAAATTAGTAGAAAAAATGAACAGTAACGTGTTTTTATTCAAAATTTCTGTCTGAATATTATTTTAGTCCTATATCGTGAAGCGTTGGACGCTTTTAGATTCCACGTCTAAATAGCTCTATGCCTAAAGATATGTTTTTAAACTTTTGTCATAATGTCTTTTTACAGATTGAAAGTTTTGTAATTAACACACAGTTTCACAAATAATTAATTACAAAACTTTTAATCTGCATGAAAGAAAAGTTTCACCAAGTAAGAGCATCTACAATCTACATGATAATATCTTTTGTTATTAAAATTATAATGACACGTGTTTATATGATGAGAGTACCAGCGATGTGTACCTACCACATCATAATAATAAATAAAAACCCGTAAATGCTGCCACTAATTTATCCCTAGTGCGTGCTGACAGGTATAGAACTGTACGTTACATTTTTTCAAGTAGCAGTTGAATCGCCTCGAAAACAAATCAAGATGTAATTTATTAGTTGCCGTAGAAAGTTGCTAGCACGCGGTATTCTATAAAAACAAATGTGTCCTATTGTTGCAATTTTTAAGTTGCCGAAGAAATGTTGCTAGTGCGCGGCTAGCCTTAGTTTCTATTGGATTTGATTTTTACCAACCACCTCCCAGGATGAATGTGCTGTTAGGTGGGGTTACAAATGGTGGACGTATATCTTTTGGTTTAAATACAGGTACATACTTTTTATATTCTGTTTATCTGTACAACACCTCTCAAACTTAAATTATAAAATATACTATATGACGCAGATAAATGTAAGAAAGAAGTCACATTGATACAGTTTTGATAGTACTTTTTTGGTTATTCTTGTTAAGTCTAAGGAACCAACAGTAGTGACAAAATTACAAAATGTTTATACCAATAATAAATTATATAATGAAGTTGAACTATTTGCGCCAAGATCATGAAATGCTCCAGTCAACACTATAGTATTCTTCTAGGTTAGATTTTCTCTGTTTTGTGCCTAGATTATGATATACTCATTCTGAGATTTTTGTATTCTCACTTCCAAGACTTTCCCAGATTAAATATATTTACTTAAATTTACTCTATATGATCAAAAATAGTGTATTCTAACTCTAAGATTATTATAGCTTAGCGCATTTAGGAAGATATGAGATACTTGAATGAAATCACATATTCTTGGTCTGAGAATTTATTTTTATCTGTGTAACATTCAGCAGCTTAGTTTTATGGTCTGTAGCTACATTAATAAGTTTCATACAGGTACAAATCGATTTGAATGCACATATATGTTCCACAAATAATCTTAAAATCCATATGTCATCAAAAATTGCCGCCAGCGATCGCGAACTGATCCAGGATGAAGGCCAGTGGCAGAGCTCGTCAATAGCCGAAGAGTCGCAAGTATACCACAGTGAAACAACCTCATTCCAACTTTGGTTTTTCCATTCTACAGGGCAACAATAATATGCCGTTCGCATTCAGAATGGCCGACTCTGGAGATGGCAGAGGAGCTGGTAATGTGACAGTCAATCCACCTGTGTGCACCGCCCCCGATGGCACACAACTCACCGAATTTTCGGATCCCAACAAGGAGCGATTCATTTTGAGAATTGGCAAGAAGAGCGAGGGTACGGATAAGAAGCAGAATTTGGAGTTGGAGCTATGTACACCTAAAGGTAAATAAAATAAAGAATGCATCTAACTCGATACTTTCTAATATATCTAAAGGACGAAAAAGGGTTCACGCAAAAAATCAATGAAAAAATTGTTCCGGTTAAAACCTCTGGAATTCGTTTAGCACACTTAGTAACTATCACACTCATTGTATGAAATGATTAACTTAATAACGAGTTACATAAAAAGCTATGGAGTTGTCGTTTAGTGCGCAATGGTAAGTTGCGTGAGTGATCTCGGCTGGTTTGTGGCATGAATTGTCCTGTGCTTTTTATTTTTCATGTTAAATTGGAGTTTGCTCACAAATTGACTACTCTGCCCAATAAAATAATTCGACTAGTTCATTAGTCTCATATTCTTTAATCAACCAGCACATAATGGATGAAGGATAGTACCTTATTTAAATTATCAAATGATTTATTATATTTGAACATCTTTCATAACTAGGTAGGTACTACCATGCAAGTTTTATCAAAAACGTCAGACCTGGTAAATATAATAACACAGCCACACAACAAAAATTCTGTCCTGAGGATCAGATCATGTTTCCTATATGTTTTTGGATTGCTGAATTCGAATCCGAGGTCTATCAAGGTTTAACCATAACCTCAGGAAAAACCAATGATTAAGGCTTTTCATCGCTTTTATCACAGGTCAACATTCAGTTTGAAAAACAACACCTCTCTCTACCTAGGTACACCAGTGTTTTCGGAGTCGCTGAGTTCGGGGTCGGTCAAGCTCTGTGACGTTAGTCATTACAAAGTCAAACTAAGATAAGATGGCTGAAAATTTTTGTTTTTTATATTGGGATTAGACTATGTTTAATATATGTTTTTTGGGTCGCTGATTCTAAATCTGAGCCTGTATTTTCGAAACTTTAGATCTTACTGATCCAAGATGGCGGACGAAGTGTCTGATAATTGACTAATTGCACCTAAATTATGTATCTGGAGGTTTTGGGGGTCGCCGAACATGACTCCGAGGATACAAAGAAAACAAATTGAAATTGAGGTCATATTAAAATGTCAAAGTTGCTGCTCTAATATACCGGATTTTCAAGAGTTTTTAAAAGCACCCGACATAGCAAGAAAGAGAAAGACTGAAATTCCACATACATACATACAGAGGCACATACATAGAAAATACACATGCAGCTACACTAATACACATGGGGTCAGACGCTTACCACGTCCACGTCATTGATTCTGGATAATGCCGAGAGCAAGCACTTCAGTTTTAGGAATTTGTTTGAAGGATTTTCAAAAATCTTCAATCAATGCTGTTTATTATACTTACGGATAAAGTGCATGTATAGGAAGAAGCTTGCATGCTTTTTATATGCTTTTTGTGTTATATGTATAAATAAACAGGGTCAGCAATTATTTTGAACGCCGGTTAAGTTTCATAAACGCGGTTAACTACAGAGTATCGAGTACAAATATTGAACAAAAATGACGAAAATGCATTGATAGAAATTAATATCATACCTATTAAATTTTTGGCATCACTGGCATGGTGTGTAACTGTAATCATAAACCAAAAATCTTTCCTCAAAATTTATATTTTTGTGTTTTGTTTGGTTGTTATTTAAGTGCAGTAATTTAAAATCAGTAGATATAACTTTTTTCATCAATATATGTTTGATTCATCACACTTCACTAATCTTATTGAAACTACATACAAAGTCAACTGAAGCAAGTATACAAAAGTTTTTACTGCTGCAGCTTAAATCAAAGTGTGAAAAGGGGAATATTTGATTGTTTAAAATATGTAATTATTGTCTGTTATAGGTCCGGACCTAAAGCCAATTCCAAAAAAAGAAACCAGGGACACGCAGTATGATCCAAAGGACGCAGGGCCAGAATCTGGAAAGAAAGGCAAAGACAAGAAAGGCAAGAAGGGCAAGAAGAAGTAATTATGGCTCAGGAATATTACAAAAATTTTCTTAATGGCAGTTTTAACAACTGTATCCAGGTGTGTTTGATAATTATAATACGTTAGCGAAACAGCGTCGTTGGCGTCTTGTTTAATTTGTACAAAACATCAATGGTCAATAAATGTTATCTTACAAATATCTTGTTAGTTATATAGCGCATATCGATATAGGCAAAACTATGTCAATCACTAAGCCCTCGCAAAAAGTACCTGTGCATCTACATTTAAGTAATGGCAGGTACTAAGCACTTCACCTGAGTTCTTAATGATTTAAGATAATTTGACACTTTTCATAAACTGAATTTAAATAGAATAAATACCCTCAATTCTTCAGACATCAAGACAAAGTCTCTCCATATATGATTTGTCGTGGCTAATTGATGCCCCCAGCTATAAAACTGGAGACTCCGATACACTGAGGACTTTGTGACACTTGGCCTCATTGGTCCATTCTCAAACCATGTTCTAATAACAGAATTGATTAGCTTTTAGCACACTATACCTAGGAACATAACGACGATTTTTTTTGTTAATATCAATATTTTTCACATGATTGCTCAGAGATTATAGATGGGCAAAATCTGCGAAAAGTCCAAAACTATAAACCTATTATGCCTGGTATAAGTCTGTAGAATTCAAACCTTCCCCAATTCTGAACAACAGCAGTCAATATGTCACTATAGCAAACTGTTTTGATTGATTAAACGGATTTATTGTCGAACTATATGAATAACAGTGTAGATCTATGTCTATAATATGTAACGATAAATTGTCGGATGTACAACAATAATATGAAATGCGTGTCTACATTTAAAACTCCTCCTGGCACTTCTGCATTATGATAAAACGTTTATATATATTACTCAATGGTTAAAACAGAATGATCAATCATACCGGTTCGCGGCGCCGCACCAACCCTCCCTCCCCGCACCCAATTTTGCCCTGTTTGCCCGAAATGGTTTTGTTTCTGTGACTATCGCGAACGCGGATGCGCGTGGTGGTCGTGCTCTCGTTACCTGCCTTGTTCAGTTAGGTTCTACGAGTAGCCATCTGTTTGGATTGCCATCGCAGGGGTTTTGACCTGATGCCCTCGTTAGGGTGTCCCTCAGCAGCTAGAGATTCTTGGGTTCCTCGCTGAGTGTCGTCTGTATGAACAATAGACGAAACCAGTCAATCATGAATATCTCATTGTTTACAAACCAACATTGGTAGTGCGGGTGGGACGAAGTCAGAGATGGCGCCGATCTAAGAGAGAATCTATATGCGCGTCATTGGAAGGGGCATTACGCAGTTCTTTAATTCAGAAAAAAATAATGCAAAGTTATATGAAAGTAATTTAGTAGTCGAGGATATTCAAATATATATAATAACTATAAGCAGAGCCAGTCTTTCATGAATAGTTTATTGTTTACACGTCAACACTGGTAGTGTGGGGGGGGGATGAAGGAAGAGAACATGGCGGCGATCTAAGAGAGAATCCATGTGCGCATTGTTGAAGAGGAGATATTATAACTTGATATGTTATTTGACGAAGTTTGGCCCAAAACTATAAACTATCCATATCTAACCTTATGACTACTATATATCAATATAAGCTTATCACAGAAAAAGTAGTTGAAACAAAATTTCGCAATAATACCACCAACAGGAAAATATAAAATGTCTAAGTTTTCCTTGTTTTCAAACTGGCATTTATAAATGAGAATATATCAATAATTACAAAGGTGTAATAGAGGAAATTCTATAACAAGCAAATCCCGATACGGTGACCAATATGGCTACATATAAATGGTCGGAGGACAAAACAAGTTGAAAAAGTTCATTATCCAATAATTTGCATGTTGCTTTATAAAGCATTAGTGTTAATTTTAGGTTATTTTTTGACGAATACAATATTACATTTTCCGGGTATTTTTCTGTAGAAATAAAAGTAAGTAGGTACCTTAGTAGTAGTAGGGTATTTTAAAATGATTAAATAACTATACCTAATATTTACCTAGCAATCTGTTGATTAATATCTGGCCCAGAAAAAGGGCAAAGGATATGTTGTAGTTCTTTTAATGTGCTTGCTTACATCGCCTCGGTATATAAAATCACAGTAAATTGATCCGAACAAATGTCAAAACAGCCAGGAAGCATTTCAGCCAGGTCAGTTTCTCAATGACTGGCCTTGGTCACAGTAGTAGCCAAATCTCAAAGTTCGAAAAGTACTTTCCCATAGTTACAGAGGGGCAAGGATTACTGCACAGAGTACAGACCTTCCGATGGAAAGTTACAAGTTTTTCCGTGTTGCATGTGTCATGAAAAAATTAAAGAGCATACAAAGGGGTGAACACCAATGCCAAATAAAAGGGGTATATCGCACTCGAACACACACATCAATTTAATCTCAACACGTGTTTTACTCAGGCGACTTTGAGTTTGAGCGAGACGAAGAACCGAAATAATATGGCTCGTCCTGAGGCGACGTAATTTGCATCATGGATCATGGATAGCCTCGGGCTGAAGCAGCGTCTCCATTTAAGCTGCCGCGGATCGAGAGAGCTCCCCGAGCCTCGGCTGCCTCCAGTGCAGCCTTTCTCATACTGTGGTACGCGTACCAACAGTGTATTGGCACGCGAGACCTCCGAAGATGATACGCGAGCATGAAATACTTGGCTATCAACAGTAGATCACTCAGCAGATATGTTTAATCGAAGGCAACGTAAAAGACGCAACAAATCGACTTTTGATACATGACGAAAAAAGGCTTTTATCATAATTGTCACTTGATAAATTATATTGTTTCAAACATAATAAATCTATTTTCTAATTTAGAAAATTCTGTGACAGAACAAATTATGAATGTGAAAGATTAACTTTCTTTCTTCCTCTCTCTGAAGTCCTTTGAGTATGCAACCATAATATTTTGGAGTGTATTACCGATTCACTGAAATGACGGAAACCAGTCTTTTGTAGACCTGTCCTGTGATGGATGTTGGACATTAAATTTGCGAATTTAGACTTGACAACTTAAAAATTAATATCGAAATAGACCTAATGTTGGCCCAAATTTATGTATGAAATTGGCTATAATTGAATCTAACATATCTTTTCTTATTTTTTATTATGTAGATACATAATTTTCATTGACTTAAGATGTTTCAAAATATTTGTAACCATTTTGTTTTTTAATTAAACTCATCGCTACAAAACAAAAGTTGTCTTAGTACACGATAAGAACATGTAGTTTTTGCATTACTTTATTCAATATTATTTTTTACACTTTGCAAACGTGGGTCGGACCTATATTAAAGCTCGTTTTAGTTTAATGCTAGGCGTAGATCCATATTACACATGAATGGTACTTTGAAAATTGAAAAGACGTATATGATCATCCCCACCCCTTATCATTAGTAGTGAAATGTACGTACAAATTAAGCTTTTTACAATATATTACATTTAAGTTGCGCACTTTTTTTTATTATAGATTACCACTCATAAAATTTAAATTGCTGTCAACTGTAACTGGCAGGGAACAAAATACCTGGCAGTCCAATCCACAGGTCTGAGGTTCTCCAAATTACTTTTAGATGATGCTCGTTTGAGGTGCTGGAAGTTCGACCCGGTGAGCTTGTACCAGTGATGCCTCTTGGTTTAGTTATGTGAGTCTGATCGTTCGAACATTTACTATAGTTGAATCTATATAATATGAAAGATCAACCACTTTTCTTCGCTGATTCGTCCTTTAAGGTCCCGTAATGTCGAGCTCGTCCACTAGACCTATTCCTCTTTTATGAATTGAGTAGTCTGGAAGTTTCAAATAGTACTTTGTATCGCATCCATACACGTGCGAGCAGTAATCCAGAATTGGTTTTATCAGAGCCTTGTGGAATAGCAGAAGCTGTTACGAAAAATATTATTTTTGTAGCGGTAGAGAATCCTCAGCTTCTGGAACGCTGACCTAGCAAGAACAACAGCATAATCGTATCAGGACATGATATTGTTGATGTGAATCCCCAGAAGTTTGATGGAAATTGGCTTGCCCTTTATCTCCACGGAGACTACCAGTGGGTAGTTGCCTTTTTTTGTGAGTTGAATTGAACTCCGTTTGTAAATCCCCTTTCGGCATTTTTTTTATGATGAACAGACTCTAAATTGCTGTTTGAAAATACTGTAATAGTTTGCATTGTTCTTTGCCTTTCCATGTTTGCTTTCTTAGTTAAAATGTTGACATTTAAAGATTTTAGTTACGTCGTGGTCTTCTCGCTTCGCGTTTTTGCTGTTTTGACTGAACTACAACGCTGTAGCGTGTCCAGTTTCACGGACGCCGCGCAATTCGGCAGGTAGGATGACGAAACAGTCGGCTGACGCAACAATTCGGTGGTGTGGCTGGATTTCGTCTTTTCAGAACCAGTCCAATTCCAGGAAATAGTGGGCGGGCGAACTTGGACTTGGAGATATCAGTGAAAATTTGTCTCGCCAATGTTCATTTATTCACTAAAGAAAGTGTAACAAACAAATTAAGTATGAGTAAAGGGGATAAAGAGCTTTTTTGCTTGTCAGGTTTTTAGGATGTAAATATCCAAATAAATACCTTCTAGCGTGTTTTTTTTGCGAGCTTCAGGTTTATCGGAAAGGGAGGGTTAGAACTTCAAGGGAGGCCAAATTTAACGGAATTTGCTCTGGGCACCACAGTTCGTAGCTATGACAGTGGAGGGCGCAATATATTAAAGGGCTTCTGGCGTTAATCTGGGTTAATATCTCGAGTCGTCGCGTTCCATATACCGAAAGCTTTCTATAGGATTTGGCATGCGATAATTCTGATTAAGCTTGCTGCTAATGGGCTGCCACCAGGTCTATGTTTCTGGTTGGTTAGTTTTCTCAGGCACTGATCCCTATTTATGGTGGTAAATGGATGTATTTACCAACAACATCGGCATGCCCTAGACTCCTTAGAGATATTTCCTTGCTTTAACACTCTTCTTGCTGTACATTAACGAAAAATCGAAAATAACATCCTATGCAATCTACAGTGTCGCAGACACCATCCGGAAGAGGCAGAAGACTCAGACGAGTAGTATGACAGGATAATGACATGCTGTTCTGCCAGCTGGGGATATAGAAGGACACCTATCATGTTTCATCAAGCTTCTGGGGATCAACATCCACACGTCCTGGCACAGAAGCTGGTAGTGTTTTAAGGTCAATGTGAATAGACATTTAGGGTCTGGCAGAACTTCAGGAGCCAGATGGGCTCAGCGGCATTTGCAACCGGTTAACTACAACAAAAATTACTAATTGAATCGATTTAGACTTTCGGTATCGATAGAATGTTATGAGTTTTTAAGTAGGTAGGTGATTTAGAGGACGTGAAGCCAAATATTCCTTTTTCAGAAAATACTCTAATTCAGGATGAAATCGGCATGGCGACTGATTTGCAATTCATCTCGTTTTTTCGACAGTCCTATTGAGACAGTGTTTCTGATACTTTGCGTCTTATTGTTTTATGGTAGGTAGGTATAGAAATAATAGATTCACAATACATTTACATTTTATGAAAGAAACAATTTTATTATCGATCAACTAAAACCTTCAGCTCTGAAACATATAAATTGTATAGCTTTGAACTTTAGTGAATGTATTCGAATCAATATAGTAGTATATGTGGTAGTTTCATTAGCTGATAACTTTCCACTTGGCCAGTTTAAAAAACAAGTTTTTCTTTTCTGGAAAAGACAGAACATCGAACATCGCTCATGATTACATGTAACCCATCCTTAGGTACCTACACGCAAAGGCAGCGTTTGAATCGTTCAGTAGTTGCTTTGCCACGGTCTCGAATGCATCTAAATGTTGGCCGAATTTTAACGTGAAAATGGAACCATAATGGGTAGTCGCGATTTCCGAGCTATGACTTTGTATGACTATAAAAAGGGACTAAAACAAGCAGAATGTCAAGATAGTTTAGTGAGCTGCCTTGGGGACTCTGCTCCTTCTAGGGATACAGTTTTTTAATTGGTTTGCTGAGTTTAAAAGGGGCCAGGTCTCACTCGATAATAAACCTCGCACAGGTCGACCGCCCACTGCCGTTACTGTAGAAGCTGTGCAAAATATGGTAAAAAAAGATCGACATATAACATATACCGAGATTGAGGCTTCTCTGGGGATTGTATCGGCAGCAGTCCGAACAATCATTCATGATCACCTTCGCCTAAGGAAGCGGTGTTCCAGATGCGTGCCACATTTCTTGGCCAGTGAGCAAAAAACAACAAGAGTTGATTGGGCTACGTTTATGCTAGAAAAAATTGATAATGGGCATAGTAAAAACACTTTCAATATCGCAACCGGAGACGGAACATTGTTATACCATTATGATCCCGAAACTAAACAGCAGTCATTAGTTTGCTGCTTTGAAAGTGAGCAGCCTCCAACGAAAATTCGTCGTTCCAAGAGTGTTGGAAAGAAAATGGTCGCATTTTTTTTCTTCTAAAAGTGGATATATTACAACGGTAGCCTTTGAAAATCACAGGACAGTTACTTCTGAATGGTATATAACCAAATTTTGTCCTGTAGCCTTAAAAGAACTATGCAAGAGCCGTCCAAAGACTGGTCTGCGGAGTATTCAATGGCACCATGACAACGCACCTGCCCACAGCAGTATAGAACACTCGATTTTTTTGCTGAAGAGGGTGTCAAACTGTTGCCTCGCCCACCTTATTCTTCGGACCTAGCTCCGTGCGACTTCTTCTTATTCCCTAAGATCAAAGAAAAGTTACGAGGTCGCCATTTTTCCATCGATGAAGAGGCAATCGCTGCATTTGAAGAGGAAATTAGAAACCTTACGAAAAAACGTTGGTCACAAGAATTTGACAAGTGGTTTTACCAAATGCCTAAATGTATTGAGGTAGGGGGAGAATATGTTGAAAAAATAGAATAAAGTTTTCAAAAAAACCTTGTAGGTTTTCTGTATCTAAGCGTGACCCTCGTAGAGGATTTATTGCTATACATGTAAAATTTGCATCGCAAAATCTAAAATGACCGTCCTATGCGTCGCGTCGCCCCGAACCCCGAAGGCGACGCAGCGCCGAACAACGCATCGTGGCCAGCGTCGCGTCTCGCATCGGCGCACCATACCCGTAACAACGTGCTTCGAGTCGTGGTGTGGTTGGTGTACATGTACGCTGTACACTTCACCTTGCCTCCGGATTCGGTTACGACTTACCATTTCAGTCAGCTGCCGCTTTTGCCATTCGTGTTACAAGTATGTCCTACCGTGACGTGAACGACGGTTCCAACTAATATCCTGCATTTTTTGGGTCTCACACTATCCAAGAGGGTGAGTTTTTAACCTTATTCATTCATCCTTTTCACCGGCTCGACTCGGCGAGGGTTAATAGCTATCAAGTTCTACTCTTATACACGTGCTTCGGAAGTTCAATGAACACGCGGCGTCTTCCGCATCACTGCTTTGCAGATTTCTATACACATGTTTTGTTTTTTACGATATGCTCCTTAATGGAATCTGAATAAAAATTAGTATTTTCAGCAAAATCTACAAAAATTTACCATTTGATTTTATTTTCCAATGGAAGTTCAATAGAGTCAAACAATAGTTATAAAACTTGTATCAGTTCATTAATTTGTTCATCATCTAGTTAACAAGCGAATGAATGTAAAGTCAAAACTCTAAAATGTACCTCGTAGGACCAGCAAGCTCATTCACAGTAATATCTGTGTTGAATTTCATAAAATTGTGAATTTCTCATCACATTAAAACAATATTGACTTCATTTTTATTGTATATTATTAAAATATATTGCTGCAAATGTTTTCAACAGAAACATATTTTAATATAATTGTAGTTTCTTTCAGAAAACGTTTTCTATCCATTTATACTAAGCTTATCTATTTGTTGTTCGGGTAAAATGGTTTTTCCGAGTAATAACCTGATATCCAGTGTTATTGTGCTCGTAAAAAGTTTAGTTGCGTCATTTGAACACGTTTAATTTCTATTATACGGAATGACGTTACTATAATCAATTGAAGGGGTAAGTAGATGAAGTAGGTATGTAAAATTTTAGAGGAAACTGAGTAAGGGATGAAGGGGTTTACTGTTTTATCATATGAAAAAATATTGTCCCCATGATAACAGTCTTACGTACTTAATATTCAAAAAAATTATGTTTTTGAAAGTATCAACAAAAACAGTTTGTGGGTGGATATCTCAAAACGAACTATTTGTTACATACCCCCTTCTTCCACTTATACTTTCGATTTATTTTTGGGAAGAAGACCTCAGCGTCCATCTCTTATTTTTTTATTTTATGTTGCTAACAATAAAATTAATATAGCTTTACTTTGAATAGTAATATGTTTAACGCATAAGTTCCAAAAACACAAACGAAACGATAGTAACAATACGATACGAATATTATTATTACTACTATAAAATACTATGATAATATTATTTTCAGTAGAGGTTTCTCAGGACATGAGTTTGCTGAAACCTGATTATCAGTATTGTCATGCGCGTTGTTTACAGGTATTTACTACCAGCATGATAAATCATGCCGCTTTATATCAAAACATTTGATAGTAAATTATAGTCCATAAAATTTCATTCATAAAAAAGTTATAACCTTATATTGTTTTAACTGTCTAATTTCTTCCACTACAACTAAACCGGTTATTCGCCTCTCTGTCAGAATCTCGGTTTTTCTGTATGCCGGTTTGCCTGTCTATCAGCTTGTTTGTTTGCCAATTCAGTTTCCTATTTATTTTAACTTTCTATCAATTTCTGTAATGTCAAAAAGTTAAAATTTAGTACGACTCGATTTCAATGTTTAGTTAAATCTTTCCGTCTAAGTTTGCGAAAATCTTATCTGTTTCCTTCACCGAGTTGGCATAGATATCTTATGTTCCATAAAGATAAATACTTGATGAATCCGTCATTTGTCTGAAATCTATTTTCAGCAATATTACAATCAGACTCATTCATAAACGTTTGCTGAAAAAGTCTGCCATAAAACCGATTGACTATTGCATCAGCCCAAGCTCTGATTGTGACCTACACTTCGCGTGCGTTTGTTGATTACATCATCCGTTAATTCTACAATATGGATTTTCCGCAACGATCCGATAAGTTAATGAACTGGTCTGTAGTAGTGTATCGTAAGGGTTAAACGGTAATATTGCATTGGGGTTTGCGAAATACGGCAATGGAAAATTATTGGGTAGTATCAGCGGCAAAATAAACAAGTCGGCGTTGGACATTTGACCACTGGGCCCTTGACCTCTCTTCCCAGAAATTAATAAGGATTTTTTTAGGTACCACAGTTCGGCGGTCCTCGAGAGCTGTCGCCCCACAGATTAGTAAACTATTATCCAGTGGGGCCATTTTCTTAAATGCGCCATATGCTATGATTATAATTATGTGAGTGAATGTATCTATCATTATAATATGTATATAGGATGATACAGAATCAGGAGAATGTGTTTTTAAAGGATGTTTTTTGCCAAACTGGTTGTTGTAAACTTGTTGCTTTGAAAGTAGACGTATGATGTGAAATGTAGATCCTCTTACTTAACAATAAGTTTAACAATCAGAGTAGATGTTTGTTTAATCAACTTGGATCATACAACTGTAGAATTAATTAACATCTGTAATCTTGATTGACATACGGCTTCGTTAGTCCTATTCACTTATTAACTGGAACTCAAATTGAATTAGCAAAAACTAATTTATTGTAATCACTCCTCAATATTACCTTATGGTAAATTTAGCATGTATTCATTATCATCATTAAATTAAATTCATGGTATAACTGCGTCCTGTAGTTATCAAAGTAATCTGAATGCATACCAGGCTGCCCGTTACAGCAAATTCCAAGAGTTGGAGGCACCGCACTTGCAGAGATTATAAGTTGGCTACCCTTTATCTTCATCGTTTTATGACAGATAATATCGGAAACCTTCAGTCAAAAAATAATAAAGTGCAGTAGTTTACTATAGCTGGCTTATGAAGCTCATCTTCGTAGACATATGTGAACTATGATCAGCTTATTCACATGAGATTCAGTACAGTCAAATAACAGATAGCACCACGTACGCACATGAAATGTTCAAACGTCGTACGATAAATGAATACAAGACAAATATAACCCTGTGGTCATCGTATTATTTTATGGATGGTGTAAAGGGTGTGCGAGACCGTTGAAGCAAGTCCTATAGTGCATGTGCCTGCTAAGCTTCGTAATACTATGAAGATCGATTGATATCGTATACTGTAATTTATTAGATAATGAATATTTAAAAAGGACTATTGAAATAATAATTATATACTTTACATTAAAAAATGTATTACTACATGTATGATGAGTAATTGGAAACACGCGCTTTGAATGTGCGGTTTGTTCCTAAAATAAGTGCGTCGTTAGTCTGTGATAGTGAATCTTGTTCTAAATTTACGTTTCGGAACACTGACATAGATTATTTAACCAACGGCAACGTACACACCACACGACGCGCGACGGCCGGCGCTTAGTAATATTTGTTCAACACGTTTCCAGTCTCATTTCGTCTAGCGTGCTGATAAATATTTTGAGTATACTCTATGAGCATAGGTTGGGTATGATTCAGTATTCTCTACAAAAGGAGGAGAGCGCAAGCTCAAAGATGCCAAACAGCAAAAGGTGCGTCTTGGCTTCACTAAAGACTACAACCGCAAATACACGTAAAAGGGCGAACGCTTCCAAGTGCAAACATAAAAATAAATTCTCAGATCAAAAATATGTGCTTTCATTCAAGTATACTATATCTTCCTATATGCGCAAAGCTATAATAATCTTAAAGTAAGTAAGAATACTGTATTTTTGATCATATAGAGCTAATTTAATTAAATATATTCAATTCAAACCTGGTCACGTCTTGGAAGTGAGTATACCAAAATCTCAAATTGAGCATATCATATTCTTGGCACAAAACAGAGAAAATCTAACCTAGAAGAATACAATAGTGTTGACTAGAGCAGTTCATGATCTTGACGCAAAGAGTTTAACTTCATTATATAATTTATGATTGGTATAAACATTCTGCAATTTTGATGGGCATTTATCAGAGCTATTGTTGGTTCCTTAACCTTAAAAAGAAGAACCAGAAAAGTTACAAAACTGTAGTGACGTATTTCTTACATTTATCTGCGTCATATAGTATTTTTCCTAATTATAACTTTGAAAGGTGTTGTACAGATGAATTGAATATAAAAAATATGTACCTGCAATTAAGCCAAAATATATACGTCCACCATTTGTAATAGAACTTATTCACAACTCACATATCACTCATCTCACAGCAACACCTGTACACTGTTATGAGATCCTCACAACAGTCACAAATAGAAATTAACGGGCGCAAAAACGACTCACGCGTACCGCTGAATTGCCGTTGACGTATATGGCGATGCCAAACAAGTAAATGAATCACTTGGAGGGAATCGCATGGTGTTCGTATTCTTGGTTCAAATCAATAATAATTTTCTTATTAAAACAAATGTCTTAGAGTAAGATCAGATGTTATTGTCGTGAGTATATCAACATTAACAGTAGCCTCCTACCAATGGAAATCAGGTTCTATATAGACCCTTATACGCAATCGATCACTATATACACTTTGTTCGCATGGAATGTCGTATAAGTTACATGCTCCTCACGCTGTATTTTGGAGCAAAGGTAATGATGGTGTAGCAAGTTACCCCCAAGATCTCGCTATATCCAAATATTACCTCAGGCTGAAGAGAGAGGGTTAACGTCCAGAGTGTACTGGTTTGGATTAACAGACGTGCATACAGACTACATATGTACTTCTGCAGGGTGCTGCACTTCGAATCAAGTGCAAATGCCATGGACAGGTACACCTAGTTCAACTGTTAATATGGGCTCGTAGGTATAACTACGTTATCATGCAGCAATACAAATTCGTTCATTCATCATTTCTACTCGTCACAGCGACCACAATAGTTGGAAGTGTCTCACCTACAGAGATTATATGTTGGCTACTTGTTATCTTTATTGATTGATGAATGATAATAGCGAAAACCATAAGGTGATAAATGATAAAGTGCAGTAGTTGCATATATTTGGTTTATGAGGCTTATCTTCGTAAACATAGTAGCACTATGAGTAGTTTATTCACATGACATACAGTATAGCGAAATAGTGGAAGTTGAAAAAGTCATTCATTCGCCAAAGTAACAATCACACCCATAAGAAAACGGCACGCACAGACCGCTTTCGAACTCTTGAATGATAAACGTTCGACAGGTCAGTTTCATCAAGTAGATTCCACTACTATCTTCGATATCCGTACCATGAACTGAGATCTCAAGTATTTTATGAAATCATCCTCACTAGATGTATGAAGTTTGACACATTCGTGTACAATGTCCAGAGGAAAAATCGATCAAGAATCAAAACGAGACGTATAGAAAATGAATAATGTTTAACAAAAAAGTACTCAAAATATGAAAATAATTGACCTGAGTAATTATTCGATATTACTAGGTTATATGTTATAACTTAGCTATGAGCAAACAATGCTCGTTCAAGACGGTGTGAGATTCGAGATTCAACTATTAATTATAGGTAAGGTACATACTATATTTCAATTTGATACATATAAAATGAACTCAATTAAATTGAACTACTAAAGGATTTGATTGACAATCATGATTCATTTTTATATTTCTTTATCTTCTTCAACAGGGTATTCAAAATATATTGATCCTAAATGCTACAAAGGCAGTTTAGAATGTTGAGATTGATTTCATACAAAAATATTAATTTTTTGAAAAAATATTCCTGAAACTATGGTCTATTAATTATTCTTTAACTCACGATAAAATGGCCGCGTATTTATAAGTATAGAAGCATTCAAAAAATTCTTCCGTTTAAAACAAAATGAGCCAAGTCTAAGAGGACTGAAATTTAAAAATGGTGACTAGATCAAATGCATCAGTCATTTCTGTCAAATGAGAAATTGAAATGAGTACAATTCCGCTAAGCTTAGTACAATTCCATCTAAGCTACGTGCTTACAGTAGATCTCCATGTCTATGTTCCGATTCGGCCCATCCAATAGTTTTCAGCTTCCGATGATTGGAGTAATCAACTGACCACAAGCGGTACTAGCCTTACTGTATGAACTACTACTTTGCTACATGAATCTGACTGGCACATTTTTATGAAAATTTTTGGTTCTACAAAGACTTGAACCTACTGACAAAAACCTAGCAAATAAATTGACGATTATTGTTTATGGATATGTTTCAATTATCTATCATAACTGAAAAGTGTTCATGGAATCATTCTCGGTAGACACATTTGGCACATGAATAAAACCAATAAAATCTACACCGCAGAAAAATAATTTTAATGTGAATTGGTTTTCTACCAAACATCATACCTATTGTTACATAAAACAATACATTCTATTTTTTTATTATAAAGGTGCAATCAAAGTTTTTATTACTGCTTGGACGTAAGTTTATGGCTATAACCGGATTAGCTTACATAACTTGTAAGTGCTTACAGGGTTAAAAGAAGTCGTTGAATATGTTAAATAGAGCACCAAGCAATTTGATAAACTACAGAATGTTGATCTATTTATCTAAATTTATTTTATTCTCCATGATCTGTCGAGTGAAACTCAATAACTGGCTAAGCTTTATTTATCGCGCCAATTGGCGGTGAAGTATTCATTATAATTCCGAAAAAAATAATTTAAATTACCACTCTTTATCAACTCACCTAAGTGTCGCCCTCTATGGGGACGCCCATTGACATCTTACGAAGCCAACGGTCCTAACCTGGACTGCTTTGAAACAGCAACAGATATCTCTCACGACATCTGTCAACAACGGTGTATTAATTTACAGCGACATCCCTTGTTCTTCGTAAACATTTTTACGATGTACCGTTATTTCGGCTCATTCATATCAAAAACTGACAACTGATAATAAGTGTATGCTCTTCAAAGTGCATCAGACCTGCTATAGACATGAATGTTTCGTCTTTAGCCTAGACTCATCAATATAGTCTGGCGGTCTAAGTGACTCTTTTATGTTTAGTGTATTCGATAGCTCAAAAATCAATAGGTGATGACTCGCTATTTACCGGTAATAAATGCTCATAACCAATGTTATCCAAGTCATTGCGGTTATTCCTGTTTACAACTAGATGTCGTTAGGGAATAACCTCTTATACTTCATCATTTTTATATCTGCATAACGGGTATTTACCATGAGTAGAAGCTATTTTAAAAATGTCATATCTGTCAATTGTCATATTCAATAATATTTTATTTATTTATTTACGGAAAACTCCATTTACAATAATGGGGGGATTTGGATATACGCTTCAGAGCATAAATAAAAGATAATAGGTCTAGACACATCTATGTCTTGCTCATAATAATAAGACACAAAAGAGGGTTAATTTATACGTGCGCAAAAACCGTGAGCGGTAAAAATGTTTTCGAAACTTTGCCTGTACCGCATTACATGTTATTTGTCGTTTTCGTCAGCGCCTAATTCCAGTTGCTTTAGCTATTGAGATGAAAATTGGGGATGGATATGAGGTGTGCCAAGAACAGATATTTATTTTACACCACATTCTGATGGGTTCTCAATCTTATATTGAACAATAAATCCCTACAGCACAAAACAATACAAAACGTCAACGGTAAACAAAAACAAACACATTCAACATTTTATTAACTTTCACTTGAAGAGATGAGATGTTTTAGGGGTCTCCATAAAATTTTAAAGCAACTCATTGGTGACAGACAGTCTATATTTTAGTGAACATAACCGCTATGAAGAAGCATTAATGCGTCAGAAGTACTGAAAAGATATACTTGACTCCTTTTTTTGAATAGGTAATACGTATATATCTGATTTGCAGGGATTAAAAAAATGGATGATATAATAAACAAAAGTACAAATAATAATATACTAATATTTTAGTATATTATTTTTTACTTAACTTTAACAATTTATACTTATTTTTTGTTGGAATGATCAGCCAACTGGTATGCAAATAACACCGGTTACAAGATTTCTAATTTAACGTTCTATTTAGCCTCTACCCTATCTAGATAATACTCCACTAGTGGTGTATCATATGGGTTAAGTATTTTTTCCATCTTTTTATTATTTGTGAAGTTGCCAGGTTAGCGCTCTTAAATTTTACTGACAGAAAAGTTTCATCATTTACAATCCACATAACAAATATTAATTATTTTGAAGTTACATTTTCGTGGAAATGTGAGAATATGGGCTTCATGGTTTATTAAACCTATTCAAATGCATGGAATTAATTCAGCAAGCCGAGAATCATCTGGCTGTATTCTACTGATATTGCTGTAAATCGATAAAGGAATATGGAATGATCTACATGTCATTAATTTATAATTAAAGCAGTTGCGGTAATGTGAAAAACAATCCAAGCTCCTTTCTTTTCGGTTTTACCTTGTCTACTGTTTCAGTTGATCTGTAATTTTACTTTCAACAACCTATATAATTACTCGCTTAAGCGTTTTGCACATTTACGGAATGTTCGTGATTATTTTTAATATTGAAATTATTATAATTACATACTTATTCTATGGTGGATAAGGCAGATACAATATTTTTTAAACATCATATTAAATTGGATTCCAATTATGTATTGTAATAGTATTCCAGGGATAAGGTACTTTTTACTTGCAAAATGGGGGGGGGGAAGTATACCTTTAAGTGTTTTGATAACGTAGAATATAGTTATCCGAAAAATTCAAACTACCGCGACTGGAGGGTGTGTGCTTAAGTAGATATTTTGATAAAGATGATTGATCGTTTATATCGTACTCATTTATCCTGAAAAGTTCAATTCTGCTGTGAGGTCAGTACTTTACGAAATATTAAGCGAAAAGTTACCAAAAAAGTGATTTCGATTATATCGTTTCGAGGGAATGAAGATACATTATGTATGGTTTTTTATTGAAAAAAATAAAATTGTTGTTAATTAATATTAATTGGTAATAAAGAGCGCTATGTACGAATTTATCTACAAGTTGCTAATTGACAAAAAGATCAATCAGAGAGAACAAGAATTAATTTATTTGAATTATTAATTTATTCTAATATCTCACAAAAGTCCATGAAAAAAGAATCATAACGATATAAAGAAAAAACACGTATTGTTTAACTTTTCACTTCAAAACGTTTCCTGGATTGTAGTCTTGGTACGATTAGCAACCTTTTCCAATATTTATTAGATTTCATATCTTTGATTTGTCGTAGATAATTTAAATCTTGCATAAACAAGTCAGATGTAACATAGATAAAAAATTTGATGCTAAACCTGCAGCATGTAACTGATTAATTCAATGTCGATTAACACTTTTTTCAGACATCCTTTTTTTACTACATTACTGTGATTTTCACACCGGTTTTTTAATAATCATAAGACTCTGAGTATTATGATTTAAATATGCAAATATTGATCTAGACATCTCGTTTCCGTACTCTTAGTACTGATAAATGAATTAATCATTGTTGCCAAATACATATTATTTATTTTACAACTTTATATTACAGCCATGCATGTTATTAATATAGTGACGTGAACAAACATTGATTCTCTAGTGAAAATAGTATCGTTTCTATATAAACTTGCCTCTAAAACTCGTTTAACCGTATTCTCTCTTTTATCGCTAAATATTTAAAGATTATATATCACCTGAGAATGTCTCTCGCAGTTGTGCTATTCTAGTATTATATCTCGTATTGCCGTTCTCGAATTACAATTACTTGTAGTAGCAATTTTTTACAGCTCGGTATGCACGAATTTTAAAGCAAAGTCCCTGAATACGGTCCCTTACTCCTGTCTATCCCATCTTCCGTACAGCCACGTACAGCCAACCTCCGTCACCACTAGACTTCACTGCAATTTTTTCGTGTGCTCGGTGTGGACGCGTCGGCTATTCGGGAGTGATGTTTTGTATATTTGTCTGCATTATATGCCATTGAAAATGAAAAGTATATCACCAAAATAGCAAAATTAAAAATCATAAATCCATGTAGGTGGAGCTGCAATGTTGAAATGCGGCAGTTAGTGGTGTTGAAACAAACCGAAAGTGACATGACGTGCCACTCTGCTGATAGATAACAAATTGCAGATAAATAGATGATAATACGTTTGAAATAACGTCAAGGTGAAATACATGTGCAAATGGATTTGGTTGTCACCATAGTATCTAAAAGTTGAACAAAAATATAAACATTTCCATTACGTTAAGCAAAGTGTATTCCAATACTACAAATTAAAAATGATGAATACTAATGTTGTTGCTTGTAGTAGTTATCTATGAAATTATTACGTTCCAACATTCAGAAAATTGTTCAGTAAATACTATTTACTATAATAAAACTGGGTAATAGTACTAACTTTTTCGGTATTCCTTGTTATTACTAATTCTATTCACCAAGAACAACGAGATCAGCACTGGACTGCCACCAGGAACAACTGGTGAATGCTTCTACCAAAAACA
This sequence comes from Bruchidius siliquastri, assembly GCA_949316355.1. Taxonomy (NCBI): domain Eukaryota; kingdom Metazoa; phylum Arthropoda; class Insecta; order Coleoptera; family Chrysomelidae; genus Bruchidius; species Bruchidius siliquastri. The sequence goes on along the minus strand of OX438532.1, from coordinate 22,729,154 downwards.
ACATAATAGTTGGTTGGAGAAAATGACACTCATTTTCCAAAGGCAATATTACAGCTGACCGACTGGCAAAGAGGGCTGCTGAGACCAAAATCCTTCGTCCTGAGCTACACCGTATTCTGTCTGTCAGTGCTATGAAAGCTCGACTGAAAGAAGGAATATGTGAGATGCCAAAAAAACAACCGGGCTTTTCCACAGGGATTGAAACAGGACACGGTCAGCTAAGGGAACACCTCTTCAACATGAGTTTGAGTGAAATACCCCTATGCATGTTTGTTTCGTGGACGGCTGTATGTCGTTGTCTATAAAAGGAAAGACATTGTAATTTGGAGATGATTCAATTTAAGCCGAATATATAGTAGTTTCTATTTTGGACTTGATTTTTGTTTAGGGTTCTGTTTTGAGAGTTATACCTCTAATTTCAAGCTTGTAGCAGTGGCGTAAGCGTGAGTTATGCCTGTGTCCACGCATAAGGAAATATTTTACCCTCATGGAGCCTCACTTCACGATACCTACAACCATCAGTGTTTATGCTTTATGATACCTGCCATCATTGGTTCTGGTATTTCCACGACCTTGAAGGTATCATCTATCTTTTGTGTTATGGATTCAAATTCAGAATTACTTTTTTAAGTAGTATCATTGCCAGACATTATTCGTTTTACCCGTAGATTTTACCAGTATACAACTAGTGTCATATCTCTAACCATCCTAACGCACTTAGTAAATCAGATTTTTTTGCTCCAATATGTTTACCATAGTCCAACCATATGTAATTCATTCCGCCTCATATTCAACATAGTTACAATCAAATATTCAAAGGTTGTCTACTGTCTTAATCTATCTACAACTGTTAAGAGCCATTATCTGAGTTTTGATTTGACCTGAATATTTTTGTGTGGATTGTTAACATCTGTCATGATATCTATAGAATAGAGACAGATCCGCCATCCCTATTCGATTTTTAGACTGTGACCACGGCTGACAGACCAGCATGCGATTTCTTTGTCAGGTTTGTTGTCTGAGTCTGTGTAACGTAATTCAATCATGCAGTTAAAATTGTGTTCAGATTACACAATTTAATCTCAAAGATGGCAGCGTTTCACCAAGTAAGAGCATCTACACTCTACGCCATTTAATCCTATATGACACTACACTTCCGCAAATTGCTTGTCATTTATATATCTGTAATGCATTATAAATGAGTAGTATGTATACGGATTTTCTAGAAAACAACGTGTTATGCTTCAAGAGAAAATAACGTTGTTTTGAAGAAGATGGTAGTAAGTGTTGGTAAATCTATTCATTCTTTTAATCTTACTACAAAATTTGACGTTTGACGAAATGAAAGACAAACTGAAAATTTAAATGAAATAATGAATAGAAAAATTGCAGGAAAATTATTTATTGGCAAAATATTAATAATGGAGCATTTGAAATTAACATTCTTTTCGAAGTGCCATATCCATCAATGTAGATTGGTATCTGTTATATAGAAATCTTCTTGGGTCTGTGCGGCTCTAAATAGGATGTGGGCGTTTTAGGCTTGTTTAGTGCCTGACACTTTCTAAAATTGAATGTTTATTTCTACCTACAGCAGCTCGTTAGCCCTCAATTTTTAAAATAATAAAATCATGTAATATAACGTCTGTAACTCATCATGTGGTTGTCTCCATGATCCATTACGCTTTAACTGGCCAGTTACTAAAACAACATTATGGATGAACATCTTTCGGCTCTGTTATGTTTGAAAATCTACATATAAAAAAGCATTATAAAAATTTGAAACATATCCCAAATAATTGAGATAAATTTGTGTTCTCAGAATAGCGCTATTTTATATACATATTTTGTGTCAGTCTATGTTAAGTGTTTCGAATTTCGTTTCGTAACGGAACACTTTTTTATCTTTCTAAGTGAGAGCGCTTTCACCTCAATTTTAATGATAGACGCGAGTTGTTTTGTGCAGCACATATTTTGAAACCGTCATCAGAGTACTAGATTTTTTGCCGTTTTTTCGGTTTTTGGTTTGCCTACTTTAATGGTTATATATACTTAAAAATTCGATGTAAAGAAATTTTGACACCTTGAAATTCGGGAAGCAAAAATTGAGCATATTTTTTGTGCGCTCATAAGGATGAATAGCCCAGATATCAATGGGCACAAACTAGTCAGCAAAATAGATCGAAATTCACAGTAGTCTAACCTATAATACTTGAGGTTGATGAGGTCAGTCTACCAATTTATTATAATTCAGTTTTCTCTCATCATACTAATTTGTTGACGTTCACTATCAAAAAATACTTATATTATTCTTGAACATAGGCCATAATCTCAAGGAGTTTTGATGGATGTCGGTCACTCATGAACCTAAATGAAAAAAACAGCTTTCTAAAGGCCCCAATATTTAATACAATACCGTCTTCTACGAGAACGTCAAATGAATACAAACATTTACCACAAGATTATGTTCCAAAAGAAAAAGTACATTAAAATTGAAATAATATTAAATACTAAAACGAATAAACGAATCTCGTGCTGGTAAGCTAAGGATTAATGTATGAAATTGTTACACATTTCTGTGGGAAATGTACTCGTGAAATTATATTTAAGGATGAGTAAAAAGGAATGGTAGTGCGATGTATTCATACACCATACGTTAATATGGAAATTCTCTCAATTTAAAAATCAAAGTAATGATTTCTTGCATATAAAAGACATTCGAAAATATATGCATCATGTTTTTTATTAGCATCGTTGTCTTGTGCAATTACATCAAAATACAAAATAGTAACTTATTTGGGAATGGACATAGGCAAAATAGTATGTTTTTAGATGAAAATAGTTACGTATCTGCCAAAGTAAATAATAAGGTTTCGCTATTTTTTCAATCATAATATCAACATGTTTACTCCTGATAAGGCGTCTATGATTGTAGACAACCAAAAACTTTGTAATATTTTCGAATTGATATAAATCAATCATAATCATATTTGGTTAAAAAACTTATTTCAAGCTTAGTGGAGTAGCAATAACTGGATACACTGTTAAATGCTCTAAAATTATTTTTCTACTTAGTGGTCATTAATCTCTATCACTAATGGTGAATGTGGCATTGCCAGCGAATGAAGAAATGTCTGTCAAATAATAGGATCCACGATCTAAGTGTGATTATCCATATATAACTGCAGCCCATTGAAGGCTGAACCTCGTATGCCAAACTTGTGTAATCTTCTACCTTTCAATGATGGTAAGGTGTAAACCGAAGCATTTGCTTGGATCAAAGAGCAGATAACAGCATTATTAAATCTATGCGACAATACAATCATCATATTATTATGAAAACTAATTTTTCCTCATGAAATTCATGAATAAAAATGTCAAAGTGCAAATCTCATCACGAATTATCATCATAATTAGTACTCTGTAAGTGTTGTGAGCCCGATAATCTCAGAATCATTGAAGGAAATTACTATTCACTAAACTACTACTGCTAATCAAATGTCCGAATTCTTGTCTACTTAACGTGGTATGTCGGCTAGACATACTATTAATAGCTACTTGAGACAATTAGAAGTATCCGTGTATACATTGAATAATGCGTCGCATTCCCATCATTTGGTTGACTTGCTTGAGAGAGAGAACATTTGTTAAATAGGATGAATGATTAAACTAGGCATGACTTGGCAGTTTGCGAATATATGTAGCTATTGTTGGCGACAATTTCGGTTAATAACGGTATGCTCAGATGAATGACCTCAAAAAGAAATGGTAGCTATATAACTTTATACGTGGCCTGATTGATAGATTAATTTTCTGTGACTTGCTATAGGTTTTTTATTCTATGTCCGATGAATGTGAAAGAAATTATAGTGAAAAATGGAATGGTGGATAGGAATGCTGCCTAGATTACAATGTGATATTATTATTTATTTGGAAAATATTCTCTGCTAAACTAGATAATTTTTTAATTGCGTATAAAAGTTGGACAAGAATTGGAGACGTCCCACCCGCAGAGATTATAAGTAGGCTACCCTTTATCTTCATCTATTCTGAATGATAATATCAGAAACCATGAATTAAGTGCAGTAGTTTACTATAGTTTAGTTCAGTATTTTTTTAAATTCCAGCCTTCGTAACTAAATCCGAAAAAAATAATTTAGGTACCAATATTCTATTGAAAAAATAGCTTCTAGGTAATGTACCTTTTTTTGTTCGTTCATGTCCAGTTGCCATGTGAGCAGCTCCAATAATGTTAAAAATTATGTTTTACAGAAATATCTAAAAATTCCATCCTATGTTCATTTGCTTATTTCAAATTACTTTTCATATCACCAATTGTTATAATTCCTCTTCAGTCTTGACGCACTTGACACATCTACATTTTGATTGGCTTTGCTCAACATTATTGGTAGATAGTTAGAACTTCTGTTGAAGACAGTCTGAAACACACTAGTCTAAATAAGAAAATCTGCTTGTGATCTTTTTAAATTATTCGCGTCGTGGCACTTTAAGCATTGTCATAAACGAGAAAAAATTATCATATTTCTCTATCTGGTCGATCAGCACTGCCTAAAATGCGTTGTCCAGCAACTGTGGCGACCAGTTTAGCGGTGGCACCGTTGCTGTGCTGAAGATTCATTTGACTCACCGGCCGATTCATTGGTAGTTGGAAGCGGGATGCCGGGAAGCGGCGCTTGTCGACTACTCCGTCTTCTTCCCCGCCGCTGAGGACATCCCACTGCCGGACGGTTCCGGTTTGGACGCCCTTCCGTGAACTACCACTCTGTGAGAAGAGAGTCCAACCTCCCGGCCCCAGCTGCATGGCCTCCTCCCAGCGAATGAGGAAGGAGACTAATGTCTCGCCATCTCTGCCCTCGTCTACTGCTTCCATATATCTCCAGTCTCTGATGTTGAGACTGGGAATCTGGAGGCGGAGGACTCGCCCTAACCTTGCCTGGTCTACCGGTCCCTAACTTCTGACGCGGAAGCCGACCCTGACTCTCCACGGGGCGTCTACAGACCTGATGGATCTTGGTCCCTAACCGTCATGGCAGGCAACCGGTCCTGAAGCCAGTCTTGGGTTACCTCGTCGAAGGCTGTGATTAGGAACCATACCGAATAGAGTAGCCCCGAATTCAGAAAGCGAAGAACCGGGTCCTCGCCAGATTCTACCATTGCCTGAAAAAGACAAATTTACTCTATCTACGTTATGCCACCTGTAGTTTGCGCTCAGTTATCATCAAGTATTTCTTAATCTATCACGTCCCTACTATTTTACTGACCCATATGATTTTCACGGTCACTTTACATTCATATTTCATTGAAAACGTGTCGGTGTATCTGATAATGAATTTTAATCGGTATTTTAATGGCCATCGAACTATTCCTTCCCTGATATGCATATATGCTATGTAAGCTTTAAAAAAATAGAACCAACGCAATAGCTAAAGTATGATGCTTATATCTTCAAAAACAATAATGAAAATATTTTGCGTTGGTTGTTTCAAAAGTGTGAAGTATGCAGTTAAACGTTCGCCACGTGCTGTTTCACTTTTTACAACGTAGATCTGAATTTGATGTTTGTATTTTGTCAATAACAACGTGCTCCAAAATATATAGCGTGGTTGGAGACTAACTGAAATAGCTTTGTTAAAATAGAACAAATATTTGATGGCATCGTCCGAATTTGTTTGGGCTGTGGGTACTCTCTTCCTGCGATTTTCTTATTCGGTGCGAATTAATGTACGAGATTTGGTCAGATTTCATATAAGCATTTTTTAACTTCGTGCCCTTTGGCTCCTTCGGTGCGATCATTTCGGACAAGTGTACATTCACTTTGAATGTGTATAGTAAAAGATATATTCAAATTCATTCACCTAAATTTAGAAGTATGAGTAGAAGTATCTTTTCTTGCTTGGACTGGTTACCGCTGCTCTGCAACCGTCCAGCGCGAAATCGATTATTTAATCGGCGAATTGTCGATTATTTCCGGATAGTAACTTTTTTGTGCTATTTTGTGATAACTGCCACCATTTAACCGATTGTAAAAAGCTTTTTCGTCCTTTTCATAGTAGTAACGTAGTAACAGAATTTCAATGAAATCCGAGTAGTACAGACATAAAAATAAACTCTCAGACCAAGCATATATACTTTCATTCAAGTATACCATATCTTCCTATATGCGCAAAGCTATAATAATCTTATCATATAGAGTAAATTTAAGCAAATTTGTACAAACCGCGGAAAGTCGGTAGTGAGAATATCAAAATCTCAAATTGAGCATTGAGCATAGTTTTGGCACAAAACAGAGAAAATATAACCTAGAAGAATACTTTAGTCTATAGTGTCATCCAGAACTCACATATCACTCATGATCACATCAACACCTGTTCACGTGATGAGCTCCTAACAACAGTCACAACCCCAAATTTTGAACAGCACATTCATCCTGAGAGGTGGTTGGTAAACATTAAATTCATTAGAAACTAAAGAGGCTCGGAAACAGACACACGCGCACCGCTGAATTGCCGTTGACGAATATGGCGATGCCAAATAAGTAAATGAATTACTTGGAGGAAATCGCAAGATGTTCGTGTTCTTGATAGAAGTAAACCTTACCAAAAAAAATATGGGATGCTCGTTAGAAAAGCATTGAAATCTTAGTTGTGAGGACCATTATATTTTTCTTTAGAGCATATTTCTTTAGAAAATAGTATTGAATTCGGAAATATACTTTTCTTGTTTCAAATTAGTAATAATTTTTTTATCAAGTAAATTGTCTTAGAGTAAGATCAGATGTTCTTGTTGTGAGGATATCGAAAAATAGGAAGTTCTTGAATAGAGAATTTATTTTTATGTTTGTACTTTTCGAGTTATGTAGTGGCCAAAAATTAGCTGATAGGTAAACATACAGTCAAGCAGGCAGATCAAAAGAAATAAGTGGCATGATTTTTTGTGATGGATATGTGAAAAAACAATTTATCCTGAATTCGTTTTGTTCTCGATCACAATGTGTCCCCGCCTGTGAGCGTAAGAAGCTTGAATCATTGATTAAGGACTCTATGTAATATTTTACTCAATGCTTGAATATAACATTTTTGTTAAATCCAGTTAATAATTATTATCATTTCAGTATATCATTTGAAATAATATAGAGCTGCACGCTGTAGTGACTTATGGATTTGTCGTTCGATAAAATTTCACTGATCACACTTAGCGAGATACTTGTTCCATAAGATTAAATATAAAAGTGAGCTATATTTTTTTAAACAAAACAAGGGAGATCTGATATTTTTGAATTTTCTAATGCAGTCAACAATAATTTAATCTCAACAATTTAACGTTGTTGGAATGTACTACCATTGATCTTAAATAACTTATAGCAGTATGTGCATTTACATTCATGAATCTTTCTCTTTGTGGTTATCCCATTTTCTTGAAAAAGATCACCATGAAAGGGCAAAAAACTAAAATGAGGTGTTATTTGCATGCTCTGTATGGCAAGAAACTTATAAAAGTCCCGTAAATATTATTAAGGAAGCCTTTTAAATAATCCTCAGTTCATCATTCGTGCAGAGTATCTGACTATCTACATTTACATTTTCGCTTAATAAAGTAACAACCATTGTCATAGAGTCCGTAAATGTGCTAATTTGATTAAATGATTTGTCTAACAAATTAAATGTTGACGGCAGATATATATAGTTTCGTATATTGCGCATTACAATTCTATTTTCAAAACCAAATCATAGTAGTGCTTGTTCATTAACCCCTAAATGTGGTTTTTATATGAATACGTGCGGAACACTAAACAAAGATGATGATCATCAACTCTGTTGCTCCAATTCCCAAGGAAAAGTTTATTTTATTCTTTTCAGCGCATTTGAATAAAAACTTGTTTTTGAAAAAGTTTGTTTACTCTTAATTTATTTCAGAGTAAGAAGGCCTGCTTTTGAAAATGCATAAACTACTTTTTCACAATATTTGGATTTTAGAAAATATTTTTGTCAAATTTGCCGATGTGAAAATTACCTTATATGATCAAATGTTTGACGAATAATTAAGTTTAGATTCCTTGACCATTGAGCATGTTTATTGATAGATGTGTGTAAAATTATACCAATCAAAAAAAACTAGGTCAGGTATTTTGGCAGGTAATGAAACCTATTTTCTGACTTGAAGTCAAGTATTCGAGTGATATGAATCAGCTAACGTAAATGAGTATATTTTTTACTACGTCAGTCCTTTCCGACAAATACATATATACATAATATTTACATACATATACGTAGCGCGATAATTTTGAAACGCACAAGCACGGTCATTAACTGTTATTATATACCATGCTACTATAAGAATTGATAATAATGGTGATAGTACAAAAATAATGTCAAGTTGCCTCTGTACCTTACACGCACAAAATTTAGACTTTTTAACCGTTTGGAAAAATAATAAATACGCTGAGGAATAGAGCAAGCCTTGATTCATAGGCACACATCTGCTAGTGACCTTTTAGTAATAGTTTCTGGCCCAGTATTCCATTTCCATGATTACCTTCCTAGGTTATTCCATTATTCGAATGTATAACCATAGCAGATTAGAGATTATCTATCATCTGGCATGGTATGACTGTAGGTCCTCACGTGTACAATTTAGGAGTTGCGTGCTAGGATACAGGATAAATTACTGAATAAATTCATTTTAAGTTTTTTCTCTTTGTTTTATAGTGTATAGTGTAGAATGGAGGATTATTGCATAATTATTTTTCGATATTAAATGATGAAACTAAATTGCATTTAGTAACTGTTAACAGTCAATTTAATTCATTGAACTCTCGTGTGCCTATAATTATCGATTTGCAAACTGTATTTACTATTTGCTGCTATTGGTATTCTACATATATATTCCCATCGTCCCGTTAATATAGTTTTATTTAATCTTATTTATTGAAGTATGAAGGCAACTAAAAGAAGACCAATAAAAGAGAGAGAGATGCCAGTAAAATTGAATAATGCTCAATAGTGCTAAAGATAAAAAAATCCGGAGGTAAAATACCGTTCGGATATCCGAAAGCCAAGTAGTCCTGAAAGAACCTCAGTGAACCTTGATCATCTGAATGTGCTGCAAACAGCAGCCGCTCACTGCAGTAACTTCGCTCTGACGACAAAGTTAGCAGGTCTCAAAACCAAGAGGACATGTTTGGAGTCGGCTTCACAAATGTGCGAGGTCTCAGGAATTATTACCAGTTGTTTCCATGTAATGATGTCTGTTTCAAGGCCGAAGACCCGTCGGCCTGTGGCCAATAAATAACAGAGCGGTTAGCACCAGGTATGGAAGCCTACATACTCCACGTCACCAAACGTTCCCCCCAAAACAAACCATGCTTTAACCGGAACTGCAGAGACGCAGTTGCATCGGAAAACCACGTCTGAAAATTGTTTTATCGAAGCCAGATGCTACTGTAAACGGCTTATCAAAGAGGAGTATATCCAGAAGCTAAGAATAAACTTTTGTCATGTCCTAATTCATCCAGATCGTTCTGGTCTGTAGCCAAGTCTGTTGTCAGAATTTATGTTATTAGTCCAAATCACCACTGATGAGATCATCGCCTCCGCCCTCAAAAAAAAGCATATACTCTGGGGCTGGTTTTGGCTACTGATTCAACAATAAAATTCCAAGTAGGGTACTCCATCAGTACCATCAATGCGTCTCAAAAATGCTAGAAGTAAGGTTCTAGCTCCAGGATATAAAATGCGTTCTTGAAAAGTTGGATACTAAAAAATGTACTGGTCCAGACCAAATATCAGCAATCATCCTGAAACGTTGATCCGCAGAGCTTAACCCATCCTTTTGCAAACCTTTGAGGGTGCTCTACCAGCGTGGGGTGTTCCCTGCTGGATAGGAAACCACGTGTTGCCCATCCCTAAAAAGGGCAAAAACGTGCCCATAAACTATAGACCTCAGACTGTTCTGCATCGTATCCAAGGATATTGAGACTATCATAAACGTGCAGCTTCAGAAGTACCTAAACAAAAACAACATCCAAGTTTGATTTTTTGGCTTACGTTATCCTTATGTGGAGCACAGCGATTGAGCTTCATAGAGAGTCTCGAGTCGTCGCGCTTATATTAAAGGCCTTAGATCACGTGTAGCTTCTGTTCAGGCACCATCATGTTGCCGGTGTTGCTAAATCGGCATCCCAGAAGCTAGAAGTTCTCTTCCGCTCTAGAAATGCCTATTGACCTGAAGATTTACTACTACTTTTCAAGGCTTAGATTATCATCTCCGGAATACTGTTCGCGAATCTGGGAAAATGCTCCGAAGCAATCCCTCCAGAGAAGAGCAGTCCGTCTGATGTATGTACCTGACCTCACAAATGATCTCCACAGTCTGGAAAATTGAGGAAAATTGGCTGACGATCTGTCGGTATTAAATAGATTTTACCATGGTACTTGTTCGACGGAGTTATCTCGCATAATAACACCGAAAGTTGCTAGTACAGCAAACACTAGAGGCGTCCAACGGTATCCGCACCAAGTGAACTTCAAACGCCTGGAATGAGTATCTTCCAAAAGTCGCATGTTGGATAATATCGGCGTTGTGGAATAAGCTGTTGAGGAGTTTGTTATCATATAGTTACAGTTTACAGTATTTTAACGTCAATGTGAATATCCGATAGGCTTTCTGTCTGTGTAGGAGGTTATATATAAGAAAGGTATTTTACAATAACAATAAATTAAGTAGCCAATGATGAAGGTTTAATAATTTAATGCGAAATATGCATATAGGCATGAATAATCTGTATAAGGAAATGTAAGGAAAGAAATACAAATGCGACTGATATGAATTCTCGCTCAACGCTACCTACACGACGAACTGCAGTAAACAATACTGTATTGGGTTAAGTTATGGGGTAAGATCTTAACACTTAATGATGTCTAAAAATGCTAGCAGTCTGGTAGCCAGATAATTTAGTGCTCGTCATAAAAATCCCTAAATATTTCATCATCATCCATCGCAAAAATGTGTAAAAATGATAATGCACATATTTCCCTAAGCTATTGCCAAATTAATTCTAGTTCAAATTCAAGGGAAAACTACTTGGACAGCGATTTTCAACATCTCAGGAAGCAGTCAATGTTTTGAAAAAGCATGTCTTTAAGAACCGACTTCTCAATAAAACAAATTGTTCCGAGGAAGTGAAACCACGAATATACTCTATTGAACATATATTGCAGCTTCAGTCTTTATTCTTTCGACACAAATAACTACACTACTACTACTTTTGAGTGTCATTTTTCATTCGCTACGGGATATGTATATGAATAACACAACGAAACAAAAAGTTAGTCTACTTACTATAACAAATAGAATGGTCAATATCAACATGTATTTTTTTTAACTCTCTATTGCCATTGGTATTTTTCAGAAGAAAATCGTGTACTTTGAATACATTTAAAAAATAGTTTTATTTTTTGATACATAAGTTTAAATTACACTATTTTTATCTGATTGATGGAAGTAAGAACATCTACAATCTACATAATTATCATTGATGTTGTTCAAATGTGTATAAATCAGTTCTCGGCGTACCGTCCTCGAGCCTCTGAGCATTTGTCGTCACCATTGAATCCGGCACTGTACATTTTTCTTTTCTGTCTATTGATATTATCAAGCAGATAACATATTTCAAAACAGTAGCCTAAGACATTCGATGTTGATTGACATACATAGTAAATCTGAAATAGAGTACGAAATACAATAGCAGTTTTATTTTTAATTTACAAAATATGAATTCAATATTAGCGCTATCATAGTAACACAAGCTGGGTATAATATTTCCTTGATTTAAATTTTATCGAACCCATGATAAATGGTATTGATTCTTCCATACATATTTTAGGAAGGTTGGTCTGCTTAGCTATCGTCACTAATATTATCCTCAATTTCCTTACAGGGTGTGCTGCAATAATTGAGACATAAGTGAGCGAACTACAATAAATGATGGTGAGTTTGATTGCACATTGGCTTTTTTTTGTTTATAACTTCTGGGGTCCATCATATGTGTAATTACACTTGTAGCATAATGCTAGTGCTGCTAAAATTCTGATTGATCTCATAATTTTTTTAGATATGTTCAGTTATTATTCAGAGAATAATCCCGATCACAGATTGTTGAATAATAATTATATACTTACAACTTTTAAATTTAATTCTTAGTGTGTCTTAAAATTATGCATCGAACAATTTTTATTGCAACTATCTCTCATGTCTTATTCCAACTGCGAAACCCCTTTAAACCCCTTTAAACAATGAATCACTAGGTTAAATCGACGTAAATAAACAAGAAGCCCACGAAGGTAAAGCCTTGTTCGTGGGTGCATAGCGTTTGTCATCTAACACACTACACTATAATTATAAGGTGGTGGTAAGATTTCTTTTTATTATATTATTCACATTTTACTGTACTGATTATTTGAAAAATACTTATTTGTAATAGATGTTTATTCGGTTGTTTGACCTATTTTAATACAACGGCAGACATAGATAAAAACAGATGACAGACAGACGGCGTTTCATAATACATTAGTCAAAAATATCTCGAGTTTCTAACTATTCAAGACTACAATACTTCTGAATTATAGGGGATAGGAAAGTAAAACTAATTCCTAAATTTGTTCAATAAATTTTAAGCATTGAACAATTGGTTCTATTTTTTAGATTAGGATAGAAGCAATTTTTTTCATTCAAGTAATTGCTTGATTTTTATTATTAGCGTAATTATCAGAATATACCATAAACTGCTTTTGCATGTTTTGCAATCTATCATTGAAGGATCCATCTATGATTTTTGATGAATATTAATTTCGTCACAAAATAAATAGGAAAAATCTAGAAAGGCGTGTATTTTGTGTTTTTTATTTTGCATTTTCCGTGTTCTTTTTAATTGTTCTGAATTTACTGACTTCGTTTTTAATTATCATTTTCACTATTTTGATAGCTATACTCATATGGAGCGATTATACCAGTAGGTGATTGCTCCAGTGTTCAGAATAACATTTTGGAATCAAGTGAAAGTGACCCATTATTATATAAGTCTAGGAAGAAGACTATCGATGATTTGGTGGTAGGTGATAAAGGGTACATACACTTTGCATGTGTGGAAGTAGTTTTATTTGTATAAATTTTTATACAATAATTATACAATTTTGTTTTGATGAACTGTAGTAATTTTGTTATGTTCAGTATTGCAGATCTGGGTCTTTAGATCTGAGAAAGTTTTGAACCGTTTAATGAATCAGGCTACAGAATTTTGAGCTTTCTGAAAACAATTCTTGGAAAAAATAACAAGCTCGCCAGAAAATAGGTGCTCAACATACACTTTTTTTATTTGCATTGCTTCACAGTGGTATATCGTTCATTATTCCCTCAGAAGCTGAATATTGAACTGTTTTATCTGATGATGATATTTTATATTCCAAACTTACAAATAATACTGTAGGATGAGATCAGATCGTTAGCCGAATCAGGTTCAGCTAATGTCAATGTTAAAGAAGGTCACTACCATTATGTTTCAAATGCGGTACGATAGACTCGAATACAATAAAGAACCATTAAATAGTATAAATACCATTCAAACATACGACGCTTAACTGAATTAAATCTAATCGACATCGAATGATACTCGTATAATATTTGTGCAGTAGTACACACGTGTTATTGTTCATATAATTTTAACATGATAATCAGGCAATGATTTGAATGGTAATCTTTGTTACATGGGCATCCGGTCAACATTCATTTTTATCCAGCTCAAATATTTCAATAAGTATTTGAAAATGTCTAAAAAAGACCAACCACCAAAGGTGGGAGAAAGATGTACAGGAGACTATGATTTATGAGATTGTCTTTTGAAGGTCTAACCTACGAGTCAAATCTATTCTTTCCATTTTTACACCATTTATCAAGTGCGAATGGCCTCAGAATGTCAATGAATATGTGCACAAAATCTGGATCCTGGAAATCAAATGATTATGTAGTTATAAACAAAATTGATTTAATCTGAATAATAATAATATGTAAGGGATTGATTTGAATTTTGGCACCTCTGTAACGATATGTCAAATGAAAGATGACAGATGTCAACTGTCGGGAAAGAATTCGGGAACCTTAATGTTGCGTTCGGAGAAGAGATAAGAAGTAAAGAAGCTACTTTATAGTATGAGAGCCAATGGCAGTCGACCTACGTATCACGGATTTGAATAAGAATTACACACGCGTCATGAAAATTCTGTGCAAAAGTACATTAACTAATTATTGAAAAATAAAAAATTCCTGGAATGTAACATGATGTCGGATTGAATAAAAAATACACAGAGCTGTACTAGCCAAAATTTAGGTGTACCCAGATTTCCTTTCAGAAGGAGGCTGCAGCTCCAAAAGTGATAATATTCATAATAATTGTTAATACTGCAATGAAGCTAAGAAAAGATCAGCCTGTACGTAAATCATCCAGAACATGCGAGCAGTTATCAAAACAGGCATCTTGAATGTCAAGGTAGTACGAAATTAAGTTAAGGAACATCCGAGATTGGTATTTTTGTATATATTGGAGCATCGAGCAGTGACAGCAATCAGTCAGTCTTCAGACGTCAAACAGTTAAGAACTAGAATTTGTGGATATACATTTTTGAACAGGATTTCCTTGGCAGACTTGGGGATCCCATAATCCCCTATACGCATACTAAATGTGTATGTAATTCTTATTTATTATAAATCCAATCCCCGATGATGTAGGGTCGAGTGTGACTGCCACTTCGACTATTATACAAATTCTGGTTTCATTACTTTCATTGTACCCATCCTGAGTAAGTAATCCTTACATATGAATATTTATTTTCCAACCGGTTAGTGCTAAAATCAAGCTCTTCATTGATTTCATTTCATCATAACTGCTATAGTTCAGAGGTGTATATAGAATATAGTAGCATATAGTGCGATAACAATAGATACAAAGGTTTATACACCTTTTGATATAACATTTTTATGTTCAAAAAATCATCACGATGCCTGGTAAAGGCCAAAAATGGTATGCTTCCGTTGTCAGGAATCTTGCTGCTGTTTTTTTATATAACCAATTAACCATGTAACTGCACACGCTATTTTATCAACAGAATCCAGAATTTGCGGACATCATATTCTTAACAGCATAACGAACCTTTACCTACAAACTTGTTAAAAATTAACGCATCTATTCCCATGATTATTGCTTTAATTGATTTATTCCATGATTTGATCCCTCTTTCGCACACCCATTCAGCTTGTCCAATTTATCTGATGGATTTTCCGCCCCATAATAGGGTATTAACGCCCTACAATTTTCTCAGTCTTCTATCGACTCATTGAAATTTAAAATTTTGAATCATCTTTATTGAAGGCTTTTTTGAAAATTCTCGCGAAAAATAGTTTTGCATCAGTTAACTTAAGCTCATGGTCATAGCAAATACACTGTATTTATATGTTATTGTTCCCCATCGGATCCCTTTACTCCTTTTATAGATATCTTTTCGAGACAGCACATAAATGACAAGTTATCAGAAGTCAAACTTAATAAGTGTCGACCCGGCAGGAGAGATTTATGTTTAATATTTTCCAAATTTAGGCTTTAAAATCTCAGTTTGATGATGTTTCTTTTCTTCATTTCACTATTGCGAAACATGTATATGAACATTTACGGTTCTATTGCTTTCTAAGTAATCTGTAAGTTGCATGTTGTATAAAAAAATATAACTACTCATGCATTTTTGATAAGGTGATATAGTGTTTGAAAAATACAGTAAAACTTGCTAGTGCCAAAAAATATGAAATCAAATTGATTATATATTTCCAAATAACTTTTTTGTTATGCTGTAATTAAAAAAGATAAAATATCGAATAATTTTTTTGGGTCGTTGTTACAAAAAAAAATAAATACCGACAAACGTTGAGGATCGTAATGAATAACGTAATTAATAAACATCGAGGGAAATAAGCTTAAAATATTAACCTATTGGGTTTCTGTCTGCGAGGCAAAAACTTTAATATCAAGATATCAGTACTTTGATGTTATTTTTTTGTTTAGGCATTTTAATTCAGAAAAATTCTCGCAACATTTAGGAATCTGGAAATCGCTTGTCCTATGTTTTCTTTCACTTCCAATAACTTGCCACCCACTTATACCACACCTTATTGTGGTATATAATTATTCACGTACTTTGGGTCAACAGCTAACGAAAGTGAAGGTAATTGCGAAAAACTAATGCAAAACACTCCTTCACGTATCTTTGCATGCGTTTACCTGGATTATTGACATAAAAAACTACTCTTAAAATAATGCTAAAAACAGTAGAAAGTCGTTATTCATTTTGTCAAATTGCCTCAAATCTCCATTTTAGGCCTAATTCCGCATTCATTTAAATTAACTTTGCTTTACTAGTTTTGATGAAAGGGTAAAAAGAATTTTGGGCATGCATCAGGTATTAACTAGAGACAATGAAGAGAGCATCGAGAAAACTTGCAAGTGCGAAAGCGACAACCTGTGGAACCGCATATTTGGCAACAGCGGCATTCAGTTCAGTTAATAGTCCAATCAATTTAGGCTTGCAAATAATTCATTGCCTAGATGGAAGCAAGCAATGCCACATTTCAAAATAGTATAAAAATACTCAAATGGATCGTATGACGGTGTCATACGTACTTGCGAAACAGCTAAATCTGATATTTCAGGAGCGTATATTTCCTGAGAGAAGAACTGGAGGACCTTGCGGCGAATAATGATGTGCACGTGATACCCATGTCCCCTTAGACGTATTGTATTCTGCTCAAAGTTCGTTACAATATCGCTAACAGGATTATTATTGGATATTTTTGAATTGTGCACCTTGGTACACTGAAATTGTGCAGTTTTGTGTAAACTTATGGAACTGTCTTTCTACAACTACTAACAATGCCAAGTGTCAGCAACTGACAGCTCTTAGTCAACACTTATCACAGAACAAGCCGTGATTGTAAATCTTTTTTGCGCTGATAAAAAACAAGTTGATACTTGACAGTAATGTCACAGACCTACAAAACAGGCAACAACTAACTAAGTGGAAGCAACGGAACCAAATTGTGCACTTTTCTTTAAAGCGGTGCACTTGCGCATTAAAGTGAGTTATTGTGCACAATGGTGCAATCAGTAATAACACCGGAGATGTTACCTTTTTTGCTAATAAGAGCTACTTCTGACAAATGGCAGTAACATTTGCGCAGAAATTGGCGATGTATACATTATCAAGATTAACGATATATCCTTTCAAATAGAAAATATTTAAAAAATTATAAATGACGGAGTTCTGCAAAGTGGCAGAACTAGGGCGCAACGAAAGTGGCACTTGCCACGGGTGCAACGGTCGTAGGGGCACAATATTTCCCATTATACCAGATAGATGGTAGGGACGCATGTCAGGTTGTTACCACGGGAGCTGACGCGGCTAGTTCTGGCTTTGGTTCTGAGGTAACAAACGTACCTGTATGTCTTTGGGTTGACCGTTTAATTTTCAGTTAGACGGCAAAAGTGAAAAAAATGATTGAATACTACTTTCGCTGAGAAAATTAAATTTAGATTTACGAGTAAGTTAACTGAATTTTGTCCTCACGAAAACATACCTCTAACACTTATACATATACTTCAATGAAATCATCTTATTGGTTGGATAATCTAGGTTGCAATATGTTACCTTTATGGGTGGAGAGGAAAATTACGGTGCTATTCCTGTAACAAGGGAGTATCAATCTTGTAGTAGACACTGTTTACTAACCCGTTCAATAAATACTAACTTACTGACACCTACTTTAGAAATTACTTTATCTAGTGTAAACGTCCTATTTGTGTCCCTTCTTTGAGTGAATTATGGTAATAGATAAAAGAATGTTTCATCGTTCTTACACTTTTAAATATGAGTAGAAACTTTCTGATCTACTCTGAAATGTTCATAAAATAAATTTAATGCTAGTTTTCATCAGTTTTCTTTGCATTTCATAGACCATCTGAGAATATGCTCCAGTATAATACCCTTTTTTACCACCTATATAAATAATATTTGAATTACTTCATAATTTTATATTTTCTACTGGTCTTTAACTAAAGTTATATACAATTGGCTAAATATCTTTACTATCGGCTTATCAATGTACAATCTGAAAAATTGAATTTCTTTGATGGTTTCAAAATACATAGTTATGTTTGCTTCTATAAAGAACCGCATCATATCATCTGATACTGCATTAATAATTTATTTGTCACCGTAACACTTAATACTCAACGTTGTTTGAATGCAATGTATTGTATAGCTGAATCTCTACGAACGAATTCTGTTTATTTTTTGTCTTCGTACAACAAAATCAATTCATATTTGACCTTATTCACCTGTTGCACATAGACGGTGCGTGTAATAATCAATATATATATTATAAAAGGAAGTGACGTTATCCGTATGTGCCGATAAAACTCACGGAGCCCCATTTAAGATATACATATGGTCTACAACCCCCATCTATGAAGAAGCGTTTGGTTTATAACCGTAGGGAATGAGTTACGAAATATAGGAGCCAAATGCTATTTGAGCTTACCGAATGATCTAGAATGCCACCTGGATTACCTTTGTGGACGCATCGTCGTTCTCAACTTGTTATTTTAGATTAAGTTTTCGGGGTAAATTTGTTCATCAAAATAAAAAATAACAAGCCTATATTTTCAGGAAAAAATCTAAAATATAACAAAGTATTCCGATAAAATGAGACATTTTTATATCTAGTCAAATAAAGTAAATGTTTATTTCATTAAATTATACCAATTGTATTGAAAATTGGCGAGTTACGTGTTATTCGTACGGTACCATTATAAAACTATTGTTACCATACTTAAATATATCTAAATTATATAAATTGGTATTGAAATACTATAAAGTCACCACGAGCAGAGTTGCGATGGCTAACCCGGTAGAGGAGTCCTTTCTTAGACAAGAAATTCAACTGAATTGGTCACCCTCAAAGAAATTCGAGATCCGCGCCTGAATTGATTAAAACAGTACATTTTTCTGTTAACAAAAAATAGGCTGTAGAAACATTATATGTTTTACCAAAATCGTAATATATTTAAATCACTTGAATCAGATACTTGAACCTCTTTTTCACTGAAACTACTCGATAACCACAACAAATTCCTAGTTTTATTTTTATCATCGGAATGCTGCAAGAATTAACCAATGGTATTGAAGTATTGTATAACTTGTGTTATTGCATCAGGTGAATTTATGTTAGGTAGCTGTAGTTTGTGTTGAAGAGTCACTATTTTCTGTTTACACTTGTCTATAAAACTACTGCCTGTGGATCATCTTCAGGGTGAATACTGATTTGGGTTTCTTTATATTGTATTTTCATTTGTTACTTACATGGATTCTGTCGCAAATCTTTAATATTGGTTTTTATTTATATCTAGACAGCCACAACAAACGCAAATGGTCCAACTGAACTGGACACATTCCTTCCTCAAGACAACTCACACACAAATGGTGTCACGAAGTAAGTTTTAGTTTAATTGATTAGTCGTTTGACATGATAATGTGTTTATTCAATTATTAGCTTGGGTAAATTAAATAATTGATCTCAATCATCTTACATATTATATCTCAACAACTATATTAGTAAATCGTCATATGTCTTGCGCTACGATTTAGATTAGATTTACACACTTACGAATATGGTATGTAACCTTACCTTCCAACTTATATCAGGCAGACTTAAAAACAAGTTTAGAATCAATTAGCGCCTGTAAGCAGTCGTTTTTGTCTAAATACAGTGAATCAGCGTATTTGCCACAAGCACATAGTGCATGATATAGTCTTTGTACTACTAACACAAATAGTGTATAAATTGAGAGAAATACACAGGCTGCTAATTAAAACCACATGTGATCGACGAAATAACTTTACAAATTTTAATAACGCTGCATGGGCTGCTTTCATCAAACAAAGAAAATACCTACATTTAGTGAAAAAATTTGACATTATAATCCAATTTTCCACTATTTGTACTTGGATAACGGCTGCGGAGGCAGCCGAAGCGTTAGTAAAGTTATTTAGTCGATAACATGTCGTTTTAATTAGAGGCCAACACCAAAGTATAAGATAAACGAATTAATACGTTTATACTGCTATTAGAAAAGTAAAGCGTAAAAATCATACCCACCGAATATTTTCAATTACAAAAGTCTCATTGTGAACCAAAGCAAAATAATTAGTTGAATCGCAAGACTCCATAAATGTTTTCTTTCCTCAGATATAAGGTGACCAAGGGTAATGATCTGGAAGCAGCCAATACAGAATTTGATCCATTCAAAAATAGAGAAAATGACCACCCCACGACGTAAGTATATATTTTACTCGCTTCAAATAATGATTGTTATCACTTTGGTTATCAAGTAACCAATTTAGTTATAGTTTTTCAATATATCCTCTGGAGATCTACATACTATACCTAATTATGACTTTTTCCATTGCTTAATCTACAATTTAAAGGCCGATCAAGTTCAAAAACTGATAATATGGATTTTTTATCACTACCATATATTATGGGAATTTGATTTATAATGACAAACTAAGATTTTAAAAATAGTTAAGTGCATTGACTCGGTTTTTCTCATGCAGTTATCCGCTTGGACTTGCCATTTACATACATACCGAAACACATAGACCGACAGACACACCTGCAGGCAGTACAAGGGAAATGAGAAATGTCATGAAGCGTACAAAAAATGTTATATATAAAATTTGAAAATGTTCACTCCCCTCGCTTATGTGTGTGAATTAAAATGAATTCGAAATTAAATATGTTTACCCATGGACATATTATTTTTCGTATTGAGGTTTCTCATCAAAACAAAAAATCGTTTCAGACTTGTTAAGACTCTCCATCAATATGAGTTTAGACATAGAATGGAAGTCAGTTAGATTCACATATGAGCGGTGCAGTAGCACAGGTTTCTAAAAGCAACATTAGATCTTACTAACGTTATTATCTGGCGATTCGGTATGCTGAAATTGGAGGCGTCGTCTGTGCTCTCAGTAGAGGTGTTCATACATTAAGGTGTTGCATTAGACTCAGACTCAATGCAACGCCATTACTGGTAGCACATGCAATTAGACGTATCGTGCGAGCTGTAACACTGCTGCTTGTTAGTCATATCACATTTTTGTGAAGGTAAAACGAGCTAATTTGTAGGTCGACCAAGAAGTATTTAATATTGTTAAAACTGTTAAAAGCGATATTTGAAGTTTACACGCAAACGCGAAAGTCGATACCTTATCTTACAGCATATTCAGCATTGGCAACGATATCGGCTATTTCAAAAATGTTTTAGTTATATTGAGTTGTTTAATGAGCGTTATATTTTTTCAGAAATATGAATACTCTAACTCACCTCCTGAAAGCATCCCTTGGTACAGGAATACTTTCCATGCCGGCGGCGTTTCAAGCAGCTGGTCTAGCTCTAGGAATCTTCTCTACAATCCTTGTCTCTATTATCTGTACACACTGTGCATACATTCTGGTGAGTTCTATACTAAGTAAGGTGTAGGGTCGTCTGCTTCGCCAGTGCAAGTTTTTTTTTAATTTCGCGCTCGCCAAATTTGCGCTATTGTATATGACGCCAACTTCAAACAGCCTCACTGAAGCCATAGAAAAAACAATTACTGGATTATGAAAAACAATTCTGGAAAGGCCATCCTTGCGGACAGTGAGTACTTACAACCAATTGAAATTTGTTTGGATTTGATCTCAGTTCTATATCTACCAGTAACCTCAAAATTACCTCAATATACTGGGAGAGCTAAACGATCCGAAACTCTATCTCAAAAGTCATATTTTATACTATGAACGAATAAAAGACAAGCACAGGCTTTGAAAATATTCCTTTGTGAGAGCTTATGTAATTTAGCTGACTATCTTGATAGAAAAAATACTTTATAGTCACTAGGTACTTTATAAAAACACAGAAATACCACCGATGCGAATACAAAAAAAGGATTTTTATAGATTAATTGTTTAAAATATAATATATGTAATTGATAAGTTAGGATTCTTTCTTAGTGATCAAAAATTAAGATGTGATATCAATATCCTTCAAAATTTTATAAGATTAAAAAAATCAACAAAACGACTGTTG
This sequence comes from Bruchidius siliquastri, assembly GCA_949316355.1. NCBI lineage: Eukaryota > Metazoa > Arthropoda > Insecta > Coleoptera > Chrysomelidae > Bruchidius > Bruchidius siliquastri. The sequence goes on along the minus strand of OX438532.1, from coordinate 22,706,911 downwards.
TGGGGGAAAACAAGTTTTCCGATACGAATATTTGAAATCCTATTTTTTAGAACGTTCGGGAGTTTGGAGAAGAGAACATATGTAGCTAGCTTGAAGATATAACAATTTGAGCTAATACAGAATAAAGTCCGTTTCACGAATTTATTCTCCTATAACTAGCTGCATCCTGATTATACTGAACCAAATGCAACAAATATTGTAGTACACGCTTTATTGAGTTCCAAGGTAACACATTTTTTAATTACTCTTTTTAAAGGTTACATCCGCTCATGAGTTGTACAAAAGAGCACATAAAACGAAAATGAGTTTTGCCGATGTAGCAGAAGAAGCTTGTCTTAGGGGACCAAAATGGGCTCGAGGATTCGCTGGACCTATACGGTAAATAAAGTATTTACTACCAAGTTTTTCCAGAATATTTAATGAAGCAAATGGGACATAAAAAACATCTTTACATCTATTATGGGTTGTATGATTTTTTCACCGGCTAATTTTAGCAACTACAGTACCCGATTACAATAAAACTTTGAGTAGTACACATTCCTAACCTAATGCTCGCGTTTTTATGCTTCAAGTTCCTGATAATTTTTAGAAGTATCACGAATTGATTTCCAACAATTTATTGGATCACTTTATTACCAGATATGTTTTGCCGAAATTTCTGAGGATTTTCTTATTTACGAATCGCGAACAGAGGTACCAATAAATTAAAACAACACTATGCAAAATTGACAACGAACTAGCTAGATAAGGATTCTAGACATTCAGATTCAAAAATATAATATGTTTTTGTTTAGACCCCAATTAAATAGGTCATAAATATTGACCGCCAGACTGAACGATTTTGTATGGTTCTGCAACCCAATGATTATATTCCGAGTTTTGCAAAAACTAAAGTATTTTTTCTACATCTTTGGGGGATATCATAAGACGCATACCCATTTGCACCAACGTTATTTAAGGATTCGGTAGCACTAGTTTCCCTAAATCTCAGTTACGGATTGATTTGTTTAACAGAAATTTGTATATCTTCCCTCAATCGTCTCCTAGTTTGGTAGACATATGTTTTCAACTAAACGACTCTCTAGCAAGGGGAGAGGTGTGCATTTATTAAAAAAAATAATTAACGAGTCATATTTATAATAAAGTAAAATGCGATCCAAACGATGTTCTTCCAAACCTACAGTACGTACGTACAATGAGTTCCTCAGGTTTTCTATATACCTATATATTTCTCTTTTGGAATTTGAAAATTACACACGCGTGAAGTGTTTCCAATTTATACTTACATTTTTTTCCAATTTAAATTTACTTAAAATCTTTTTGTTATTCATTTTGGTAATGCTCATTGTTGACGTGAAAATATTAGTACATAGTTTCATTTTATTATGTGTTCTCAATGAATCTACCTGGATAAATAGGATAAATCGTGGAGATGATAATAGTATATATTTTTTGAAGACGAACAGATACTTCGTCACGCTAGTGATTATTCCACCTTGGATTTTATATTTTCTAAGCTTGTTAGATAACGGGTCTGAAATATTGTCTTTTTTTCACAGACAACTCGTGTTATTAGGCCTTTTCGTTACATACTTCATGACATGTAGCTGCTATGCAGTAATAATAGCTAGGAACTTCAACTACGTGATCGACTACTATGTGGGGTATACAACAGAGATCAGGGTGACGATAGCAGCGTTACTTGTACCGATCATTCTTCTGGTCTACGTACCTAACCTGAAATACTTAGCACCTGTCTCGATGATAGCCAATGTCTTCATGGGAATCGGTCTCGGGATCACTTTTTATTATTTGGTCACTGACGTGCCTGCTGTATCTGAGAGAAAATTGGTCGCTGACATTTCAACTTATCCTGTTTTCTTCAGTATTACAATCTTCGCAATTGAAGCCATAGGAGTGGTGAGTATTTGGATGAAATCTTAAACTTTGAATAACGGCACACCTTGATATGGCCTTCAAAATAATAAAATTGATTATCAGTTTTGCATCACATAAATTGTAACATGGGCATCCTACTATAAAATGACCAATTTATATATTAATGATAATCCGTACTCATTCATTTGCAATCCAGATTTCACTTATAACAATCTACAGCTGCCACTAGTATACATGTGCATAGTATCATAATGTATCAATGCCAGTCACAATGACTTTGTAAAAGTTGTGGATGTCGTTTCGAACTACTAACCTCAGATTTCGCCTGTGATCAAACAATTATTTAATAATACACCTTATGTGTATTTATTAACCATGTATTGAAATTTTTGGTATGAATTACCTTTCTCAAATATATTCACTTTTACTATAATTTTACTGCAGTAGGAGCTCAATAAAAGGTTGTTTTACCTATCACTCTGAAAAAAGTATGTTTTCCTTCTAAGTACCCCAGTTGCTCATTCAGTCATTTTTTTTTATTTTTAGGTGATGCCATTGGAAAACCACATGGCGACGCCTCAAAAATTTGTTGGTCTGTGTGGGGTTTTGAATCAAGGCATGAGTGGAGTCACGCTAGTCTACATGGTCATCGGATTCTTCGGTTATCTAAAATACGGTGATGACGTTGAGGGATCAATAACCTTGAATCTACCCCAGAAAGCATAGTGAGTATATATCATAGACTATAAAACTATAATAGCCGATTGTATAAATTATATTGTGATTTCATTAAGATACGCGCACTTCTCGATAACTATACTTCTGCTAGGTATATGATAAGAGGGAGCTATCAGATTATTTTCATCCTAAAAACATGTTTATTTATCGATACTCATACAGGTTCACGCACTTACGAAATCAAAGGTCCTAATACTTGGGCAGCAGGTCTGCATAGAGGAGAGCATACACTTAATATTTATTTATGTTTGGAAAAATTTTTAATTACAACTATTTAAGTATGTAATATTTGAAGTTTTTAAAATATTATACTCCATGACTATTTGATATTCCGAGAGACCAAACTGCTGAAAAAATCACGTTTCTCAGATTTCTCATTGAACCTGTATTTCGTTAAGAAAAAAAAATCCAAAAAATTTCAACGATGAATAAATGAGAATAAGGTTATCTGTTGACTAAATATCCTGTACTTACACCATCCAATCATTCCTTCTGTGCCTCCACCCGTGTCAGTTTCCCTCTTCGCTAATGTCACCATGGCCTTACGTGCTACCATGGTGCTACCCATCTTACACCTTCTGGTTTCAGAACGCTGAATCTCAGGATAGTATGTCTGTGTTATTAAGTGTGCACATATATAGTGAGAGTAGGTGGAGCCTGAAGGTGTCGCCAGACATCAGTCCCGCCAACAATCGTAAGATGTCTCCTATCATGAGAGCGACAGAATCGACCGCCCAACAATGAGTTCCTCTGCCTGGCGGAGATAATTCATAGCCTCAGAAAGTGTTGTTTATGAACCCACTTCTCTATTGTCCTTTTTATCCTGTTTCCAGATAATCCAAACGCTGGCTAAGAGCCCGAAAGCTTTTCCTTCAACCCACTCTTGTAAAACCAGTCCCGACGTTATCCAAGACATAGTCTATATCTGCCTGAAAACTGCAGTGTACCCCTCAACTTGAAATGAAAGCCTTTTTTGGGGTCAGATTAGCGAATCCAGCGTCTTCTTTCTTTTTTATTCAAGATCAAATGCATAAAAGACAGTCATCATCAGTTTGCGACCGAAAAAGCTTTTAGCTGTTTCATTTGATATAAAATTTCTTCATCATATCGTAGAATGGACAGTTTGATATTCGATATGTGAAGTTGCATGAAATTTGGATACGACATGCTCTTTGATTATGCACGAAAGTAACTGAATTTAATATTTTTTTCAGTGCTGCGCAGATCGTTAATATCTTGATAGCTCTGGCAGTTTATGGTACTTTTGGTCTCCAGTTCTATGTATGCCTGGAAATTGCGTGGGACGGTATCAAAAAACGCTTCCAAGAAAACTCTCGTATTGCAGAATATACTCTACGTACTATCATGGCAGTAAGTAACCAACTACTTTAAAATACTAAATTTATATATTCAGAGGCGCGTCAATGAGAGGACAGGAGGCGCATATCTCTCCTCATTATGAATGAGATGTGGGAAACTGAGATTTGAATTTCGCGCAACTTTAAATACTTCTTGTAGTCAGAGCTCACCCTTATGTAATAGACGTGCTTGTATTAACGGATAATCAAGATCACCTTGGATTGAATGTTTTTGCAAATTATACATAAAGGTATATATCAGCCAATAATGGTTATTATCAGCCATACTGATGAATGGCCTAATTCTAACAATCAGTCAATTATATAGTTTGGATATAAATTTATTAGAGTTGTTGTCGGTTTTTCGGTTGATAGGGTGAATGAAATAAGAGCTTAGGTTACAATTTGCTTACGTTTCGGAAAATGTATTCACTTCATCAAAGCTCTACATACAGATATAAAATATTTATCAGATACAAATGACAAATTTCCCCCCTGGTGATTAAAACAATAAAATACAGAGCATAATTAATATGAAAAATACATTTTTAAAAGACATAAAAGAACATAAAGACTCACAACTCATATACGATATGCTTTATTTTTTAATTGAATAAAAATAAAACAAAACTAATTTGTGTCTAAAACTGTATTGCTCAAATCATAATATAGTTGTACATACAAGATAATTTGTCCACCAGTCTTACATGTGGAGAGTGAGTTTAATTTTATTTAGGAATGGCGTAAGTTCGCCTCTAACACCGTGATGTGAAGTACCATTGGAAAATTCTCCAGACAAGTTACCGGTCCGAATCTACCGCCATCGCCCTCAAACGGTGTGCTGTAGATAACGTACCAATCCTCTACAAACTTTTTAAATTTTAGACCAGAAAGAAGTGCTTCCTATTGGGTACAATCCACCCTTAAAATAGTCACTACCGACCTCGGACTACATACTGTCATTAACGTCCAGATTCTGAAGTACCTAGACAAGAAAAACACGATTAATGGTCGCCAGTACGGATCCCGCAATAATATATTGACGTGATATTTTCTAAACTAATTCACCCACATGGGAAGCAGACATAACTTGGAATGGAATTTCGAATCGTCGCTCTCGATATATCATAAGCCTCCAATATGGTACTTGTACAGGGTGGACTTCTGCTCAAGCTTGCTGCCTATGGGCTGCCACCTGGTCTATGCCAATGGTTGAATAGTTTAGCATGTGTGTATGCATCAATGTGAGGATTTGTTTTTGCTGTAAATCAACCAACAGTTGAAAATCACATCTAATCAAATCTACACGTTTGCAGATACGAGCACCCTTATATTCTGCATGCCACCAGGCAAGCAACTACCATTAAGAGAATCCATAGATCGGTGGGTGAATGCTTTCTTTTTATAGATAGCCTCTTGCAAAGGCAGGAAAGCTTAAAGCGCCTCAGAAGCGGCATCAAAGGATAAATATCTATTCACACCGATCTTGAGATGCTGCAAATTCTTTTCGATCGTTGGAAGTTCGATCCTGTGAAGATGCGCCCACTGGGCTCCTCTTTTGCTCATTGAACTGATGACTCTTGATGTTATTATGTGGGATAGCTCGGTTGAATTACTATGCTAGCAACTATTAGACAGGGTCAAATCAGCCACCTTTCTCCGATTCTACAGAGTATGGAGGTCCTCTTTGAAAGGTCAGGCGCAACCACCAGACGTATCCAGGAGCTTCAGGGCGTACTTCGAAGCGCACCTCATACATCGCAACAATATTTCGGCGATGGTCAAACAGTAGCTATGCCATTGAATACAGTTTATCAAGCATAAATGTATGGATATTTCAAGTGGGCTGAAAATTACGGGATAATGGACGACCCCCTAATGACAGGAAATTTGATAGATAAAGAAATTGTCATTTTGTCTAAAATATTTTATGTATATAAGTAAAGTTTTCTTTGCACAAACTTATCAACCAAAACCGAAGAACAACTATAATAAATTCGATTTACAAAAAAGGATCGTAAGATGAAACATACGAGTATTCAGTTTGTGTAACTTTCTTTTTTTCGCTACAGGTAGTCTGCGTGGCTATAGCAATAGCAGTTCCAACCATTATACCATTCGTCGCTCTGATTGGCGCATTCTGTTTTTCCATTCTTGGACTCATGGTACCAGTAGCCATCGAAATGCTGACTTTTTGGGACAAAGGTTTTGGCCCATTCCACTGGAAAATTTTCAAGAACATTATAGTTGTCGCTGCTGGCCTCCTGGCCTTAATATTTGGTTCTAAATCCGCAATACAAGATATAGTTTATATGTATATAGGAAATGGTACTCTACCCAAAGAACAAATCGCTCTAGGGAATCTCACAATAGTGGGAAATTTTAGTACCACTACGCCGTCTAGTTAATAGCTCTAGCTTATCTTCTATATTGTATTTTATTTATGTTTGAGGTTTCACTCCGGTGATTTCCAGTTGGTCTGATCATTGTTATTCAGGTAGTGGTTCAAATAAATGAATATATTAAAATGCGTTCATCGGAAATTTCAAAATTCTCGGAATCTCAGAATGGAATCTGAGCTTCAGAGATAAGTAATAGTTGAGGGATCTGTACGAATTGAGCCGTTATACAGGAAATAAATTTTGTGGACGTGCATAACTATATATACCTTGCTAGAGGTACTTCCAACTATTCATGTTTTCTATGTCTTTTGCGCATCCATCACCTCTGACATATGAAGGATGTATAACAGGAACTGATGATAATATATTTCGTCATTACAACATCATAAGGTAATCATACTGAGATATTTATTCATTTATTCCATTACCTGAACATTTGAGCGTAGAAAAATTGTATGATAATTCCAAGTGGAATATACAAAATATTCAAGAAGGTGAATTCTAAGACCAAAATAAAAATGCGTAATTCAGTGTGTGAACTGTTCTGTTGCGAAATTGTTTAATGTTCATTTTATTTATGATTAAATTGACATTCATTACACATTTAAAACAGACTTTCTGGATGTTTTTTGTAAGTGTATCGTAAATTCTGGGCATTTATGAATTAGGCATAAAAATACATATGCACCTTTTAGTGCTATTTATTACATCTTTTTACCAAACAATAGACGATATTTATAAAAACGTGTTCATTTAATTTTTACATATATGCCCAAACAACGTTAAAATTTGACTGTGATTATGTTTACTATTGTTATATTCTATCATACTTTTTTGTAATGATTATAAAGACATCTTTTAATTAGTTTATTACTCTTGAAAATAATTTTCTAAAATTTTAAATATTGTTTCTTTGCATGGAAATATATAGTGACTTTATCATACAAAATCTTATTCTGCACAGAAAATGGTCATTACTGACAAGTAATGGCAGATGCAATCATAGTTATTTGATGATGTTTATATCTAAAATAGCTAAACTTAAACTTGTAAACCACTACAATAGTAGTTGCAATGATCATGATCATAGTCCGAACTAATGAAATTAAGTACAGCATCATGAGATAACAATTATTATAGAAACTGATCAACAACATACATTCTAATATGATAATGTATGTGGTTCTCTATGAGAACAAAGTAAATATAAGATTTTTTTATCTGATTTTAGCTAATATATGTCAAAACGCCGTCCAGTGTACTCATCAATGTTCAATTCTTATTCATAAGTGCGCTATGAATTTGTACTAAATATTGCTACAGGTATAGCCCCATGGAAAATGTCATATGGTAACAAATGATATGAAATTTTGAAATTTTATGAGGTTTCAATGTATCTTTCTTTATCACATTATGATAATAGTTCATATATATATATATATATATATATATATATATATATATATATATATATATTTATATATAATCGAATATTAGCGATATTTGAGGCCTTTTGAAACGATATTTTTATTCAACTTGAACTGTTACTATCACGTTCTATTGACTATCGCTATATCGTAATCAATTGGCTCCCAAACCACCTATCTTGAGCGGAAGCTTATATAAGGTTGTTGATAGATAACTAAAACAGGTTCATATGTTTTCAATAGCAGCACTACCATTTTCTATTTATGTGAAGCTAGAACAACATTTATTATACAAATCCAAACCACAAATAGTTTCACGAAATATATCAGGAAAGCAACTACAGCAATCATAAGTTGGTGATAGATTTGTTTGAGAATGTTGTGATGTTTGATTAAAACAAGATTCGATACCATAAATTTATTTCTGAACATATTCTGAAAGAATATAAGCTAATCTAATGTTGCGTAACTGTACATGTTTTGGGAAATAAAATAGATCCATGCTATAAACCCCCAGAAAGCAAACAGTAAAATATCTATGTTTGGGGTTATTACAAGATTACAAACATTATGTAGTCAATGTTCAGGGATGTTGGGTGGCTTTCTCAAAAATGCTCATAATTTCATCTCATAAATTATAGAGAATAGCGCTAACGCTATTTATCAATAAAATATTTTTGTTTGTGTCTGAGTACAATAAAAGTACTTTAATCAGATTTCAGTGTGTTAAAGTTTTTGAATTACTTCAATGCTAAGCGCAAATACTTTTTTCAGCATATTAAGCTGCCTCAATAGTTCATACATTTCAATTAAATCCTTACCTTTCTGGAACCAATGCAAGGTATTCAGGATTTATACTGGGCAGTCCTCACCTTACCCTATCTACTTTAGATAACATTGATTACACATTCCTTTTCAACTTACCCAACCTGACTGAAACAGCTTATTGGAGAATTTGGAATAATCTGCTCAAGATAATCAATTTTTTTTAATAAGCCGGTCCTTAAAAATGTTGTTGTTGGTACATATAGATATAAGTATACTGTACGGGTTATTTTGTGTAGTAATTGGGCTGACAGCTCAGGTAATTTGAAGTGTATTCAAAGAAATACCTAGTATAATACAAAAATTCTGTTCATATGTGTTGTTAAAATAGTGCGACAGATGGATGTTTATTGATATGTCTCCATATTTCCCATAATTTGTTTAGTACTTAGATTTTGCATTTTTATTTTGTCCAGTTGTTTCAATAAGAACCAGTTTTGTCGTAACCTACGGGCTCGATAAAATAATGATTCACTGTGTTGAAATTGTAACGTATACTATTAATTTGAATGTAATTTATTGCATATAATCCCTTCAACATATTTATTTCCGGATCGTCATCGGTCTGCGACGCACATGTTGTGAGCACTGATGTAGTCGATTGAATAAGAGAAACTTTCTCGAAAATAATATAACGACAATGCTATTTTGTTATCTGCATTTCATATGACCTGTAGTGAGACTTGTTTTCTATGATTTAATGTATCTGTTTAGACAAACTTTGTATTTTGCCGGTATGAATCAGGCCAAACTGAATGCAAACTGCATCTCCAAGCCTCCATATTGTATAAAAACGATATGTTAAATATATTTTTTTTAATACATAGTTTTTTCGTACTGACCTCTTGGTTTCTAATTATCTTCCTTTTACATCGAAAATATAAAATTGGTAGCATACGAGATATTTTATTTTCAGTATTTGCCTCCTCCATTTTATGAGTTCTACCATATTGTTAAAATCATTGCTGCTCTCCATTTAAAACGTGAGACCCATCTTCACAAATGAAAATACCATTTCACTCTGGTTCTTTCTTCTTTCATTCTGGTTCTCTCCCGTGCAATCATGAAAAACGCGTGTCCATTAATTCTCCATAAACAGAAAACTTTTAAGCATAAGTGTCATGCTGTGGCAACGATCAAAGGCACTGTGCTATTTAAATACCGGTTTATGAATTTGAACATAAAACTGAAAATATATCCTCGTGCTAGCGACGAAATAACAAAAGGTTACACAGGCAAAAAGGTTTAAAACCGGGTATCATGGATTTTAACGAATATTCTCATTCTCTGACTCCGAATTGCATATAATTTCTTTTTCTCTTAAATAGAGGGTAATGTTGCTTACCATGCCAATGAAATTAGCAAACAGCTCGAGCATGAACAATTCAGAATCTATATTTCAAAACCCTACATGTCCATCCACATGCAGATAGTTTCAAAAGGGAATGTGAATTCTCATTAATGTGAATTTTACAGGTTAGTCCGTCTTTTCTGTCCCCAACTCAAGTTAATTTTTTTGGACTAATCAATTGTAAAGTATTTTATGGTCATAAAAGTGTTTGTGCACGGATATGAGCATGTCATAGTTTTTTGAGAGATAATGACCTTTAAAATTATGCTGCCGTCTCTGAGCGTGCTAGATGAACTCGTCGCATCAACGATTCCAAACCCAACTTCGGTCTTGCTCTTTAGGTACACGAGTCTAAATTATAATTTATAACAATTTTATTAATCCCAAGAACCTTTATAACAGGTTTATTAAGGGAACAATTAAACAAGTAAGAAAATTTGTTAAAATAAGCAACATATTACCTGTTAATAACATCAACAATACTGTTTATATAAATTTTATTCGAACCAAGGGGGTTAAAACAAACAAAAATGTAAATAACAATATGAATGTAAAAATATATAATAATGCCTAGGCACTGTTATCATGAGAGTACATTAAGTAAAATATTAGAAAGTGCTATTCAAAATTTAGCCACAATCTATATAACACTGGTCTATGAAAACATGCAATTTAAGTAAAGCAATGGGTAGAAAAAGTAGAATGAAATATGAATCTCTTGTATATCACTCTAAACGCATAAGGACGTATTGAGTCGTTTTTCAAGTTTTTCTGTTCCTGATCATTTTTTAATAAAGCAGTATGAACATTTATACATGTATATCATTTTGGGGCTATTGAATATTTTTTAGAATTCATCAATACATCCAAAATACCCCATTAATATGGCTTCATTTTTTATGACTTCCACTGATAAGAATATCCTATACTATATTCAATATCCCGACCACGAAAATTCTAACCAGCATATTCTGTTCAAGTATCCCAGTAGTAGAGAATATCACTAATACAACAAATATGAGGTCGTGTATCGTCCCAAAAATATGCTTGATATATGGATAGGAATATTTGAAATATACTGATCATTTATTGTGTTTTTGTTTGGAACCATTCGTCATACTTAACGGACTGGGACTGTTGTTTCAATAGTGGAACGATCGTTGACAAGCCTTCATCGTGCATTTATTCACCAATGGATAACGTTAACATATTGTTCAGATTGAAGTCTATTTTTCATTTTCATAATACTTCCTACGCCGTTGTCAATCTAGTAATTATACGAGGTAATGAAATTGAAACTATACTTGATCAAGTAACATAAACCAGTGTAGATCACAGAATTTATAGTTGTGAGAGATAAAAAACAAACTACAATATTTAACTAACAAATTGGTCATATATGAAAATTATTTTGTACTTTCCTCTGTACGTAAATATTAAAATGTCCAGAGATATACATATTATATATAAACCATGATATAAATATTTGCTTAGGTGTATTCGATAACGTAAATCATGATGACTGATGACTAGCAAAACAAGTCTTGAGGCAGAGCGTCTGTCCTTACTTTTTCTGATATCAATACGTAACAAGTATCGTGCATCAAGATTCGTTCAATGCGTATATAGCCCTCGGATAAATATCATTCAGAGTTGCTTGTATGTCTCATGACTTGATAAAACGTTGTAACATGTGAAAGTCTGCTCCTCATGGAGACCTACAATTCTTACAAGTAACACTTATTGGCATTTCTATATGCACGGATTAGAGGAGATTCAATCATGCAACATCATAAAGAACGGATCCGATACGAATACTAGTAAACATACATTCAAAGACTGATTATAGGTTTTCCTAAATGTTTGCGAAGCATTGCAATATTGATACTATTAGTTTAGTTGTGCTTGCATACAATAAAAAGTCAGACCCTGATTACGGACGTATCTTTTACTACCTCAAACCCTTCAACCACTATCTCATCCTATCTTCGGGTAATTCATTTAAAAAACATAACGAAAAAGATAAGTGCATGCTGGGTTAAGTACTTCAAATTATCGTTATATACAAAGCACATGACAAAGAGGGGATATTCCTAAACATTTAAAATAAAATTCAATTTTATGTAGATATTGAATAGCTGTTTCATTTTCGCAGCCGTAACTGGTTTGCATGTTTCTTGTTACAGTCGTTTACCCTTACTACTGTACAAGCATTGATTCATGCGCTAGTGCACCACGCGGCAATAGAGAAACTATCCAGTGATTTAGTTACCGACGCCGTAGACTTCAAGTGAGTGTTACCTGGCCTACTTTATCGCTATTTGTACATGCAGCTTTGAAAAATGTAAGTGATATCAATAAATGAAGAGATTCTAGTAATGGTGATAGTATGAATGTGACCTTCGCAAGAGTGTAATTATCGCGGTCATATTCAAACTGATAGTACACGAAAAAAAATTCAAGTAAATTTAGTCGGTACTTCAAACGCTGTAATCCATTTGGATGCAACATTATCCAGTATAATGATACTAAACTTGTTTTTTGCAAACTTGCGACCGAGTTTAATTCCTATCTATTGATATTAGTACAATCTGATGTCTTAGACGCGAATTGATATCTATAATTGATCTAACATTTGTTTGATGTTAGTTTTTATTTTATTTATAAATAACCTCGTGCAAAGGCAGAAAGCCTATCATGCATTATAATTGCTGTGACATAATAACTATTCACATTTGACCTTGAAACAGAAACTTCGAAAGACAAAAACTGAATTGGAGAATATAAAATGTCGCTGAAAATGTAATTAATACCCTCTAAATTGAGTAGAAACATGTAAAACATGTAAAAATGATGTGTGATACTTTTCAAAAACATGCGATATAACATTTCCTCTAAGTCTCACATACTGGTAACTAGTCACCTTTTAGCATTCTCCAACTTGTTTTGCATAACATAAGAAAATGACAGAAAAAAACATGGCAATAGAAAGAATATATATTACCTACCTGATTATTAGAACATTTTAGTCCGGAAGATTCTAACAGATTGTTTACGACGTAATAGGAAATTAAACTGGAAATAGAATTTGCTCGTGGAAGAAGATTAGATCCCCCGATTCTAAATTCTTCATATGGGGAGATCACGTATTTTCTAGTCCGAAATATTTGATTTATCAGCGATATAAGTGGTTTTGTGGTTTTTGTACCTTTAGTAGTATGAATACTAACAGTTTCAAACCTAAAAATGTACTCATAGCACTGTCTCTCAGTGCCTATAGAATATATAGTCTATTTGACTACGTATTATTCTTTGTTTGCAAATATCTATATTTAAGATATTCAAATTACGTATCTTATCGCACCAAAGCAAATTTTTTTATCATGTATAGAGAACAGAAGATAAGTATCCCTTCATTGCAGAGTAATCACAAAACAAATTGCAGGAAAGGGTACTTCTTAATATAATATATATTTTTTCGATGATACACATTTTTTAACCATATGGTCAAAATTCAGTCACTATAGCAAGTATTCTATGAACAATTCTTTGATTGAGTAGTATCTATGAATATTTAAGCTATTACCACTAATACTGAAACTGTGATGATAACCATATCAAGATGTCAAGTAGTAGCACCATTTAAACACATGGGAAAATGTTTCCTGATCAGTCTAATCAATGACAAACTGAATTCAAAAATGTAGTTCAAAACTTGCATATTCTAACACATTAAATTTAATTGAATTTAATATATTAATCATGTATTTCTCATCAAGCCTGAAATGATAAGCGCATAACTTCACTAATACAATTAATTATTACATTTCGTAGCCTTTACGAAGAATCTAATAAAAAAATTGATAGTTTTTTCGACACAGTTAAATAATGCCAATCTCCTTCGATTCAAGCTTTTTATGTCATCCAAGCTAACCAGTTTAACACAAAACGAAATAAGTAAGTTCCCTAGAGGTTCGCTTGGATTCTACTATATGTTTTCCATGGTTATATGCTATAGTGATTGAATGAGTTCATTTTATGATTGCAATTACAGGCACAATAAAGTAACTAACACACTAATTTGCTCATGAATTATATCACAATAGCAAAATAGATTTTGTGTTGGAATACGTTCTCTAACGATGAGCTTTTTGACAGCACAAAATCCATTTATCTAGAATTTTCTCTTGCAAGCCGGATGTCACTTGAAAGATGCATTTGAAGAATACTGAACGAAACAAATTAGAGATATGTTCATGCCTTTTCTAATACTTCATACCCTTTCACATATTCCACCCATGGGTGTAGCATGGAGTCCTATAGCAAAACAAATCTGTAATAAATATGCATTCGAATCTAGTTTTTGCATTTCACAACAAACGACAGTGTAAATCTTATATATGCTACCCGATATCGAATATTAGGGACATTAGGACATGTTTCATGATCTTTACTACTGAAATATATGGAATATAACTTAATATACTGGGTGGCCCAACCGTGCAAGGGCGAAGTATTGCTCTTCTGCAAAAGGTTCAAAAACTACTCGCAGATAGTAGTTGTACATAGTATTCGAATAAACGTTTCAAAAATGTTAACCCATACCAGTTATATTTTTTCAATGGAATGCACTACATCTTACTGCATATTCAGATAAACATTCCGCCATCGTACGGTTGTACCACCCTGCATTTTAACAAAAGCCATTCAAATTTTAAAATCATTTACATGGAAGCTAACCAGTAACTTGGCAGAAACGAACATAAGTCATGAGTAAGAGAGAATGTAAACATTTTGTTTTTCGTGATTTTCAGTCTTGTGCACTTTATACATGGCTTAAAAAAATTTAAAAACGGTCGATTAATATATATAACCGATCGAAAAAAGTTGAAAATATAAGTTATAGTGTTTTTAAGTATTCACTAGACTGTACAAATTTTGTTTGGTCGCAGTCATGGCACACCAAAGTTGCATTTTTTTAATGTAGCACCATATAACCTTATATATTCCAATTCTGAAGAATAAGCGGAGAAAACCTTTGCGGAAATGTGGTGCTAGGTAGCTCGTTGACGCGACATTTGAACTGGGAACAATGTCATGCCAAAACTAGCTGAGTTCGATGTATTAATTTGCAGATTATAAAAAGTAAAACGGTTTTGTTTATCAGCTTCGAAACTCGACAACTCTGAAGCGGTTGATGTTGAGCAGATTATAATTTTTACAATATTTGCTTAAATTTGTTATATTTGAAAAATGTAACTTGAATGCGCCACAACTCTATGACCAAATGTGTATGATACAATTTTTTTATTACCTAGTAGACACTTAAAAACTTTTATGTCAACCCTTTTTCGATACCTTGTATATTTTATCCAATAATCGACCGTTTCCAAATATTTCTAAAGCCCTGCATAATAACATCTCAGCTGTACGTACCTAACTCACTAAGATTACTCAGTTATAGCATTTTAAGCTTCATGACTTCATGAGCATAATTAGTAGACAAATCAGATTACGTCCTGAAAAAATTGAATAAGCACAAAATTTTACTGTTACATATTTCATACTAGTCAAAATAGTCGACAGGGCTTTGAAAACATGCAATGTCAATTTGATTGTGAAATTGGTATTGATTTTCGACTAAATGATATCTTTTAAAATCGCTACTATTTGTTTGAATGTATCATGTAGCATTTTTCATATTAAACTACTGAATTCTCTCCTGGAATATAAGAAGAACATGCATGGTAGAAAATGTAAATGAGTGGATACTAGGTAGAAAGAAGGAGCGGAACGAACAAATCAATAGAATGTGGACGACAGAAGAGTAGTCAGAATCGCACGCGACAAATCACCGTTAGGTCGCAGGAGTCCAGGGCGCCCTCGAAAACGATGGAGTGACAACTTGGCGATGTAATAGGCAGGATGACGACGAAAAAAAAAACAGGCGATTCGGCTATACTAAAAGGAAGAAGAAAAAGAACTACTGAATTCAGATTTTCTCACTGGACCCCGAAACACAAAACTGGTATTCATATGGAATGATTATTACAAAATATACAAGCAGTTTTATAGGCACGTTTTACTACACCCTGTATTGGCAACAAGGTCCATTTTCAAAATATGAGAAAAAGCACTACTTGTTTTTGATCTAGTCTTTAAAAATCTACAAAATCTAACACCAATAAATACATTAGATAAAATCTGTTCTATTTACAATTCCGCAGTGTGATGACAATGACAGTCAGTTGAGTTCATATGAACATTGTTTTTCATTTTCGAACTGTGTCTCAAGTAAGTCTGGTGGCGGATGTCATCAGAATTATTTATTACATACTTCCAATAACACAGAAATAGATATTTTTCATTTCTCATTGAGTATGAACGATTTGTGACGACGTTATTTCTCATAGCTGCTTATCTAACAAGGGATTAGTCTTCAGTCAATGGTGTGTGAAATAGCAACGAATGGGAGAAAACATTGCATTATCATTTAATTTAATCACTACATTTACCTTAAATATATTAATTTAAAATTGACATAGCCCGATACAAAAGCAATATTGTTAGCACCAGATTCAAGAAATATTTGACAATTGACTGTGTCACACTTCCGATTTTTTATGGTTAAAAGCTCCGATATCATATTTTCTGAATTGAATTGTTAAGCATATTTTCAGATGAAAATGGTTGATAGTTGATTATCAAATTGGTCCAAAGACCAAGTATTTCTCTCATATGATCGCGTATGTTAGAAGCAGTCTTAGGTTATTGTAAACGATGTTGAAGATATAAATCCATGAAAACCACTAGAGGATTACAAAATATAGAAAAATTAACAAGATAAGCCCCTAGCCTATTGAGTGTTCAGTAGATATAATTTATCAACCAAACATGGTGCGTATCATTGTTCAATTAGTAGCAGTGAACTGTTATCTGGTTCAATCAGAGCCCTCTACATTTGAGTATATTATCATGCCTGAACTATCTATACCTTTTAGCCCACAGCAAAGCTCCTGTATAGTAGCATAACACTTTAGTTACTCTATATGGACTAACTCTAAAGTGTATTATATGTTTTTTATAAAATGAATACCACTATATAAGTGTTAGATATGATTTTAAGGAAAATACAAAAAAAACAATTCATCAACAAATTTTCTGCTTATAGGCAGCTTATTGTAGACATAGTACATGATAAATAGTATATATTTGCATGCATTTTCTATAATTTCCTCAAGTCGGTAATGATATCTATTACAATTTTTAAATATTGGCACTTTTCGGCTTCATCCTATCTTCAGAATTCTTCAGTTTTTGATATACAAGAAAAATACCTGAATGCCATTCTGTGTGTGTGTGTGTGTATGAATGCCTTTTTTGTACAAAATATTACTTTGTCAGTAAAAATTCCGCGTAGTCTTCACGGACACTCTTAGTATATATGTTCACTGTACTGACTATGCTCGTAAAAATGAAAGCGCAGATAAATGCTAAATATTATCCGGTTTATCTACCAATTACTCTGTATTACTATTTATTAGACCCTGGCTGAATGTTCTTGACAGTCACATACCTATAAGGATTTCTAGAGGAAGCGTATAGTAAGCAGAAAGTACTTCGTCTATCATTAATATGTATGGTAATTTTGGGATGCAAAAACATATTAATATTGAATATTTTTTTATATAAACGTTGATTGTACCATGATGTAAAAAAAATTAAACAAAAAATTATACTTGATTTGATCGGACCATTACTCAGAGAAAAAAGTGGAAAGTTAAATTCAACAATGGTGGGGATTAATCAACTTTGAAACTAATATAACTACTATAACACAACTGGAGGTCAGATTGATTATTTTCTTCAAAACTAGCGCGACCCGGGGTACAATTGCAAGATGCATATAAAATTGAAATAAAAAGTGACATCGATATTAATTCACGTTCCCATAGTAGTTAGTTAGTACATAAATATAGTCTGAAGACAAAACCTTGATATTTAGTCAAAGGTAACCATGTCGAATGATTTTAATTGATAATTATGTGTGCTCTATCCCAACTATTATAATACTGATGGGTGCCACCAGGACACGTGCTAAAATAAGTGATTATTTGGATAAAACGATTCAATCCAACGGGCTATCGAACGGCTGTCAGTTATGTCAGTTAATTTTCTAATTCAATTGTTTTTGCAAATATCCTTTCAATTCGAGCATGGACTCCTACTCTTGCAATATTGAAAGCAACTGCATGAAAAAACAAAACTAGCACAGCATATTATGACAAGGTTCATCAGACACCATGGTTGGATGCTAGCGGTAATCTTTTGCAAGGTACGTTTCTCATAGCAGTAGGATGTTATCAATTATACTTTTTAGACTACAAAAATCACTGCTGAATAGTCGTAACTGCATTACATTTAGACCCACGATCGTTGTTTGAAGATTGATATTTTGGGCAACGGGTTTAGTCGTTTCAAAGAAGATAGTGATATAATCTTTTCTATGCGGAGTAGAGGTTATTAATAATATCGCGATTCGCAAACATACCACCTGAAGGTACAGTGTTTCAACTTACTATTCACTTCCAAAAAATTTGTTACAGTTCAGCTACATAAAAATGTACACAGTTTGGCTGGTTGATCTAGAATGCAAAAATCATTAATACACGTCTCAATTCTACCAGAAAATACATCTTGTGTTGTTAAACCAAAACTTACAAATTATTTATTGGTAAAATAACATATGCATGACTGATTCTAATACACTTGAAAAGTCAACTATTATATCATATCTCCCAGTTATCAAATAAAAAGCTGGATAAATCCAAAGATTCGCTTCAAGAAGGATTAGTTATTAGATTCGTAGTGTATGGTACACAACACAAAAAATAACAAAATAAAAACAAACAATTCAAAATAAATTACTTTTAATATTGCTACATGAACAGTAAATATTTAAAACACATCGTGTTTCTGCCAAAAAACAACAGTGAAACTATACTCATCTGCTTCCATCAATATACAAGTTTGTGCAATATACATATGCGACGGAACAAATATAGCAGATCGAAAAATGACATTTTTTGCGCTCATATATCAACAAAAAATGCTTCAAGGATGGTTCTATTTATACTCTATAGAGGTATAAGTAGTAACGATTATGGAAAGGTTAATACTCTAATACGTTATAGGATAACTTGTATAGTTAGAAAACCATTTAGAAGGGATAAATTATTACATTAACAATCGCCTATTTCATTTTGAACTCATATTTTATAGACTACAGATCGTATATATCTTATCGAGGTTGGAAATCTGTGTTTGAACTTTATGAAGATCATATTTTATGTATCAAAATTCTAATCACAACACTTTAGTAGGAAATCCAGATCTAAATTGGCCTTCACCCATCTGGTAAATAGATGAGAGAAATTAACTGATGAAGATAACAAAGATATTTTCCACTATATGACCGAATTTTATAAATGGTGTATAGGCTAATCCTTGTATACTGATTTGTATTTGTTATTATTTATGGTTATTGTTTGCTAAGTGTTATCAACGCATCCATATTCGCCCTTAGGAGTATGTGCCTCTACACACTAAGCCACTGTGGGATTTGTTAAATACATGTGACTATATGAGTATATGTGAAAATGAGCAAAAAGGAAAAATCAAATAGTTAAATTAAGGATAGTTTGCAAAATATTCTCTCTTCCGGTTAACAGTTGCTACTGAAAACTGATTTTGTAGTACACGTTTGAAATCATATTTTTCGGCTTGTCAATACTGCAGTATTATATCTAGATACCTATAATGTCTTTTTCGATCGATAAAATATATGTTAATAAGTATTTATTTTGCACCGCGGAAATAAATTTTCATCAGCCTCTACGTGCCATGGGTGTGAGAAAGGAGACAGAAATCACCAGAACTATTAGACATGGACGTTATTATGCATGTCAACACTTTTGGCTGCATGAGAGGTCACTAGCAGCACATGTATATCCTGATGCAAGATACTATGAGTACTTCCAATGTTACGCATGAAAAATTACTAGTAAATTGAAAAAATAGATTGATCTACCTTTCAGTAATCTTGTTCTAGGACGTGTCCTTCAAAACTGATACTCCACCTACATTTTGTCACTGGTAGAACTAACAAAATTATTCCCCGGCTACCTACATTGTTATTTGGAACAAAATGGTAACTGTTATGAATTTATCAATATTTCAACTATAGAACTAGAATTGACGTCTGCTTGTATGTAATATGATCTGTTAAAAAACATACATATAGAAATTCGAAAAATTTATCAAACGTAAATCTTAATTTACAGTTTGTCATTTAACAATTTCAGATTTTTTTTCGAAATACATAAAATTACGTTTTAGGATCATAAATCGTTTTTCAAGTCGCGTAAAGTAAGATGATATATTCGCACAGACACCGACGATAGAATATAGTAGGACATTGTATCGCCATCTCTAATGAAGTCACCATTGTTGATAGGCAGTTGGTATTGTTCTGAATTTTACATTTACATATATGTTTATGATAAAAAAGGTAAATTTACAAAATACTATTTATACACATCACACCTGTTGCAGGGCATTCTAATCAATTTCAAGTTCCCATTTGATATGTTGCGGGATTGCTCAAACTTTCTCCGTTGGAGGTTGCTGCTTCTCTTTGTCCGTGGTGGGGGAAGGCTGCTCCAATTTATAGTCACCTCCTATACTTCTGAATGGAGAAAAAAATTACGTTACGAGGAATTGTATATGTATTAGGCTCGGTACTTTTTAACTTAAATGCAATGTTCCTTCATTATAATTTACAAAACAAGATCTGTAATTTTAGTTCAATTATATCTACGTGTTGAAAAATTCCAGTTGCAAGTCACCTATTTGCGATCGTTATAAAATACAGTTGAGCAGAAAAACTGCAATGGCATAATAACTTGTGCCGCTGACTCCGATATAAAATAAAATAGCATATTTTACAATTAGCTTATAAAATAACTTCAAAAAATTAATTAGTGAGTTTTTGTTGTTCCTATGTCTCTATAAATTTTTATCCTATGTCATCACCAAAAAAATATTCAACTGGTCCTTTGACCGGCACTGTATATTATAGATCATAAGTTCAAGGCTCACCAGTGAGAACTTAATTTTAACCTGCAATTATGACCAATAACCAAATATGCCGTATGTTTTACTTTTAATAAAGACATTAATTTAATAATATATCTTGTCAATATATTATAATATCCACTAATTCCAAATTGATAATGTGCATGTTACTGCGTGATTGCATGGCCAGCAAAAAGTTCACAAATATTAGGATATACTTTGAGATATTTATTGGGATCAATATCAGTTTAAGTTATATGCATATCATGAGCTTTGAGCTAATAGATGCTACCAGCTGTGTGTTAAGTATAGATGTACTATGAATATTGCGAAACTAAGAGATCGTCGAAACAAGCAGCTGAAATTTGAATAACAACTAATTAATGACATATAGGTATCCATTGGCACTGATTTATCAGTAGCTTATGGAAAAAGATCCAGAGTAGCCGGTATGACTTTTGATAAAGTGTGGCACTGAATATATCACTCAGAAATATTAGAGATATCATTTATAAACATTGCCCCTAAATTATACGACATATAGCATCCCACAAATATTCAAAAAGTAGAGGTTCCCACAGCACAGATAATAATCATACTAATTGAGGATATCAATAGATAAAGGTAGGATGTACGAGTATATTTTGGAAAAAATTGTTTCATTATTCAAATTATGAGTAGTCATTTTGTTACTAAATAAAAGTGGATCATAGTAGGTAGCACCAAGTTGTAGTATGTTGAAATGTTGAATGTCCGATGAAATGTTATTAGATCAAATAATTCGACTAAATTAGTTTCAGCAGACGATACAGCACCTCTATCCACTTATATAATTATGTATTATATATATACACATAATACGTCGAATTAATAATTCTTTTGGGCCAAAGGCCAAATAGTAGGTTTTTTACAATACGAATGCAGCGTCTTTTAAAAAAATGTTTAATATTTCAGACGACCGACGAAAAAAATGATTCTGTATAAATCAAGTAAGAATTAGCATTTTGGCGAAGTAACAAAACATCTTTAGTTCAATGATTTTTCAAGATAACAACAAACATAAAAAATAGGTGATTTGTCTATAGTATTGATGAAACATGCAGCTTACTTGGACGGTTCGACGACTTGTGGGGCGGTGACGGCAGTGATGTCTTCTGAGGTACCCTTGATGTTTTCACCGAATTGCTCTGGCTCCAATGGCACCGGTACTACCACCATTTCGCACTTCGCACCTTCCATATCACCAGCTGCCGCAGTATCGTTAACTTTCACCTCTACAATATTGGCGGAGGCCTTTTCTGAGCCAGTTTGGCTCACTCTGTCAGCGGTTTCTGCTTTTCCGGCCCTCTCCGGAGGTTTTTGTGTATCCATTTCTTCGATCTTCAAAAGAAATGTATCTCAAAAAGAGTTTTTATGGAAACATATAATTTATTTTATTCGTAAATGGAGAATACTTTCATCGCATCGCAATCATATTGATATAGCTCCTTTTTTTTCAAACAAGACCATACGAAATAAAATGAAACAGTTTGATCCAAAGGTAATAATACATCTCGCAAATCTTAAGAAAATTGTAGGAAGGACTGTGTGGGTTTGCATAACATTGATTTATTTTTTCCCTGATGCATGCTCAAGCAAACTAGGTCACAATCTACTGAAGAATGAAAAACAATCAGCATTCAACCTTATAAAGGCAGAGAACTGATTTCTACGTTTTGCCTTAAATATTTTTGTGTTATTTGTTTCGACAAATGCCAGTCTATTATATATACTGCATTATGAGGCATGAGTATTTGTTCACTTAAAAACTGTTATGATATTAAATGTTTTGCTAACATTTCTGTTTTTCAGATAATAATCCTCATAAAAGTGGTATACAGAGTGCCGGAGAAGGTTGGTAGTTGTCTCTGAGTCATAGATGAAGAGTTGCCTTTGTATTTGTGTTTTGACAAATTCTTCAGAATAAACTTACTTCTATGAGGTAAATATCATATTCATGAAATTTATAGAACATCACAGACTGTTGAAGGTCGTATTAGAATACATTCGGTTTAAAAGTTTACAATAATCTGCGCTGTGTTTTTACAAACAGAAAGGCTAACGAATTAGAATTTGTTTACAGTAAGCACATTATTTCAAGTCCGACCAGGTATGAATCCTCCTTAGCAACATTCATCGATACAAAATAAAAATTGAAATCATTTTTTATACATAAAAGATTATTCAATTGTATTATTCATACATCAAAAGAGAACAATATATCGTCATAATTTAAACACAGCGTTGTGTTTCTAATGTGACGATGCAAATACCGCACTTTAAATTTATCAACAATGCAACAAATTTACGCGAAAAATATTGCTACAATAATACTGTTGGTCTCAGGGATGACGCAACATATTCACCTTTATTCCTTTTTGTTCAGTTTTCTGTGACGTAGCGGGTGTCGGCGTGGTCTCCATAGCAACAGCTTTATGATTTTGTTGAGCGTCCTGGAAGACGTCGTCACTCTGTGCGAAGTTGTCGTCGAAGCTAGCCGAACTGAAGTCCGCCCAACCGCCGAAATCTGCCGCCGGCGTCATCATTTCCTCCGCCGGGGGTGATTTGAAAGATGCACTTCTCGTACTGCCGAAGTCCGCGCCCCAAGGATCTGCGTTTGTCAATGGACCAGACACAGTCGCCGAGAGTGATTCAAGGGACTTTGGTGAAGACCACGCTGGAATACAAAATGCCTTCCTAGTAAAAGTGATCTAGCATCAAATTCAAATAAGCCACTGTCCATTCTAACTCCATTTCATTAAAATAATATGCAGGATGCCTCTCTGATAGTAAGTAGTACACAAAGAATGAGCATTCAGAACCATTTTTTTCCAAGGTCCACAAACTATGTTTATATGACTATTTAAAGTTTACTATTGCTCTATGTAAGTTGGTTTGAACGCTTTGAAGAAAATATCTGAGTGTTTGTATTTGTTTTGTGTGAATTCATTGTCTGTCTATAATTCATGTATCTCCTTGTTTTCTGTCTATGGTAATAACTCATTCTTTGCATAACATTCCATGTTTCGGGAATTCTGTTAGTGTGCGATCAATTGATTATCCCAAATCAGTATATGAGGACCAATATTGCTGATGTTTTTATAGAGTTGGTGAGATTTCTAGATGTAGATAAAAAGTTGTGTAATCACAGTTTCACAAATCAAACTCTTTTTCTTTCAATGAAGCGTTTCGATTTATATTTAAATCATCGTAGGACTGTCAGATTAAAAAATCGAAACGCATCACTGAAAGAAAAAGAGTTTTACTTGTGAAACAGTCAGTAAATTACACAACGATTTATCTACATGATGGAAAAGTATCACCAAGTAAGAGTATCCATAATCTACAAGATTTCTAGAGTTTTTAATTCGTTTTGTTTTTCAGTTTTGAAAGAAGCCCAGATACTTGTTTGTTTCGTCTCTGCCCATGGGTAGCGTTCCATCATTTACTGTTTCCTGTTCGGAATGGTTTTTTCATCGACCTTCATTGATGTGGAGCACCTTGAATTTACTCAGAACGCACTCATTTTGATGTCTGACGTGCAAGTTTCTGTTATTTTAAGTAGTCGGTAATTGCATCTCAGTAGCCGCGTATAGTTTTGGTTTGAAAATTACCGAAATTTTCATATATCAAACAGTTTGAGAATTTTTAAATCAAGGAAGATTCAGATTTCAATATTACTGTGTCAACAGCTCCAAATTCGAGTCAATCTTTATAACCAAACTGATATCAGTCCGTGGGAAGTACAGCGTCAACATATAACGTTTTCCTGTTACATGCCATTTTCTATATAATTTTTAACTATTGGACACCTGTTCATCCGAAAATCTTGGAAGATTAGTTCTGAAGCACAGACGCCATAATAATCTACTTACGATCAACGTCCATACCGTCGTCTGCATCCTGGTCATCTCTGGGCAGCTCCTCGTCGCTATCGCTGCCGTAGTCCCCTGGCTCATCCTTCTTTTCGATAACTGTTCGGAAAGTGTGCTCGGCAGCCGCATCGTCGAAGGCGCCATCATCACCGTCATCAAACGCGTTCACCGTCTGTGCGCACACCCGCTTGAACATCTCATGCTGCCGGGTTAGGTCCGATTCTGACGACAGGTCGAACGAGGTGTCTGTGCGATGGTCGATCGTTCTGAAATATCCACACGGTGGGTTACTCGAATAGATTCAATCAGCAATTCCGTCATTTTTACTAAAATCACAAGATGAAATAATTGCGAAAATCGAACAAAGTTATTTCTTCTGAACTTACCCTTGGCCGTTAGTTAGAATCACATATGATACATGAACGAATTTTACTAAAGTTTCAGCTGACTCGACAACCATCGACAAAGTGCATAAGAAATAAAAAAATTAAATAAAAATGACACGACACAACAACCATGCAGATAATATAATTGTTACACACAGTTGTGAAACTGTGTGTTGAATATTATTCTACATATACAAACAAAATGGGGTCTGCGAGATTCATAACCACAACCCATAATTCCAGTAATTTGTTTTCCGTTTTCCACTTAATGCTCCACGCCACCGGATTCGCCGTTATGAGAATCAGACATTTACCAGACATTTCTTTCGTATGTTACAGATTGAGAATAAAATTTAATTGTTTGTCTCCCTCTTGCGAACAAGCGTTCGAATAAAATCTCATAAATCAACGAATTGCTGGGAATACAATCTAATCCAATCCATAGCTTCCCATGTGACGGTACTCGTATTTCTTGCATAGAACAAGGAAAACGACTACCATCCCGAGAGACCTTGCCAAAAATTTTGTTTAAAAATTTTTGCATAAATCCCAACTTATTTATAATAAATTCAACCTATTTCTTAGTTCCTATCTGTTCGCAAATTTCATAATCACTTTGTGTTGCTGACATCATGCGCTCGAAGACTTTTCAAAAGCTCCAAAAAATTTTTAAGCTATTTCTAGTTTTTGATTAAATGAAACCCATATTTTGGTGAAGCTCTCATGCTACCAAAACGTAAGCTGCGTTTATGATTTGCCGTGATTCCAACCGGTCGATAATAATAAGGTTTACTTAACTATTGAAAAACGATTATGCCTTAACTGACTCTTATTGACAAACAATTTTAGATTTTGTAAGCCGTTTTACGATTTTCGCTAGGATCGCAATCCACCACGTAAAAATTGGTGGATTTTATTGAGAGGCAAATATCTTCAAGGACCGATTTTCATTATAATACAATTCCTGCCCCAGTCCCTTAAAGGATTGTGTGGCATTAGAATAATTAGAATAGATGAATTCAAAATGATTAATGTTACTTACTGTAATGTATCATCTCCATCATTAAAGCTATCGTCATTAAATCCACTGTATCCATCAATATAGGAAGCCAAATTTTGTACTTGATACTGTGAGTACAACTGAAAACAGAGTAAAATTTCAATTTCACTTAAGGAATATGTATCAAGATCACTAACCTGTTGCTGTAAAGCTGACGACTGTGGAAAAGGTATATCTGCATAACTGTCACTACCTTCAACTGCAACGTCTGGATGAACACCTCCCTAAAAAGAATGAAAAATATAGACCTAAAATAAATGCAGTTCTTCTTCATATAATATGAACTGGTGTCAGCATTGATCTTTGAATTGATACCTTTTCCGGCAGATTTTTATTGTAGGTAGGAAATTTAAAAACAAGTCGGATAGACCCCATGTATGCAGGAATGAAAAATAACAGGTTAATAATTTACTACGCGGTGCATACCAAGATGAGTATCCAGCAGTGAATTATTCCATCACCACTTTTCATATTGAGTTAATGACCTTATGGAACTTTAAAAATTCAGTGATAAAAGTTGACAAATGACAACACGCCGATCCGAAACACAAAACTGTTACGCTGGAGACAGTAAATCAATTGATGTCAGTCACAGTAAAATTCAAATTTTAACTTCTATCATTTGTCATATGTGGTCTTAACGAACTGAACAAAAACGAATCTGAGAGAAGCACGGAATAAGTTACGTAATTACGTTACAAAAATGTATTTTTATATCGATAAACTCAAGTTGAACAGCGGGTAGTAAATGAACGGACCCTGCTAGAAAAAAATCATTCAGTAATTGCGTCGGAAGCATCAAATAGCGATTAATTTTTTCTGAGCAATTAATTTAAAAGACGTTTATCATTTTCCGAATAAATGTCTCTTCTTGAAACGTTAAACTAGAACTTGAGTAAATGCAAGGTTCTCAAATTGTGTTTGGGTATTGAATGACTTGAATTTAAAAGGGAATCTATAGAAACATGAAGGGTATATTGAGTGTCTACCTATAAAGTGTGTATCATATAACGAAAAATAATAAATAACATGAAAAATAAAATTTTGCGACAAAACTGATTAATCTAAGGACAGTGTAATATTAGGCCTTGACTAAAAAATTGCAAGTGCCGATTTGGAAAATACCCCATTTTACCAAAGTTCAATACTTTAACGGAAATCAAGTGAGAATATATAAAATAAGAATAATTACCAGCAATGTATCTTGAATTTTATTTGTTTCACTGAGAGTCGTTTCTTTGAATTCGTCTAGAGATTTCGCTACATCAGGCAACTGTTCTTTGAGGTATTGTCCTAAACACGTATTGGAACACAATTCTACTATACTATTGACCAGACTTATGAGATGGCCCATGTAGCCTTTGCGCAGACCTTTCTCCTGAGCCCTGAAAGATAAAATCATTAATATCTTCTTCTCTTCATCATAAAATAAACTCATCTGAATAATGAACGCACCACGTGAAATTTTATTCAACTTCAAAATGTCACCAGCATTAGCTCTTTATTGATGAATTTTTCAAAGAATAATTTGTACAATTTTCCCTGATATAACAGCTAATATCTTGATGAACTTTGGTATTTAAATAAATATTCAGTTACATTACAAAGGAACTTCAGTCTGTTTGAAGTGGACAATATATATTATAACATCAAGAACCATTAGTACAACACTAGAAGTCGAGTTTCCCCTTGAACGAGCCTCTTACAAAATGCATTTTCTTGGAGAACCTCAGCGTTGTGTGTAAGCCCGTGGAGAATTTAGAGATAGAGAATGGTATAAGGATGAAATCAAACGTATGATTTGTTGCCTAGAAGATAGTGGAGGTGACGTTAGAATTATGAGTCAAAGCACACTGTAAGATTATAGACAACAAAAAGTTGATCAACTAGCTAAATCAAGCAGCATTTTGTCCATAAAGATTGTTGTTACTTTATTGGATGACATGCTGTGTAACTCTAGGAAATTATAGAAAGTATACTTACTGTTGCTCATCGTTTTCCTTCCAAGCTTCTATTATCCTTTCAATTAATTTACAATTTACTAATAACTGCAAAAATAATATCATGAAACATTCACAATTTTTTTTACTCTCGAAAAGAACTTACGTGTTTACTTAAGGCATTCAGGCTTTCTCCTTTTTCGTCGCTGTTGTTTGACTTGAGTGTTGATATGAAACAGCTTTTCACCTGTGTGTGCAAAAAGTTATTCCACTGGTATTTGAAGAATAGATCCAACAGAACGTGCATGGTACCGACCGTTTCGATTTCCTTTAGCACATCTTCGTTCTCGGCTGTAATTAGAGCCGCAAATAGTCGCGTCGCTTGTAACCGCGTGTTACCTAAAGGCGGTTCTAAAAGGCCTACCGTTGTAAGAATGGGTTGTTGCTGCAAATTAATACAGAGATTACAACCGCCTCATAAAAAATTGTGGTAAAATTAAATGAAAAAAATGCATGAGTGAAAATTGAATTTTTGTTTTAACTTTGCATGCCAATAGGTCTTACTGCAATTAAAAATCGAAATCGAGATATGTTTTCTTGATGTTTCATGGCATATATATCAGTAAATACCATATCACTCAAATCAAGTCTGTATTCCGTCGACTGTACGGCAAGCATTTGCCCCTCCAAAACTCGGAAAGTACCATTCGGATTTTGATGAAATTTTCATACTAGCTATTACTATGGCAAAGACGAAAAAGCTTTGTGAAACTATAAAGAAACAAAAAACTTTCAATCTTCCTTTCTTAGACTTTTCTGATGACCCTGATCATTTTCGAAAAAAAATTGGGGGTGTGCTGATATAATTTTTTTCGTTGGTGATGTTTTTACTTTATTCTTTCGTAACTTCGTAAATAAGCTTTTCAAAACTTGTTATTAGAACTAATAAGTTTCAAAACTGTCACCATTTTTAGAATGTCACTTGACATGCAAAAATTAGAGAACACGATTTCATGTCTCTATTTTTGATTTTGATGAAATTTGTGGAGGTATATGATCTTATGGCTTTCTTTCTTTAAATTGGTATATTAGCGACGGAGTAATAGTTCGTAGTTAAGTTATCAATCATTTTCTGGCATTATAAAATCTTTTTGGATGATCTATACGGGTTTTAACATATTTCACAAGTTTCAGGTCAATTCTGGACGTAGTTAAAAAAATTCTGATTAATTTAGAGATTTAAAATATTTTTAAGGACAAATAAGTGCAAAAAGCAAGTACAGTTTGAGGATCTAAGAGGGTATTTTGTGAAATTTAGATTTCAGTATACCAGTGAATGTTCTTCCCAAGGGAATTAGTGTGAGAAGTACTGATACAGTTTGACTCCGCTATTTCAACTAGTACAAAGGATTAAGAAAAGAACATCTTGCAAACAAACATGTTTGCAACCCCACTCCATTTCCACCCTATCCTCCAGGATAGAGACCCGTATAACCATCTGCTACATCTTTTGATCTGTTATGACTCACATCCATATGTGTGTATCTTTTATGTACGTACATTGATTAATGATTATGGCATATTTAGCCATGTTCAACATTTGTTGTTTTACTTATAGTGAACCTATACTATAAAAAGTTTTTTTCATCGACACTACTCATTACACTAGTGCAATTATCCATTATCATACTGAAATGAGTCATGAGCATATCACTGATAACAATTCATTGAAAGTTACTTACCTTAGGAGGTTCAATAAGTAAATTATGAAAATCTTTGATCCTACAACAAATTGCTTGGGTTGTATTTTGAATAATTTTCTGTTTTTGTTCAATATCACTTGCTTCCTCGTTTATATTTGAATTGTACATTTGATTCAATTTTGGTAAGCTGAAATGAACATTCTTGTGACAAAAGTAAATAATGACTGACAATTAAACTATCTCACCTATTTTGATAGACATCTAACAAAGATAAAAGTACTTGTATGCCGCCCACAATAGCTGAATCTGCTTTTTCCTCGCCCAGTATGTTATCCAGTAACAATGTTACTGTCTCAGTTCTGTAACACATTTATATAAAATTAATAGAAAAATGAAATTGAACGACGATCTTCCATAAGTGTTGTAAAGATCATTATGTTGGATTGGCATGTGTTTATTTTTTTATTTCAGTTCGTACACAGTATTCATATATTCCTGCAAAGCTTTAATTATTTATTACATTTTTATTTGAATCAACACTCGTAATTTCAACTCATTTTTTCTCTCAACCACGCAAGTTATGCCACTTCCTACTGGTAGTTTGCCTTGAATGTTTCACCAAAAAATTAGAGGTAAGTATGGCTTGAACATTAAACGCTCGTCTGCACGTCGGGTTCTTTCTAGAGCGTCGTCAAGAGCACAAGGTAATTTGGTCCTTTTAACGCTTTGCCACCGCTAGACCAGTGAACGATACATTCAGTTCTCCGGTGCTATTCCTTTCAAATTGAGGATCAGAGGATCTACTGCCTCCACTTTGGAAACGTGTGCACAGCATAACCATATAATAATTATGTTGAACAAGTATTAATGTAGTAAAGTAGTAATGTCTTAATAATGGCACTACATAAGATAGTCTTATTATCAATTCACATATCTATTAGATTCCATTAGACGGCAACACTTAGATAAAAGCTTTTACATATAGTGCATAAATATATACATACATACTTTTATAGCATGTAAATTCAATTCACTAGCAATCCTAGCAAATAGAAATTACAAATATACAGTATATCAGTATACTTTAGTTATATAGGATAATTGACTTACGATTCTAAGGTATTCAGGAGAGGATCGGGGTCCACCCTTTCAGTAGAATTTCTCAAAGTATCACGCGCTGTCCTAATAAAATCACATAGTAGTTGAGCAACGTTATAGTGCCTCTCCTTGTCTACCTTGGGGTTCAACAAAGAAACCAGAGATTGCATGATCCTCTGACTGTCTAACCACTGCAAAAAATATGTAATATTGTTATAACTTGAGAATGATGAACAAATTGAAATGCATTTGTCCTAGTAAATATCACTCACTCTATGGTATTGTATGTCAAAATACCTTGTGCTAGAAGCACAAAGATTCCTAATGCATGGCGAATACCACACAGTGTATTTTGTATAAATCTTAATTTTAATGTGACATCCAAATAAGAAAATGAAAAGAATTCACTCCGATGTATGCTTACGACGCAGGTAGAGAAATACAATAGAAATAGGAGCCAGACGAGTTAAAGAAATAAATTCACAGAAGTGGTCTGGTCATTGACTCATTATTTGCGTGTGTATAATACCTCTGATAAAAATGATCTATAGTTATCCAAAATCAGGTGATCACAAAAATATTTTTTTATTATGGCCAAAAATAACTGCAGATTTGAGAAAATCCCAGGTAGCTTCTATTTTCTCATATTATGTAAAAGAGTGGATAAAAAATTCGCATCTGTCATTGATCGACATCCATCCATCTAAAAGGTCATTAAATACTGAGTATTTCAAAAATTGCAGGTCATCATGCCGCGAGGTTTTAATATTTAATGTTATATATATTTCTTTTTCGACTAATCAGCACATGTAATATTCATTGGGAATGTTACGAGATATTCACAAAACAGCGGAATATACAAAATAATCAGAAACTTGAGAAACATGCTAAAAAAGTTCCATACTTCTAAAAGTCTTTTCACCCCTTTAAATATTTTTCTGATTGCACTCAAAATGTCAAGTAACATACAAAAATAAAATTATTATATTTCGTCAACTCATCTCCAAGTGTCGGCTTTTATGGGGGACGCTCATAGGCAACTTACGAAGTCAAAGGATAACAGCTGGGCTGCCTTTATGGTGTTTTTGCTCTTAAATTTACGACTAATGCACTTTTTTTCAAAGGTATTACCTACTATGAACCCCAATTCACATTGTCTCGACCTCCAAATTGCGTGACGAAAACAGCAATAGATAGACCAACAGAAATGAGTGATAACGATTTACGTAATGTTGAAATTATTAAATATAAAATATCATTAACTCAAAATTGCAATCACACCTCTGTTATTTATGCTTGGGAAGTCATATTAGTAAATATGGTCATGATGGCACATCCTAACCAAAATAAATATGTAGAATACTCACATTTAATATGTTCTGGCGCATCTCCATACCCTCCACTTGTGTCATCAGCTTCAAAATCAGATCCATGACAGCAGAGGTGCCTAAGTGTCTGAGTAGTAACTGAATAAAGTCGTCCTTAGCCTTTAAAAAGTCTAGGACCTGTAAGCAAGTGAACTGATAGGAGAGCCAGTTCTGTGGCGACAAGGATAGAATCAGGAACGGGATTGGCCAGCACAGGATTGGGAGCAGGGAAAAGGAGAAAAAGAAAATTCTATTATATTGCTGTTAATACTAATAAGAACTGGACATAAAATTAAGTGCCATGGAATATATGTATTTTCTAAAATATAACCCATTATTTCAATTAATATTACAAATATGACAACTCTACTATCGCTAGCAGCACATGGTAAAACAGGACAGCATTGCCATTTTTGTTATATGTGCTGCAAGGTTGTGCCCTATAATACTGCAAACCATTTCAATGTCGGGATGAGTATTATGAACATGGCACTAGGTGACTGGAAGTTTTGAAATTATTAATTAGAGAACAAATCTATTATTTTTACAACCATATCAATCACAACTTAACAGCTTATTGGGTAAAGTAATTGTGTAGGTATATCAACGACAAACATGATGAAAAAAATCAACGATGGCTAAATATACCATTGAAACCAGATTTCATGTCCACCTCCAATATTATCTCATTTCCAGTAGCACAGAAGTTTGATGTTAGGTTAGTTACATAAACTATCTTTACAGATATTTCCAACTATTTTTGAAAATTACAGCTTCTAAATGAAATTAATTATTGTAACAAGTTTAGCCATGGTATTCTGCAATAAGCTTATAATGTGAGTGATCAAATCAGTGAATGATTCCTCAAATATAGACTTATATTTGAGTAATGTAATAAGACATAACAGTTTTAACAATGTTGGATATGATTTTGACTAACCATTTTCATCATATCACTGAATGCCAAATTTAAAAAGAAAACAAAATCACCTCACTAATTGAAAGAAATAATAGTTTATCACAGAATGCGATAATGTTCTGAGAAACCATCATGTGGTTGTCTCTCGTAATTCATCTTACATTTTTGTATTGACTGCTAATTTTAACTACATATGATTAAATAAATAACTGTCCTCAGTTATATGTGGTTTCAATCAGCATCCAGTACAAGTGAGAGACAAATAGAAAGTTTAGCTCAATAATTGGAAATTGAAATTTGAAGGGAAGTTTTGTGTATTATAATGATTGATTGAATCCATTTTCAAAGTTGTCAAGATTCACTACTGGATTTTACTGATAACTTGAAGCTAATTTCATAAACACATAAACCCAAAATATGCTAATCTCACATAATCGGAAGTGCAGTATTTATATGCTGGTATTGCTGGGCTAGCGTAATATGCATAAAAATCAACATTTTATTTGCAGCAACATTACAAAACAGTTATTTTTGTTTACTATCTACACAACAACATAGTATAATATAATAAGTTGCCATGCTGATGATCAGAAAAGTTATGAAGTAAATAATATTATAGGTTGTATTATACGACACAAACAACATTTTCGTTTTTTTCTCAAACAAAACTACTCAGGCAATATCTTCCAAAAAGTCTGATTCTTCAGATGATGATTCTGAATACAGATCCAACAACACCATGTTGACTAAACGAAAACTGTTCCTAGTGTCCGATCAAACTTAGTTTAGTTTAGTAATCGTTAGATTCGTCTAGAAAAGCTTAGTTTCGATTCGCTCGCTCTGGCCGCCTGACTTCCTGCTTCATAAAGAAGCTAGAGCTTTGGTTATATTTTAGAATTTATCCGCGAATTACTTACACTTGTTGAATTTACTCCTTTCAACTTCATTGCTATCAGAAATATTATTTATCAATTTCGAGTTTTTTTTTTCAATCTGTATACATTAAAACTCAACTTTTTTCAATTGAGGCTATCTAAATGATCTTTGTAAGTATAGCTTCACAGAAATTAGGTTGAATCATTTTTAACATTCCTCTCTCTATAATGCTCCCTCACTATTTCTCTTACGAAGCATAAAGGCAGGCGGCCACTGCGAGCAAATCGAAACTAAGCTAACGATTACTAAACTAGACTAAGTTTAAGCATCCACTAGGAATGATTTTCGTTTAGTTGTCAGCTGTGTTTTCATGCACAAGGTCATATAAATATATTTGAAATGAGTTCCTATGCGACAAAAATGGTGTTGTGAGATCTGTATTCAGAATCATCATCCGAAGAATCAGACTTTTTGGAAGATATTGCCAGTGTAGTTTTGTTTGAGAAAAAAAGGACATATGTTGTTTGTGTCGTATGATATAACCTGTTGTCGAACGCTTTCTATTAACAATTCACTTTGTGAGATTTTGCAGGAAATCATTAAACCAAGAGCACACAGTGGAAGGTAAGTAATATAATCTTATTTTAACCTCAAAATTAACATTCTGTATATAAATTGAACTAAATGCAAGTCCAAAATACAATAACTTTTGGAAAATGTTTGTCTTTTAACCCTAACCTTGATTTCAGCTGGCTAATTATTGATATTAAATAAAGATAGAAATGATAGAGATCATTATTCAAGTTTTACTAACCTGCTCAGTCTTTTTGGCAATCAATACCCCCATAACTTTACTAAAATAGGAAGCCAACAGAGGATTAAGAGGTGGATCGGTATTCAGGAAAGTATAAAGTTTCTCTAGCAGAGCCTTGTCGCTAGCCAGCCTTTCATTTAAAGTTGGTACATCACAAGTTAACAGTTCACATGCTATGTTAGGATACTTAAACCTTATCTTCTCATCTATTTCCATTGTTGGTTCTTTTGTTATTAGAGTCACTAGTTCATCAATCACTTCTGGTTTCTGGAGGCTGAAACAATTTTTTTTACTGATGGTAGGACATACAATATATTTTCTTCCACTAGTTTAAATAATATTTTATAAAGTAGGATTTAAGAAGGTTGAGCCTGTCTTCTATGTTTACATTCTTGGACACATTAGTTTATCATTGATTAATTCATGTTGTTATGATTATTCATATACATTTTTTTAGATTAGGGTTACTGAGCTCTTGGTACTTTAACATAGATGCAAACATTTAATAATATTAGCATGTGCAAACATGCTTCATAGAACTACATTGTCAGAGCTCAGTTTTCAATCATACATTGCATCTCTCTGAGGTGATATAATATACTATGTGCTGTTTTTTAAAATGACACTTAGGCTGATTGCTTTAAAAGGCTGGTAATTAGTGAAGAACTTTCTTATGATAATTTTGCTTATACTGTTAGCACAAGAGAAATATTAGAAAAGTTGGAATTCTGGCCAGGCTGTCTAGGATATTATTGAAAGAATCAGGCATGGAGTACTAAGAATCAGTGGTCACTAATAATTGCCTTGCTATGCAAGAAAGCATTGCTTTTATAGGCAAAGGTATGTTTCATCTTATGGCAATATTTGTGATAAGGGGTCAATGATGCAAATATATTCTGATAAAGAGACAATATTACATGAGATGATACACCCAAATACTAGAAAAAATGATAGTATAATGTGTATTTAATTTGCTTCATCAATTTGATATCAACTTAAATTGATACCATTGCATTATGGTATATATAATATAGTCAAAAACCAAATAGCATTGTAAATCAACACCATTGAGAATAATAGAATCATTTATGTCATAATGGATAGCACCTTTGCCATGTGCAATATTATGTAAATATTTTCCAATTTCTTATACATTTGATTTGATAAGTACAGATTTTTTTAAACATTGGATGACCCCTTTTTTCTTTCCATGAGATTTCTCTTCCCACCTTCTTAGAATGTTACATGCCTTCTGCATTCCCTCTCATAGACGATGCCAAGGAGGAGGATAATATTTCACCTGAATATTTGCATAGCATTCCATGTCAAATTAACACACCCAATTCACGTCACCATTTAAGATATTGCTGAAATTTGGTAACAGTTTTTTTATCTCAAACTGTTTTTTTTCTAATATGGCTATGTAAAGCTTCCAAAAACTGGCCAAAATTTGTAAACATTTTTTAATAAATCACACTAGGAGCTGTCCTGATTGAGCTAGAGAGCTGGAAAAGGTATTGTTTTCCTCCATTTTAAATCACATGACAAAATATAAATATGCACGGATGAAGGGATAATTGTAAAAATAAATTATGTCAAACTCTTGTTTTTCACTGATAGACCCATTTTGACCATACCTGGCCTTGAGTAAGTAGGAATTTAAGTGAAAAATGCAGGCATGTAACAAAGTGACTAAGTTTATTGCTAATTTTTATGTTATGAAATTTAAAGTAATAGCTTATTGGTAAAACAAAACAAAAAAGCATGAGGACCTATAACTTTGAATTTAAATAAGGTATGAAAAAGTTATGCCTGGACCAGAATATTGAATACATACTTGTTCAGATGATCTTACTTCTTTTTGGTAAAACTCTTCCATCATGTAGATAAAATAATTGTGTATTTATCACACAGTTACATGAATCTCTAGGACACTTTTCAATTTATATTTAAATACACAGTCATTTTATCAGCATGACGAAATGTACTAACGATCACTGATTGCTTCTGAATTTTTTGATTTGGCTATGTCTTTCCTACATGTATCACAAAATCACAAATCATTGCATCATTAGGCATTTATGGAAGTGAGCCAGGCATGCTCCTATTTTTTTTGGCCTCTAATGAAATTATTTCCTTTAATGAATTATTACACTTCACTATTAAAGCACTGCACTTTTTATATAGTTGGGTAGATATAGTTTTAATTTTAAATGAACTCCCAATTACAATAAAATATAAGAGATGAATAATTGTTAGATGTAGGGGTAACAGTTACTCTTATATAATTGTTTACTATAATGGCTCAGGCAACACATTTGAAAAAAGCTTAACCATCCACCAGTAGAATGAAACAATGAAGCTAACAAATCCTCTCAGCAAAAGCTCTAGCCACTGAAAGAGTGTGCAAGTGCTTAACTGGAGGCAGACTGAGCTTGTTTCATCTTATTCACAGCTTGCATGCATAGACATGAGAAGCAACTTGATCAACCTACATAGGCTCAAATAACTGGAGATGGTATGAACATTTAGATTCTTTTTGGACCAGAACTATTACATACACAATATTTTCTTCATACCTAATTAAAATTATGGGTCCCATGTTCAATATTTTTGTTTTACCAATAGGCTATTTGTTTAAATTGTATAACTTCAAAGTAAGCAATAATATTCATTTAAATATAGAATAGAATGATTTTTGTACTAAGGTGATCTTTTTATATTTCTGACATTATTACATGTCTATATTTAAAAATTCCTATTTGTTGAAGGTAAGTTTAGTCAAGAGGGGGCTAATAGTGAAAAAGCAAAGGAAGAAATAATTTCTTTCCACAATGAATCTTACATCAACCCATATTCATATTTTTCCATGTAATTTACTTATAGACATATTTTGAAGTTTAAATCATCAAACATGAGATCATAGCTGCCTATCTGAGAATGAGAGTCAAGACATATGGGCTACAGCAGGCCACACTAGGACAATGGAGGTTACATACAGCAGTCTCCCAATCTCCCCCAGTATTCACACTATTATAATAAGATGTGTCTCATCCATTTATTAAGGCAGCTCAAATAGTCAGGAAATTTATTAAATAAGAATAGTGAACAACATTACTGCCTATTGTCATTACACAAAGATGTGTATAAACATAGAAGTATGCATATACAGATAGTGAAATGATTGCAGTCAGTATCAACTAGTTATATTCTTGAAGGATCAAATACATCACTTATGGACAGTGCAGACTATATATGAATATTGCAAGTACTGATAATAGTACTATTTTCAGCTACTTACAAATCTATCAGCATCTTGTTTTGTGCTCTACATTCATTGATGATTTCCTCTGAATCTAACACTTCGGCAAGGGTGACATTCTGCAAGAAACCTCATAGTTAAAGAAATGTTACACACAGTTGGTACATTTTATGATTACCTCCTTTGTCAGAAGTGCTTCGATCTGGGAAGAAGCGTTAGTATTGTGTTTCCAAAACATATCTGGAAGGAAAAAAAACGAGATAACAGGGTTGAAAGAATGGCTCAGTCAAGGTTATTGGTTTTACGTAATTAGAAAGAGAACACTAAAGCATACTTAAGGTAAAGAGGCCCACCTCCTGTAACTTTGTAATATTAAAGACGTTGATTTAGTTTCATCTGAAATGACCCTCAAACAAATCTACCAACGTAGGTTCACTGGATGCACGTGTAAGTATGCTAAAACTATTGATCATATCACAAATTTCACGTTGATTGTTTGGTGGAAGATGCGTGCAATTTATAATAAATGAAAATTTAATACTT
The DNA here is from genome assembly GCA_949316355.1 of Bruchidius siliquastri. NCBI lineage: Eukaryota > Metazoa > Arthropoda > Insecta > Coleoptera > Chrysomelidae > Bruchidius > Bruchidius siliquastri. The sequence goes on along the minus strand of OX438532.1, from coordinate 22,667,893 downwards.
TCTTCTTATGAAGATAAAAATGACCACAAATATACCACCATTCATAATCCCACAATGCACTTGTTGAATTGAAAATGACAGGCGTCGACGCGCGAAATTCAAATTTAAGAATACTATGATATGTATAATTACCAAATAACTCGGAAGAATAAGACATTTCGATGAACTTGTTGTAATGAAAATGAGAAACGTCAGGTTAACATCGAATTTTGACCTACCTGAATAAATGTCAGGAACTTCAACCTTGAATTTTACCAAGACAGATAACGGTTTTTCAGAAGTATTAAACGTATAATTTACGTTGGTACTGCAGTTATTATGCTTTATTATGATTAAGGTCTAATTTCTCATATTCTTTTTTTTACTGTTTTGCAGGCTGAATTATATTAATTTCAGCAAAAAATCAAAACCATATCAAAAGTAAAAAAAAGTCATTCAAGCAACACATATTGTAGAAGTGTCTCATTGCGATGGGATTTGGATGTTAGCTGGTATGAACATAGAACAGACAACAGATAAACCATTGGACTCTACGTGTAGGTTGTAGGTACAAAAACTAAACGTCAATATCACAGACCAGAGAAAGTCAATAAGGTTATTGATTAACAGGGCGAGCAGTTATTATTTTGATCAGGATCTAGAGATAGCTACATCCAATGTTGAGGTTATATCTAAGACAGTGGCGTAAATAGCTTTCTGAGATGGGGGATATCACTCAAAATGTATTCTTTTATGAACCTGTATAATATGGAGTATATTACTTTCCCTGGCCGGTAATTGGAACCACATACGTACGAATAAATATCTTTTCGGACACTTCGGTAGCATCAGCAGCCTTTATTAAAGTACAGTACGTCGAATGAACGAATGTGATTTTGGAAATATATAATGACATTTTGTTTCCAAACGAGCTCATTATGATTTTGAAAGGTTATTTTATGAAGATATTCTTGTGATCTAGATAGACATTCCATGAAAATATGATTAGGATAGGAAAATGTTTGTGACTTTTTAGGAAACGGTATTGTTACTCAATCATTATCAATTCACTGCCCTATCCAGAAAACACCGGAAGGGCAAGTATTGGAACTGTTTCCACAGATCATCAGAGTTTCAATACCGTTTTACTATTTCCTCATGGGATCATTCCTGGAATGTGGGGAGGGGCGGTATTGGAAAATGAATAAATATCATGATCATGTGTCATTGAGTATGAAAAAACTAACGGAAATAGGAACACACCCCTGTTCCAACATGTTTATTAAAAATTGACAGTTGACATAAAAGTGACATATTTTGTATAATGAGCTTTTGAACGAATGGAATTAATGCATTTTCTTGAAGTTGGCCTTGCATTTTTGCCTCTGCTTTGGTTATTTGACAGATAACTCAAATTTGGTTTTATTTACCGATAGTTCGAAAAATTCAACAAAAACACTATTCGATCTTGGAATAGCGAATGATGTCCAAACAAAAGGAGAACAGATGGACTAATTTTGCTTTGCGAATAATAGTAAATACAGTGTCACACCCATTTGAATATGCCAAAATTCTGATACAGGTTAGTTAAACATATACCCCATTGTAGAATAAAAAATGTGAGGTACTACTACTTGCTCATTTCAGATCGGATACGAGCCTATTCCACCCAGACCGGCAAAAACCCTTTTTGGAAAACCAGCTCTGAAGTTACCCAATATTTTTGAATATGGTATGTAGACATTTCAAAATCAATTTTGTACAACTATGTATTGCCTTTTAGAACAGTTTCCTAGATGATATTCTGTCGGATTTGCTCGTTGAGGGTGGTAGAGATTTTTTGATAGTGTTTGCTATGTCTCGTAATTTTGTGAATTGAATCAATTATTGAATCAATCAAATTATTTATGATATTATGATATTTTGCTTTTATTTACAGTTATCTCAATAGCTTATTGGCCGATTCATTAAACTTTTACTTTAGCCATAATTTTATCATTAGCATTAACTTGTTTGTGAAATAGTTTTTGATTTAACTTTAGCATTAGATGTAAGAAGTGACTTGAAAAAGTTGACCAACTTTCAACTTTTATTTGTGACAATAGCTAATGCTTAAATTTTGGCGTAATAGAGCATGACTGAAATGTGAAAATTGCCAATTAAAGCCATAACCTAACCAAAAATAAAAAATACTGTCATGAATGTCGACTCTCTTATGAATAAATTTGAATGATAAAATTATGCAATAGAGTTTTCATGAATGAGTCTTTGAGTGTTAAAAAGTCAATTCACATCGTCATTGTCATATATTTTTTCTTTTTTGGTTTCAATAGCTTGGTAAATATGATGAAATATACATTGTGCTAATATGTGACAATTTTGGTTTCATAGATGGTGATGTAACAGATTACTATATTTTTTTTGAATACTCATCATTATAATGAAACTGGCATTTTCCAGAAAGATAAATTGGAAAATGAATGTTAAACTCATGAAGATTGTAGATGTTTTTACTTGGTGGAACTTTTTCATCATTCAGATTAAAAAGTGATCCTTTAACACTGTATGTACAGTTTTACAAATAAAACTCTTTCTTTCAATGATTGGCAGACTGTAGAAATGCATCACTGTATGAAAGAGTCTTTCACATGCACAGATTTTTATCTGACAGATGTTGAACTATACAAAAACAAGAATCCTGAAGCAAAATTGAGATTGATCATTTGAGCTCTGAATTTTTTTGTTTAACCAATTTTAGTTGATGCTATTTTATATATATATCTATATCATATTTGTGCAGGGAATGTTTCTTAGGGATTTTCCATGGAATGTTAATTTTCCAGTGGTACCTTCTGAGTAACTCATAAAACTTATATGTTTGAGACACCAAGTATGTTCACGGACACAATAATCATGTTTGGGATTGGGTGGTCTTAAGTATCTACCTGTCAGTTTTAATCCAGAAGCTGAATACCCTCACCCAAATTGAATAGTATATGATTAAAAGTCAGAAAATTTGTTAAATATTAATTTACAAAGTCGCCAAATAATAGAAAATGCTTTCTTCCACAAATTGTATGCTACAATTTACATAAATATATATTAGTTGTCTTTGTATTTAACAGTGACCTGTTGTCTATGATCATGTAGATTGTAGCTGCTTTTACTTAGTGAAACTTCCATCATGCAGATAAAAGGATTGTGCAGTTTCACAAATTAATCTTTTTTCTTTCAGCAAGGTTTTTTGATTTAATTTAAATCATCGTTGAACTGTCGGATTTAACTTAAGAAATTTCAAGAGTAAGTTAGCATATAATACAAATAGATGGAAACTTATAGTACTGTATCAATGAAAATAACTATACATTTACTACAGTGAAATCAGGATTTTGCAGATATTTTTGAGTCTAATGTTTCCATTAAGTTTAGATCATGTATACACTACTATAAGTTTCCATCTATTTGTATTCTAAGTTAACTTTCTTTTAAAATATCTTAAGTCATAAAATGTATTAAGAAGAATGAAATAGCCTAAGGAATAAAATATTTAAAAACGTGAAATATCCTAAAAAATAAAATTGCAGTCAACAAAAAAGATTTTCCCTAAGAAAGACAAAAGAAAAAAAATAAAATATATAATTTAATAGAAGACTAGCTAGACAGGATAAATAGTATTCTAGATTTGGGAGCTTTAGTTTTGTATCCCATTATAGGATCTAGTTAGCAAGTCTGCAAGTAATCTGGGTAGCCTTTGTTAAAAGTCAAATCTGATAGTCCAACAGTGATTTAAATATAAATTGAAATGCTTCACTAATAGAAAAAGAGTTTTAATTGTGAAACTGTGTGTTACACACAATTGTTCTATCTGTTGTATATGATGTTAAGTAACAAAATGGTAAATAAATTCCATTTAATGCATACTAGATAGTCATTTGAACATTTTGCATTTACCGGTGACAGTATCTCTGCTTGTACTTGTGATAATGCATGCACATCTTATGTTATAATATAATTATTTTACATTTCTAGTGAAACATATAAAATCTGTGGATGGTATAGTAGGCTGTTATCATGGTTTAACGCCAAAAATAACAGGAAATATGTTGAGTGCTATAGCTACATATAGGCTCACTGAGTACTTAAAACCTCCATGTGATGATGAGGAATTTGATGAGGAGCCTACTGAAGAGCAAAGGCAAGTATTGATTCTTAAAATGGCATTAATAGTTGAATATTAGTGTGAGTAACAGAAGAGTGGGTGGATGCTCAAGTAGTTGCTGGCTGTTGTTACCAAGTGTTAAATAATGATTTATTGTGTTTGCTCAATGTAATATTTTTACTTGACATGTTTTGACTATGTCAAAAAGTAATTAAAATTACCTAAAAATTAATAAAAGTATCAATACAGGTAAGTAAAAAAGAAATAATTACAAACAAACAAAAGACAATCACAGATCTACAGATTATACTGAAATATATATCAGATTAATCACAGATCTTGCTATCTACAAAGAATATTTGTAAATATATAAGAAAATCAAAATTATGTTCAATTCACTAGATCTGCATGTTTTTAAAATGTATTCTTAGTATCAGTCTTGGAAATCATGTTTATTGAATTTTTTATTACATCTGTTAATGAAATTTGTAGACAATGTGGATGTTTTAGTAAGACTGTTTCAGACTTGCATTGTCTTGAGATTTTTTTATTTGGCAATGCTCTGATTGATATACTGTATATCTGTTGTGTATATATTCATACAGATATACCCCAACATATATCACATAAAATTGGTGTTTAATGTAGTGAAATATGTGTTACACTTGAAATGCATGAAATTTCTCAAAGTAGAAGTATTAATATTGTATATGAAAATGTATTGTATTATCAAATCGATTAATGAGCCTATTCAAACATGTTTTTCTAAATTTTTACTGAAATATCTTGTGATACCTTGTGATGGTTCAATGTGCTCCCAGCTCCACTATTAGGTGCAATTTGGAATCATATATTGGCAAGTCATACTGGGCACATAGTTAAGTTGTCATCACCAGTACCAACACTACCCTCAACATTGTCACCCTTGAATTGAAATAAAACATTCAGTTGTTTTCCTTGACAAATGCATGGTCTTTCAAACATTTGTAAGTTTCACTTGGTAGGACTGCTACAACTTATCTTGAAATCAACATGCTTGTAGAAAGTGCTTGGAGCACAATCCTGATATTTAGGTTTGATATTGTAAAATTGGTGAAATACAAACTGCCTATTATTGATTTTAATTGACAACATTTTTTTGTGAATTTGTTGTTTTAACACGTGCGTCGCTGAAAGGCCGGCAAAAAATTGCATCTTTGAATTAAAATAATTTTCAGTAGTCATCGTACAGAGGAATTATTAATTTAGCGTATCACATTGTAGGTAAATATTCTTTAAGATATGTCGTATGTGTGCAACAAATCTGCATCTTGCCAATAAAATTGTTTCGCAGTTATGGTGAGATAAACAAACGTTTTCATAAAATGAGAGTATTACTCTTTGGTTCTTGTTGGAAAATATTATTTTAAAGTAAAATACATGAAAAGGATCAACTCATCTCCAAGTGTCGCCCTCGATGGGGACGTCCATTGACAACTTACGGAGTCAAAGCTGCTAATACCTGGACTACATTGTAACGGCAACACATGTCCCTTACGACATCTGTCAACAAGGGTGAACTGATTTACAGCGACAGTTAGACCGCCAGGCTATACTTCTTCAGGCTAAAGACGAAACACGCATGTCTATATCAGGTCTGATGCATAGTGGAGAGCATATACTTGACATGAAAAGTACTTAAATTAATCATAAAAATATTTAAAAAGGTAGTAAAATCAATATTCTATGATTTTATTTAGTATCGTTCTTCTGTATAATATCTATATGAAAAAGTCCACAACATGCACAAATGAAAGTGAATTTAAAAATAGTGAACAGCTTTAAATCACATGAATTAAGAAATACTCAAGGTTCTCAAAATATATGTCACTTAAATAGTTTTATTTGTGAAACTTCTGTGTTAAACACAATTGTTTTCATCTGTATAATGGAAAAGTTTCACCTAGTAAGAGCGTCTACAATTTACATAAGGAAAAGTGTCTAAAGGAAGGATTTTATTTGTCAAACTTTATGTAGAATTACACTAACCAAAAATATTGGCAAGTAACATCCACAGCCTATTTCTATAAATAGAAATTATGTTTGATTAATCACAATATGTCTGTATAATATTATTTATTTTCAGGAAACAACAATTTGTAAGAAAACTAAAGTGCGATGTAGTTTTGCATTCTTGCGCAATTGTTGTGAGCCAACCATTTCATGTCATCACTGTCCGTATGATGGCTCAATTTGTTGGAAGAGAAACCAAATATAAGTAAGTATGCCAAAGTGCTTATACTTTTCTGACTGTTTTTGGGCAACTTAACTTGTTAAGGGTTTATATTCGTCGTTTTTGATCAGATAGAATTAGCTTGAAAAAATCTGTTTTTGCGAAAATTCTAGACGTCTGATCTTATTCCTAAAATAATGAGAAAAAGTTCTGGAATTTCAAATAATCCCGTTTGGACAATCGCTTATGTAGAGAACCGATCGTATTTCATTGTGCTAAAGCAGCAAAGCTATTAAACTGAACGAACACGACTTGAAGCTGAAAGTTGAGCATAACCGTCTCGTATATTCCGAACGTACGATTATGATACGAAATCGGAAGTGTGTAGAAATAGCATGTTCTTTTGTTCAGTCCCCACTCGATTATCTATAGCAAGCACGCCCAGCTGCAGGACTGTTTGGCATGGTGATGGTATCAGCGACATGATATAGCCCCGTTCTGTGAACATCATGTATAGTATCTTTATAGTATAGTATCAATAATCTTGCGGAATATGGGGCAGTTAGTCGAGGAGCTAATCGAGGACGTTGTACGATATAGCTGATGAAATTAATCCACATTAACAACTTATGTATCAATTTATGCTGCCAAGTCAATGAAAATACACTACGAATTTTAATTTTTTATTAAGTTTGGGTTCGATTAACACATCTCTAGCTTGCCGGACGGTCGCTATACGAACTGTTTTTTGCAGTTCCTAAATAAATATACAAATCGATATTTGTGACTAATTGCGAATTAGCAAGCAGATATAACTTTAACCGAAGTTTCCTACATCGAGGTCCTATGTTTTTATCGATGCCAAACCCGATGAGAAAAACGTGGTCATTGTCTCAAAACCTTATCTCTAGGTATGAACAACGGAGTGTACTTAACACCGCCGTTCGAATCAATTTAGAGACGTCTTTTTATAGCTAAATTGGTGTAGCTTCCGCTCGGCAAGCAGAAGATGTGTGATTCGAAACCCGCCGTCAGCCAGTTTTTTCCGAGTTTCTGAATGAGAATTAATAAAATAGTTTCTGTACAACAAAATGAGAATTTTCTACGGATTGATTATTATAAATTGACTCCTGCTACTCCAAAAAATATGTGAAAAAATTGGAGCATTTTATGTACAAAATAAGAATTTCTCAGATATATGGAAGTGACAAACAATACTTCAACCTCATTGATATAAAGGATGGTCTGGGATAAAACTAGATTTTATGTATGAGTACAATAGTGAGGATATAGCTTTGAAAAGCTATTTTTTTTATTTTTTTCAAAACATTAATTCCTTTAATAACGGTATTTACTACGGTATACGATAATGCATCTGCTATGTGATTTTCGGACAACCAAACCTAAAAATCGCTCTTGCATACTTCCGTCAGTTTTAACACAGTGTATTAATATAGATAATTGGCTAAAATTAGTGATATCACTTGTTTCGTCCAAAAAAATGCCAATGAACAGTGCTTTGCCAATCTCCTGCTTAATTTTATTATATATTATTATATAAGAGAATAAGGGTTGCAACAGCAGAAATTAAATCATTCAGTATCGATTCGACGTTCTGCGAGTAACTCTAGACTAGATTTTTTCCGGATTTCAAAATGTGAATTATATAACTCTAAACGGTTATAAATTATTTTTTAAGCATCATCGTGTTTAGTGATTAACTAAGTATATTTTGAACATATCCTCTATTTGAAGAAATCTTTCTATTTTCGTCTAAATCCCAAATTATGTTGTCCAAGAAATCAAACAACATCGATTAGTCGAGTTTTTCGAGTTTGTGGTCACATTTTTCATATCCGGTTTTGCTATTACTTCAGTAATTAATCGAAGTTTATCCGCGAAATTTGATTTTGAAAATCCTTTTATCAAGGCACACACCACACATTCACTTATATCAAATCACACGATATCAGGCATACAGGCATATGACTTGGAAGATAGCGGCCGGCATAGGTTCTATTGTATTTTATACTGTCGCTTAGTCGGCTTCAAGGCCGCGTTTGTTATGGGCTTGATAATCAAGATAATTTATAGCGTGTTTTATTTAACTAAGTTTATTGTTTCATTTGTATTTTCTTAGGGGAAGCTTATTTCCATGGACTGCATGCCCCTGCCTATGGGTTGCTATCCCCAAGCTTTGTTTCGTAACTGTAAATGGAAAATGGTTGCTCAAAAATGGGCATCATCATATTTCATATCAGATCATATAATAATAAAGTTTTTCATTTTAGTGGAATATTTAGCTCTGTAAAAGAAATATACCATCAGAATGGAGTCCTAGGTTTTTTTAGTGGACTGATACCAAGATTATTAGGAGATATCCTGTCGTTACTATTAGCTAGCAGTTTGACATATGCAGTTAGCCATTATTTGATTGAAGAAAGAGATTTACATGTTTACATCTCAGCTACAATGTCGGTAAGTTAACATGATAAAATATTGATAAGATGGTTCACGGATGGGAAAAAAATATATTCATATTGCAACTATAAATAATTACGGTTTTGTGAGTGGTAGTTATCTGTACGAGGTAAAAGCATTTTACTTCCCACATCTCAGACGATTGATATCGCTAATAATTTAAAATTTGAGATACATTGGAGATGTTTTATATGTTGTATATATTACAAAAATATACTTGCATTGTTCTATATGTCGTTCTATTAGATTTCTTTTAATTAAAAGTGCGTAATTTCTGAAATCAGATCACTAATATTGATGAAAAATTGGCAGAGAGATCAGCTAAAAAAAAAACAAAAAATTATTAAAATTTATACAAATTTCGTGATTTGTTTCTCAAGTGTTGGAAGATTTTGGGGCGTAATCAAATGTTCTTTTTGAGATTTTGATAAACTGTTCTAACTGTTCTAACTTTATAGTTCAGGAGTCTGATCAAAGTAAGGCGTATTTAAAAATAAATTTTGGAGGATCACTTATTTCAACTTCAATCGCTATTTTTATTTTTGAAATATATTCAGTCTAGTGATATAAAAGTACACCACTGATTTTACAATTGTACCTCCATTTTTTGTTTCTCGAATATTTGTTTTGTCGAGCAGTTAAAAAAAGATACTTCCGCTGCCTCACACTGCGGCAGAGGCAGTAGAAATATTAAAGTTTATCCTTCAAATATATGTGGTTCAATTAATACAAGGTAAAAGCAGAATGAATCAGAGGCAACTTTTGAATGAGTTCCAGTATTTACATTAAAAGTACATGGTTGTCGCTGATAAATCTATAATCAATTATTATAGATTCAACTATCTAATAGCCTTAATCCTAATTGCTATAAACTTACGAGCTTACCAAATATTAAACTAATTATAATAAGAAATAGTGAACTTCTGTCGAAGTGTGTGTTTTAATGTGTATATTTTTTTATTAATTAGAATGTTCTTATAAGTGTTGTTATTTACAGTTTCTTGCGACTGCCATCACTTACCCATTCCAAGTGATATCAAACTGCATGGCAGTAACAAACTCAGGGTTAATTGCTGGTTCACCAAATTTCATGCCTCACTACTCGTCATGGTTGGACTGCTACAATGACTTGTCTAGTAAGAACCAGCTAAAGCGCGGTTCAAGTCTCCTGGTGCGTTACTATGTGGGACCTTCGATTGTCATTGGAGGCAAAGCCATGCCTTTCCCAAAGGATGTGAAGGCGGCGTCATAATTTGGGATTTTCTGTCCAGTCTCTGTGTGTAAATATTTTAATACCATTTCAAGACATATTGTTTATATATTTACTTCAATAAATTGTTGTTTTTATTACAAATTGCTGATTTATTGATATCTTTTTTTTTTATTAGAACTAAAAGGATTTCAAATAGTTGATCTTGATATAAAATTAAATTAATTCAGAAATAACCATCAGGCGCTACTTTTTTTATTTTTTTATTATAGAGGGTTTAGAAAATGGCATTATCGCAAGGCGGAGTCACCCGGAGGTGAGAGAGAGAAACCGCCCGCCCAACGTTGTACCAGCTTGAGTCCTGTGATGTCATGTCCCACGGATGCAAGATTGCATTCGCCAGACATGCCATCACCGACCAGACGGGTTAAAACCCATTCCCTCTCTACTCCCATGGTACTGCTCACCTCGTTTGCGCACGCAATCTCGGTACAGCCAAATTGACTTCTCATCAGGATTGTGGCAGTCTGCACTATCTGTGCCTTCTCTTGTCGGATACTTTGCGTGCCATTATTGTCTTAACCATATTCTTGACAATCATCCAGTTTCGAGGGTGCTGTGTCAATTAGATTATCTATGTGTAGGGGTGCGCCTATGCTTTCAGTAGCTGGGTCCACACCAAACGATCCATTTTGGATCGGCGATCCCGCGATCCGCGATCATGATCCATGGAGCGTGGATCATGGATCGCACTTATGCGATCCAGTTGCAAATTTTAGCGATCCTGTCGGGGTGCTCCAAGACGCTCCAGCCGATCCACACTGATCCAGTCAGTCGTACTCTATCTTGCTATGGAGTCACACGTGCATCGCCTTCGGATTAAATACCCGTAGCAGCAACAACCTATATTTTTCTAAAATATTTACGAGACAAACAACGAAAACAGAAAAGAAAGTACTGGGGGAAACGATATATAACAACCGGTTAGAATATGGAACTCGGCTTCACAGAGAGTTAGTCAGAGATGGAGCTGAAACTAATTCTGTTCGGATGGATGCAAACCAATTTGACATATTGTGTTTACTATTGAACGAAAAAATAGAAAAAAATTACAAACTATCGTGACGCAATAACTGTGCAGGAAAGAGTACTTCTGACATTAAGGTTTCTAGCAACTGGAGACTCGTACGTCAGTTTGTTGTATTTTTTCCGTGTGTCCAAACAGTCGATATCACAAATTGTTTCCGAGGTTTGTGACGCTATCATTGACATATCGAAGGCTTATGTAAAAGTAAGTAAAACCGTTTTTTTGGTAGACAACCTTCTCCCGATCGCCCGAATCCCAAACAAGTCACAAAACACGTCCACACCGCACGCGCCAAAAGACCGAGGCTCTTTTGAAGTAGGACTAAAAACCGACAACGCGCGCGCGTCTCGGAGCGCGCGCGCCAACTTTGCGGTTTGGATCGCGCGAGGCGCGTCCACACCAAACGCTCCGTGCAGCGCGCGTACGGAGCGCGTTGAATCGTTTGGTGTGGACCCGGCTAGTGACCTCTGACCGTATATTACTCCACCGATCACAGTGAATGAGTGTGTTCGGGAGTGTCCACTTGCGTGCAGTAGAGGCAAGTTTCCTCTGGTGCTTTGCCAAACCTCTAAGCGTATGACTCAAAACATCCGTGTCCTGTCAGAAGCTGGGTCAAATGGTAGTCCAAAGCACGGTGTTGGCATTCAAGCCATTTTTGTGTATGTCAGGGATCAAATGCTTAGTCCACTGGGCGTTCACAGTGGTGTTATTCCATCTTTGTCGCCACTTGTCAATGGTCACTTCCCTGGCACATACTGCACCTGACTCTCCGCCGTGTTGTGTAGTCGCCATCTCTCTTCCGCTAACAGGTCTATGGGAATAGTGCCGGATATCACTTGAAGAGCTTCTGCTGATGTTGTGCGAGAGGCACTTGTTACCCGTAGTAACATTTTTCTCTGCATGCTGAGCAGCTTCGTTGAGTGGATTTTTGTGTCCATCGCTTTTTTCCATACTGGAGCTCCGTACAGCATAATTGACTGGACAACCGTATTGAGGAGCTGCCTTTTTTGACTTCCTGGTCCCCCAATGTTTGGCATAATGCGCGAGAGCACTGCAACACACTTGTCTGCCTTATCTACAGTGGCCTTAATGTGGTCACCAAACGTGAATCTCTCGTCCAAAGTGATACCTAGGTATTTTATGGTTTTTGATGGGACTATCTCTACTGAGCGTATCTTGAACTCTTCCTTTTCTCGGGCCTTTAAGAATGATGATGTACTAGTAGTAGTAGTAATAGTAGTGGGGAGGCAAAGCCTGGCCCTTTTTGCCGACCCCGAACCCCAAAGACCATCACTAAAAAAAAATAACACTATGGCAGACCTGGTAACTTCCTAGTGTCGAACCTTCTAGACCTTTTAATAAAGGTCACGATGTTCGACCATTCCGCTAAATAGCACTCTTCCCTGTCAAACTCTGCTGTGCCGAACACCTCAGTCATAAGGCTGCTGTATACGGCACGTTCGCCCAGGAAGTGGAACGAGGTCTCGTCCTTCTCCCAGCACTTCTGACAGATTGGGTCTTTGACCACTCCGATGAGTGTCATGTGTCTGTTCAGTCTGCAGTGAAGGTCGATGTGCCTATTCCATGACATTCTGCTGTCCAATACCACCCCCAGGTACTTCACTTCGCTAGTTAATGTCAGTTGTGAACCCTGTAGGGTGGGCGGCTTAAAGTCTCCTATGTTCTTCCTGTGTGTGAAAAGGACCAACTCTGTCTTGGCTGGGTTGACTGAGAGTCCGGTTTCCGCACACCATTGTATATTACAGGCTGCTTGCATTCTCTCGCAGACGACGCCCAGAAATTTACCCGAGATTAGCACCAGCCCATCATCACCGTAGGCTTGTGAGTATAGTCCAGCAGCGCTGAATTTTTCCAGGAGGCCATCCATGACCAGGCACCAGAGCTGAGGGGAAAGGCAGCTGCCCTGCGGGCATCCCCCGCTCACCTCCATCGCCAGCCTGACCTCTCCTAGTGAAGCGCTTACTGTCCTGTCCCTGAGAGCAGATCTGACCCAGCAGACGATGGTGGGTGGAACCCGCCTAGCCTGCAGGACGCTGCATATAGTTAAGAATGATAGATTCGGTCTTCTCTGGAGCAATTTCAAGGTTGTGTAAGGTCATGTGTCGATCTTCTGCAGTGATTCATTCGCAGTCATCATAAGGGTCTGCTCGTCCTCAGCTGTGACTATGATGACTAAATCGTCTGCAAATGCTACAGCTTGCAACTGCTCTACTCACTCCAGGCGTAGTAGGCCATCGTACAATAGATTCCATAATGTTGGACCCATTACAGAACCTTGTGGTACGTCTGTCGTGACTGCTATGCTGCTTCTATTAGAGATTCTAATCATTCTGTCATCGAAGTAACTGCTGACGAGGTTGATTAGGTAGTCCGGTATACGTCTCCGCCTTAATTCACCGATGATCTTTTTCCATGAAGCTGTGTTAAACGCATTCTTTATGTCTACTGCGATTAACACGCACCACTTTCGTTTGGTCTCTTGATCCGCTCGAATGGCATGTTGCACTGCCTGTACAGTGGACTTCCCTTTTCTGAATCCGTATTGTCTCTCGGAGAGCCCTTCTCCGTCTTCTATTTCCTTTTCAAGTCTACCGAGGACCAGGCCTTCGTAGAGCTTCCCTAGGGTATTTAAAAGACAGAGGGGTCTATATGATACGGCATCATCGAGATGCTTCCTTGGCTTCGGCAGCAATACTAGGCGGGCCTCTTCTTTTTGATAACAGGGTTCAGGATTCTTTTTTGATCATGTTCCGTCTTAGGTTTCACCCTCCAGGTCATCAGGCGCTACTACCATACCCACTCTACTACTGCTACTACTACTACTACTACTACTACTACTAGTGAAGTACCCAGCATAGTAAACTAAGCCTATCCCTATTTTTTTTAAACAAAACTTGTGTTGATAGCCAGGCCTAAGGAGAAGTCTGGAGTCTGGACCGTGAGAGTAATAAACTGGAAAACCCAATGAAGATCTTGAAAAAGGAACACGTACAGTGTGTTGAACATTTTGATAATAACTTCCTTTCCGGGCCCCCTTCAAACGCACGGGTAAGCTTCTACATATACGGCGGAAATGACCCCCCTCTAGTCAAGTCTGCTGCTAGCCTCTATTTTCGCGAGTCTCGGCAAATTTGGTTTATGGCAGCACCTAGATTGTGTTATGACATGATTGCATCTAAACTATTCAGGATTATTCCTCAAATTCCATTATTACTAATAACAATGAGGGCTTTAAAAGAAATGTAATCGATCGTGATGTCTGAGAAATATGTTAATTGAAAACATGACCATATGAGTAGTAGTAATAATGAGGAGGCAAAGCCTGGCAAGTAGGCCACCTTTGGCACTTTTTGCCGACCCCGAAAACCATCACTAAAACTATGACAGACCTGGTAACTCCCTAGTGTCCAACCTTCCAGATGATGTCCGACCATTCCGCTAAGTAGCACTCTTCCCTGTCAAACTCTGCTGTGCCGAACACCTCAGCCCTAAGGCCGCTGTATACGGCACACTCGCCCAGGAAGTGGAACGAGGTCTCGTCCTCCTCCCAGCACTTTTGACAGATTGGGTCTCTGACCACTACTATGAGTGTCATGTGCCTGTTCAATCTGCAGTGACCTGTGAGGATCCTCACTAACCAGTTGAGTGAATCCCTCTTCCAGTTCAGTAGCCATAGCTCCCTAAGTTTGTTGAGGCCTGCTTTGAACCTCTTGGACTGCCTGCAGTCATCTCTCTCCAGCCATGCTTTTGCCAGTTCGTTATATGCCCAGGAATCTAGGGCATTACTAACCTGGCTTGTGCTAACGCCCAGCAAGGGTTCGGGGCCAATGGATGCATGTCTTGCTCCTATCCTCGCCAGGCAGTCTGCTTTCTCGTTATCTGGTACCCCGCTGTGACCAGAGACCCACATGAGGGTCACGTTCTTGGATTGGGCTAAGCATTTGAGGGCGACACTGCATTCCTGGACCAGTGGTGATTTGATCCTAGGAGATGCTAACGCTCTCAAAGCTGCCTGACTATCGGATCATATATAGATGTCCTGCTCCGTGCACTGTTGTACTTCCGCTAAATATGCCATCATCAGGATGGTTTAAAAATTTAAATTGAGAAATGTATGATTTGTACTTAAATAAACAATTTCAGTGATAGAGCACCAGAAACACCTCTATGTGGTAGGTTTCATTATTATTTTCGAGCATTTTACTATTCACAAACTAATTTTTCAGCTGTTAATTTCTAATGAGATTCAAATAATTTTTTTTGTTTTGAATTTTAATTTTATAATTTCAGCAAAAATATGTTCGATCTTTGATTACATCAATATTATTTTGATTTTTTGCCAAAAATATTTAAAGTCTAACGAAATTATTTAATAACTCATTCAGCGGCCTGCCTGAGAATGCGGGACGGGGGCTCGTGGACCGCATCAGCCCCATTGGTAGGCCACGCCAGGATTGAGGAGGTGGCGGAAAGCAACCCCTCCATTTCCTCACTAATGGTAGCAAGGGCCGACGATAAGGTAAGGTTCGAGAGGAAATTCTCGCTCGTTATTCCCTCTAGGGAAGAGTGGACGGGAGGGGAGATAAGATTTCCGCCCCACAGGTTGGTATGCTACACCGACGGGTCTCGCTCGAAAGAGATGGGAACCAGTAGCGCGGGAATGTGCTTGGAAGGGAGAGGCGTGGAGGAAACCGTATCGCTAGGAAACCTTGATATTTGCAAGATCAGTGCCTTACTCCGTAATCAAACACCTGCTATAATGTGTCACTTTAAAAATATCTGATATTTTTATTTGTAATTAGAACTTACCGGAGACATTATTATATTTGTTTTATAGATAGTTTCACGGAAAGGCATAACGCCCTTCGCACTTTATAAGAGTTGCGAGTGGATAAATGTTTATTCCAATTTGCTGCAGATTATATCCCTTGGGGAACGAACTCCGGTGGCTTGTTCCACAACGCCGAGGTTATCCAATGAACGACTTCTGGAAGAAGCTCGTTCGAGGCGGAGAAAGTTTGACTTGGTGAGGGACTCCTATAGTGTTTGCTGTACTGGCGACTCTTGGTATTATGCAATAAAGCTCAGTAGAACATCTGCCATTGATAATATCTATAGAATAGTCAGATCATCATCATCTTTGATGTTCAAGACTATGAAGGTCATTTTTGAGGTCAGGTGCATCTACTAGACGTATTGCTCGTTTTTGGATTGTATTCAGAAGCTTTAGGGTGTGCTTCGGAGCGCATCCCCATAGATGCGAGCAGTAGAACAGCGATGATCTGATCTGGGCCTTGTAAAGTGGTATCTAGTAGTGTTCCCCAGCTTCTGGGAAGCTAGCCTGCCGTGGCTGGCAAAATGATCATGCCATGACATGTTATTGGTGATGTTAATTCCCCGAAGTTTTATGGTAGATGATTCAAATATTGGGCGTTCTTCAATTCCTACAGCTGGTAGACTTCCCTTGCCAGAGTTGTCTGAGACTTCTGCACATAAAACTAAACTCCATTTGTAGATACGCATTCCACAATTATCTCATTGATCTGAAGCGCATTCTGCTCTGGCCGAAATAAGGTTTCTCGGAATGGTAGCGGTTTTCCTGGTTCCATGCAGAAATAAAATTTGCTCTCATCTGCGAAGGTCTAGATAGGATTATATATTTCCAACAGTTCGTTGATGTACAGAAAAAACAGCGCTGGAGAAAGGAGAGATCCCTGAGGAAGACCCGCATAGATGGTAAACATATCGAAAGCATCATCCTATCGAAAACTTTCTATATATGTATAGAGCGCGGCGACTCATGACACTCCATGAAGCTCAAATGCTCTGCTCCATATATATGAGACGTAGGTCAGATGATCTCCCGTGGATCTATGCATGCGGAAACCATATTGGTAATCGTTGGTATTATTTTTCTCAAAGTAATTCAAAAGCTGGACGTCTTCATAACCTTGGACAGGATACAGGATAGTCACTGGTCTATAGTTGCTGGGTATATTCGCCCTGCCCTTCTTAGGTATGTTGCACTCGTCTGATTTTCCATCCAGTAGGGAACACTCCTCGCTGGTAGGAGAGTTTAATTAGTTTGCAAAGCACTGGGTGTAAGCTCTGCAGAGCAATGTTTTTGGAAAATTGCTGATATTTGACGTTTTACATATCGGTGCTGAAATTAAATTTGCGGCATGTGGAATGCCTCTTTGGAAGTTCATTGCAGCGAAAATATTACCCTAAGGTGTCTGCTTTTCCCTTCATGGTGGATGCGATGGACTCATTCGCTCTCATCAGCGCGGTGGTATGGACGAGTTGTAGTTCTGGTTACGTCTTAACTACAGACTAAAATGAGCTAAACAAGTTAGGACACGAGGCGAGTTTGTTCTTATTTTTTTGTTGTGATCCTCTTCGCTGTGGACGATAACCTTCAGTGGCTTCTGACATTGCTGAAACTGTGATGACTTCAGGAAGTAGGATTTGTCCTTCATTTCCTGATATCATTCCACTTTGCTGATTGTAGTGCCAGATTCTGCATGGTTTCATATATTGTTGATCTAGTGATAGTGAGGGTTGAAATGGTATTGTGATCAGATGTTCCTAGTGGAGCAGATATAATCACTGTATAGATGACTATAGAGAAAACATATAAGAAAATAACTTATAAAGAATTCTTTAATAATAATTAAATACAGATTCACACTAATAATCGAAATTGTATTCAAAGTATGATGAATCAAATGTATGGACTCTAACATAACCATCTTCTCCCCCAGAACTGTAACTCTTCCCATCAGGATGGAATGCCACACTGTTGATGGGTCCAAAATGTCCTTTGACTCTACCAAATTCTTCCTCAAATACCATGTGAAAGAACCTGGAATCGAATTTTCCTACTCTCGTTGATGTTGTTGTCACATCCATTGCCTCTTGTCCACCTACCCAAAAAATATGTTTAGTTACATTTATATAGCTTTGCAAAATATTACTTATCACAACCAGAATGAATCTTATGAGAAAGATCAAACCAAAAGATAAATATTTTATGAAAATAAGAGGATTTAAATAAAGATAATTTTGTACAACAAAAAGTTTAAAAACTACATCATTATTTCAAATTCAAATCAATTTGGGATGCTGTTGAGCATTTTTAAGCAATTCAATAAAGATGGAAATTTAAAATAAAAAAATATTTCAATGAAACATAAAAATCACGACACTACGGCACACGTTTCACTCTAATGAATAATTTCGCTAAACCATTAACTTAATCTACTTTCAGGAAGAACATAATGTTACATATATAGGGTGGTCTAACCAAGCAATTTTTACAGATTCATTGTTGTTTATTACTACAGCAGAACCTATTAAATGTCTACATGATATTTTCCCCAAAATATCATGAAAATTGGTGTAGTGGTTACTGAAATTATATCCTAACAAAAATGGAAAGAGACAGATCAACGGTAAAGAGTGACATTAATTTTCGTCATGTAGACATTACAAAAAGCCCACAAAAACAAAATTTATGCGTTAAAAAAGACTAAATTTCAGTTGCAGCTTGCAAGACTGCCTATACAACTATAAATTATAGATACATTAGTGTTACACAATTTTTACCTCCTAAAACGACATGTTCGGCAATTGGACTGATAGAAGCAGAATTGACAGGTCTCTCAGTTTTATATGTCTTCAGAAGTAGCAGGTCCTTGGCATCAAAGAGCTTGGCAGTATGATCTTTGGAAGCAGTTATGAACATTGTGCAATCTTTATTCCATTGCATGTCATTGATGAGGTTGTCATGTTCTTTAACTGAGTTTATTTGCCTGCCAGTCTGAGGATGTAATAGTATATTATATGAAATGGTAGTGAATATAGGATAGAAATACTTTCAATGAGTTATTATACATGATTAAAATAGCAATGACATTCTATGTAACTGCTAAGCTGTGCACAATATATGTTTAACATGTTTAACAAATAATATGAAAATGCGTCTATAAACTGACAATCTTTACCCAGTAGATAGACCTGATAAATGAAATTTGTAAATATAAATTCTAATGTTCCAAGGTCTACAAAATATACAAAATGAAAATGATTTTGTTGAATCACTGTTTAGATATTTTACAGAGGTTAGGAGGTAGGAAAATTAAAAGGGTTTATTTGACTCAATTTGATTTGATTCAGTGTTAACAAAAAATGTTCCATGAACAATGTTGATCCAGGTGTCATTAGAATTCAGCCAGGATTTTCTACTAGGTGTACACACTATGTATATGCCCTGTGATAAATCAAATATGTATGAAAAATGTTTTTTTATATCCGTTGTACTGACATTTCACACATATTCCTGTTGTGTGCATCATCAGACACTCCAAGTAATAAGAATTGAAAAATACATTGTGCCAATGAGTTATTTCCAGTACTTAACGTTGTGTTTCAGTGGGCATTAAAGTTTTTTTGAGACAATCTCAGTTAAGTTTCACACTACTATTCAAACTCATAACCTAAATTTTTGAAAACTACTTAACTATATATACATTAGACATTATAAGCTATCTACTCAGATATAAAAATGAATAATGAATGCAATGGAAATGAGAATTTATTTATTTTTAAATTTCACCAAAAATATGCATTTAATCTCAGGATTCTTGTCCTTGAGTGGGGATACTGCTGGCCATAGAATGGGCTCTTTTTTTACTAATACATTCATTGGGAAGCTGTATATCCAAACATTGCCTTATGGCAATCCTGTGTAGATGTTAAAGGGCAAAGAAATCATCATAAAAATAGATTATTGCTATTTATTTTTTATGTGGTATGAGTTTTTGAAAGCACTTGGCACATGAGAACATTTGTTGAGCACAAATAAAGTGACTTCTCTACATGAAATACATTTCAAGTTTCATATTTTTAAAAATTTTAGAGCCTCAAGAAAGGTTTTTTGACTGTACCTTAAAATGACCAAATACATTTTTATCAAAACATTTTTCTACACTTACAAATTCTCAGTAACTTGAAAAGTACACATAATCGAAGGTTAGCGAGGCTTCAACCACATGCAGCACAAATAAAATTACTAAAGACACACAATCCAAAATATTAGTAAAGCTATCTCATCAATCACATGTGATTATAATTAGCAGCCAGTACAAGTATAAGATGAATAAAAAAGATAACCACAGGGTAAGTTTTATAAGTTACACTGTAAATTAGGATATTTTAAAAGAATAATAGTATATGAATGCATAGGAGGGTTATTCCTACTTGTCCAGTTGATAAACCCATTCCAAAACAAATTTTTACATCAGATTACTACTATATAAATTAATTTGTACCTTCAAATCCCACTGGGTAATCTCGCCATTTTCATGTCCACTAATAATACTGTCATCTAAATCCCACAATATGGATGATACTCTGGATCCTTTTATAGGTATCCTCAAAATGGGATCTTGTTGTCCTGTGCTTTGATCCACCACTCTAGTATCAATAATGAACATCTCACAGTCTTGTTTCATAGCTTTATCTGTGGTGTAAACAGCCATGTTAGCAGAATAGCTGAACATGCAGGTTCTCACTGAGGATGCAGTTGTGATGCAACCTATTTCTTTGCCTGTTTCACAGTCCCATATCTTACAGGTTCTATCTCCTGCACCGGACATAAACCTAAAAGCAATATTGCTTATTGATCAGAAAAGTTTACACTGTAGAGGTATCGATATTTATCAAACTTATGAAGCATGAAGTTGAACATACATACAAATTAGTGGCCTACTGGTAGAGTTGGTGTGTGCTAAACCCAGTGGCAGTTCTAGTTAAGGGGTTAATGGTTTGTTTGTCAATAAAACCTTTCATAACAAAAAACATGAATTTCTTAGGGTATATTTGATGAATTAATTATAATTATAAGCTCCTGGTGGGGGGGAATTTGGCTAGGTTGTAATGAAAACTAGATTTTTTTATAATCAATATTTGTAAACATTCATGGAATTTTTTGAAAAACTAAAATCAGTAACATAAAAAAATTGTAAGTTAATTAATTACCACACTTATAACATTACCAATATAAAACCAAAACAAGTTACAGCAAAATTACCTATAAAAATAGTTTGTATTACATGAAAGACAAAATACCATCAAATATGGTAAATTACAAATGGAATGTAATATCCTCTGAATGACCTTTATTAAAAGTAAATAAGGTACAACTGGTCACTCATCAATTGGATAGTAGACTATACAACACTACCTGGGAGTCAATAGACATTTATAACCATGCAACTTTTCAGATTTGATTAAATATAGGAGAGTAATTTGATTTTTTGCATTTGCTGACATACACAGATCATAGAATCTGATCAACCAAACCTTTTGTATTTTATTATATTAATCATTAGCTTTGAAAGGTACCTTGTGGTTGTCCAGTCAACGTCTATGCACCAAACTACACCCTGGTGACCATTGAAGCTTCCCAGACGTTCTCCATTCAGAGAGTACCATACATTAGGTTTGTTGTCTTTTGAAGATGAAAAAAGCAAATCCCCTTCTCTATTGTATTTGATCTGTGTTATGGCACGTTCGTGCCCCTGTAGCATTATTGGTTTCTGGAATAATACAATAATACTAAGTTAAACCATATTGTTGATGTTTTTAGGTTAGGTTTTTAATCCGAAAGGTACATCAAGTTGAATAGGTAAGAAATTGTTAGTATAATTATTGTTTACCATTTTCGACAATCTTATAAAATTCTCTCTTTAAAAACTTTTAATTATTAGGTGAACTTTTTGCACAATGAGGCTGCCAGATAAGGTTTAACATGAAACACAGATGAAAAGAAACTACAGAACATATAACTTCAAGGATTAAAAAACGTAAAGCAATGACAGTAGTGCCACAGTAGAGTCATAGTTATGACTCTACTGTGGTAGTGCGCTTGAAACGTATGTCGATTGTCGAATATCTGGTATATATTTCTTTTTATTCATAATATTGGTATCACCGGCACGAAGTCGAATGCAAAATATTTAATATGCGTCCTTGAAATTGTAGCAACTGATCGGCAAAGACATACGGCAGTGCTGTCATGGTTGCCTAAACGCTTATCAATTGTCAAATTTGTAATTTTTGGAGGTCATTGTGTTAATTTTCATTTCAAATGTAACAGCAAAACGCATGTTGTTAGTAAGAAAAACCACTCACTGAACTTGTACGTAAAGTTTTTTGAGAGAGGAAAAAATCAATTAAACTTGATTTAGTATTGATTCTAGAAAATGTGGCGCATTTGCACTATTAAGGAATGAAAAAACAATAATCTCCACGAGTGATTATCATATTAATATATATATATATATATATATATATATATGGCAATTGGGATGCAAAAAAATACGCAGTCTACTCTTGTAGCTATAATCTATAATCCAAGCTTTCGGAAACTTGAGGTTCACGCGATATGATATTAACCAGAAATACAACAGCAATAGACATTATCCACAATTGGCGAAACAAATGCACAAGTTAATTAATAAAAATCACATGATTCACTAGATAGAATAAAATTTAAATTATTTTAAAATTACAAACGGCATGTGCGTTAGCCGTACTTTCCAGCCATCCAGATACTTCCATAAGATATTTAATAAAGTATCTAGTTAGATCTCACATTTTATAAATTTACCTGGTTACCTGGCCTTAATGGGTTTTCAGATTTTTCTATTATATTTCTAATTAACATAAAAATGCGTGAAGTTAAGGGATGTAGTATTATCTTGAAATATTTCAGTGTATTCTCAAATACTTCATGTACTTCGAATTAATTCGAAGTAGGTATAAAAATTTTAGCTAGTGATCTATGTCTTGAGGTTGGGTTGCAAAAAAACTGGTGGATCATCACTGAACAATATTTTGGGCAGTAAATACAATATGAACTACGATGACTGCAGTCTCTCAAACGATCCTGTCGCATATAGTTCCACGTTCCACCGCCGCACAGGAATTAACTTGTTTTGCTTCTGTTTTGTCTACTACTACTAATTACTATATTTCAGCTAATTAATGATCATGAATAGTCATTTAACTGATATTTAGCTTATTAAAAAATGACGTTAAGTAGGTTAAATTTGTATTCTACTTTTCAGCTGTTGAACCATTCGAAGTTGGAGTTTCTGAATTACCTATAAAAATATGGAAACTTTTGGAACCCCGAACATGTAGCGGAATTTTTGAAATGGTAAAAAATTGATATTTTCAATATTTTTGATATTGATTTAATCGAATTCCACACACAATTCAATTCAAATCCAAATCTTTGTTTCTAAACTGATACGACGGCGTGAGAAGTACATCATGAACTAGCTGATTTGGTAAATAAAGTAGATATCAGACCATTCTTCCATAATTTTATATAGTATATGTATATCAAGTTTTTCTACATTGAATTCAACAAAAGTTAAGATCGTATCATTATTTATGACGGCAATGTTATGACGTTTTCAGTGGAACCCGAAAGTTTGCAATTGTTTTTAATGTAGTGTCAGTAATTGACTAGGATAAGTATAGGATGACTAAAATAATATATTTAAGATATCTATTCCACTACCTGCTTGATTGAGATTATGCAATCGCTTACAAAATTAATGAACATTACCAGGTCATTCACATAAACATGTCGTTCCTCCAGGGCACGTCCTTTTACAAGGAGAACAAACATCAGCACTATCTGGTCACTAATTACGTTTAAGTAGTTCATGTGAATATTAATCATTATCAATCTGTCGATATATATTAACCCAGATATTTTAGTTACTCCAGATTGTAGTATATAGACATTCGAAGATATACAACAGAGATTAGTAATCTTTTAAAATCTAGAGAGTCTGAAAGTTGACTGACTAATATTTTCTGCGCAGTGGTACCAGCTTCACTTGATAAGCTGATCAAATACAGTTTTGGTTACAAAACAACGTTAGAGTTGACTAGAATTCGAAGATGAGTTTAATTAATTAATATCTATGTAATTGTACGGATAGGAACTATTTTCAACGTACTATGTGCATAAATGTCACCTTGTTCAATCCAATAATTCGATGACCACAGGGTTGCATGTTGGCAGTTTATGATCTGTCACATTCACTTATCGTGGGTTCAATAGTAGCGACGCTTGGACTATGCGGTTGTATGTATAGTGATTCTAAATTGTGGTCTTCGGGGAATGTACTGAGTGCTTTATATTGTTTGACTGTACTGCATGTCTTGTGACTATTCTAGTTATAGTTCAAATATATCTAAGAGACAAAGATTTACACATATTACTACAGGAGGACACAGTTATACTGCGGTCCCTAAACTGTTTTCTATAGTAAAAAGGTGCCCTTTGTGAAGTCAGAATATTTCCTCCTGGAGGCAGGTGAAAGCTCCTCCTGTAGGACATAGCGGGATCCTAGGAGGTAACTTGCACTACCATTGCAAAACACATAGTGGGGCACAAGTGAGTTATTCGACAATCCATAGGGACAGAATGTTGATTGTGGTCTATATCATCCATTACACACGTGGTAGGTTCTACTGTTCGACTCGATTATGGGAGATATATTACTCCCATTCTACCTGTGTTATTATTTAGGACAGTGTCGGCGCGCCAGAGTATTCACAAATCTGTTTGGAGGTACGTACCCAATATAGATAGTTTCGAGGTCCACCTTGTATCCATCAGAAAAAATATCAGAATATTTTATTGGAACTTATATCATTACATCGGCTATAAGAGGACCAACTGCGAGATGGTTTTTGCTCATTGAATAAATACTCTCGGCAAGTGCTTTTCTTGCATTTTCTTTATCAGCCTAGATAATGTATCTCGTATAACAATTCCTTATACAATTTACGTCCTAGTAAATGAAAAATAAAAATAATTAATATACGGTGGAGTCATATAATTAGATATATCCAGCGATCAGCCTGTGTGGCGAGTCAGCACTTGGAGAATGTGTGCCTTTTTGTTGTCGGGTGTTCTCTTTAGTGAAACCAACATGCACCTTTTACAGCCTGCGTGGCACCTCTGGGCTGCGACCTCGTCTGGAGTGCATAGATGAGGATAAGGCGGTGATAAGAGTATGATAACAACTGATTTTTATAATAACAGCATAGTAGAGTTGTGCATGTTATGCGGTTGAATGTGGAAAGTAGAGAAAAGATTTTTTCCGAACGCAGGCTTGCCTCTGACAGTTCGATAACGCTACCAAGGAGAGACTCTGAGATCTAACAGTCAGCAAGTAAGTGAATTTCCAACCCATCCTGGCAGTAGCGTTCAGACCGAGATATTATTGCATTACCCTCGTAATCTAAGCAATCGTAATACACGTACGAGGGCAGTCGTTACATGAATCACAGGTGTTTAATTCTCCTATTTTGCATGTAATATTGGGAGACACTTAGTTTAACTATCTCTCTTTTCTATCATTGCCTCTTATTGGCCTACATAATTTATCAGTAAATGCTATAACAAAATATTAGTCATTACTAAAAGTCAACCCATTCTGAATGATAACTCAAGAAATATAAAAAAGTCAAATCTGTGCTCGCTGATAAAATTAGAGCAGGTTTAAAGTTTCGAAGCAGTTTGGTCATACCGAGCAGAAACTTATATGAACGTTTACAAAAATTAAATTAAGTATAGAACTTAGTTGAGATAATCAATAGTACCAAATTCTAATTCACTTTTAATCAGGAAATTTATCATCAACATTTTGTTTTTTGTATATGTTTTTTTTCTGTTGTTTCGAATCATGAAGCCAGTTTCTCGGTAGAAATCATTCTTTCGAAGCTACTTTGCAATGAAGTAGTCAAAAAATAAAGAATCAGAATCGGTAGCGCTCGTAACTCTAGATGGTCGATTTTATTCCAAAGACAAAAAGATCCATATTTTACATCATGAATTTATATATAGTAACATGTGTAGTTCCGTTTTATATAAACCAACTGTAGAGTCGGTAACTCAATTTTTGTGTCCAACATAAGTGGCGTATACATGTAGGTCCTTGGACAGTGAAAATCTATGGAAGGAATCTAACATCTAGAGCTATCATCATTATCATTATCATCATCATCAATAGAAGTTTTTATGTCATAAACATCCAAAGAAAAGCAATGATGAAGAGAGTCTCCATAAGCTTGAACATGGTTTTCCTGGCGTTCTTATGGATGGGTTGTATGCGACTGATCTACCATCCGGTAGGGAACATGCCTCGCTGGTCGGATATCAGAAAAAGTTTGCGAAAAATTAGTATGTTTTGCGGCGTAACATTTAAAGATCATTTTTGAAAATGAAAAATACTTATAAGAGTGAGAATAGTCGGCAGAAGTATGTAAAATGATAAAAAAAGAAGGAATATCGATGACAAGATGGTAAAATCCTGGAAGGTTGAATGATAGGCAATCAACTGCATTTGGGAGCTCAAATATATTTCTCACGATTTTTGATGAAACTAAACTTACAAACGAAAAAATTTATAGAAAAATAGGATATGTACGCTTTTTAATTGCATTTCTTATACTGCTCTAATTTTTATATATTTTCACACAAAAATTATTCAATATTGATGAATATTGGTAAAATTATACAGCAACATGTTTCCAATTAGCTTTATTATTCAAGTTTAAATAATTATTTCATAGTAATAATTAGGTCGTAAACTCAATTTGAAATTCTTTACAGTGGCCAACGAGTGAAATTCGAACCAATTATAAAATCAAATGTTATATAACAAGTAACGGAATTTTTGGATCATCAGGTTTGATTAGTTGAACAATTGCTCCCCATAAAAAATAAATTAACAAAATTTTTATTTTCAAAACAAAAATTATTTTAACGTACTCAAAAGTATTTTACCAAAAATGTCATTTCCGGGAGGAAAAATAGGAGGATTTTATGATTACCATAGTCTGGGCGCCAGCCTACGGTCACCGGATACACATTTTTTTGATACTTCGAGGGATCTTTGACGTGTGATTCAGTTTTTTCTTCACTACCGACAGTGGTAGAGGTGAAATAGAACTTACGTGTATGAAAAGGTATGCGTTCAGAAGATCGCTACAAACCTATTAGGCCGATAAAACACATTAATTTAGCAACATTTAACTTAGCATAAAGTGGTATGATTTTCGCGATTAATTGATCAGTAACTTCTTCGTATCGTTTAATTCAATGGATGATCTCTCCGCACAAATGGTTTTCAGATAATAACATTATAAAGAATAATTCTGCTTCAAGAACTGGTCAGCCCCAGACAAAATACAATAAAAAAAAGATTTGGCTTGTATTTGTCGTACATGAGTTACTAATGATATAAGGTATTCATACGTCAGTAATAAATTAGTACAAAAAATAATGTAAAATATACATGATTTTTTGTGCAATTCCACAAATTTGTGCTGTTTATTAATTGAACACCCTGCTCAATGAAATACCTCACAATTTTAACACTTGAGATCATTCGTACGGTATGATTATTCGTCTGAAATTAAGGAATAACTGAGCTTATACTTTATTTTCGACCATTGAGGCACCCTGTACAAAGCACGAGCACACGTTGTGTAATGTTATTAATTCAATTTAAAATGGAACTATCGCATATCGTAACAAATTGGACAAGTACCACTGCTGTGTAGGGAAAAAGCGATTTTTGTGTCTGTACTGGTTACAGAAAGTGAAAGACATACTTGGCAAATATGTGTATCTAACTAATTTCAGCTATATTGCGAATACAGATTGGTTTTTTCGTTCTACTCACAATGTATAACATACCAAGTTATAGTAGTCCGTAATTGAAGTGATCAGAAAAATGATGAAGAATGTTTCGACAGAAATATTTGATAATAATTGAAGTTTGTTATCGATGTTACAGAATGTGGCCGAAAAATGTTTGATCGTATATGGATCCTCTTGGACGTTTAGTTACGTATGTAGCTGGTTAACTACACATTAGCTTACATTTTCTCATAATTGAATTAAAAAAATTGTTAAAAATGTACATGCCTATATTACCATTTCAGTGGATTGAATTTGATTATCATGGAGGTTTAATCTCAGAACCTATGCTAAAAAAGATGGTACAGCTTCATCTTGGACTTATAAAATAGTGCATGTTTAATCTACTTGTCGAATAAGTTTATGAACACCGGATGAACTATCTCCATATCATAAGTTTTCCAGTAGGTGCATAATCATGTCACACATTTCGTGGGATTGAGTCCAACTAACTCTGGTCATAAGTGTTACCCCTACCACTAGGCATTCCTATATACCAGAATATTATCTAGGAGAAGAAATTATTCAAGAGATTAATATTTTCCCACAGGAAATCAACAAATTAAAATCTTAGTATCTTCTAATACATAATCAGAAAATGCATGTGGAAATACCGTAAGTCATCTGGATTACTACATGTATGACAGCCGTATGACATGGTTAACTGATGATGATGATGAGTGTAGAATAGAAGAATGTAATGAATTATCTTATACATAAGAGACATACTGCTACTCAACATGTGGTAGTTTTAAAGGATGTAACCGTGGGGTTAAATATTCGTATATAGAGTTCAAGGCGATGCCAGCCCCTGAATAATAATAATAATAATAATAATAATAATAATAATAATAATAATAATAATAATAATAATAATAATAATAATAATAATAATAATAATAATAATAATAATAATAATAATAATAATAATAATAATAATAATAATAATAATAATGATAATAATCTTTATTGCCCAACAGATCACTCCAATTACAGGGCAAGTAGTATAGTACATGCAAAATTACGTGCTATGATGTGCACTACAGATTTCAATATAAAATATAAAAACTAAGAACTTAGAACTATAAAAACTTATCATTTACTATATTGTTTGAATTTGTTAATTATTATACCCGATGACTCTGTATTTAGATCACATATATGGGATATTGAGTTTAAATTATTACACATGGTATGAATAGGTGAATTGGACAATACATTTGTTCTGGAGTTCTCAGAGTAAAACATACAGCTGTTCCGTGAGTTAAATCTCGGCACAAGAAAATTTATTTTGTCCAACAAATTGATTGAATCTATCTCATTGTGTATTAGCTTATGAAGAAATATTATACTACTGCAGGATCTTCTCAGCTGTAATGAATCTATATTGAATCGTTGCAGTAGTAGAGCGTGATCGATACCCCGTTGAGGATATATTCCATCCACTTTAAGTGACAAAAACTTTAAAAATCTTCTCTGCACCGACTCCAACAGGTCTATATGATTATAGTAATGAGGGCTCCACACTAGTGAGGCATATTCTAATTTTGAGCGAACCATTGCAAAGTATAAAGTTTTCAGAGCATCCAAGTTGGTAAATGACTTACAATTACGGATTATAAATCCCAAAGTTCTTGTTGCCTCAGCTGTTATGTTTGTCATGTGCGATATAAAGTTCAACTCACTATCAAAATTAACACCTAGGTCCCTTATTATATCAGATCTACTAAGGTACTCATTATCTATTGAATAGTTGTATGAAATAATTTTATTTTTCCTGCTAAACGTACAAACTTTACATTTGGAAATATTTAGAAATAATGAATTATCCTTACACCACTGTGTAATGTTATTAAGGTCTTCTTGAAGAGCGAGACAGTCATTCAAGTTTGTCAATAATGAGCTTTTTGAACCGGGATAAAAATTGGACATATGCATCTCTCTCCTCCAGCAAGGACCATTGATCTGAAGTGCAAATAATTTTGATCAAATCATATTCCAGGCCCCAATCGTTTAATTGGTGCAGCACAATCAAACAATATGTATTTGGTATCCTTTTAAATTGTCACTGCCTAGGACCGAAGCTCTAGTTCGCCTCCCTCAGATATGAAGATAATCAATGCTACTTCGACACCGCTTCATAGATGACTAGACGTTTTGAAAGCCCCCAGGAATGTCTTGAAGAAAGGTTGACTACAAATAAATGAAAAACTTCCAGCAGCCAAAGAAAAACATCTAACGTTCTGGCTATTAGACAAATACATAATCACTTATTAAATATTTCCTATCTTCCAATGAACATAGTAGGACATATTTGGCTTCAGTTATTTATTAGATAAAATACAATCAGAGAAATGAACAGGATAAGTTTCATAAGTTGATTACCATTTCTCATGCTTAGACGTAATCTTGTTTATGTAGACAGTAGTATCAAACAGGAGTTCAATTTAATGCTAAATAAACTAGATGCTCAATAAGTTACAACAGGTTCTTAGATGTACCTGTTTGTTGCGAGATATGAAATATTTTCTACCAAATAGAAGCTACTTATTTTTCATACGAAATGTAGGATGATGCTAGGACCTTTTGCTATGAATCATTTGCTTGTAGAAGATGCCCTACTTTTATTCACGAGCCCAGCTAACTTGTTGAGATGGCTGCATTTGATGCTCTTTGATACTCAGAAAATTCTTGTCGGAACCAACATATAAATTTAGCCAGCTGCCACTATTGAAAAAAGGCGGCCGAGAGTACCCTAGTTTTAGTGCCTTATTTCTCAGTGCTAGCCTGCACTGGCCGCCAGTGAGATAACCTGAGGTGGGAGGAATATCGAGCGTGTGCACTTAGCGTTCGATGTTCCTCCTTATATCTCGCTAGTTGCCCTAGCACGAACGACAAGAAAAACAGAGAGCAAAATTCCCAAAACAGATTTTTATATTTATACAGATAATTATTGGATAGTGACGAGCAAGGAAATAATTCGGCGAGGCCAATTTGAAAACATGTATTTGTTTTTGGCGCTTCCCTTCCTTGTTTGCTCGCCACTTTACCGTACACTCCGCCAAAATAATATTTGTATGCGGTGAGGTTATTTGACAACCAAAATTAATTAATGGTTCAATGATAAACGTACTAATCCATTGAACCCTATATTTCCAAGGAACCCTTGGGTTCCGCGAAACACAGATTAGGGATAGCGAATATGTTTTTCTCATATACCTTACATAATAATAATAAGGTAATCTTAGGAATGGCAATTAGGCGTTGATTGAAAAAGTAAAAGTAATCATTCGGACGTGAGCATGTTCCTAAACATTCTTTCAAAGGTCACTCGCAATCGACTAATTAATAAATAAAATATTTGCTTTGGATACAATATGAAGTGAAGTGAATGTGAATTGTGCCGCACTAGGTTTTTTGTGTCGTTTTGTTGATGTCATGTAATGTTTCATACTTGAATGCTGCTACATCCAGTCACTCAAATGGATTATATGCCACTGGGTTTGAATACAGATTCGGTTTATAGATAAGAACGTTGTATAAAGTAATTTCTTCCATGTAGGAATATAGGACAGCACAAACTTATTAATTGGTTAATAATTATTTTTTACCAATGGGCGATTATTTTTGTAACTTCGATTGATTTGAGATATTTAGAGTACATTGTAGTAAATCAGACCTATGCACCATGTAGACCGCGTCCCGTACTGGGCAGTCTGAGCCACCTAAATATTTTAAATATCTAGTTAGTTTAATTTTGGATAAAAATCTCAATAGATGTGTTATAAAAATCATCATTACGGTGATGTTTGACATTTTCTGTTCAATAACCTAATACTGTCAGTTTAGAACTGGATTTTGGCACTGTACATATTTTTAAATTGAATAATGTCCAATATTTCCAAAATGTGCTTCACAAGTGGATCAATAGATACATAACCGATTAAGTTTCCAATAAATTGATACCACTGCATGCAAGTACAGCGTACCTGAAACAATGTTTCAAGCGGTTATTGGCGACTTCTTTCCTAGGTATTTATTAGAATAATTTAAAACCAATAAACCTTTTTTAAATTTTGAATGAAGAATTATTTCATATTATATTTTTACCAGCTGCTAATTACTTTGTACTGATAGGTAATTTGATAAAGAGTGCCGAGGGAACTGAAATGTTAGTAAAGCTGTTCAATCAAACGCATGTGGTTTTAATTTACGGCAAATAAAAATATAAGATGAAGCAGAGCGACAAACATATCATGTTCCAATCATTTTTCAAATGATTCTTCACATCTCCGAAGACGAGTCAAGTAAAATCAATTACAGAACAGAAATTCTGCAATGTATTCCAATTATTTATATTGAAATTTTATATTTATTATTTCTAAATGTATGTTGGTGGGTATGTTAGATTTGAATTGCACATTTTATGGTTGACATGCACCCACTTATCGTTATTTATGTTATACCACCCTTTTCAATGAAGATTAAACTGCATCACTGTAACTGATGCTAAACTAATCACCTGAAAGCTAAAATTTTGTCACATCCTATTTTTGTCCAAGAATTTTTTCTTGCTAAACTGACAATTAAACGTGCTGCTATGGTTTTAGGTTTAGCCTCAACCGAGCTAACATCGTTCGTTAGCTGTTTGTAATTTGACTGAGGTTCACCTTGTTAGTAGAGCGACGTTGTCGTTTCTCGTATCTTGAGTATTCTGGAGGCGAACATAATTTCTTCGAAATACTGTAGATTCACCCATAAAAAAATTTCAATCAGTTGGTCAATGGTAAGTGTTCAATTCAGTAGAACTGTGCTGAAGTTCTGTTAAGTTACCGTTTTCTGATTGGCGACCAAACACTATGACATTCTGCTGGAGCATTTGTTCAATGAAAAGCAGAGTTCCTAATGGCCTTGTTATTAATGCAAGCATGTAAGGTATCTATAATATGTATTGTTAAGAACAAATCAGCTATGAAATTGAGTAGCGCATTACGAAGATAAAAGAAATTGATATCGCTGTTACATTTTGCATGCATTATTTAAACTTTGATTATGTAAATGAAGAATGAAGTTATTATTGATAGCATTACATGATCAACACTTGATGAGATATCTCAATACTGTATTTACTATTTTATACAGGCATGATGAACATTTGATGTGGAATATGCTGCCATGGTGTGATATTTTATGAATCACTTCACTCTACCTTCTCGTATATGTGATATAACAACTACGCAAATTCCTCCAGGTTCATTTTGATCTCCGGAAAAAGAGTAAAAACATGAAAATTTCTGTTCAAGCTCAGTGACTTAAATTCACTCACGATTCGTTGTCTATTATCATCGGGACATCTACTTGGTGATGAACTGTGGATTATAATTCTATAGTATTCGATACACCTTTGTTGGGTCGGGCATTACATGGATAAATATCACACTCCCATGATTCCGCTTCATTGCGAATATTTCAAATAAAGTGAGACATATAAGTGTTTAGAATACATATCTAATAATATTGTACATTTAGGTTTCCTTCACATGATCAAACTCATTGAATCTAAAATTCTGCTTGGCATTCCAAACACAGTAACTTATGAGACAGTAACAATGTCCTATCCTAAATCAATTTAGAATAAAGTTTTTTTTAACATACATTTAAATAGTGCTACTACCGCAACAGCTTTTCAAAATTAATTTGATCCCGTGTTAGAAGACATTATGAAAGTTAATAATTCTAATGCTCTCAATACACTGCGTGAGAATACATGTTTATGCACATTGTCCTCAAAACGCTGGGGATTGTAACCATCGGGGAAAAAATTTCGCTGTAGCTCATTTTACAACACAGGTTCTCCAAAAGAATGGCTTTTGAACGATGTGCTCGTTGGGCTTTTTTAGTGTTTTCTGGACTGAGGATTCTTGGTGATATTATGCGAGACAGTTCGGTCGAACATCTGCCATGATAATATCTTTAGAAACCTTCTTCGATGTTCCAGATTGTGGAAGTCCTTTGTAAGGTCAGGCGTACCCGCTAGACGTATTGATCGTTTCTGGATTGTGTTCAGAACCTAATCTCTACACATCCGAGCAGTAGTTTTTGGAGCGAAAGAGAACCCCTAGCTTCTGGTATGATCAGCTAGTGAGGTCAACATGGTCATGCTATTGGTGATGTTAATTTCCAGAAGCTTGGGCCTGATGGAACATGATTTGAGTATTGAGCGTTCCCCCATCACTACGGATGGCAGACCTGCCTGTGACTTGTTGGACAGGGTTGTTGTCTAAATGATTTGCGCATAAAAGTGAGCTTCAATTGTATACCTTCATTCTATAATACTGTCAATGTCCCCATTAATCTGCATAACATGTTGCCCTCACCGAAGTAAGGTTTCTCGGAATGGTAGTGGTTCGCCCGTTTTTTTTTTAATAAAATGGTCCATTTAGGATTATTGGTTACACAGGCGTCACATTAGGGGAAAGCTGTACATCTGTCTAGCGCATGACCTCAAGCTTGAGGCCACTTTGCGTCGCTAATGTTCCGATGTCTCGATGATTGCAACAGATGACGCGTCACTGACTGCGCGTCTCCTATTTGGGTTTTTGCACTGCTTTGTATCTAGAAGGGCTTCCAAACACATTTACAGGTTTAGTTGGGAGATGTCGCTGGCTGTACCCACTACGTCCTATTGGGTGGTATCCAAGACAAGGCTAACGACCAGACCACCCAGAGCCCCGGTGGGAGTTCTGCTGCATCTCCAGGCTAAAATCCATGGTCGTACACATCACCGATTAGCCAGATTGCTACACCTGTCGATCAATGAACCCAAAAAATAGCAATTTGTTGCCCACCTCAGACGACGAGGTTGTCATAGCTATTTGGTAAAAACGTTCACATTAGGATTTAGGTGACCCTCTCAGTACCTTGACCGTTGTAGTGCGAATATCAGGTTATGCAGTGCTATGCTATTTCCAAAAATATAACCAGTTATATAGGACGTATAACTATGTTGAACTTATATTCATTATTGCACGTTTCTTATTTAGCTCACCAAACCGTAAAATCAATTCATTATTCAAAAAGGTAACCAATTTACCGCTACTTGCCTACAGCAGTTTTTTGAATTGCTCTAAAATTTCGGTAATTTCGTTGGTATATTTACCCATGAAAAAGGTTAAGAATTGTAATAAAAATCCGGATTAGCGATAATAGTATTGTGACGATTTTTTTAATAGATGTTAATTTGAATAAAGAAAGCTGTAAGTCAGCTGCTCATTGCTACCGTCTTAGCTTTTTCTGGATCTGAGGACCAGGGGAATGGTGCGTGAAATCTATATGAACATCTACCAATAAAAGAATCATGTAAAAAGTTCTCACTGGATATGGTAGTTGTATTTCGATTGGTTATACTTTTAAATAGTTCTATAAATAAGGCTTAAAGGTTGACGATGACATGTGTTTGACTGTAGTGTTGTCCCAAGGTTTACATCTACAGTTTTCATGGCTAGATATGAGCTAGATAACAAAGAAATTACTTAACATTTTGTGTTGAAGATATGATTGAGTGTAGTAAGCGACATATTTTTTAGTTGCTCCCAAAAAAAATTAATCATGACAGTCAAACTGTTCTCAAGTTGTTCCATTTCTTAAAATGTTTCATGTACAGTGCAAAATTTGAAAAGTAAAGTTCTTATGAAATATTTAAGAAAGTGAAAGAAGGACATTTTGATTGTGACTATTAAGTTTTCATTATGATTTTCGCTGAGTACAAATACCGTTACCAAAAATATTTCTTCACCACCTAGAATATTCAATCAAATTTATTGTGTGTATGATTTCGCTAAACATTATGATCAGATTACAGAACAAAATCTAAGTTTTATTTGTGAAATCTTGTATTGTTATAACATTTATCTCAGTGGTGGGAAACTTTTACCAAGAGTATCTATAATTTTATTGTTTTCAATATTTGCTTCATTGACATTCAACATACCAACAGCTCCAAAGTTCGTCTCAAATCTTTAGTTCCAATGTGATCCCATTTTGAGGGAAGAAAAGAATTTAATTATGCCATAAAACTCCGTACAAAAAAAATAATCTAAATTTCTTTGAAACATTGGAAAAAGCTTACTATGTTCATAAGTCGGATGTATTGTTGTAAAATATGCAGAGCTATTGAAAATGTATTCAGGAGAGAAATTTATTAACAACCTCCAAATTCTAACAATTACGGAGCCAGAGCTAATGAAAATTTGAGATGTTTGGCAAATCTGGGAATCATCCAAGATCGAAGTATCAGCATTTTTAAACCTTTTTGCCGTCACAGCACTAATTTTCAAAAACTACAAAGCTTTGCCGTCCTTAACACAGTGGACAAAATGACAATAAATCCGAATAGTACTTTGAGTTATAGGGGGGGGGGGGCAGTGATAACCGAATAGTCTACAAAAGAAGCAAAACGCCAGACAAGAGAGACTGACGGACTGAGTTGATGATTTGTCGTGATGCATATATTATGAAACATGAAGAATACATAATAATCTAGTCGAACGGAATGGAAGTACACTAGGATCAGAATAGTAGTAAAAGTAAATGAAATCACAAAAAAAAAATGGAACATATTTATGGAACATGTAGAAGTAAAAGGCTCCATGCCAGATTCCATCACCACTTCCAAGAGGTACTAAACTCCTAATAAAATATTCAGAAAAATGTCACTAGTTCTGACTTTTTTTCTACTAAATATGTGATGCACCAGTAGAAAATTGTATTACCTCCTACGAGCCCATGATGTAGACATGATAAATGATATAACAAAACGTTTCATCTCAGATTCGAAAATATTTCTGATCACTGTACATCGGTATCTTATGTGTGGGAATCAGGATTAAAAAGAATTTGGGAAACATGACGTACTTTTATGGATTCGTATTGTAATGGTTTTCCGATATGCATAGTGTGATTGGATGTTCACCAGAATTTCCACTTTCAAAATGAAGTCATTTACATATTTATTAATTCAAGCACCTACCAGAAAAACATTATGTTATGTAGGTAATCTATCGAGATTTATATTAAAATCTTCCTAATTCATCCAATTACGCTTTCTACGTGTTGCATTGCATTACAAAATATTTGACTAATGAATAATATAATAATCTCAAGAAGGCATTGAATTTCTGTATGGTTTAAGTGAACTTTCTTATAAGATATTTGGTGTATGTTTGAAAATAAACATTGGGAGTGCATTGCAGTAGATTTTAGCGGATCGACTAGACTTACCAGAAATTGGCTCAATCAAAATAGTAATCTTCTGGAACCGGAACATATGAAGGATCTAAGCAGACGAAAGCAAATTTAACAAAATCTGAAAAACCTAGCTAAAATCGAATAACACAATACAGCTAGTATCAGTCAGTTATTGCTCGGCGATTTTGTGACAGTGATACTCTGTATAGCTGAATTTAGTTTGAAAACAGTATCTATTCATTAAATTTGAGTTACCTCCCAACACATTTTATAGTTCATCTATCTCTTACACACTTGATATCGACTTCCAAAATACTACCACACTTAGTAATGCTTGGTTGATAAACATATGAAAAGTCCAGAATGTATAACTTACCAGTAAGTCAAAAATATATGGATTAAGTGACACCTTTAGTCAATCGTGCTTGCGACATATTGTCACATTAACGTCATAATAGCTAACAAGAACCTGTGGACCAGGACTGAAAATGAGCTTAATGTTCAAGCTCCAACGACCCACAACTTTTAATTTTTGTTTCAGAACTTCCATTTTAGGATAATATGCATACCCGAAACCCATAACTTAAATTAACGAAAACGTTACACAGTGTGCTCGGTAGAGTACATATACTAAACTAGATCATTTCTATATATTCACAAAAATTCCTGAATATAGGATCATTTCCTTCCTGTTTGTTTCATAGATAACAGCAATGTGACGATGATTTGTTGATACGTATGATGATCTGGAACCTGAAAACAAAACAATCAAATTTCATTAAAAAAAACAACTTATATATAATATCAAAACGCGCGAACATCACAAATGAAGAATTTCCGGTAAATAGTATATAAAAAGAAAGTATTATGCAACCAGTTACAAGTAAAGAGATTTAATACCCTCACTGACAATCAATCAACGTCGTTGACGACTCGCCAGGGTGGATTCACTACCACATGTGCCGAAGGTACCAGTTCGATCTTGGGCGGAAACTGTTTTTTCGCCCAGCACAAACGATAGGTTAGAAGGTCTTTACCGATATAAAGAAAGTGTTCAATTTGTCATTGCCATACCTTTGTGTTGGCTGTGAACGTTTTTAGTTTACTTGTTAGACACAATATAAATAATCTGGTAGTTGAACTTTAACAATAACTCTACAAGTTGTACTCTTTCTCAAAAATAAGAATGCCCTTGTGAGCCATCGTGTGTTCATTTTAACTGAGAATGAGAAAAACAACCTAGGGTTACCATCAGTGACCGTCCGCATATAAGGAACATGTGGCAGACGCTATGCGATCGATAAGCTCAACTGTTTGATCAAAGTATGCGATACATAATAATTATGTAATGAGTACAGTAATACGAAATTTTCCAATTTTTAGTAGATGTTATAACATGGATAGTGTCTCAATAGTGAAAATTCTTTCTTATTATGTAGGTAACGATTCTAATGATTTTCTGTAAATCATATATATAAAACATGTCAAAAAAATGGATTAGTTGCAATTATTTTTTTGCGACGACACACATTTTTATAGCAAGCTATTTCTTTAGTGCTAGTATAGATTTTCTTTTATAATGTTTCCCGATTTTCAGTCATTTTTGGTTCTAGAAAAAAAAAGAAATAAGTTCCAAATGGTCAAATATCATGTTCACATGTTTATCAGAATTATGATTAAAAAAAGGTTTAGGGACTAAATGTTTTTTATATTCGCAATACTTGATTTTTTAATGTTTTTTGTAGCACTTTTTGCAACATTTGTTCAAAAACATCTATTATGTTTTTTCAAAATTGCCTATCTGTTGGCATGTGAGTTGCCGTTTTCGTCATTGCGTAATCTCAGTTATCGCTTTAATTATTTATGGTACCAAAACCAATGCAGATGCACATGATATACGCGTTGACCAAAAATAGCAACATATCTAGAGACAAGTTGATTTAAAAGATGCCTAAAGACGTTAACACCTCCTTTGTGTTTGCTGAATGAGCAGTGATTTTGTA
Source organism: Bruchidius siliquastri (assembly GCA_949316355.1). NCBI lineage: Eukaryota > Metazoa > Arthropoda > Insecta > Coleoptera > Chrysomelidae > Bruchidius > Bruchidius siliquastri. Next base: position 22,628,694 of record OX438532.1, on the reverse strand, counting down.
CTATTATAACTTGGAATGTTATATTATAATAGTTGGTTTAGTGTAATCGGCACATTATTATTTACTTGGTAACCCTGTATAAAAGTAAACTATAAAATGCACATATCTTCGTGAGCAAGGCCTAATGAAAGTATCAGATTTCTCAAATACTAGTCGTTCTTTTCTAATGAACCTGAAATATCTGAAGCCAATGCAGACATAATATAACTGCAATCGGTTCTGCCCATTCTACGATGGAACAATGGTTTGTAATTAGTAAGACTCAAACGCTGTTCTAGTTAAATTATATCGCAATCATTTCTGTAGACGAAATATATATAGACTCATATTTATCTGTTTCCAGTGACTTTTTATAGTGATTTCGTTGAAGTGTCCCATGTGTTGACGTGTCATAGCTCACGTGGCTGGTCGGTGATCCTGACGTGCCTTTTGTGCAGTTGGTTCAACTGTAACTTTGGGCTGCTATATCGGTTTGACTTCCATACTGGCTAATTACTGCTATGAAAGCAACTTCCTTCAATTTTCGGTGATAACAGTGCTCTCTTTATTTATTATTTTTACTTCATTCCAATTTATTTTGTAATGTTCTTTCGTTGAATGTGAAGTCGGTAAGTTTTATTCTTACAATATTCCCTTTTTTTCTATTACGTATATTTTACCGCATTCGCTCGATATCTGGTATATCTAATCTTTGGTGTCCTGGTCTTCATTTCTGAGGTTGACTATCGTGAAATTGCTGCGAACAGTGGTATTTCTCATAAATCTAGTTTGAATACCAATCTATTGTCCTACCCTCCTGATTGTAATAGATATTTCTTTCACAACTGAGGTTTACAAATATAGTGATTTTTGGAACACGCTCGTTTGAGATTTCGGTAGATCGGCCTGGTGAGAATAGTTTCGCTGGACTTTTCTAGTGTTCGTTGTACTGATGGCTCTTTTTTATTATCTGAGACAGCTCATAATAGAACCTAGAGGATGGTAACTGATTAGCCACGTTTGTCAAGGTTGAACAATGTGAAGGCGCTTTTTAACTTCAGGTGCATTCAATGGACGTATTGCTCTTTCCTGGAATGAGTTCAGAGACTTTAGGGAGTAACTTTGAAATGCACGTTTACACATGCAAGCAGTGCTTTAGGGTATCTATTGAAGTAGTATAGCAGTTGCTCTGGTAGATACTTTTTTTCTGGAGCGCCAAAGAACCCCCAACTTCAGGAAAGCCGATCTAGCAAGGCCATCACCATGGTCGTGCTGAGACATGTTATTGCTGTTCATGTACCAGAAGCTTGATAGATGATTACTTAAGTATTGGGCTGACAGGCCAGCATTTATTTCCTTGTCAGGGTAGTTTTCTGAGTACGTTGTCTGTCCAACCGAACTCTATTTCTAGATTACCAATCAACAATATTTTCGATGCTTCGATGATTTCCACCCAGGATATAAGGGTGTAGTAATCTGCAAAGCTGTACATTGGATAAGATGTTATTTCAATATGTTGATGTACAGCAAGGTAAGCATTGTAAAATGAATAGACCTTAGGGAGCGTTGTAATGTTATTTTATGAATCACTGATTTAGTGAGACTAGTATGAAATCTGGTTACGGTAGCAGCATAATGAACTGCAAATATATTTTCAATTTTGAATTTCAGGATACTCATCACAAACGCCATTGACATATCCATCATACTTATTGATTAGATTTACATTTTTCATCAGTCATATACGGATATAAAATGCCAATCATCTGTAATTACAAACGCGCGAGGTGCAGATAACCTTCTTCCTGACATACATAAAAAATCAGCAGGGCGTCTGGTGTTTTTTTAATACTGTCATCGCATTTCACCGGTTCAAGAATAACCTTCTCTGTGCACTTGGTAGATGCATGGATTACCGCATCAATGTTGACCTTGAAAGACACGGTGCGCTAATAACAAACCCATTGATAGTCCGCTGTGTTCCGAATCCTCTACAGCAGAATGTTTACAAATAATTTTGAGTGACAACGATGGAGAGATGATAGTGGATAAGAAACTTTTTGTCCGTCGAATCCATTCTTCTGTATTACTTTTCAAAAAGAATGTGAATACAGTAGAAACACAGATATATTTTTTGGTTGTTTTATGTAGTTATATTTGTAAGCAATAATAGGGAACACACAATACTAATTCAATAAAAACAATAATGTTTTTACAGTTAATTTGAAAGATACAGGATGAATCGGAAGAGACGCAGCAAAAGTTCAGCTTAGTAAATAAAATAACCTTAAAACACTGATGTTATTTTTTGATCTAATTTTGGTTTTAAGTACAAGCTCATAATCCAGACAACCAACGTTTATCGCATTAATATGTAAAAGCAAATATTTTGTCATTTTTTTATCATATTATTATCTGATCGTCAGTATTGTGTCGAAATATGAAACGTTTTCTATAAGACTATAAGACAAGAGATACACCAACCAATATTGAGTCGACAAACGAAAAGTGAAACACTAAAATATATATATATATATATATATATATATATATATATATATATATATATATATATATATATATATATATATATATATATATAGAAAATGACTCTCCATTCCACTTTTATTTGTAATTTTGCCTGTCTGTGCATAAAGGAGGACATGACTAATCATTACAGTATTTTTAATTTCTTATAAAATTGAGGCAATTTTAATGTAGTGATTTTTATGTGTGCACACTATAACTTTAAAAAACGCAAATCAGATAGAATGTAGTTATTTAAAATCATTTACACCTGTACAATATGCAATTTTGGTGTGTGGAACGAGATGCTAGTTAGGATCTCTCAAATTGCTACCTTTATTTAGGTCACAAAGTAGGAACTAGCCTTACCTATTTTTTTGCAAATTTGCCTAATCGAAACACGGTGTCATATTTGTACAATCAGCTCTTAAAATCAAATACAGCACTCCCAAGAAAAGTGTTGCAATATATGGTATTTGTTCAGCAATTTAACATGTTATTTTTTTTGACAATATTGGTTCCAATCGATAACATATTTAACTGTTCTCGCACTGCAAGCTTAGCATTTACAAAGATATGCAATTCAAATCCGGACTCCGGAGTGTTGTGGAATGAGCTACCGGGGAGTTTGCTTCCGGATGGTTATAATTTACAGCGCTTTGAGGTAAATGTGAATAGTTATACGAGGTCCTCTTGAGGCGCGTCTGGGGCGTAATAGGCTTTTTGCGTTTCTGCGAGAGGTTATCTATATAAAAAAGGGGTCGAAGCCCGAGCAGAGAACGTACAATCGATGCTCTCTGCTGTGCTTGCTTTGTAACGTATATATTATATGTTTGCCTCATATTATGGTGTATAATGTCTCAGGGTAACCGCTTGGGACCGGCTATGTATATGAATGTGCAAGGTCGACAAGGTCATGTAGGTATATGTACATATCATTTTCTAAGATGTTTTAAAAAAAATATGGAGTAACATCCGTCATCTTATTTACATAATTAACATATCTGTACGCACTCTATGATTTTGGCCCATCAACATTTTCCACAAATGTTATTACCTTGAACGTACGAACCCATAACATTAAAGTTGTGAGCACGTAATATGGACTTTCACCATTTTGATAAAAGATACTTTCTTAACAAATAGATAAATAGATGATGAAAATTGGAACAGAATGATATATGAATATGTAAAATCACCTCAATCCTTTATTCTTCCCAGAAACAATAATACTTCGCGGAAAGAATTTATACGTAGGAACGTTTTTTGCTCAACAATTTTCCCCTATTTCTATCATCATAAACTGTAAAATCATTACTTTTACGCTGTACATACTGGATTCTTACAATAATTGAACTTTTACCGAGTCTATATAGTTACGCGGCGCGTTGCGTTATAAAATTATTCTGTAGGGGTTAGATTGAACGGTGACGTTTTTTAGATGATTAATGATATTTACATCTTGGAAATCCAGTCACTCATCTTTTTTGATTACTTAGGAAACGGTATGCTGTTGGTTCTTAATAGGCAATGTTGTTAGAAATTAAAAAAATGATGCATTGTCGGTAGAATTAGTTAAAACAAAAAAAATTAAAAACAACTTCAAACTTCATTTTTTTATGTTTCCAGAGTTTTAGATGATTGTGAGACGGAAATATTATTATTGGTAGGGTAATTAAAAAAATTAAATGTATTTCACTGAATTATTCAAATGTCTAAATTAAATTTAAGTTAAATAAGATTTGAGTTTCTTTTAGAATGATTTCCTAAAAGTGGGTCCTTAAAGATGTTTATAACATTATATCTCAAGTATAATTCAATGCTAACATATATCAATATACTATCGAAACATTTATAAAATGGGAAGAAAGTAAGCATGAAAGAATTAAGAGCAAAAATCAGATCAATTCAACGCACATACAATAATGAATTTTGCAAGGCGATCATGGAATCTAGGAACTCGCTATAATGCGATTATACTCAAGTATTTTCACAAAAACTGAGACGTCAACTTGTTACATTCAGAAGGATATTCATTTGATTGTGCTTCATAACTCTATCAATAGATAATTATTACTGTTAACAGCTCCATATATTCAGCAGTGACGAGATTAGGTCGACGACTGCAAAATGCACCTCTCTCGAAACTTGCATTCTAAATTCTTAAGGTAAACGGGCGTTCGAGTATATTACGAAATTTCATTCGTATCGCACAGATTGGAGGTAATTGAAAGCAACAGCCTCCGTATGAGAGTAGGTTAGAAGTATTATGCCAACAGCTATAAATACAGGCCCAAGCATATCAAATTTAATTGTGCATGCATATGTTAAGCAGCAATAATAAGAATACATGATCTACATCAGAAGCTCGTCCATCATCCAGTTGTTACGGGGTATAAAAAATAATGATTATAAGATCGCCTTGGAGATAATTCCATTGGATCAATTCCTAATATAACGATATTATGTCCAGGCTCGTCAAGAAGAAAGGGCAAGGGCCCTCGATTCGAAACCAAAAATTGAAAAAGTAACCGCCTGAGTACCGCACCGCAATGACTATATGATATAAGATGTGTTTGAGGTACGGTCTCGTTCACGCCATCGAACAATTAGGGTGTCATTCATTCGCTATTTAGACCAGTGGTCCTCCGGTTATAGGAATTAACAAATACTTCTGCTGTGCATTATGGCATTATGCCATCACATGTGAAATATTAGGAAGGACTGGCTGACCAGTAATGGATGCTTATTCATTCAGATGAAGTGTAATCACAGGAAAGGGAGATTGATGGTGTCGATTGAAGTGAGAAAAATCCAGAAAAAAATTGAAAAGTGATGCAGAGATATATGTACGGCGTGGACAAGGCCGTACCTAACAAAATACCTGAAATAATCTGATCACCGCGATCCAAATCTATAGAGAGAGTGAATGGTTCTTTTGTAACATCATTCTATAGGAAGTCGATACATGCCAATGTGTCTATATTTAGAATTCACTCTGTAAAGAAAATGACACAAAGGATCTTTTCGACAGGCCAAAGCAAATCTCCCCAAACCAGTCAATTTTTCGTAGGAAGAAACTGTTCCCAGAAACGTTCTGGCAGCAAGTGTCTATATTATATAAAAACGATAACAATTTCGAGAGAAATCTCAAAGAATCTGCTCCATAAATTTGAATATTACTAATTTCTCAATACACTATGATGTCTCGTATCGTTATTTGCTATAATTTCAGAGCCACCATGAAAATAATAGGAGCAGAATGAGATTATCTTCATTGACATATAGGTTTTGAAAATGGGACCCACATACACAATAGAACTACTTACTTTCTATATAATTCATGTTATTGACAATAAATTCTTGTAAGTGCTTTCTGAGCATTTTACAAAAATTCAAGTTTTCAAGTCAAGATCAATGCGCATTTCAACTAATTAGTTCAAGTTCGTATTGCAATGTGGTGAAACATTGTAAACAAATAATTTTTCATGCCTAGTTTACATAGCAGGCGCAGGCGTTAACATCTGAAAACAAAAGAATAACAGCACGGTAGGCAATTAGCAACAAATCGACCGTGTAATTATTCTCATCTGTTGGTCGAAAACGTGTGTCGGGTGGTCTCATTAGTTGAATATCTACACATCTCGTTCTCTGAACAGAAACGTACCAACCGCCCGATCCATCAAGTCATCTTTGCATGCGATGACAGATATCTTAGATTGTTAACAGCTTTCCATGTTACATTGATTCTTTTCATGGCAGGTTGATTTTAATGTGTAATAAAGTGATGAATATTAATCTTATCAAGGATTTATCGAAATAAAAAATCTAAATAAAAATATAGTATGCACTAAGTGTTAGGACCGTTGGCTTCGTAAGATGTCAATGGGCGTCCCCATAGACTATAGATGGCGACACTTATGTGAGTTGAAAATGCTTCTATTTGCAAATATTGAGTATGATATAATAGAAGTTCAATGAACCATTTATTGAATAAGCCAGCAATGCTTTTTTCTGCAGCTTGCCAAAACTCAAAAAAACTGACTATTGGTCTGTCAGATGGTATGTCTGAGGGTTCTGCCGTTTTCTAATTCTGTCATTCTGAGGTTCTGTCGTGATGTCTTTCTTTCTTTTTGTCGTTCTGTCGTTCTGTCGCGCTGTGGCTCTGTCGTGCGATCGTTCTGTCGTTCTAACGCTTTGCCGTCTTGTCGTTTGGTGGTTCTGTTCAATCTGTTAGTGTGTTACTGTGTCGGTCTCTCTGCCAGTCTGTCTGTAGATCTGTTCATCGATCTGTCGGTTTTCTTCAGTTCTATCAGTCCATTTATCGATAACTGTTATAGTCTCCGTAACGGCAGCATAAAATTTAGTTGAATTTGGAGAGGAATATGCTGCAAATCTGTAATTTAATTTCTGAGAGCGTCGGCGTCATATCCAAGCCAGTGATCAATGAAGGCTTGTTACACATAAGCATCTTCTAAGTTTGAGTATTGCACTAATACTGTCAGAGTTCATGAAATGTATTCCTACTATTCAACTACTTCATTCAATTACAAAGTGCGTCAAATTTGAAGGTGTATTTGATGTCATTGCATGTGCGTATGACCTGTATTATAATTTTTTTGCTTATGTGTAAGACTTTGAAAGCTCCTACCTTAATTTTTTCCATTAAAACATGGATTTCATGGAACTTTCTGTATCGCGAAGCAATGGACGTCCAGTAACTCGTAATTAACTAGACTATAGGAAGTGGTAGGTTACTTATCAGTACTTCTAGTCTAAATGTAGAATTTGCACATTACAGGAGTTTACTTAATTATGCAAAAAGTCGTGGTTACGTAAGTGCCGCGTTACATATTATATATCTGTATTTGAACTGTACAAACCACGCCTTATTCCCCTTTTGCGCTGGTCAGCCAGACATTCTCTTCTACATAAAAAATAGCAAACCACGATATATAGACCAGTTGTGCGATACCTACATGCGATTATAGATTATCGTATGGATAACTGAGGCTTTTGTGCAGTGGCGGCTTTAGGTATCTAGTTGCCGCCCCTCAATCGGAAGAAACAATTTAATAAAAAAATTGCGTCAAGTAGACTAACTCAGTACTTCCCGTACATTAATATGAATGCATTTTCTACACATAAAAATTATGAAAACGTTGAATCTCCCGAATCCCCGATAATTTGTCAAGTACATCTACATAAATCTGAATCTTAGTGAATAAAATTAAAAATTTGTTGAACATTTTGTGCCCTATGATGGGATGTTTTTAACTGCGATCTAAAGAAATAGGAATAAAAAAAATGTATAAGAACAGCGTGAACTTTTTATATATGACATGGATGCTTAGCACTTGCCTGATCTATGTCTAAAAACAAGTATTACGGAGGTATATTTTTTAAAATATTAGGACGATACCGAATTTGAGATCACCTACTTCCCCACCCCCTGCTCCATCTCGAGCATGTTTTGAAAATGATCAGGATTATCGGAAATTTCCAAAAATGAAGCTGAGTGTAGTACTTTTTAAAGTCAAAAAGAATGATCGACATTCAAAGCGATCAAGAACAGAAATTGACTGTTCGACGCTGCTATTCTATATTGAGGTATAAAAAAATATTTGTAATGCAACATGATTAATCAAAAGTGTAAAAAATAAATAATCTATTTTTTATTCAGGGGTATATGATGGAGCAGATTGACTATTGATGTATTCAATTCTCCTTCCTCTTAAATGAACCATTTTCACAAAATAATTCTTCAGGTAATAACGTTTGACAAAATTCTCATCAATTATTGCCGATGAATACAAATTACCAAGATACAAGGCTTACTGGACCAAATATAAGGGACATGAATTGTTGAAAAATATTTTATAATTTTCGTATCACAAATATGTTGTGGACCGCTCACAACAAATGAAGCAACATCTAGTTGGCTATTCTTAACTTCAGATAGACCTGTTCCTATATAGTATTGGATAAGCTACGTTCAAAAACGTTGGTTTAATTAAAGAATTATGACTTTTGAGAGGAACGATACAGCATTAAAGTGTCACTACATTTGCGTCTCCAAGTTTGATAAGTAATCTCATTTAATTTGTAAAACATGGGAAAAATCCTGTATATTACTGATCGAGTATTAAGTAAGTATATATTAAGGTATTTACTGACCACAGAATACATAAGGTATGTATTATAGCATATGAAAATAGCTCTATGAAATATTCTATCTACATAAGAGTCAAATAAAGTAAGCGTAAAAGATTCGAGATTCAAAAGTACATTATTAAACTACAGCTGAAAATTCATTCAAATCATAAAAACAATTACCGATCGTGTTTTTCTACTCCGGCCCTGTCATTTTCACGTCGACTGCATAAACTATTCGCCTCTATTAATGATTACAGGAATAAAAGATTAATCACTATTTGCTAGATCTAGAAATTGTATCTAATAGACATTGGTTTAGTAAATTGATCACTTATGCTTTGAAAACCATATGTGCACAAGAATTACTTAACTTTTAATTGGGTAATTGGCATGAAGTAAATTCGCAATTTCTTGATTATATTTAATTACTAATTGTAATCATAGAGGCACATTAATAGAATACAGATGAAGTGGGGCAGTTCAATGTACGCAATACCGATAATAATAATAATAATAACCATGCATGAAGCCGCTCAACATTACTAGGCTATTCGGTGCGTGGCAAAACCGTGGGGTAATCCGAAGCCAGGGGACACCAGAGTAAACTCCCACACTCGATCCCCTTTGGAGAGGTGGTGGAGTTCTATGGCCCGACGATGACGATCCCATTCACATAACATTACATACATAACGCTGATAAATATGAGAGGATACAGCTGTTGTACAGAGTCACCCTTCTGTTTTATATGAATTCACATATGCGACGTATTGTTTCATCTAATTTCGTATTCAATTCCTTCCATTATATCCTACATGTCACCGTTTTGATAACGCCTAAAAGAGAATATTTTCCAAAACGTTGTAGTTTTTTAAATTCAGTACAACAGCGGCGAAGTTTGCAAAAAACAAAAATAAAGAAATGTTCAAAGTTTGTTGTTGGATGTTTTTGAGGCCCCTGATCATCTTATGAATTTTAAGAATATAGCAAATCTAGGTAATCAAGCCGTCTTGTAAATTGTAGATGAAATGTGGATCAGACAGCCGGATTTATTATTATTTTTTCTAATTATAAGTTTGTGTTTCCGAGATGACTCACTTTTACTGTCGAGATTATAACTCGACTAGTTTTTGTAATCAAGTTGAATTAAGTGTGTATAGCTAACAGACTGACTCTGTCAGATGGCGTGGCAAAACACCGTTCTGCTGCCATTGCCGCTGTTAACGAGCTTCCCACACTAAAGGCGGGCGGCCACTGCGAGCGAAACGAAACTAAACTAAGCGAAGATAAGATTTCTCAAAATCAGCTCTCATACTCTTAAAGGCATCCGCGGCAACTTAAGCGAAACTAAGCGAAGATTTTTAAACGAAGATTATAACCTTAGTTTCGTTTCGTTCGATTTAGCTCGTGTCAGATTAGGACGGAGTTTTTCGCTTCGGCATTCATCATTTATTTACCTTCTGCATGAAAACACAGTAGACAAGTAAACGAAAATCGTGCCTAGTGGCTGCTCAAACTTAGTTTAGTTTAGTAATCGCTAGCTTCGTCTAGCAAAGCTTAGTTTTGTTCCGCTCGCAGTGGCCGCCTGCCTTAATTGTGCGGCCACAACGACACCTTGCCCTGCGCTTAAAAAACTATCCTGGCATGAGCATCAATACCTGGCACCATACATTAAAATGCGATCTTAGAGTCAAATGTAAGCGTATCACACTATGAACCGAAGACGGCACCGTTTGATTATCAAGTACAGAAGATATGCACAAATCGGGCTCCACCACACCGTACTGCTATGATGCTTCGGTACTGATAGACAGAGAGACGTATGCCTTTTGTATCATCAGCAAAGAGGTTTGCTGGTATTCTTCTCACTGCAGACAGCAGCATATTACTCATCCCACCTGAAGATCTAATGATAATATCTAGCAGACTAACAGTGTGATCCGGGCACGTCTTGTGATGTTGGTTGAGGAATTCTTAGTATTTGATCCGCTCTTCCTAGTCCTCCAAGGTGATGTGAATTTAAGCATTAATCAGCTCAGGAGGATTTTATATGTAAGTTAGCTAGTACAAGTCTCTCTGGCATGTAGATGAAACAAAATCCTCCTATCCACGATCTGTCCCAGAGACTGTGACATTGCTAATAATCTGCCGACGTTGACCGTCCTATAAGGATAGCATACATTACTCGGACTTGGACTGAATTAGAGTCCAGTCTCAGATCAGCTATGCATTCGCCGTCCGCTGTTTGCGGTTGCATAATGCCCGATCCAATAAATTATAATGTAAAATATTCAGATAGTCAGACTGATAAAGACTGGGCACTGGTAGTGTTGTTGGTGCTACATGTGCTCAATTTTACTCCGATTGGGATTGCCAAAAGGCACTTGTGACATTTCTAACAGCGTACTTACCAATATGTGGCACAATTTTACTTACTAAAAGAGTATTGTTGTGGCAAATATTTTTGAATCAGATATATAATAATTTTCAGTTTATACTTTGCAGTGGATTGCCAAATTGCATTTCCGGAAAAAACATCACACAAATCTGCATCGTTAGTGAGATTGTTGCTAAAGTTGTTACGTGATGGATAACAAGGAACATGTCACTTAAAAAACGGGCAAGAAGAATTCCACCATGCTCTAGCCGTAAAAGTTTTTAAAAAATCAATCAATTTTAATGTGTTTTTATTTTAGAATTGACCAACAATGTGTTAATTCTCACATTTTTAGTGACATGTTCCTTGTTATCCATCACGTAACAACTTTAGCAACAATCTCATTAACTTATCCCTGAAGGTGGACACATAGTCATCCGAAAGCTTGGATTAAAAAGTTTAAAGAGTACACTTTGCAATTATTGTCGCTTCCCACTTATAACATCATTTTGTTTTTTAACTAGCCGGCAAAAGTCTAAAAGACTGCTTCAAATATATATATATATAATTTTAAATATATTCATTTTATTTCATATTGATGGTAATAATTCATATATATATATATATATGAATTATTACCATCAATATGAAATAAAATGAATATATTTAAAATTAAACGACAGGAATATTCTGTTATCGTACAGTTTGGATTTTGGCCACCTGTGCGTTGTTAACAACAATAACTTGGTATTGGGTGAAAATTGACATAATTTTGATTAACGGATGATAGAAATGGGACCCACAAATTTGCCTAAATTAGTTTTTAAGTGTTTCCAAATATTAGAATCGCGTTAGATGACCAAATATTTTTGAGGTATTTTTCTATTTTTTTTCGAATCCATTCTAAAATTTTTATATTTTCGGGATGTTTCATATCATACTATTATATATCACGAAAAACCATTTCCTTTGGCCTGCTTTTCTGCCTGATAATCCTTGGCTCCTCTATAACTTGGTACATTCAACATTCTGATTTTGGTAAAAAAGTTGTTTTTGAACATTGGTTCGGTGGCGGGGAAAAATCGTCAAAAACAAAAAAAATTAAAACACTTAGCTTGTGAACCATAGGACACCCTTATTCTAAAAATTTTTTGAACTGGGGGTTGGGTAGGGGTAGATATCTCAAAATTTTTTGGAGTTGGTAAAGATCAACTATACATTTTTGGCCCCGATAATTCTCCGTACTTGATAGTCATAGATTATTATTCACACTATGGCAATAGCTGTGGATTTAAAATTGTACAATATATCCGAAATATGAACATATTAGGTTTGCGTCGTTCCGAACAAATTCAACCGCTTATATTCACAAGGAATAGTAAGTTTTTACTTTTGAAGAGAGATAATTTGTTCCGTTTTTGTTTTAGTGTCTTTTACACCACAAATACAGATGTATGAGCTTATTGAAGGATGTTATCGGATTTTAGAGTTAGTGATCCATTAAACCAAATTCTGGAAACAGCGGTGATTAAGAAAATTTACGAAACCGTGATATGGTAAGTTTTAGTTTATAGTTAATTAATTTTTTCAATTTTTTCTTAAACCCATTTACCAGCTATTAATACTTCTATAATCCGATCCAAACTATTTTTCAGGACTAATAATATTGCGTATGAATTACACCTCAACTTACTTGTCTCCATTTTATATATATATATATATATATATATATATATATATATATATATATATATATATATATATATATAAATGCCGCTTCTCAGACTATAGACTATTTTGTAGAATTATTGAATTATTACTAGATGCTTCGAAGCCTTTTTGTTTTTTTGTTCTTAAAAACCATCTGCTACCAGAAATTTTCTCCACTTCCGTAAAACCTTATCCTGATCTAATCCTGCTTCTGATCATAGATTTTGCTATATGGGCGACGATGCCAATGCTGCCCAAAAGTTTCAGCTTATATATTTTGAAAACAACAACACCAATACACTCGCACGCGATGGATGTTATTAGCATCGCTTACTTCATTGTAGTACTACTGCCAACACGACGAAACCACAACGGTACCTCGAATGATGCAACAGAAAGTGACCTAGGATGCGGTGCCTGCAGCCGGAACGTGAATCTTGAATGAGCGTCGTGTGTCGGCATTATCATCTTGCGGTCGCAGCCGACGCCGACGGCAACTTCGCCATGCTTTGCAGCACAGCTGCTGTATGCTTGTATCAGTGCCGACTATCTGCGAGTAGGGTTGCCAGTATGCGGATTTTCTAACCGGTATTCGATATTGAAGAATACCGGTATGATACTCGTATTGCGGTATTCGTACCGAAAAAAAAAGATATACCAGAATACCTTTTGTCGCAACAAAGGAAGGGGTATATTTATGATGCACAAATATTCTTCATAACAAATACAAGAGTTACAACATTATTGTCAGTTATGCAGGTACGATTATTGGTCACAATAAGCCAGACTGAATATACGTTCGAAAGAAACGCTAGAGGCAGGTACCGCAGGATGCTTCCTCGAACCTTGCCCAGAAGAGGGAAGTAGTTTATTGCTCTGACTATCACAAGCAGGTTTGCATCATCAGTCAAAGCTACTGGACAGAATCCAAAATCGATCAATAAAAGATTAAAATCTTTCAGTTGATCGACATTTTTTTATTGTAATTCCAAACATCAACAGCTATAAAATCTGCTCCAAATGTTTATTTTCAATGTGCGTTCAATTATCATTTTTTTCAGTGAAAAAATGCCTCATTCAAATACAATTTCTAAGATCTTGCAGTCTTAGTTTCAAGGAGATGCTGAACGAACAGTTTCCAATTCTATATCCATGTAAAAACTGGGCATAATATGTTGAACAGAACTATGGAAAAAGATTTACACATGCAAAAATGTTGAATTGTTTGAGTTGCATGCGATTTAATTAACAATAACGAGGTCTTCCTTTTCATTGGTAAAGTAATTTCCTTCCTCTTCTTTGAGGCCAACACCTCCTTAGAATTTAGACAAATCAAAAATTAAATTCCTGTGACATCATATATGGAACGTTGATGAAACCATCTATGGTTACAATCCTCAAACTGAAATATGAAAGCTACTTGTAAATCTAGTGACTGAATGACTGCAAATTATAATTGGTGCATGGTAGTATAATTAGTTTCCTTGTTATTTTTTCTGGATAAGATCAAGATCTGTTTCTTGATTTAGAGTCGTATATCAATCTCTATCAGAAAATTTCAACACTAGTTTTGCTCACACACTGAGACACATATATGACCAAATACATCAAGCACCAGTTATCCAGCTGTGTATTACTCTTGCGCAAATTTATATGTAAACATTTGATATTTTTATGCATGTATGTAAATACACATATCATCGAGTAAAAACCAATTATGGTATTTGAGTGCTCTGTTGAAAAATTTATACATATAGAAACTGTTTTCATTAAAATAATAACTTGTTGCGTAAAGCTCGGACGAATGTAGGTTTGCAGCTCATATCCTAAAGACTTGTATGTTCTTAATATTCGCAATAATCGTTAGTCCGCAAAATGGGAACAACGTTACTTAAAATTTGTAGAAATTATTTATTGGAATATCTGCCAGTTATTATGCCAGGCCATGCAGTTATCTAAGAAATTACTCTACTTTTTGGTTATAAAAGACTATCACTGCTGAAACTTCATGAAGATTCTGCATGCCACTAGCATCACTTTAATTAGAAGTTATCCAATACGCTATATTTACCACAGTTCCCTATACCAACCCAGTAGTATAGCAGAATCACACATTAGGCATAGATGAATAGATTTGCAGGTAATACTTTGAATGGAGGAGTCAACGAAGGATGAGGCTAGGAAAACAGTTCATTATGGATCGAAATAAGATTTCACGGGAAAAATACTAAAGCATAATGAAAAGGCTGTGAGAGCCATAGTACATTTGTTGACAGGACATTGTCGGTTGGAGCAACATATGAAGTTCATGGATGTTGTAGAAGAACCCTCATGCAGGTTCTGGAACGAACATGAAGAAACTATAGGATACCTAGTCCCAATTGTTGATATTCTGAAGCAGAGCGTTATATGAGAAGCCATGTTTTGAAGCTGTGGAATCTAATTACAGGATCAGGTCTGGGTGCAGTGTGAGGGAGCTGTAATCTGTCCATCTGGGTCACAGTCGTATAAGCCAGTAGCC
This sequence comes from Bruchidius siliquastri, assembly GCA_949316355.1. NCBI lineage: Eukaryota > Metazoa > Arthropoda > Insecta > Coleoptera > Chrysomelidae > Bruchidius > Bruchidius siliquastri. Next base: position 22,613,427 of record OX438532.1, on the reverse strand, counting down.
TATCTCAGCGAAGGTAATCAATCTAATAAATGTAATTGCAAATACAGCAAAGATGATATACAATTTACAAAATAACTTATTCAAAACAATTCCCTTATATAAAGATTGTTGGAATATACCATACTCATACGTTATTCAAATATAATAGACAATATAAATTCCAATTCTGAGACCCATTTTATAGTAAGGTAAAAGTACTGGGTGTTACTATTCCGGACTAAGTATTTTTTCATTATTTTCTACAACTTGTTCATTATTAACGTGCTGGAAAAGTTGTTTTACCATATATAAAAGTATACAACAAACGTTGACCAATCGAATCAGATCTTAATTCCTCATTTACTGTTATGTATTATACAAAAGAAAATATTATTGAATTTTGGCTATATAGGTATACAGAAAATGTGTTCCTACAAATCAAGTATTTGCGCATGGTATTATTTTAAAAATGTCTTAGAATTATGCGTTGATGATAATTTTTTGCCGCCGTAGTTTTTTTCTGGATTGAATCCAGTAGTCTCAGGGAGTGCTCCTAAATAACCCCACTTTTGTGAATCGTATTCCAGAGATGGTTCACGTGAGGCTTGTAGCGTAGTAGTAGCTATTCTGGTGAATAAAATTTTCTGGACCTAGCAAGAGCGAACACATTGGCATGCTAGAATATCACATCCCTAGGAGCTTGATGAAAGATGACTCTAATACAGGGTGTCCCTCCATTTGAAGGCTAGCAGACCATTGAGTGATTTCCTTGCTGCTGCTGTTGCCGATGAACAATCTACCAGGTTGAGAGTGGCTTGCCTGGTTATAGGACTAACGGGATCTGTCATCTACAAGCGTAGCTGTATATTGGATGAAATGTTATTTCCAAAAGTTCGTTGACGTAGGAGAAAGAAATAATTTATGGTGAATACTGGCGCTGATGATAAATACGTCGAAATCATATCCATCTAGCCCATCAACTAGACGTCCCTCAAGCTAAAGTAGATCGGAAGCTATATTGCTCTGCTTCTCATGTGTGTATCATAGGTTATGCTTGGAGAAGTCGTACTGGTGATCGTTGATGATGTTTTTTCGTCCAGGTACTCCGCAAGCTATACATTTGCGCTGGTCTCTATAAACTTGGGCAAGATCCAGAGAAGATTTTTAGGTATTCAGTTGTTGGTTGTGATTTTTGTGCTGTGGCTATTTATGGATCACAGACGACCGATCTTATATCCAGTAGGAAACACGACTTCTGAAGTTTGACTGTTAGAAGCTCTGCGGCACAACATTTTAGGACGACGGCTGCTATTTGGTCTGGACCAGTTGCTTTTCGGGCGTTCAATTTTCCAACGACGCTTTTACATCATGGCGTTGGCATTTTCGAGTATACACTGATAGTAATGGATTTTTCTTTGGAGACGGAGCCGATGGATTCATCGTCTTTTGTCAGTGGTGGTGTAGACGAATAACAAAAGTTCTGGCTGATAATCCTGGTTACAGACATTAATGATCTGGACGAGTTAGAGCATCTCAATTTTCTGGTATTGCTCATTCGTGCTGTTATCGATTACACTTTCACAATAGTTTCTCCTATCTATGAAGCTACAGTGGTTTTCGGTATTTCGAATTTTACCAGTATTTTGTATCTTTAGTGCTTCGAAGTAACTGCATCTTTGTAACGGTGGTTATGCATAACGAAATGCCCCCGTATCTAACAATTATAAAGCATTATAGCAATTTTCATCCGCATTTGCCGTCTTGCACAATCCTATGCATATTCTTCTCTACATTCATAAGATAAATGCTACATTAATGCGAATTGCCCCATAAACAAGGGAATAACACACGGCCTATTACATATACATGAAGGGGTAAATTATAAGATGGTTAATTTGCCTTATTTCCTATCAAGAGCGCCTCACATTCACGCTGGTATGGGTATTTTTACAATTTGTTAATGAGATTATGTAATTATTTAATAACAACAATTTAACAGCAGAAGGGTGACAGATGGTGAGTTGCAAGCAAGTATTATTTACGTAATCAACTTACACAAAGAGCCTAAATGATAAATAGGGTTCGTGGCTGCATCATGGGTTCAGTAGCTCACAGTCTTAAACGCATCCTTCTGCATGATGACGTCGACTCAGCTTCTCGTAACTATTTTGCTAATCATGTTCCGGCTTGAACATGTTTTGAGTGCTCTTATCAAACTACGGAGAAAAAGTTATACTTGCTGCAACAAGATATAGGCAGGTAAGTTTGATTTCGACTATCAGCTGTTATTGGCCAATATTATGTGGGTGTCATTACATGGTGAATTTCTTGAAATACTCAAGTTGGTTTTGTTAATTTTGATTTAAGTTCTGATAGGCTAGCTACATATAATAGAATAACTAAACGGATTTTGAAACTTTCATTGATAGATGATGAGCTGTGTAATTCTAAACGTATACTCTTTAAACACATGGTCTGCTATAGGCATGTATATTTCGTCTTTAGCTCAGACTCGTCAGTGTATCCCGGTGCTTTGAATGAATCCAACTTTGTTGACACATGTATTATTTATGAAAAAGTTTATTAAGAGACATTGATTTTGAAGTATAACCCTTTGCTACATAAACAGTATAATTTCAACTGTACATACACTCCTGGATGAATGGTTTTAATGTTCCATATTTAAAATCCTTCATGAAGCTAGTTAATTTATGATTTTTATAGATTTTGTTTGATTGGTATTTTTACTGACATCGTCTTCACTTTGGAAAAAGTTTGACTGATTCATTAACGCGTTTCATTTAAATAATCGTCGGATTGTCTAGGCTACCTAGATTATTAGTAATTTATCTAAAAGTAACTTTGGTAGCTCTATGTAGATAGCCAAATTCTACAGTCTGATGATGATTTGAATATAAATAGCAACGTGTCACTGGAAGAATATCTGTGAAACTGTGTTTTATTACACAATTTTTTATCTGAAGAATGGAAGAGTTTCACTAAGTTCGCTTTATACTGACAGATTTGCTTATTTTATTTGAAATAATGATATCTTTTGCATTATTGGGTCTATGCCATTGCAATTAGAACAATAATAATCCCTAATACTAGATGTTATTTATCAAATAAAAAAAGTTCACCAAAAATTAATTAAGTTTCAAAAAAATTGTTTTTTATTCCACAGGAAGTTCAATGAGGATCAATAAAACAAAAAAATCTAAATTTATTGTAAAAAAAAAATTTCTACTTAATATTTTATTGAAGCTCATTCACTTTTTTTCAAACATCACCTATTATTAGGAATTATTGTTTATATTTCAACGAAATGCACAATTGTTGAAAAATTATGATGATTTCAAATAAAAAGCGCAAAAAATAGAACCGCCAATATAAATTTCACATTTTTTTATTTGTTTATTTTTTCTCTATGAATTGTGGTTTACAAACAGACCGACTGGAAGACCGACAGACCGATAGAAGGACATACTGACAGACCAACAGACCACAAATCAACAGGCAGGCCGATGGAAGTGAATTACCCTATCTTCGTAACTTGTACCTATTATCTCAATTTTAGAAATCATAATACTTTCCTCAATTATGCAAGTAAAAGTATCTATTGTAGTGTATATAGCATACTATTGACAATCAACTGCTATCAATCAATACTCATTGTAGTCGTACATGATTATAATATATATGTCGTAGGCAATCGCTGTAATTCGTCATTCCAGGGAATGACTAGTCACAACGCGTAAAGCCGGCAAAGGCTGTAATAAAACAATCATTACGCTGTTTGACTAAAACTAAGCGTCATTTCAGGGAATGCCGTTACGAGTTCCGTCAGACAGCGTAACCACGCCAAACGGTGTCTCGTTACAGCGTTTGACGAATTATTCTTTAGTTATTTACTGAAACATTGTAAAATACTATACTATACTGTACTATGCTATTTCAGTTTTTTGCATCACGTCATTCATATTTAACCCTTCAATATATTATAAGATTTAGGATTTTAAGCTATCGTTAGCTCTTAGATTGATACACTTACCTACATAATATACCTATCTTTACAAATAAAGCTGATTGGTTAAATAATATCCAGATAATGTGATAGAACCAAGTGAACCAAAACATTTTATTAAAAACATAAGTACATATTTATTTTGTTATATATTAAATTATATAATAAATAAATAAATAAATATATATATATATATATATATATATTCTTGTTCAATTACTTGTTTGAGCAAGTAACACTATTGTGGCATCTAGAATTTCACATAACTTAATTGTTTACCTCTTTCATTTCGTCATAACTCCACGGCTTTTTGGCATTTTTATTCTTTGAATAATAATCACTCATTTTTTGATAAAATAAACTTTTTTGTTGTAAAATAATATCAAATGACTCAAATTGCAAGACGACAACACAAAACACACCGACTTTCAGCTATTCCCGTAAATGACTAAACAATCATCCGTCAAACTCTGTAACGATAAACCGTTTGTTGTGGTTACGCTGTCTGACGGAACTCGTAACGGCACTCCTTGAAATGACGCTTAATTTCAGTCAAACAGGGTAATGATGGTTTTATTACAGCTTTTGCCGGCATTACGCGTTGTGACTAGTTATTCCCTGAAATGACGAATTACAGTGATTGCCTACGACATATATATTATATAAAATATAAATTTCGCCTTCAGAATACCTGTGTTGGAGATCGTTCATCTACATTGCCGGCAGTATGGCAATGTCATTATGCAATAATTCGGGCACTTACGGAGGCAAACTTTACACCTCTAAGTAAACCTGAGTACATAGAGTAACCATTTTTCTACTCCAGCATTTGTGTGCGACAAAGTTGAATATTCAGATCAGTTCTCCAGTGAGCAGACAATAATTGAATGAGAACTCATCATTATCAGCGTTTGGTGGCATTTAAATTGTTATGCAGTGTGTTCGTCTTCTTATATGCTTATACATACATGTAGGTGATAAACATATTCTGCGAGGATCATTATTAAACAAAGTTTATTACGCTTAAATACCAACGGATGGGGAAAATATTGGCAATTATTAGAGAAAGTGCACGATAGGCTATAAAAATGATTTTTCTGCTGATGGTAGTTTAGCCTAAGGCTATAAAATAACCATATCTACTATATATCAATATTAACTTATCAAAGAAAAATTTGTTTAAGAAAATCTCTTAATAAAAACACCAACAGGAACATGGAAAATGGAGAAGTTTTCCTTGTCTTCAAAGTGGAAGCTTTTCGCATTCATAAATAAAAAATGTATCAATAAATAAGATAAGTACTAAGGTATAATATAGAATAAAACAAAACAAAAATACAAGTAAATCCCGGTGCGGTGACTAATGGATACATACTTTAAAAGGATTAAAGCAAAATACGTCACAAAAATTCAGACGCCATTAGTTGTAAAATCTACTCGTTGTATAGGAATTACACAATTTTATCTCAGTGACATTTTGTCATGGAGAGGATGATGAGTACCACCAAGGGTATAATTGGATGATAACTTTATCTTACAATACATGGATGCTGCATACTTGTGTATTTGTGCGTTGCTCCATATTACACTTTTTTAAACTACTACAGTGAGTTTTTAGGCCAGTAAATTGCTAGGCGGCAAAAAAGTCGAAAGAGTCTCATGGTTTCCATTATTATTGTATGCACATTTGCGGTCAAGTTTTTACATGAAATGTGTAAATATTGAAGTTATTGACCATAACATTTCGAAGACTCGCAGTACAGGATCGACCCAGTCACTAACAAGGCTATTTTTATTTTCTTTAAGCAATAACACTCCGTTTTATTAATCACCAAACTGATTTTTTACATCCGGCATATGTTTCAAAATAGCAAATATCGATCTGCGTCTTCTATAAATTTTTATACGTTGATGTGAGGTCTGTGTATAATATATGCGATTTCCAATTATTAATAAAATGCAATAACCCAGGACATAAACATTGATTACATATAATAATAAACTGACGTTGAGATACTATCAGATGCTACAGATCAATATACAGCAATTAATTATTATTATTATTACATCTTTTTGATTATGCCATAAAGTCTGCTAATGGCCATGCCTGTTTGAAAAGGTTTAATTTTAACACGGCACGATAGCTTTCATCTTGTTTAAACTAAATACGCAAATGCATATAGCAGATTTCAGGTTTATTGCGACAATTTGGCACTCATGGATTGAAGCTGGTTTTGGTGTACTATAGCACATATATAATTTTTGTTTGTAAGATTCTAGTATGCCGTTACAGTAAATATTTATAATCCGTATATCTAAAAAATCGGTTGTCTGAACAACCGTGCCCCCAAATTAGTTCGAATAATCTATGCCTAATTCAACGTTTTTGAGTTGCGATTAACCTTTGTTTGTCGTGGCCATTGATTAAGAGCACTTAAGGACAATTTGATGGCGACGGTTAAGGTTTTATGGCAGCTTTTCCTTAACATTAGTGCAAATGCAATAGCCAAAAAGTATTTCTCCCAAAACAGACAAAAGAAAAAGAATGCAATAGATCAATATTTAGACAGGATAAATAGCATGCAAAATTAAAAACTATATTTTTGTATTCTTGATAGGAACTAATTAGCTAGCTGACAAGTAATCTGGGTAGCCTTTGTAAATATTCTAATCTTACAGTCCGATTATGATTTAAATATAAATCGAAACAGGTCACTAAAAGAAGGAGAGGGTTATTTTTGCAACTTTATGCTGAACTCAAATTTTTTCATCTGAATGAAGTAACAGCATCTACAATCATGTAGATTGTAGATGCTATTGACGTTGTTCTTGTCCGGGTATGATTACTGGGCATACTTTTTGCGTCCTTTTTGAGAAAGGTATAGAGTAAGCGATCTTTCACCCAGCAGCGGACACACATCGGTGATAGAACAATCCCTTTCAGCTGAATGCAGTGAACCACCACTTTTTCTAAGAAGACCATTCCTGGCTCAGAAAGCTCTAGCTGAGATTATGGCAAACAGAGATAACTTAGTATTGAACAAATTATCTCAGCCTTCCACCCATAACCTAATAAACAGTTATTGGATACACAAAAATTCTCCCCCACTGGCTGATGCATTTATACAACTATGCCACTACGACAACTGCCTAGTTAAAAACGAAAAGCTTTCCATTTTTCGTACATAATATGAAGTACTTCACTACAAGCCAAATGTAATCTTCCCCACCTACTCTGATCTTCCAACTATCAACAATGCTATCTTGAAAAACATCCTAGGCCAGTACACCTCTGCCTGTGAAATATACACAGATGCATCTAAAAAAGCTGATGGACTTGAATGTGCATTTTTTATTCCTTCCTCAAACATCAGAAGAATGTTCAAATGTAATAAAATATTTAAAATTTTCAACGGGAAAGCCACACCTATAAGCTAAGTTCTCGATTATATAGATAACTCAAAGGATGTAAATCATCATGATGTCAGATTCTCGCTCAGTTTTACAAACTCTTAACTCTAAAAACCTATATACTCATGAGCTCATTAATGATATCATGTATATCAACAGGACATCATCCCTCTAGTCAAAACCAAAATGAGAAGTGCCTGGGAATGTTATTACAAAGAGTTAGCCATAAACCATCCTTGTCATTATACACTTTCTACTCCGCAGTTACCTAAACAACCAATATCTCACAAACTTTTTACATCTCGCAGAAACTATGTCAGTATTCTGAGATATAGATTTAGTTTCGGATACTACAAATCATCATTGCACAAAATGAACCTAGCACCAGGCCCATTCTGCGACTGCGACGGCTCTTATAGAACCCTTCCACCATCGTGGTGCTAATTAGGACTTCATCGATTTTGGTTTGGCTGAATGAGCTCGTACTCAAGCCATCAATGTTAAAAAAATGTAGTTTTAAAGATTGATACCGGTTTGTTGAGTAAAATGAGTCAATCAAGTAATACCCCACACATTCGAATGGAAGGACCATGCGCTTACATTATTGTGAGAGTGATTTACTTCTTGTTGTGGCTGGGCGTCCTTTCCCATATTTTCTGTAGCGATCTATCCTCCGACATTTTTTCTAGGTGAACATATAAATTGAGTAGTGTCTTTCGTAGATATATCTATGTACATTTCTCTTCTGATATTTTTATTTCTTTCTTTGTCAATTCTGGTTTTTTACAGCAACGTCTCCAGTATTCCGTTTTCATCGCATTTATTCTGTATGTATTTATCATGTTAACATCCCAAACTTCTGCACCATATGTACCAATATCTTGAATGATAGTTTAATATATACGAATTTTAGTCTGTTTTCGTTGAAAACTTTTGAGCGTAGTCAAATAATTTTTTCGGAGTCTATGAACTTTCAAAGAAGGAGAATTAATTCTCAATGCATGTATTATAATAGGTCGGAAAACAAATATAATGAATGTAATTTATTCCAAGAAGTCAAAATTATGGAAGAACAAAGCACGATATTTGATTTACTAATGAAATTTAAATAAAATGAGGCAAAAATCAAATTCAATATCCAACTTCATATATTTAAATACATTAGAGTATTTGATGCCAAATTAGCGGTTAATGGTGTTCTGTAATTAGTAGCGAAACTGATAATCTATTTTTCACCGAACTACTATTATTTTTGATTTGTTACATACAATTTCTTCTAATCCTAGATCCTCTGGCACTGCAAACAGGTTTACAAACATTCCCTGTTATATTGTTTATTAAAAAGTTACCGGAACCCATTGATAAATATTAGAATGTTGGAATGTGAATTGTTTTTTTTCAAATTTAATGACAATTCTGTATGGTATTACATTTCACAAGTTAAATGTACAAATGTAAAATGTTATTCATGATTTTACCACCATATAAAGCGTTTATTTCTAAATATTTCGGAACCAATAAGTAAAATAAAGAGGAATGTACTGGGACATAAGTTGCACAATTAGTGAGGTAAGTCAGGTTACAGTGACAAGTAAATTCATTGTAGAATTTCTTATAAATTTTTTAGAAGTTCCATCAATTCTTTGGTACTATCCAAATATTAATGGCATACTGTTTTAGGGGTATCTTAAATAGATACAACGTTTATCTAAAATTAACATGATATATTACTCTTAGCTGTGTCGGTTCATCAATGAAAATAATATTAATAGTATCCTTTGTATAGGACCACTCCTTTTACGTGAGGTAGCCAGACCTATGAAATGATTTCTATTGTGACTTTCGAAAAAGATACTTAATATTTTTATTGATATGGTACTCATAATAACTCATATTTCTTAAAGTACCACTCAGCGTTATCTAATTGTATTCGGTGTACTTGTATAGGATAATATAGGAGTGGTTCGTTAAATCAAGATTTGTTGAATCGCACTGATAAATAAGTATGTGAAAGTTATTGAAGTAGGAAGAGTCTCTTAATAAGTGATACTTCAACTAAATCATAATGATATTATGAAACAAAGTGATATCTTGATAATGTTACCAAACAGAAAATTGTCTCGCCATTTCTGTCTTAAGAAAAATAATCTGATTTGATCATTGGAAGCACTAAGAAATAGCAAGCAGCGTACGATGCAGTTGATTGCTTTAGGTCGGTTAATTTATAGTTTATAATGTCAACATATTAAGTTAATAGTACAAATTTCAGCCTTCATAATAACCCTATTTGTATATTATGTGTACAAATAGAATAAGAATACGGAACTGGGAGGCTTGTTGCAAAGGCTGCAATGTCGCCGGTAAGGCCAGTTGAAAGGACATGCGACAGCATGGATCCACCTGGAAATTCCAGTGACCGAAAGGTCTTATATAATAACAAGAGACCCTTGAAGGCAGACTTAACATAGAGGATGTGATGGTTGATGAACGTCTCTCGAACAACGCTGAAATTTGTGCCATTTGTGGCGAAATCTCTGTAGCTCTGGGAATGTCTAGACGAAAGACAGTTGCAGACTCTGTTGTAAATACAAACTCATAATTAGAAATACAAAGAACATCTCCAGTTAGACCATATACCCTAGTGGTATATGGATTCAAGGAGGATAATTATCACATTAACCACGTACCAGAAAGCCGAAGATGCGAATATGTAGCCCAATACTACCAGAATTTTTCTCTGTTTATCTAATTATAAGTTTGAATCTACAAGATGTCTCCCTCTTACGGATGAGAGTACGTTGAATAGCCTTTGTTTTTAACAGACTCTTGTTGAGAGAGCACAAAGAGAGGTTCGCCAAATGAAAGCAAAAATCCATATTTTCCACAAGGAAGCATCCCGCATCTGGTGAGTGAAGGAATGCTGAGCATCCGGTAATTCTTTCACGTCTCAAGTGCGTCGCATATGCCATATTAAGATGCAACTGTCACACACACAACGAGGTAATAATTTTTGTTGTCAAGTATAACTTGCTCATTGTTTCTTCGGTTGCAGAAGGGTAGGTTGTTAACAAAGGCCTTATTATCTTTTTCATCAGCGACCCCGAACTATAGAGCATCCGTCAATTGCTGATGGTTGCGTTGAAATGTCTTCTAGAAGGACCTTTACGAACAACCAAAACCTCTTCAAGCAGACACTCCGATGCATTTAAAGTTACCTTACCCGATAAACACGAATGGAATTCGTAGTGCAATTGAAGAAGTTAAAAATTTTGCAGCTCTTATCCCGGATGGCATAAATACCTATTGGTTGAAAAAGAAGATATAATAACAGCCCTACACACAACACACTAATATTGAACAGTACATATGTGCAATAACTTGCGAAGCAAGCCCGTTATATCCACGCGATGGAAATAATCTTGTCAGACTCTTATATTCCATTCATTGATAACAATTCTTCGTAAGCCGATCGGCATTACTACCTCAAATAGTTATAGCTGTGTGCGGCCGGCGTACCGCCAAAGCTACCTACGACCCGAGTGAAAGTAATATTGGCTTGGTACGGCTGTCGGCCCGTCAACCAAAACTCCGGTGGTCAGTACTGTCAGTGGTACCGCGCGATCTATTCGACTTGCACGTGACGTTTCGAACCGACCGCCATCATCAGAGCGGTGTGCCGCGACTGTTCTAAGGGAGTGCGCATCATGAAGGGTGATACCTGTAGGTGGTGGTATCTGCTCTTGGTGTTAATCGCGACAGTGGACTGTTTGAAGGGTACTAAAGGGGGAGGGTCCCGATTACCTAGGACCAGTGCAGGGCAGTTGGCAGCTGCGGCTGCTGCCCAAAATAAGACTGTTAATGAGTTGAGAAATGCTAGAAATGCAACGCTCACCAGTACCGTAGGACCACCTCCTGGACGTAGGTCTAGTAGTAGAGAAAGGTAAGAATCATCCAGAGAAAAAATCTTGATATAATTAGATTTAACTGAATTTAGTTTTGTTGTCTCTTCTGGCAAAAAATACAATTTTCTTGAATTTATTTTATTGCTAGAAAACATTAGGTTTAACTAGGTGTATTGATCACCGGTGACAACTTTTCCGAGTACGTATATGTAAACAAAACGGTTTGAAATTGCGGCGATTTTGGGATATATTATGCAACTAAGGTGCATGATATGCGGAAGGAAACACGAAACTAGCCATTATGACGGAATGCAGTTACCAAGATGGATTCAGTGTGAAAAACTAACGGTTCTAGTGAGCATGCAAAATTTTCGGAGAGTTTCACACTATTAGCAGCCGAGACGAGCTTTTATGGATATAAAACTATACATTTTCTGCTTATATTCGCTATAAAATCCTTTCCTGGCTGAAAAAAAATCTATAATAAATATGAGCCTTAATTCATTTTCCATTAGTTAGCTCCTTGTAAGTACCTACCTAATATTCCGGTATTAATATGAGGCTTTTGTTTGTACTTGTTGCATGATTATAGATATGAAGTGATTTAGTTATCTTCTTTTTCACTGCGTCTCTACCTGGTTGAAAGAATCAAAACTATATAAACCATAATTGTTGAAATATCATCATGTATTCCAAACCTTGAAATTGTGTTTCTGAAATTAATAATTTTGAAGAACTTTAGTAGATAGTGAGGTACCTGATCAATGTAATAAAGAGTTTTATTAAAGAGGCAAGAGATTACTTCAAATAGTTGCATGTTTTATGTGGAAGTCCATTTGCAATTATGGAAATATGAATACCATGCAAAATGAGAATTACGTACATCGCAAATCGATCGTGAGGGTGGTACCAAAAAATAATTATTATTTTATTAAATGATTTTCAGAAAACAAATGAGTTCTCAATATGATTTCATTATCTGCATATAGACATTTCAGCTGAATATGCCAGTGTCAATATTATATGAATATATCATAGTGTCTGCATATGCATAAACCTTAGACTTATACCTAACGCATGAAATACTGTAACTGATATTTATAATAGGTGAATTACTACTATAACCAACTTTTTCAGTCTTTATGTAGTATTATCAGCTATAATTTGAATTGGATCATAAAGCATCTTCATTGGTAACAACATGATTTCGAACTCAACAACCAAAATATTCAACACAGGCGAGGTCCTCATTATTCAAGCACCTATAGATGCGCGACTTTGAATTTTCAAAGACATACATGCTATAAATACTAGCAAAAGGAGATTAATAGGAAAAAATAACCAGTTATTCGTCCGGTATACCTATTGCAAAATTCCTGAGTACTCAAAAGAGTTATAATACACTTTCTGGAATTAGGTGTTTCACTCAACGATATTAAATAGCTGCTCTATACTCCTTTAAGTATCGTTTTAACCAATGGGCTGATTTCCAAAGTGAAACTTTTTTGGAGAGGCTAATTTTTAGAACGCTTTGTAAATTAAATGTTAATTGAACATAAGAAATTCCTTGGAAGGTTATAAAGAAATTATGTCCAAGATATGTAAAAACGATCTCTAACGCATTCTACAAGGCGCTAATGAGATTTTAATGTTGTTGCAATGATCTTTCACCATATTTCAAAATGCAAGATAGTGGATAGTTTTTTGACCAATTATCTTACGTGCTCACAGGCAACGGGACTATTGCAGAACCTACATTGATATAAATCAAAATAACGAAATCAAATAATAAATAAATAATGAAGTACTCAAACGATTCCAAATAAGCGCAATACACTACATAAGAATACTAACCTAATAATTTCGAACCACGTTTTGCGTTCCTACCTTCAATAAACACCTATGGCCATGGAGACAATAACAAGTTCCATAAAGTCATTGTTCAGGAAGTTAGATTTTTTCACCGCTTAATTACCACTTATGGTGAAAGCGCAACTCTACCAATCAGTAGGCGTTGCAATAATGCCTAAGAAACAAAAAATTTCAGACTTAACCACCAAAGCTACAGATGATTTAATACATATCGTGGATTGCACCAGAATATTTGATGGCAGAGGCTTAAAGATATAAGTCTCCGCATTGAATGGTACTTGGATCCAAGCTTAGCGATGACAAACTCCTTTCTGGGTTTCTCCATTTTGTAGAAGTATAGAATATGAATAATTTGGATATCCACTTATGAATTTGAGCAATCATTTTATTTCAAATCTAATGTAATGTCTCTTTATATGCAGGTACTAGTTTTAAGAAGCTACCATGCAGACTGAAAAATCGGACAACGTTTCCACTCACAATATTACTACTATTAAATGGTATGCAAAAAGTGGTATGTCACCTTAAAAGCAATGAAAAATGAAGTTTGCTAGATGTTGTGATTATTGTTTGTTTATTGTTCCGTCGCTAACGAAATTTAAAAAATAAAGTAGAACAACTTGCTCCGTGGCCAAATCTCTCTAACGTTGACAAATATACTAATAGATTGACAGACCGGTAGAAATAGGTGACTTGGGCTTTTGTAATTTACATGATTGTCATGAAATAATTAAAAAATACTAAATATCTCAAGTTCGGAAGATTTTCCTGCTTTGGGATGTAAAATGCTTATGAAAAATCGTCGAAATATTTAGCAGATCTATAATAATGTGTCATTAAAAACTAGATAATCTTCGATTGGATAAAATGTCTCCAGGTCACGATGAAAATGAATAACAAATGCTATCTTCAAAAATTTATATAACTTGTTTTACGCGTTCCGTGATTGTGGATAATTCATTTATCTATCAGCGTCATTTTTCCAGTAAAACGGAAGAAAATTTATGTTGGTCTTAGCGTAAAGAACTTGATTATCTCTTTTCCTTTTGGGTAATCGAGCAACTCTTGACTAGGGTCAAAGTATAGTAAAATACAAAAAATAGTGGTTTTTAAGAAATACCTGTATCCATTGTGTTTATATAATTTAATGCCCAGGATTTGAGATCATATAAACACCAAAATAGCACTGGTTAAGTATGATATGATATTAAGGCCTGCTAAACTTTTTCACGGTGTTCGCTAAGCTCGCGAACAACTCCCAAAGCACAGACATATTTTGCGGTTTTTCTCTATATCAAATTAGATGTTCGCTTATGCAGCTACGTTCAATACTGTCGTCATACATAAAATAACTTTAGAATCAATCAATTGAACAATTATAGAGAGAACAGCAAAACTTCGATAATATCTAAGATACTTTAAATACAGGTGTTTACTGTTACCTAAGTACTCTACCTGTTAGTTTTCAATGTGTATTGTCTGTATCCTTGAAAGTTTAGAAATCGCTGCCCTATATAACCATCTGTTTCATTTCTTTGGCCTTCTTCATTCGTCCGTTGACAGGATCATCATTGAAGGTAAACCTTTCCGCTGCTTTCTGTGAGATACGAACAATATATTTTGTATCGCGCATGAAACAGACATACAGGTTTTTGCAAGAAGCAGTTTGCCTTAATGTGTATGAAATCAAACAAGGAGGTCTTTCACTCAGAATGGTATAAGTACATGGCAACAGTATGTGCTCACACGTTTAGCAATAATTTGTTTTGAGAAAAAAGCGCAATTGTTTGTTTATTTATCGTACAGGAATCTTTAAATGGAAGTATTTCAACAATAGAATTAAGCTTAAACTGGGTTTTCAGAATCTCGCAGTAAAATAAATTGTATTTCATTAGCCAAGGTCATTGATTTGGAATCAGTCATAATGTTCCACAAATAGAACAATAATAATATACTATTATACATATTATTCTCTCTCTGTATATATATATATATATATATATATATATATATATATATATATATATATATATACACTATAGCTTTCGAGTACATATACATTTATCGTCAGGGTTAAAATATTAATTAAAATATATTAACCACCAACAGAAAAGATGGGATAGAACAAGCAAATTGTGACTTTTCCTGAGACATGTGCAGAATTGCAGTGAACGGAGCAGGAGAGGGCATAGATACGAAGGTAGCAAACTGTTGGGGACTTAATTCGGTAAATTCGTTAAGATGGATGCATTTTATGATGCAGTCTAATATACATACTCAGTGATTATCTTTTTTTATGAAGTAACAAGTCCTACAAGATCCCGTCACCCATAGTGTGACAGTACCATCAAATTAAATATCCAATATTTACATTGGTCATTTTATCAATTGGACAAAATGTAAGTTCCCAGTGGTCATCGAATTCTAGCTAATCGAATACGAATTTGATTAAATGTGAACACACTTTAAAGACGAACGCATAAATATTTATTTGCTGCAATAAAATGTCAAAAATAATGTAGTGGAATTGATTACACCATATGACAAACACATATTTGACGTTAATGGTTAAATATACGATTAGAATTTTCTAATTAAAACATTCTTTCCTTTTTGTTCGCAAACACATTTTTCCTGCGACATCGCAGTGAACGGAACAGGAAATAATCAGTGGGGATAGAGACGAAGACGGCAAAATTATAGCCTCGGGAAATTAGACTTTTAAATGTTGAAAAAGATTCACGATTTAATGCAGTAAAATAGTTAAGATGAATGC
Organism: Bruchidius siliquastri; assembly: GCA_949316355.1. Classification (NCBI taxonomy): domain Eukaryota; kingdom Metazoa; phylum Arthropoda; class Insecta; order Coleoptera; family Chrysomelidae; genus Bruchidius; species Bruchidius siliquastri. Next base: position 22,597,463 of record OX438532.1, on the reverse strand, counting down.
ATTTTATCATGCAGTCTAATATCTAATCTAAAATCTAAAATTAAGGGCAAACTACTCTCATATCCTAACTCGTGTAAATCGTACTGGTCAGTAGTCAAAACTGTGAAAACTTCTGTTATTCGTCTATACTACAACACGCGAAAGAGGACAGGTCCATCGCCCTCAAAGAAAAAGCACATATCTTGGGGCAGGGCTTTGAGTCCAGAGAAGCTGGAGGTTCAGACCGAATAACAGTAATCATCCTAAAACATTTCATCACAGAACTTACTCCACTTCCTTTCAACTAATTCAAACTCTACCAAACCATAGAAAAGGGCTTCCAACTGAATGGACTATCGATCACGTGCAAACCATTCCTAAGAAGTGACTCTGGTCTGTATTATGTTCAAAGTTATAAATATTGTCATTAAGTCCAGATTATTCTGTCCTACCTCATCCACATGTGAAGCAGAGCAATTATGATTCTCTATTCATCGCATTCGGTAGACCAGAAGTTATTGATGGGATGTGGCATGAGAGTACTCTAATCAAATTTGTTGCCTAAACGCCTCTACCGAGTATATGGTTCTCCAGTGATCTGTCGTTTCTCCACCGCTCTGTGCTCTGACGAACTATTCGAAATAACATCCAATCCAATTTACAGTTTGGTAGATGTCCTGCACGATTCAGGCAAGCCACTACCAGCCCGATAGATCTTATATTGGGAAGAGGGGTGGAACATGTTATCCAGATCAACGAGAACATAGAGAGAATGGTCGAATAGGAATCGACAAATGAAGCTCCATTCACTGCTTAGAAGACTCAGACAACAAGCCTATCAAGGAAAGTATATGCTGGTCTCCAAACCATGGAGATATTTGCACATTCACTACTCGAGTCATCTTCCATCAAGTTTGTGGGGGTGGAAAAACCCCAGAGAGGGGCAATTGGCGCATCTTCAATGGGTCAAACCTCCAAAACATCAAAAGACAATTTTCCTGGTTCTTAAGACGTCGCAACTGATTTTGATAGATTTTACGAGAAAAATATTATTTTCTAACAGGTCAGATTTTTTAGCTATTGTGTAGAGAATTTTTTTAATAAAATTACCTAGGTCGACCAAGTCGAGGATATATTATGTATTATCATTCATTTCCTATCTAATATAATTATATTAAACAGTTGCACTTGAGCTCTAGGAACACATCTCATCAATGGTTTGTTAAATGTATCCCAATTAACATATCTTTATTTTTTGAAAAAAGTTAATTTCAAGGTCATATGCTGATGAGCCCATTAATGAGGATAATTAATTTTTTACTATTCAAATTTGATTTATAACATAAGAAAAGAGGTATTGAAAGTAGAAAAGTCGTTTTTAAACTAAATACCCATAATTAGAAAAGGTATTCAGAAATGTGGAATACCCAAATGATGGCAGACTGCTTTTGGATACTAAAGCGAGATGATCCAAATCTAAAGTTTACGAGCTAATCTCACAATCGGAGTTTCAGCGATAAAAACACGGTTTTTGATTATTGTTATTCATATATATGATTGTATTTTCCTGAAATGGCTTCTTTTTTTATTTCTCTCATAGGGTTTTTCCATAAAAACTCTATGTGTGTAGTGAAAAATTAAGTACATATTCGTAATAAGCGTACAAAAATACACTGACATTAGTATACCAATACAAAAGAGGATGGCAAGTACTCAAATCTGCAGGCCTGTGATATATGCTGTTAAGGTTTAATCTCCACTAACTACTAGTATTGTGGTATATATAATCTGTAGGATCTATTGAGTTCTCGTCAAATTCGTGCCTAAGTAGCCTGTTGTAGCGATATCAGACGAAAGTAGTCGTGATGTAGAAATTGTGCATGTGCAAGACGAGTTATATCTTTGCACTTGGATTCCGAAGTAAATTGCATTTTCTGTCATTAATAGAATAACGAGATTATACCACGACTGTTTCATGGTCGGAGTGATACGATGATACGGTTATTAATGGTGCTAATTATCCAGCTGTGTTTATTTAGAAAATCTGTTTTGAAGAATATGGATTGCCGCAATTGATTCGAGATACTCTGATTTATTCCTACGGTCAATACCATTAACGGCATGAAACGGCATCATTTTAATTTATTATAGTCAGTTTTTTCATATAATTCCGGAAGTCTAGTGAATTGCGGTTTTGTTAATTTTAACTTAAGATAATTAATGCATTTGGAAATTTAAAAAGGCCTGTGAATATGTTGCTGTTTTGGTAGATATTCATAAGATTCATTTTATACAAGACTCGTGTGTGACTTGAGAAAGTAACGGGGGTTTTTGAGAAAGCAGCTCTTGATAAAATTCACTTAAATAAAATTGAGCCGGTGACCGTCACTATAATTTGACATTTAAATAGCTAGTATTTCTTCAAAGGAATTTCGAAAAATTTGGCATTAACAGTGTCTTTGACATATGAATAATTTGGATGAAAAAGGGCCCATATTTCAAAAGGTAATTTTTCATGACCGGCAAAAAACCATATGTTAGGTCCAAAAACTAAAATTCAATAAATCTTAATAAAACGCATGAAAGAGTTATATTTTCAAAATATGTTTACAAAAAATACAGACTTAAAAAATTGGTATTTTTTCCAAGTTTTGATGTATCAAATGTTATAAAGAAACAACTAAAAAAGAATAAATAAATTATTAAAGAAATCATACTTATTCCAAACGGTAGCATATAGTAAACATTGGATAATATAATACTTACGAACTAACACTCGTCTGGTTCTACCTCGTGTATACATGTAGAATCAGTCAAGGAATCATAAAATGCAATAAACTCTCCATCTTATTTAAAAAACTTGCAAAGTTTCTTAATATTTTGTAGCTTGAACGAGTTTATAGGTAAATCAGCAGATCTAGCGTTTCGGGTACAAATTCAACACCAGTTTCAAAAGGCGGAACAAATCGGTACATGCATTATTTAATGAAAAGCTGCCAAACATTAAAGACCTAGATTCGGTTTTAAACTCAAAAAAAGTTTTCCGAATTATCTATCAGAGCTCATAAACTGTATTTTGGGGTTATGTTGACCAAATACAGCACAAATTACGTATATTGACTTGGCGAAAGAAAGGCCAACATGTATCAGATAGATCCTTGTTCATCAAAGCGATAAACACACAGCTGATTTTTATACGTTTAGACTGCGTTTACTGGGCCTTTCTCCTACTGGGCAGATGCGGATTTCTATGAAGGATCACAATTCGAAGAACGAGTTTTGCTCAAACTGCACGAGTGGACCCTTTTTCATCTAGTCCTAGTCTATTCAGATATGATAAAGGCTATGTTCAAAATTGTAAGGGCGGCGCGAAACAGGTTTCATTTAAATGTTTTCGTGATATAAAATTCAAAACGTGTCATACAATGATTTTTCTTGCTTCTAGTGGGCCTGTGCGCGAGAAACACCCAATAAGTGATTTAATTATGCAATTAGTTGATACAAGTTGTAACTCTGTGAGGTACCAGAAATGAAAGTATTTGTCCTCTTTGAAATATTCTGGTTAACCTGTTAATGATAATATTTCGCAACGTTTTTCAATCGTAAGCGTTCTAGCATATTTTACTGATGTGTTGCCTAATCGAGGCTTCTCAGAACGAGTTCTGGTACGCTGACTATTCACAGGCTTCCTCAAATATTTTTTCTTAATAATCAATAACCAATACTAATACAGTTTTAGAAGTTACATAAAATAATAATAATAATAATAAGTAACAGTGAAAGCTCTCCAACAGTTTCATTCATGTGAGCAGGTATACCCTGTACACAGCACTGCTGTGGCGAAAACCACTATACATGTATGGTTTCATAGTTTACTTTTTACTGTAGTATGCAAATCTTACAAAAACATTAGACAAATCAAGTGGTCCCTTGTTGTAATTCGCATGTAGCTTAGACTGCAGGTCTCTATGCGAGTGTTGCCTGAGAAAAACATAAGGCTTTGAGTGGATATATAGCACTTGTAATGCATTTGGTAATGAATTGAAGGATGTAAAATCTATGATTATAAAACTATAGGAAGAAATTAAGCTTCTCAAGGAAAAATGTATTAACAGCAAGCAAAGAAGAGGATGAGGTGATACAGATAAGTGACAGAAACGAACTTAAACGGAGTATTCTTATACTTGGTGTGCCTGAACAAGGTCAGGATCAGGAATCTAGTGTTGGGGTCGCTAAAGACAGAACTGAAGTCTTTAACATATTGCGAGCTGTTACACCGGTACTGGCTAGTCTCGATATCTAGCTTATTAGGTCTGCTAAGCCGACTCCAGGAAGAAGTAGGTCAATCAAACATACATTGAAAGAAGATACAAAAGTGGTACTGCATCGTGCTGAACTTGAAGGGGAATCTTGCCTACACAAATATATCCATATTTCCAGATCCATTTCCAGATCGAAGTTGGAGCTGGACCAACGTATAGCAAATGGTGAACAAAACTTAAAAATCATATACTTCAAGGGTTCATCACGTATCTTTGCCCAACGGTTGCAATGAAGAAAACACGATATGTAGTGGCGTATTTGAGTGATTGTGATGCAGATATTAACGCCTTTAATGAGACGCGGTTACATGCTGATATTCCCAATAATCAAATCTTCGGTAATAATTACTCACTGTTAAGGAAGGAATGTAAATTTGATATCACTGGTCAGAAACATTAGGGCGGAGTCCTTATAGGTTCCAAATATATTATTCTTTTTCTTTTTCATATAACATCGTTAAATTTTACAATAACTTGCCTAGCACTTTAAGAGCAATATTTAATAAATCAGCTTTCAAAATAAAATTCACACAATTTCTAATGAGCCAGCAGAGCAACTAGAGAAGCTATTTGCATTAATTTTATATGGTTGTATAACATCTCTTCTTTCTTTTTGTACTGGGTTAGGTGGAAGAGCAGCCTTGCCTGTTAAAGGCTCGAGCTGAACCTCGCCCCAACTATGCTCATAATGTACATATTTTTCCATACTTCAGTAATAAAGGCATTATTATTATTATTATTATTATTATTATTATTATTATTATTATTATTATTATTATTATTATTATTATTATATATAAAAATGTTAATTTGCATATGTTATTTCCTTCTATTGATTTTTGTCAAAGTGCAAATTTCCCGTCAGTTGTTCTATATTGTAGTCATCTACGTATCACCTGCAATACCTCTAGCTACTATTTCAGATTTCTATGAATGCCTCATGCAGATCGAGATTATACACGATGAGGACATAATTATAATGAGTTATTCAATATACCTAAATTTGTTGACAGAATCTTAGCGGATGGAGGAACAGCTGCTGTGGCGGATTTCATCAATTGTCGTAATTTAAGAAATACAATAATATAGTGAATTCATTGAATAGGCTACTGGACATTCTCATATCAAAAGTGGAATATAAAGTTGTTCAAGACGTATTCCCAGCAGTGAAGGAGATATATAATTTTAGGAGAGCGAACTTTCATGGACTATATGAAATGATAGTTTGCACTGATTAGTATTTTGTCTCTCGTTTTTCTCACGTGGATACTGCTATTTAGATTTTTTATGACAAACTTTAAGAAATCTCAGATATTTACGTGCCGAAGGCAAAAGTATTTAAAAGGCAATTTCCATCTTGGTACACAAACATTATAAAGAAGTATAAAACTCAAATAGAGATATCTAAGCAGGTATAAGGTCAATGAAAAGATTTTGAGGAATATTCACAATATTAAAAACTTTCTAGAATCCTAGGTGAAATGCGGCTGGAAGGAGCACATTTGTCCTTTCCACTTGATATAGTAAAGGTTTTGCAAAGCACTTTAAACGCATGTTTTTGGATTCTTCTGAGTAGAGCTCTGTATCCGAATCCGAAGTGGATCACCCCAGGCCAATATGGATTCATGAAAAAGCGATCAACTTTATCTAATTTAATGGTTTTAACACATTTTTTTGCGCCTCAGGATTAAGACTCGTCAACATCAATTATTCTATTGTGGCCCTCCTAGAACCAATGCCATTGTGAAGTCACCATACTCTATGTGCACTAATCTTAATAAAATATATTACCTGTGACCTTCACACATGCACGAAAAATGAGTTGGAATCTGTAACTATACAAGTACTGCATTCAAATCCACATTGATACATACTAGAGGTTAATGTTTTCTTTTCCATTTTTTACTCAGTCTATTTAGGTAGCTTTAGTCTTAAATCATGCTTTATACAAATTATTTTATATATTATATTTGAATTGCTCTGTAAAGGGTCTTTGTATTATTGGGCAATAAAATCTTTATTATCAGCGCGATAAGCAATCTGTCTTTGCGCGAGGTTATCCATATAGAAAGACGGACTATAGCCTGCGTGATAGATATTTTCCATCGCCTTCCAAAGTATAAATGAGTTCTTATAGTATTTATCCATATTTTTACCAGCTTTCCATAAATCTGGGATAAGGCAGTTGTACTTCCTACGCAATAGTAGTTTTGAAAAATAAAGAGATTTTGGATTTTTGAAATTGATAATATATCATATATTTAAATTGCCAAACTTCCAAATTTTTCTAGATTGTCCAATAGTTTAGAATCTTATTTTAACTAAACCTGATACTATTGTACTCCAAATACAAATGTTACTAAACGCCAAATTTTGAGAGACTCAATGTAGTAGTTGTTGCTAAAACAGAAGTGTAGTAAGTCAGCCCCTTTCAGCGAAAAAGCTTTACTACGCTCTAAAATGCCATACAAGGTGTTAAAAAATGAAATTATTCAAATTTATTGGAAATTGTCCATTGATAAAAACATTACTGTGTACATAATTTGGATTCCAGTAGAATGTCGATTATCCGAACATTGGTCCACCGAAAGACCGCTTAACCGTACCACTACTGAACCTTTATCGAACGACTCGTGCTTTCTAAGGTCCTCGCGCGTTTATATTGTCTCGACTTGCTTATTCCTCACCGTTGCTATTGCTAGTACTCATTTTACCGGGTAATAAAAAAACAAGTTTTTATTTAAATATAAATAGTTTATATGGTATAAGAGCTTGTCACGTGATTTAAGTACGTGAATTTACTTAGTTTTAAAAATCTTAAAAATAAAAATCAGATCATGTTATTTAATTCACTTGTTTATCTACACAGGTAAGCCCCGTTCAAGCTTTTATATAATAAAAATAGTGAATGACGTAATAAGTTGATGGCAAAAGTTTTAAAAGATAATATTATTTTATACTTTCTATAGCCTTTCTATTAAAAGCTTGCTTTTAAAAAATTTTGGTCACTTCTAATTTATTTTTTACTTTTTAGTTATCGATGGACAGGTCTACAAAAACAACAGTACACCAAAATTCCAGGCGAATTGGAGCAACGAAGTTTATGATCACCATCTTTTTTACTCTCATTCGTATTCTCAGCAACCCCTATCATTTGATACCCATATTGTATGAGTGCATTAAAAATAACTAGTCCGCCATCTTGGGTGTTCCGCTATGTTGGATTAAGAATGACGTCATACAGCTGAACATGCATTGTCATCTAAACTTAACATGTATACAAAATTGCAGTTGCAAGATTTCACCGAACAAACATAGTTACATAGTTACATAGATACATATATACATTGCGAGATAAATAAAAACTTGTAAAATAAACGATATTTGATTTTGATTGTACCTACATTTTATGTAGTTTGATTCAAGAATATCGTTGCAATGAAGAGATATAATAAATATGTATAGTTTTTATCAGTAAAATTATTTATATGTACATACATACATAGGTATGTGCGAATCAATTCAGTTCGCGAATGCAAAAAAATCTGTTTTCCGAACCTGCATGTCCCCCAATTAGTTCGGATAATCGATGCTCTACTGTATTGTAAGATTGATTTCATTGATAGTTAATAACCTAACAGATTTCACAAAAAACAATCTTTAAATGTTAAAAATGCATTGAGATGTGTTTTGTCCATGAAACTCACACTTCATAATATTGTTATTGCACCAAATATTAAATTCAGATAATTTAATTCACAGCACTTAGAACAGAGAAACAATTCAGACCGTCAGCGCAATCCTCCCACTCCATTGCGTCACGCTCGAATCGTTAGATTATTGCATGCACACTTTTCAGCATGTAATGAACCCATTATCCATTAATCTGACGCGCTCGAATATATCCATAAATCGATTTTTTTACTATTCTGATCGACTGTCTTAGACGTGCGGCTATATGGAGAGATTAGATATGGTGGAGGTTATCAACGGGGTTTAAAGTATCATTCATATGTTAATGCTGCGCTTGAGTCAACCTTAAAATCCCTTATTGGGCTCAGACAGACAGGCCGACCGACCTGAATGATGTTTTACGAAATATTAATAAAACGTAATATCTCGATTTTTGCGATGAAAATATTTCCCCCGCTTAATGCCGTAGGAAGTAAAATAGATGCCGTAACTGCATTTTGTTCGCCGATTCAACAAGATTATCCACTTCTTACTTCCATAAATCCTGGCAAGATTTGTGCCTCCGGCTCTGCATGCGTTGATGTAAATTCACCGCTTTTATTCAGCGTATTATATCCATGCATATATCACTTTCTTCGCCAGTCGATGAACAAGCGTGCGAATGTTCTATGCATAGAGTTAGAATCACATAAAGCGCTATTCTTAAGATTCTCTCAGACTCATTCGTGCATTTAAATCTATGCAGAATGGAATATCCTTTTTCTTCAGATGCTTATTCTATCTGGATATAAGCGATCATAATTTTTTTTATTATTATCATCATAATCATCATCATTATTGTTCTCACTCTTCTCGCAAGACTGCGGTGTAATCAGGTACTAACGGGCTATACCATGTCAGTACCTGAGCTATTGCTCTGCGTTGAGGAAGTTTCGTACCATTCTACAGGTCTTGAGGATCACAGACTTTTGGAAGGTTTTGTATAACTTGTCGTCTAGCCCCAGTCGCTGTATGTGAGGTGTGGATGAGGTTGGTGTGAGGCCCGAGGTTGACATAATGAGGGGAATGATAATGACTTTTTCTTGTTTCCAGAGTCGTTTAATGTCTATTGCTAGCTCTGTGTATGTAGATATTTTCCAGAATAGGTGTTTTGTGTTGTGCCTCGCGGTGTATTCAGATCCAACTAAAGTTTTGCATGCGCTGATAATATGTTCTACCGTTTCCTTAGTTTGGTGGCATTTTCTGCAGTTTTCATCTGTTATGTAGGGGTCTTTTATTATATACTTCTTTTAGTTTCGGGTCGCAATTACTTGATCTTGGATAGCAAGCATGAAGCCTTCTGTTTCTGGGAAAAGTTGGCCATCTTGCAGCCAAGTGTATGACTGTTTTCTATTAATGTAGTCTTCGGTCACTTCATATCGATGTTTTCCATGGAGTGTTTTCTGTGACCAGGTGTCCCACATTTCTTGGTGTGATTGTGCATGATTCTATGTGTCTGCTGAGTGGTTTGGATGTGAGAGGGCAAGAGATGTGTAGTTCTTGTCTGCTTTCACTATCGCTCTGAGTAAGTTAGTTTGCTTCCTTTGAAAGAAGTGTTTGTATCCGCACCATCATAATTTTTGTTATGATTATCACTCTTATTATCACTATTATTATTATTATTAATATTATTATAATTAATATTATTATTATTATTATTAGTAGTAGTAGTAGAAGTATCATTATAATTGCCTGTGAATATTAGCAACAGCAGTTTACCCATAAAATTTTGCTGACGGTTAATAGAAATAAGGCAATAGATGACATGCTAGTACACTGACTGAGATTTTCCAGCCAGAATATGCGTCTTCGGCCTGGAATCTATTACATCTCCCAGCCATACCGTGTAGTAACACACACAGTGGTGGTTGGTATTTACATAAAGGGCATATGGTACAGAAATTGCGCATTTTGACATTAATAGTAAAAATGTATGGTCCTCCACAACAAACATAAAAAGTTTCGTGTGTCTGAGCCGAAGTTGAGTGATACAGAAGAATAATTTTGATGAGATTGACTCTAATATTTCCATTAGACAATGTAAGATAACATAATTTTTCATGACACTTGCATTTTTAATATAGCAGCAAAAATTATATAAAATTGTATATTTTAAGACTTGCTTACGAGAATGGGCCAATAAGAATTTTTAGATGAATGGCTTGTAATATTTTTTGGATATAACTTTTTTTATAAGAATAATTCTGTTTATTCCTGCGCATTTCAGCAATGTATAAATTTTACGGATTACAAATCCAGAACCCCAACATTTATTTTTTCATAGGAAATTGAAAAAATGAAACGTAAGCCTGATACCTATAAATCCTACGCCGTTGCCATACTTGGGAAAATCGAAATAGCCGAATTGTTAAAAAAATTAACACACTGTACTCTGCAAAAGTTCTTACCATGCACACTATTATTTTCTTATGGTAGCCGTTTGTATTCCTATTTAAAAAAACATTCGATTCTGGTAGTCGATATATCAAGTTTGCTGCAACGAGGTCACACTCTGGTAGCAGTTTACAGTGCGTGCAACACGCTTTGCAGATCAAAACCGCTAGAATTCAATAGCATGACGTGGTGGGCCTAAATTTGATTCCAGCTCAAAATACGGAATATTTCCTATTTGGTCTTTATTGTTTTTGATAATGAAGCTCGATCTTGTTTCTGGAAATGAAATTGTAGCATTGAAATGTCGAATTACAAATGACCTCTGCAGAACAAATGTCGCCAATCATCAAACGGTCAATCAATCTAGTGTACAATATGGAAATATCAAATGCCTGACTATGTGAAAGTTAATTTATTTTTCAATACAAAAGGATCTTTCACGGTCAAAAATAACAGAAGACTTGTTGCACATATTTGAACAGAATTTTAAATTAGTTTGATTGTCTTCTTATTTCAAAGGGAGATTCGAGATATAATTTTGGAGTGAGAAACATACAGAAAGAAATTGGTATGGTTTTGACCTCTCCTGCATTCTGTGCTGGTGCTTCAGCCTGTCGACTAGCGCATTGGGGTGGCTGGACGTTGTTTTCCACTATTATTATAATAGTATTTCATTTTCTACATTTTTATGAGCAATACACTGCTGTCTGTAAATGAAATTCATCCTGACATATTGTACAGCGTACATCAATAAACTTTTTTATTGGAAAAGTGCGATCTGCCTTATATCGGTAAAAAAAAAAGCTTTCAATATTCATCCGTTATGTACTTTTGAATATCTAATAGGCAAAAAAGAGCCGATGGTCTGATAATGGATTGCCATAATGTAAAAGAAGAATTTGTTCCCGATTCACATCCACTTATTAATCCTACGTCTGCATTCTGATTATACATCATTAAGCAATATCAGTGAGGAGAGCTAATTATATTGGTAATATTGATCATCTTTGCAAAGGTTTCCTCTCAATTGAATATGCTATTAAAACAGCAAAAGTGAATATTTTAAATCCGCAAGGATTATATATTTTATTGAAAAGCTGCTGGAGAAGTAAATTATATAAACGGGTTATTAAAAACGGCTTGACAGTTTTCTTTTTTTTCACTATTAATTCCGCCTGATGAGGAAGATTCGATAACTGTTCCGTGTTTATGACCTTTGTGCGAATATGTATCGTGATTAACTGATAGGACTTGCTTACGATTCTTTGAACAAGGTAATAAAGATTTGACTGACGATTATTAGGTTGAGGTTATTATATGTAATTACTATATATAAGTAGGAGTCTAGGTCGCTATAATTTTAATGTAATGTAACTTCTGAAACTTATCCTGTGAGTGTTTCCAGAGCTTTGAGTGATTATTTTGGAAGGTAATACATAAGTCAATGAAATACGAACAATATAACTCATTCGAACCGTTAATGCAAAAACAATATGAATGGAGTTTATGGACAATGTTTCTCTATTTGTTATATTGTCATTTATATTTATGTTGACATGCAGAGCATTGCTTTCTCTCACATACAATATTCCAATTAGTTTCATTAAAAAGAAATATGTGGCAATATGTCCCTCATTATATCCATATATCAAATTCTCTGTCCCCGACATTTTATCAAAAGGGAATGGAATCGGATACGTTGGTTTCTCCAAAATAAAAACGTTTGTTATCATTCTTATTCTAAAAAGAACTGCAGAAGTTTTTACAAAAAGGTTGATATAAACACAAACAAAATTGAATCGAATGTTTTTTGTGACGTGAGAAATAACTACATTGGAAGATGTTAAGATGTTGAATATTTCACCATTGTATCCACGCCTGTAAATTTAGTCTTGGTTCCAGTTATAGTAAGCGTACATTGATTTTTAAAATAAAACATATACTTATTCAGCCATCAGCGCAACTTGTTTTGTTGACTTATTTTTTTATTTATTTTTCTAGCGTTTGAATTAACTGACCCTCTACTTAACACTTTTGAGGGTAGACAAATTCAGCGACCCTTTACGCAGAATTATGCGTATGGTGAAGTAAATAATACTGTGAAAGAAACCATGAACAAGTACTGAATGATAAAACCTAAATGGTTGAACATTAGATTAACTAGACATAAAATATTTTTGTCCCGAGCAAGCTGTCGTGTGCGCCACCTGGACGATACAAAAAATAGGGGCGGCAAAACTCTGTTAGCTTTGAGTGGCAAGTGAGTAAATCCACCACTCGTTCGTGTGCCTAAAGTTAGTGCCACATTTTTCCGAGGCATTTGGCATTAAGATGATAAATATTGAAGCAATGTAATTATTTACGATAATTATTCAGAGATGCGGGGTAGTGATCGACTTCCTGGAGGGTGGAGGAGATGCCGATTTAATTTGTATTTATTTGAAAGAAAATTAAGCTCCTAACATATTTTTCTTATTATATGGAAAAATTTGCAAATGCACCTTAACAGTTTATTTAGCTGTGGAAACAATCCTAGCTATTCATGATTCAAAATATTTTTGTACCAAAACAACAATCATAAAAAGTTCTATACACATATATCTATACCAGATGACCTGAAGTTTCTGGATGGTTTGCACTTAGAAGTTCTAATAAAAATCTATATAATATGAGGCATATCCATGTCACTGTACCTGGCATTTTGATTTATAAAATAGTTTAACTATTTATCGGCGTTCACATTGTTTGCTTTCGAGCTACCGAATGTATTTATTTGTATAACAGTTATTGAATATGCAGATTTTATTGTCATTGTATTCTAATTTATGTATTAATATAATTACAGTTTATCTATGCATAACGTTATTTAATAACAATGTATAGGTATATTACAAGTATACAAACCAGGAAGTATTCCAAATATCATGAAATTTTACATAGTCTATAATGAAAACTGTTTCATTGCATGCAACATTATCAATACTAACTAAGTTTATTTTTGAATTGGCCTGTCACCTTAACCGTACGGCCAGTGACGTTAACGATTTTCAATCATTCAATATCAATTATTTTCAGCTCTTGTTTCAGTTTTGATTTTTCATGAAATTACATGCGATATAGTTTTTGTTTAAGTCCTATACGTTCGTTGGCTCGAATAATTCTCTTGACCGACTCTATTCACCTCAGATTAAGTTTACACCACTTTTGATTATTCATATAGGTATTGTTCTTCCTCCTGATTTGAATTAATGTTCTTTTTGTAAATTATAGATCTATGCCATAACGGTTTTCAAAAACTGCGAATGCATATACAAAACCACAACCAATATCTAAACTTTACAAGTTGTAGATTGGAATTGTAACCATAAATACATACATACATATATATATATATATATATATATATATATATATATATGTTACACTCAAAAAAAAGCTATCTCTACTTTTCTATCAAGGAATTTGGGAAATGAAAACAAAAGCAAGTCTAAGAGTCACTACAAGCTAAATGCAATAACAGACAAGTACCAGTAAGCTGTAGCTCATTATACTCAACCCATCTTCTACATGACAAAAACACCAAGATTTCCAACTAGCTGCTCATACAGGATATTGAGAGACCATGCAAACAGTCTTTTCCTGTGCGCAATGACACAATTTTTTCATGTAATTATTTTAATTAGCATTTACGTTAAGTTTTAATTGCGGACAAGCAATCATCGAGAATGTACATACATACATTTCATTTTCAGTGCGTGATGTTCATACGTTCATTAAGAAAGATAGCTACCGTCATAGTTTTATTTTGTATACAATTAATGGTGCAGACGGGAGGGAATTCAGACTCAGAAGGCATGGCAGCTTAGTAACTAAAAACTTCACATAATATATTTTTACTTGAGATAAACAAGCCTGCAATATAACCGGTGTAACACGAGATTGGGTTTCAAATGTGTATTTCTACGGCATAGAATAGACTATATTCTTTCTCTCTACCTATAAAAAATCTAGTCAGTCAGTATTTGAGGCAGATCCATGCAATTATTAAGTAAAATAGTTGATCGATCTGGAATATCAAAAAAAGATACTAAGCTAGAAAAATAATCCTTTTTCCGTATTTTTATTATAAACATTCATTATGAAAACAGCAGAAAATTAAAAAGGACATCAGCTTGCAGTGGTCATTTACTATATTATTTTAGATCCATTCTAGCAATATAATCTGTTAGTGTTACAGCCACATTGATTAAATCTCTATTAAACTGGACTAAGAACTGACTCCTTATGTTGTTGGCTTCTACAACTGGTATTATCCTTTGCCAAAGAAAAGTTACAGATTCAAATAAAAGTTATAAGAAATAGTTTCAAACACATGTAACCAAATAATTATCATATTAAAAAATTTACAACGTAAGATGCAAGTCGTATATTAAAATTTGTATACACAAATATAGTGGTAGAGTGTATGTGGAACCATGAGGTGCAAGTTGCTAGAAGTGGGGAATACAAAAATGCATACAATACACTTCTTATTCCATTGTTCACTTTGCAGATAATATCTGAATGGTTCATAAACACCTTCTATAATAAAATACCATCTGGTAGATAACATGCCACAATAAAGTAATAATTGTCCTCCACACTCGCTAATATATGTTACAAGGCAATATTTCATAAAAATGTAATGTAAAGCTGTTTTCCCATTTTTATCTTTTTATATCTGTTTCGTATTTGTATTTGCACAATCATTGTGGATTAAGAGTATGTAATGAATAATAATTCATTAGTATAATATTCAGTTTAGTTTTAACGTACTGAAAAGTGTTGTTATGTTATGAAAAAATTGTTTAAGCTTCACAGGCACTAAGTTTTCATCTTTAGTAAGAGAGGGATTGGAAATGTAATAATGATCTCGAATATTTTGAATACCAAAGGAAACGAAGACACGTATTTTTCCAAGCTTTCACTTAACTTGCAATGTATGCATGTAATTATGTATTTGTATACTATGTTTGTTCGGTGGAATCTTGCAACCCAATTTTGAAGCAGATATCTTCAACGGATTGAGCTGAAATTTTGTATACACGTTTAGTTTGGCTGACAATGCATGGTTAGCTATGTGACGTCATTCTTAATTCAACATGGCGTAACACCCAAGATGGCAGACTAGCTATTCTTAATGCACTCCTACAACAGGGGTATCAAATAAAAGAGCTTGCTGTGAATGACTCAAAAAATGAAGTGATGTCACTCTAAATCCAATATGGCAGACTTTTAAAGATGGCAGACTAAGTTTTTTATGCTTTCCTACAATATAGGTATCAAATAAAAGGACTTGTTGAGAATACGAATGACTGTAAAAAAGATGGATATCATAGACCCCGTTGCTCCAATCTGTCTGAAATGTTGGTGGACTAAAGTTTCTGCAGACCTGTCCAGCGATAAGTAAAAAGTTAAAAAATGTGCAAGATTTACCTGTGTAGATAAACAAGTAAATAAATAGCTTGATCTGATTGATTTTAATTTTTAAAATTTTCAAACTAAGTAAGTCTCGCTTTTATATCATATAAATTGTGTAATGACATT
Source organism: Bruchidius siliquastri (assembly GCA_949316355.1). Taxonomy (NCBI): domain Eukaryota; kingdom Metazoa; phylum Arthropoda; class Insecta; order Coleoptera; family Chrysomelidae; genus Bruchidius; species Bruchidius siliquastri. The sequence continues at coordinate 22,581,450 of OX438532.1, read as the reverse complement.
ATAAGTTGATAGTTTTGAAGGAAAAATTTATTTTATTTATTTTAATGAAAGCATGTTTTTAAAAAAGTTTCTTTTTAATTCAAATTTATTATATATCATTTAATATGCAGTACCATGTAAAGTAAGACACATGTCAGACATTCATGGACAATGTGTGATGGCACCATTTTCATGACAACATCATAATGGAAAAATCAGTGAAAACAGTGCGAAAGAATCGGAAAAACACTTGATGTAGGCGAGCATTTAACAAAGAAGTCTGATTCTCTGTACCAGCGCGTTCTGCTAATTATGCTACAACATAATTTTACTTATTGCAAGAGCTTCATGATCAAAAAATGGTGAAGCAAAGAAGAAATGAATGAATGAATGAAAAAAACAAAGCAGCGAAAACGATCGACGTGGTACCTGCGAATCTCGATAAAACAATAAAATTATCAAAAGTAGAAAAAAAAACATGGATAACAGAAGTAGTTTATTACAAAAAATATGAATATAATAAATTTGACCACTTGCAGAGATGGAGCGGGACATAATTTGCTTGATCAGATTGTTTGAGGAAACACAACCAGCCAGGTCTATACCAGCCAAATAAAGAAATAGTAGGAAATATATAACGATACAACCCCCTTATAAGCTAACTAACTAAATCGATCTCGAGGTACTGTTTACTTTATAGATATTCTTTATAGATACATAGATATATTTTCTGAATTCTATGAAAAACTTGTTCCCAAATTCGATCCAAATCCATATTTATAAACTGATTCCATTCCGTGGAAATTAATTTTGTGTGAAATGTTTGTTTATGAAGCGATGATTTTCCGTGGCGACATAATATATTTTGCAATTTTCAAGCGTTTGAGGTGAAAAAATCATTTGAAAAACTGTATTTGAAGAATTTTTTGGAACCGTTACGTTTTGTCTGTTTTAAAATAAAATCAATGTTGCTGGATGTGTTTAGTTTTCACTGATAATCCATTAACTTAAATTGAACACATCAATAACTTCTTATGCAAAAATCGAAGAAACAAAGTATAAAAATCGTTTTACATTTTGCAGTTAGTTCGAAATGCAGTATAGTAGGATTACTTTGGCAAAAGATAGAAAAATCACTGCTGAACATAGCAAATATGACAAAATATGAGAAAGTAGTAGCATGCTTCTACAGTTTTCGATCTGTAAACATATTTCAGAATTTGGAGGACTTACAATTAATCTGCATTAGTTGTTACTTTTTGAGTATTCATCACAATCATATTTTCTGCTTGTATATTACACATATCGTGTTATTTACTGGCGATATAACAGAAAATTCATAGCGCTGGCTTGTATCGTATAGCGTGAGCCAAAAGCCAAAGCCAAAACTAAGATTCCTTTCTCAGTTGCATAAGAATACTAGATTTTGCATCATCAATATATATAAGTATATATTACATACATATATAAGTATATATATGCTATCATATACAGTTTCATGTACCCTGTAATTCATTTATGTTCTGTGCTATTAATGAACAATAGGCACATCAAGTTCCCAGCTATTCATTTTGCATGAGCTATTCAAGCGTATATTAAATGACATTTTATATTCGATTAATGTGTTGTTATGAGACCCGTCGAGAGTAATTCCTGGGCTGAGGGAAATCTGAAATTCCGGTCTTCCTTGAAATACCTGAGGAGGAAATAACGCGAACCAACTACAAAAGAACTGAGTATTTGAAGTGATCTTTTGGAAATTTAAAAACCTGAAGTTGAGGATCCCTCTTCTTGATTAATTTTTCCGCTCACACATTTTCCAAAACTCATTAATTACTGTTCTTCGAATCCTTATTGAGGATGGTATAAAATATTTCTAAGATTTTCAGAATGTATACAAAAGTATAATTTGAAAATGAAGTTATATTGGATGCATGTGAGGTACCGAGTCCATATTCGACTCAATGTTTTGTGGCTTTAGTTTTTACTCCAAGAGTTTAGCGATTTATCCATGACAAAAGCTTATGTCGCTAGTTTTCTTCGACCATTACATTTACCATATAACCTCAGTAATGTACGCTTCTTTCTGATGAAAGTGGGAGTGACATGCTGGAAGAGCAATAGTTCTTTTAGAAAACCAAGCATTTTCGACTCAAACTGTATTCACTTTTTTAGATCGTAATCTTTGGATGCAGTAAAATATTTTAGCGGTGAAAAAATTTTACTTGATATATTTTTTTCAACACTACTTCTTAGAGGGCTTACAAATTCTGAACTGTGGTACTCTCGACATTTTCATGTTCATAGGGTTTCAAATAACTTTGTTCCGATCCTTTGTTAGATTTTTTTTTGAAAAACCAATGCATCAGGAGTATCGAGTTGATTTGGTTTACTCCATTTTCAATTATTATTCTGCAAAATCAAGGCAATAAAATCGATTTCAAAGAAGGGCTGCCTTATTAGATAGTAGAAGGTTTATCGGCAATATGAACACTGTAACAGCCATTTATGTTTTGATCATTCTGAATCGTGGATGAATAAGTATGAAAATAAATAAACATAACTTATGCGAATTGATACAAGTGGAAATCAAGTTTGAACAACATATACATTTAGGAATTGAAACAGCCTCGTCATATATAAAGATAAGAACAACATCCTGATAACTCTTTTTTATTCCTCCTAGCAAACGAAGTTTTCCACAAGGCAATAGGATTTTTCATGAATTGCGCTTGAGTTTCTTTTTAATAAGCTTAGAGAAGCGGTGAACGAACAAAATATACCAATCTTTTTTTTTACTTCATTGGCTATTCCAATTTCTCGCCACATTAGTGTTAATATCCTTATATGACCTTGGAAGAGATTTCTGTTTATTTTCAATGAAAAATGTAAATCCCACATTAAAATAAATGTAGCATGTCATGCAGTGGTCGATATCTGATTGGAAGTGTCCTTTATTCTAGTTTTCCGCTCCAACGTAAGGATATTCATATCATTGAAAATCAGGTTACGAGCACATAGAATGCCAATTCTTACCACAATGCCACGTGTCTGTACTTTTTCAAGACGCTAATGATTTAGGAAGCTATAAAACTAGATATTTGTTGTAGCCTGAGTCTCTAGCTCTCATGCCTGTTATTTTGGAGAAGGCAATACATACTGAATGCGTATAAGCTTCGAAAAACTAACTTTCTCAGGAAAAACTGCTCCAAAATACATCTATATTTATTCACTCTTCTTAAAAATTGTTGGCAACATATATTTTTTGGTGAAAAAAGAAAAAGATATTAAAAAATATCAAACATCAACGGTAATGACTCCTCTATTCAAGTATACCTAAAAAAATAAAGGGACGGTACCTAATATGGACCCATCGCAATTTTATTTAAATCAACGCGGTGGTTGAAATAAACACATTATAGAAAACCGCCAACAGATAGATAGCTGGATGGATTTTATTGGGGTAGGAAGTATAAAACATCCAAAACTTTTGCTGTTTACGCATTATTATTAAAAACAGGACACATTGTCTTAGTTCGAGCATAGCGCAACTCATTGTGTTGAGAGTATAAGAAATCTATAATTTATCAAAATCAAAAGTTCAACCTTCTGACTACACTTTTCATCAACTTTGAATATGAAAGCAGGCCATGCCTGCAACAAAACAGTAAATCGATCTCAAAATGCGTCATCGGTGACTGCAAATTGATGGCTAAATGATGATAATTTCTGTCATTTCAAAATATTTTGCGTTTCAATAGAGTAAATGATGTCAAGCATCCAATGCAGTTTCAAAATAAATGAATGAAAAATACTATACTATTTACTCAGCGGGGTATTTGGTAATATTCCGTATTTAAATACAATCAAAATATGAGTAAACAACTTTCATTATACTGTCATTACATCTTATGTAGGAAAAAGTACGCGCGAAAATGGTTGAAGAGGTATTTACAGCTTAAGGCAAAGAGGATGGAGAATAGAACTTAGATATTTTAAATTTCCTAGTGTGAATATTTATATAGAACTATAATCTTTGAAACTCTAGTAATTACCAGATGATTTAATATCGAGGAGCAGATCCAATAACTTGATGAATGATTTAGCCATAGGAGCGAAATTGCCTGTTGTATTACAAGACTTTTTTTGTACTCTCCAGTTTTTTTGAAAGATACAGATTTAAAGAAGCGAAAAGCCTCCAACGGACACCTTGCTAGTTGTCATTCGATTTGAAATTACAAATAGACAGAATGTGTAATGATTTTGGACGAACAAAATTTTAATCCAAAAAAGACAATATATCTTCAAAAAGGTCAGAGATAACTGCAATACAGATGGATGGATTAATTTTTTAAGCCATCGTAAAAATGTTTACGGAGAAAAATGAATCAATTCACCCTTGTTAATAGATGTCGTGAGGGGCATCTTTTGCCGCTATCATGTCCAAGTTGTTAGAACTTAATTACGACGATAATGGGCAACACCACTTATCACGACACTTGGAGAATGTTGCTGGTATTTTTTGCTTATCAGAAACCAGCACCATTGCAAACAAAAACTATGACGATTTGATTAGAAGATAGTTTGATAGGCAGGTACTGCTGAGAAATCACTCATTTCCGCTCTTAACATGCAAATAGCTTTTTTGCCAATGTGAAGTTGGAGTTTGATTCAATAATTACAGGCCAATTTTCCGGCCAGTAATATTCACGACTCAAAATATTCAGAGAAGAAAGTGACGTTAATGGCAACATGTCGCATTAAGTTATCAACGTAGTAATTGTTTTACGTGGATCATTTATTTACCGTAATATTAGAATTGCGTGCTCTTAATATTACTTGATGAAGAGAGCAAGGTCAAACCTACCAGGTATGCAACTGGGAAACTTGGTTCGTATTAAAATTTCAAATATCAGATCAGAAACTTATTACCTTAAGGAAACACTTCACAATGAAACGTGTTTCTGTATGGTTCAATGTGTAAAAACGCAAACATGCATACAAAACTTTGTCATCATGTATTGGCAAAAGTGAAATTTATAGAAGCATTGGTGCTCCATTATCGCACGATAGCAACAGTCCACATGAAATTTAGTCATTGATCGTGGAATCTGTGTTAAATTGCATATTGTCCAGGAGGAAGAAAAAACACCCTTTGTTATATATGTTGAAGTTGGAGTATTAAAAAAAAAAGAAATTATAGCTATGAAGGAATCGACATTTTAGCGCTAGAATGTAGCATTTGTTGTTGGTAGCCCAGTAATCAGCAATGAATGTGACACGTTCCCACATAGGAGGTTTCAGTATCCTGGACGTGACACATATAAGTTTTTTTGAGTTAAATGAACACATTGTAGCTTATTACAGATGGTATTTTGTAAATAATTAATCTTATGTGGGTATTATCAAGCAAATCATCGATAGAATTTTGGTCACATTATGCAAGTTCATAATTTTTTTATTACTTTTTCAATACTTTTTCTCGTTACGGATGAAAAATGATTTATTTATGATTGGAAAAATAAGTCTGACGGTGGATGGTGAATTCAAATAACAATTATTTCCTGTATTTTTAACTTATAGTGAATTGTGAACTTCAAATGACAACAGAACTCAAGTTGCTATTGTATTATGATGCCAGTTTATTTAAACAAAAGTGCGTACATAGAAATCGGAAACCATATTTATCGCAAATACAAAAGCAAAACAAAAGCTCATATTTTTTTATTTTTTGTGAATGTGTGAAGGTTTCTCGTTATCAATTGGCTTCTTCTTTGCAGTTTATTTTTCTGGAACGTTTTTTTACAACTCACTTCTGCTCGAATTCTGGAAGATTTTCTGCAGTTCCAGAAGGTAGCTTTTTACCTTTACATTTTTTGTCAGGCCTGAAGGCGAAGGGCAAACTATCATAGAAAGGATGATGGTCTTTTCCTATGGCCAATTTGAGATTTTAAAGATCTTTAAACTTGGAATCCGATATAGGTCGTGGCTTGTCGTATAGTTGAGCTAAGCTTCCTCTGTTAGACTTTGAACTCTGTCTTATAGCTTACCACTCCATCTGTGTTGTACTTAATTTTACATACATGATTTAGCACATGATCTCCTACAGACTACAGATTTACCGGGTCTCAAAGAAGCAAGATTGGTTGGCAATGCTTCATAATTTTTGAACAAATTAAACTCAACTACCTTTATTCGTAAGGTTGATTAGGTCTAGCTAATCTCATTGTAGCTACATAATCAGGGTCGAGTCGACACTACCGGCTTCCATCATTGAATGGTCCTTAGTGAAGATAATCTGTTAATCTATAACGACACTGTAGTCTCCCATATGAAAACGTGATCACAAAGGAGATATCACAGGACAGATTTAATGCACTTGCACATGGGAGGTTATTGAAATTATCTTTTACTACTAGAAATATCAGTTAAATCACATAGGAGGTTTTACCAATAGATAAACCACTTAAAAATCGACCAAACGGAAGTAAAATTTGAAAATAGGTCTGAACGCCCCATAGGAGGTATTTCAGGATTAACCACGATAATAATGCAATTTTTCAATTTAGATAGCGTTCCATCGTCAGGTCACGTGTCTAGTAATTGTTTGGGCCGTTTTCATTCCCATTTAGTATTGTAGAATCTAGGGTTTCTTCAAGTGGATGAAAAGTCAAGTTTTGCTCCCACACACTATCTAAATACATTACAAGTGCCTCAATATTAAAAAGTATTTCACGACAAAACAATGTTCCAATTCTTGTTACCCTTCAATTTGCGCCCATTTTGTCGCATTCTGCATCCAAACCAATACTATATTATAAGCCGGTATTTAGAGCAATGCATCATCTTATATCTCTGCTTTCATCTCAGCAAGCATTACAGCTTCCACTATATATGGCCTTATTGAGCTCTATAGTTATAATCCTTTTTTCATTTATTTCAGGTGAGTCTTAGCAGCCAGAAGTGTATCTTACTGTAAAAAATATTGGTAGTAAGTATATTAATTTTTTTACAAAACGATAGTTCATCTCAAAATCGTTTGGCCGTGACAGAAAGTTTCATCATGCAAAACTAAGAAAATGTGGTGAATTTCTTTATATTAAACAGTATCACCAAACTGATTAATATATTTTGATGGCTACACAGGGGACGCATAAGATGATGTCCTAGATAAAACTTAGCTAGGTACTTCATACTATAACTTGGAATGTGCATTTCTGATATTGACATTATCACGGCAGGTTACTATTCACACTGTCAATCCATGCTCTCATGACAATCGTTCCATTTAGCCTTCTAAAAATGACGTCCACAATCTACATAACTGCTCCCTGTTATCCGAAAACGAGATTATTTTTTGTTTTGTTTTTTTGTTTAGCAGCATCGACTGCTGGGTCATTAGCCGCCTGACAAAGAATTAAGTTAAAAAAAACTCAAGATGGAAACTTAAAGGTTATACCTTCATAGTTTCCTGTAAAAGCCTGTGCATTTGAGGAACGATATCGTTTTCTTTATTAAATCGGGATCTATCATGTTTTCTTCATAATTCTCAGAAAGTTCAAAGAGTGTTCGAAGACGGTTCAATGTGGGACATTCTATGAGGATGTGTATTATCGTCAAATTTGATTCACGAGACTTAATGATAAAATATGCTTTATTCCCGGTACAACTTTCAGATGCCTTTCAAAGCACTAGGTGAAAACTGAGCAGCCAGGGTAATGAGGCGCTGGATGTATGCTATGACTATTGAGTACAAGCAATAATTAATTTAATTGGAATTGGAATCTTAGTGATTCTTCCAAACAACAAGCTTCATTCCGCATATTGGAAGTAAGTGGTATGAGTATACTAAAACGGTTTGCAGTGACTTCACGTTTGTTCTTTGGTCTTATTGGGTGTTTCCTCTCATATTTCAGTTTCAATATCTATTTATCATATAATACTTTAGTAGCAATCATGCAAAATTTGCTTAAGCTAATAGACTTGAACCAAGTCTCCTACAACTTATTGTAGTTTGTTTATATCATTCTTACTGATTTCCAAACAATCTTGTCTCATCCAGGAGGCAATATTCTTGAAAAGATAGAAGTTGAAGTTTAGTAATATTACATCCATTTCTTCATGATGTTCAACTTATTTCATATTTTTATTAAGGGAAGGGCGTAGCCATCTATAAAAATATGCTTTTACAAAGTATAATATCTTCATAATGGGAGATAATACTTTTTTATACAATATCAGCGGTAGTACACTGAATCATTATATTCTATAACATAATTATTCTCTCATAGTTCATTGAATACCACTTGGCACAGAACGACCCCTAAAGCAAAATGAAGCCAAGTAGTTAGATACCTCTTTTTTATAGATAACCTCACGCAAAGCCATATAGCCTATAAGCACTGCACGAGCATGAACATCTATTTAAGTTGACCCTAAAACGCTGTAGACCGTAACCATTGGGAATAAAGTCTCTGGCAGCTCACTCCACAACGCCAAGAAGAGAACGATTTTTGGAACAGGCTTATTCGAGGGGTTTTAAGCTCTACCTGGTGAGGATGCACCCAATGAGATCCACTAGTATTTGCTGTACTGGCGACTCTTGGACTTATTCTACAGATCAGCTGCCCTTCTTCCATGTTCCAGACTGTGTCGTTTGTGAGGTCAGGCACATCCAGTAGACGTATTTTTTGCTCCTGGATAGTATCCAGAAGCTGCAGGAAGTGCTTTGGGGCGCATCTCCACACATGCGAGCATTACTTCAGCGATGGTCTGATCTGGGCCTTGAATCGTAGCAGTAGCAGTTCCGGAGAATATAATTTCCTGGAGCGGAAGAGAACCTCCAGCTTCTGGGATGCCGACCTAGCGAGGCCATCAACATGATCGTGCGATGAGATGTTATTGTTGAAGTTAATTTACATAAGCTTTATGGAAGCTGATTCAAATATTAGGTGTCCTTCCATCTTCACGGGTGGCAGATTAGCATGCGACTTTTTTGTCAGGGTTGTTGTCTGAGTCTTCTTGGTGTTAAACTGAACTCCGTTTGTATATCTCCATTCAAAAATTTTCCCAATGATCTGAAGAGCATGCTCGCCGAAATATGGTATCTCGGGATGATAGTGGCTTGCCTGGTTCCATACTGGAAATAAGGCTGCTGTCATCAGCGATGTAGATTAGATGTTGTTTCCAACAGAGCATCCGAGAAAGGAGAGATCCCCGAGGAACACCCGCGTTGATAATATAGGGGAAGCATATACATCCACCAATAAAAGTAAGGGAGCTATCTCTGAGAAAATTATCCAACCAGTGGCACAGACCCAGTGCCAGGCCATAGGTAGAAAGCTTTATCAAAAGTCTCTCATGCCACAAATTATCGAAAGCCTTCGATATATCGAGCGCGACGACTCGATACTCTCCATGAAGATCTATTGTTCTGCTCCACATATGTTTGGCATAGGCTAGAAGATCTCCCGTGGATGTATGCCTGCAGCAATCATATCGACGATCGTTGATGATATTATTTTGTGCAGATACTTCAAAAGCTTCACGTTAATAACAGTCTCTATAACCTCGGACATTATGCAGAGCAGAGACACAGGTCTATATAGATACTGGGTATATTTGTCCTGCCTTTCTTAGGTATAGGTTGTACTCGACCGTGAATCGATAAAAAAATGTATTGATAAATTTTCGGTATCTTTGAATATTTAGCGGGGCTATAATTCAGTAAAATACATGTAAAAACTTGAACAGTAAGTGCTATACCTTTGATTCAAATCATTTCCACCTCGCTTTTAATATGGAATCAAACATTTCGTTAGGGTTTTACTGTTTCATAAGACTGATATTTTGGTATGACTATCCCGTGTAACTATATATTTATTAGTTTATTTTAAATGTTTATTGTTGCAACATCATATGAATAGCGTTGATTCCCACTAAAAAGTTTTCAACTTCGCCATTAACTGATCTGAAACCTAAATAAGTGTAAGAACAGAGTTTGAAACTTTGAGATTTTTACCTGTCCTGGGCTTAGTTCCAAACATGGGATGAAGATTTTGGGATATGGTTTCGACTGTATGCAGTATCTCTCTCTCGCTGGGTTAATCTTTTGAGACACTTGTTAGGAAGTTGAACATCATAGGTAAAGTTGTGAAGAAGCCAATCAATATTCGTGGGATTGCAAAATGTGTAAAACATACAAATATTAATATATAAAAAAAATGACCAAACAATTTAACACTTAAATATAGTTAATGAGAGGTTGACAAACAGACAATTCAAAGTGTTGAGAAACTGATCCTAAGCATGCTGATCAGTATACCTAAACCTTCGACCACAGAAGCTTTAGAAGTCTGACAATTATTAAGGCATACTCCATGTCAAATAACACACATGAACGCCAATCTTTATGCGGTAACAGTTGATTAAACGGCGAATAAGTACTTGTTGGTCTGGTCACGATCATGTAACGAATGGCCTTGTGTGATACCAGCAGTGGTACACGATCTGCAAAAGGCTGCACTTGCGGCACGCATATCACATCACAAACAGTATTGTAGCATGCGGTCACTTGTGCATCGGCTTTTGCAAATTTGAAAGTGAAAATGGTCGGTGTATCGCGAGCCGCTGATCAAGCGGATGGTAATTAGTCCAATAAGTCGTGTAATGAACGCTTACACTAGGTCACCCATAAAATATCAATAACGATATCGTTACGTAAGTCACGACGCGGTCGCGGGAAATGTCGCTGGTAAAAATGCGGAAAATGTACGGTTCGCTTAGATCTGCTGCGCCGCGTGGGAAGTTCTGCTCCATTTGCGTCATTTGCTCGCTACATTATACGTAGTGGTGTAAATGAATGAGTGACTTTCAGAACCATCAGTATAATTCAAGACAAGTATTGATCTCCACAAAGCAGATAGCTAATCAATACTCAATTTTGATTTTTGTGTGTAAAAGTAGCCAATAAAATCTACACGCTATTATTGTTTTTTTTAAACCGCTAGGAAAGGTGAAGCCTATGCAAAAAAATTCACTGTAAATTGAACTGTAATTCTTCTTAAAGAACTTCACAAATAATACTCTCTCTTTCGAAACGCGTCACTAAAAAAAAAGTATTATTTGTGAAACTGTGTGAAAACTACACAACTTTTTATCTACATGATGCAAGAATTTCACCAAGTAAGAGCGTCTACAATCTCCATTATTCTAACATAGTTCTACTAAATTTTTCGCAGTAATGACAACTTTTATCAACGTACCAACTGAAAAAATAATTAAATGAAAAAGTTGGCATCAATACCTAAGTAAATGAAAGAAGTTAAATAAATTAGTTATAGTAGGATAAATGAGACGATACTTTAATTGTTCTATTCAAATGTTATTGTTGATGAGATGTTTTATGAAATCGTTTGACTGTTACGATTGTTATGAACAATGATAAGAGGTGCTAGTGGTAGAAATTTGACAATCAGTAGGGCACGTTGAGTGGGAGGCATCTTCAATTTGGATACGCCCTATTATTCATGGAAAAATATTTCTGTAAATTTTATATTTATTTTTGTTTTTATTTGAAAAACCAGATAGCGAATAAAATTGGTTCACGTGATAGAAAACTTCTATGAAAGACAATATCTTCCTCTTCGAGAGTGAATTTATAAGATGATCTATGATTTCTAAGAGTGAACAAATTACTTGGTTTGTCTAAAGAGTAATGAAAATATCGGATGACTCAACACGTCGTAAAATACAAAATCTATAAACAACGGAAGTTGAAGTAGTGTTTTCAAAACATCTACATTGCAACATTTAGTTTCATGATACTGACGCCGTCCTTTTACAATGGTAGAAAATATATCGCGCTCCAGAAGTGCTGTGAGACGATAAATGTCCATTCATTTAACACTAGAACGCTACAAGCTATAACTATTATTATTACTCTGACGTTCTCTAGAGGAAAAACTTTTGAAAGAGGCTTTTTGTGTAGTTACCACACAGTTTCACAAATAAAACTCTTTCTTTTAGTGACGATTTCAATCAAAATCGAAATGCGTTACTAAAAGAAAGAGTTTTATTTATGAAACTGTGTAATAACTACACAACTTTTTATCTACACGGTGGAAGAGTTTCACCAATTAAGAGCATCTACAATCTGAATAATTTTCCCCTCAAATAAATTGAGTTAGGGTCAGAACAGATGTTCCTATCGTGAGTTTATCTTTACAAGTATATCATAATTTTTGAATCTAGAATTATTTTAGGTCTATATAAAACGGAGATCAGTTACTTTTCTTCGATATTCCATACTGTAGACGTAATTTTTTATGTGAGGAGTGTTCACTAGACGTATTAATTTATCTGATTGGAGTTCCAAAGATTGGAGTACTTTAGGAAGTACTTTGGGGCGCATCCCCATACATGCGAGTATTCTGAAGAAGTTAGGATTTGAGTCTTATAGAATAATGGTGTAACTGTTCCGGTTAATATAATTTCATAGAGCGAAAGATAGATCAACTACCAGCTTCTGAGATGTTGACCTAGCAAAGCCAGCAACATGTAGATAGAAATATAATATAAATATCTGCAGAAGTATAATAAACCATGGAAGCATGTTTTCAAATAAATGTATAATCCTAATTCATCATCAAAATGTAAAAAGTACCTTTCGAGTTATAGAGGGACCAACGATTATCAGTCTGACAGATAGTTCGCCCGATAGCCGATAGATAGTAAATATTATTAGGTTTTGTTAAAACATTAAACAACAAATCTAAGAAAATGTTTTATCCAATATTTCATTTGAAATTACGTTATCAAAAGTATATAATTCGATGTTTTGAATTCAAACTACTTACATTTAAATTAGGAAATATATATTATGACCAATATTTTGCCATGACGGATAAGGACGCAATAGCCTAAGGCAATATAAAATAGAAAATTGAGGAACCGCTATATAATGTAATAAGCGTTTATTGGATCAGAGAAGCATGCTTTCTTTTTAGGGACCAACTATGCATATGGTATTTGAATTTTAAACTTTCCTGCGCTGGAAGATCATAACAATCTTCATTCATACTATTTATCTTCCTTTTACTTTAACTTAACTCTATATCTATTAATTATGACTCCACTTAATTCACCAAATAAAAGAGAAGGGTCTTTATAAAGTATAGACCGAAACTAATGCAATGTTCATTGCAATGGTGGCACTTTACTTAATAATACAATACGGTAGTACTAAGTGCTTGCAGCTTGAAGCTGCACCTTAGTTATATGCACTATTTTATATTGCGCTTAGCAGATATACTATAATTATTGTCACAAGTGCAACTGATCCTAAGTTTTAATTGAAAATCAATATAATTCTCTTTTCAAATGAACGTTAGCAACATTCACAAATAAAATACTAGTCACGTATTTTCATGCACGTTAATTTTAATTGACCGTGATATATTGCTCAATCAATATGAGTTATTTAATAATGAAATAGTTTACATACACGTCTTAATATACCTGTTAAGATTTCCCAAAAAGGATATAATTAATTAGTTGATATTGACAGTGTTAGAAGTGAAAGAGATACTAACAAGTAGTCAAGACCTAAATTGCACTAGACGTTGAACGAGCCACTCATCTATTGGCGAATATACTGATATGTTTCGAAAATCGTATACACAGTGTAATAAATCCATTAAAATGATAATATATGTATAATAATCGTGTAAAATGGTGATAAACTCAACACTATCTTAACTCTATTAGTTTCTTGAAATATTTATCGACCGCAAAAACCTGAATAACAAGTTGTTTTGGTAAACAGAGAATGGTGAACATTAAAGCTTCATTTTATCCAGAACTGAAAGTAGCTTATTCGTCAACATCAAAGCTTTAGAGTTGACCGAATAATAAGAATATACAGATATTGTATGCCGTTTTTGATTCCTACTAAATAGGTGGGGGAAATAGTGACATCGCAAAAGTGCTCAAAGGTCAAGGAATCATACGCTGAGGGTCTATCAACCCTGGAAATCGAGAGACGCCCAATACCATTACCGTCTAGAGGGTAATGCCAATACTCGGGTCATCTTTCTCCCCATTGAATCATTCGGAAACACATTGACTGTCTTTTTGTCTTAAGAGGGCTGCTTTGTCAGCAACTACTACTATATTTTGAGAGAATAAAGATCACAAATAATTAAAAAAGTAAGCTGATAGAATTTTACAACTGTCGATCCATTAGAAGTAAGTTTTGGAAGTACCAGAATCATTTAGGAATATTTGAAACAATCAAACTGAATCTGTGGAGTCATCAAATAATTCCAATATTTTTCAAATTCAATTCACAAAAGATTAAAACTTCCATGTCGGATTTAAATATTTATTTTTAATATACCATTGCGTAAGAAATTAAGGATAACTCTCTTTTACGCCGTTTTATAGCTTAGTATCGAAACTTCTACGTGCATTGATTTAGAAAAAAAAATCCTGCAATTTGCGTTACATACCGACCTTCTTTCTCTTTTCTATAAATGTTTTTGAGTGCCTTTGGCTTGGCGAGCATTCATAGTTTTTCAAGCTCTCGTATTAGGATAGAATCCTGAATATTGTTGAATAATACATGCGTGGCATCGTAGGGTGCGAACACCTGCCAACGGAAATGATAATAAAAAATCACAGCGAAACTCTCGAAATTTTTCTACCCACCAACTAGGGATATTTACCGTGTGTTATATGTAAACCATTTTGAATCATGATGAATAATTAATATAATTATATTTCGAAAATTTATTGATTGTCGTATATTCGTTAATTAAACGCATCATATAACCACTTGAATCAGTTACATGATCACGTTATTCATATGATCTTCATAGTTACCATCGTATGTCTTATTCAATTTTTGGTCTATCGACTTTTTGAGAAAAATATGAGATATTCATCTTTTGAAAATTCACTCTTGCTCTTGGTATCAAGAAAAAATTACTTATTTTTGTGGTATTTTGAAATATGATAATCATATCTAGAAAAAATTAAAAATATCCATGCATTAAAGTAATGTAAGTAACTTTTGAACAAATAGTAATATTTCAAAAATATAATTGAAAATTATTATTATAACTATTTTATTTTTCTCATATTTAAAAAAAAATGTGAATAGTAGTAAACGGAAGTCTTCATTTTCGATGGTTTCGCCTCCGTTTTACCCTCAGTTGGTAATTGTTGGGACCTGACATGAGGTTGCCGACCAAGTATTTTTGTGAGTATTTTTTTACTTCCCACCTAGAACTGCATTCATTTTTCTGTGATATATATTTTATTTTTTTAATAATTTTTTGCGTTAAAATTTTAAGAAAACGCGCCACCAAACAATCCATCCTTTTAATTGATATGACTATACTCCTGAGTTCTCAAATTTTTATTTTTATTATTTAGCAACTCATCTCTGCTGCCGATGCTTCGAAAGAACGATCTTACTTTTCATTAATTTTGCTAACTGCAATGTCAGCTCGTAATCGAAATGAATGAAATTTCCAGATGAATGAGGAGGCGATTGGTATCAGCAATAAAATGAGATGAACAGGCAAAAACAATATTAAAAAACGTGAAAGTTAACAGTAAATATTCAATAACGAGTTTTAATTAATTCAATTAACAACATTACACCTTTAATTTAACTCATGGTGGTTAAACCGAACATGTGTAGTGACTATAGGCTAAGTTAATTACAGCTTTTCACATAATGCTACCAGACATCAAAGAAAATGATGTCGAATACATTATGAAAAAAGAAAAATGAAGGAATCTATGATCAGTGCGAAGTATCAAGACTAGCAAAATAATGCAGAATGCAGACAAGGTTTTTCTTTTATCCACGATATGGAAGTGTTATGATGCCCAATATTTTTACATCACGATAATCCAGCTGTATTTTTTTTAGTCATTAAAATTTGGGTTTTATTTCTACGCCAGCTTTGCAATAAACGCGGTCATTATGCGCGATGAAAGCTACTTGTTAATGAAGTTAGCGTCGCCCCACAATATTTTATGGTTTTGTTCAGGCGTGATCAGCTATTTCGGATTTTTCTCTCTCTCCTCGTTGTGTGCTCATTCGGTGTTCCTTGATTAGAATCTTTTTATATATAACCTCATGCTAAGGCAACTCCAACGTATATTTTTCCGTGTTCGCACGGTACTTGGTAGCTGCAGTTTTTGGTTACTTGAGTTTGTTTTTTGATGAGATACTTCAGAGTGTCATGGTCATAGAAAATCTTGTTTGAATTTTGTACTGATGACGTAATCCAAGAAAAATCAAACAAGATTTTTTAGAAAAATAGAATTTATACAACGTAAGGATGTATTGCTCTGAATAGATATCCTAAGTCTTTTCCAGCGGCTGTTTCAATTGACGTGTTTGTACTAGATCAATTCTTCAGTAATTTTAACTCCCAGAAGCCTGAATGTCTGAACTGTTGGCAGAGCCTGCTAATTAATCAGAACTCAGCTCCTTCCTGACAGTCTGGGTTCTGATGGTAATTTTGAATTGAGAGCCACATACTTTGTGAAATTAGCCTCAAATAAGTTGGATGTTTCTATTGTATGCGAGATGTAAGCCTCCAATATTTTAGAACTGGAAATTAAAATAAGTGTCCAGAGTAACTTAGTTATGTACCTTGCTGTGCTACTCATTAAACCTGTTTAAAGTCAAGCTAGGTGTCTATCGACTTTAATTTTTTACATTTTATTTGAAGTTAATCTTACAATCGAAATATAAGTTAAGGCTATTATGATCATTATTGTTTGAGAATTTCCACTGATTATTGATAATGGATCACTTGTATAAGCACCATTGAACAGAGCACTTTTGCAATATAGCCAGCAACAAAAGTAGAATTAACAGATGGTAATGAAAAATATCCATTAAGCGACTGCAAAAATTATTATTTTGTATAAAAATCTACAGTGTTAATTAAGAAAAATGAATTTAGGTTAATAACCATGTTAACATGACTGTGAACTATATGATATCATAAAAATGATATCAACAAAGCGTATATAAAAAGCTTGTAAGAAGACATTTTTGTTTGAAAAAATAATTTTAATGGAATGTTCAATAAACTCCATATCTAAGTTAAGATTTTCATAATTTTATCTCCATTATGGAAGAGTTTTTCCAAGAGCATCTACAATCCTTATGATACTCCTATATTTCATAGGCATGGTAATGATTGATTTGTTCGTTGTTGAATCGTGAGAAGGAAAAACACGACTACTAAAAACCGCATTAATCTGAATAAATAAATGGTGATTCTGAAGGTCACCGTCATTACGATCCGATTTATGTCCTGGGCCTTTTTTTCCTGTTTAACACGGTGAACGCCTGTCCTTTACTTTGCAGTTTAACTTTTGGTGGGCATACAGTCAATGCTCTTCATAGTATAGTCACGTTATAAAGCCATTTATGATCTTCAAATACTATCTCGAGACCAACCGTCGCATGGATATCGAATGATTTTCATGATAAAATATCACATGCAGTACGCATCAATGCGCGTTACTCTAGTATGCTTTCGCTTCTTGACGTTTCCTAGGTTTCTCATAATCCTGAAGATTTGTTACATTTTTACATTTATGTAGATTTAGTTTCGATTACTATACAATAAAATGATTTATTCACATTTTTGATATTTGCTTCAATTTCTATAAAACAGTCTTAACAGAATTTATTATATCAACTAATTGGGTTGTCAAATAAACATGCAATATATGATATGTATGGTCAATATTTCATAAGGAACAAATTATTGAGAACATATTTCTCAATAAATTGATGGATGAAATGACACATTTTCATTCAGTTATCATCACAGGTACGATTTTACGTTTCCAAAATTAAACATCTCCTCCACCTGGGCTATCAGAATGGAGAAAATAAAAGTTGGCCTTGCGTGGATAAGGTGAACCAGTCACAGGTGCTATTCTGTTAATTTGCACCGGCTGTGTGTTGCTTGCTGAGGTGCATTAGGAGAGCTGAATCTCATTGCTCATTTAGTACTCTCGATGATATTGCAGTGATATAGCGTTAAAGAAATTTGTTTTCAAGAACGAACATTATCCATTGTTTTAACACAATTGAGCTATAAAAATGATGCCTAAGGCGGTTTTATTTAACACGTAATGATAGACCAAGTATAGTATAGTGGTAGCATTATCTCATCGGCATCCATTATTGTGCGCCTCTTAATCATACGGTTTCTTTTCCATCTTCCGTTCTATTGTCCCAATTTTTTCCAGACAGAGACGTGGGTTGCTACTTGCTTATAGCTTTTTGAATTTTGAGCTGTGAAACTGTATGCCTGTTAGCACTACAAGCTTGTGCACCATACTGACCCTTCAAACATGATTAGTCACGATATCGTACGTGAGTTTTTTAATAACTTATAGGGTCAATACTGATAACATACTGTCCCAGTGACCTTGTTATGTTGTTTGATCGCTCATCTTACTTTCTGCTGTGCTTTTTTTGGACAAGGTGAGCTTTTGAAACATGATGAGGTTTTTGGAAATAACTTGACTATTCCGATACAATAGTGCTAGTTGGAGAAATATATTTAACATATGTTTCCATAAATGAGAATAAATGGAAAATAACCATATGGGATGTCTTGATCTATACGCAATCACTCTCTTGCGAGCCTAACAGTCTGCATTTTCGTTGCCTACAAACGCAAATTATAGATGAGAGTGCATGCGTAGCCTTAGATGTTACAAATGTCGGCCAGTAACATAGATTAATTAGATTTATAATAAGCCTAGATTATTAGTAGGGAAGATCCATAAGTGCATTCATTATTACTATGGAATGTAAATTATGATGAACTTTCAAGCATGCAAAAGTCAACAAGGATCAGCATAATACGAGGATGGAATCTAACAATTAAGCATAAAAACGATGACGCTGATGATGGTAATTATTAATGTAACTTCCTGTGGTTTTCTCTCTGGTTCAACTTATATTTTCTACTGGCCGCTGATTAAATGCACATACGACTGACTCAATAGTTTTTTTAACAATTCGGCTACTTTGCTAAAAAACAAAATATGAAAAACTAAATTAAAAAATTATAATGATAATGATAATCGTACCTTGCAGTTAGTAGAAAATATGAGACGGAGGTTTTTTATGTTATCTGGCAAATGACAAAGCTATATTGAATGATAATATCGGAACTAGATAATTTAAATTGTCTAAGCATGGACAGGTAATTCAATGACTTGATAACACAGGTAAATCCTTGCATTTGAATAGTTTGACTATCTAGTATCTGTAATCTATCTGATGCCAATATTTTACACCTGAATTCATCTTTTTGGATACTCCTGGTATTGTTTCGGTTACGGATTCACTTTCATTAGCTCTTCTATGAATCGTATCAGTAACGGCTCGTTGCTTAACTAGATTTATTGATGGATGTACAATAAAATTGATGAAATAGATGAAGTTAACGAATAAAGTGATTTACATATAAAGCAAAGAATAATAATCGATTTTCAACGCCTCATAAGCATTAGGTAAGAATTTCAAATTGGTTGTTTAAAGTGTATTATATCTCTTTTTACAAGTCTGACTAGTCTGAATTCCGGGATTCGTATCCAGCCCATTCGTAAATCCTTCAGATACTATATCACTTCCTTTGGGCAGTGTGGAGCAGGTATAATTTTGAAATACCCTTATATAGAAACAAACGGGTTTGCAGAGCTGTCTTCGGAAAGATTTAAATTGAAGATGCTTTTCCTCGGAATAATGATTCAAAATTCAAATCTGAACAAATATTTTATATAATTCCAATCCTTATGAAACAATAAAAATAATTTTAAATTCAATTTTATTCAAACATCGAAGTACAATTTTTCGATTCAAAATGAAAATTCTCGAAACAAAACTCGACATCAAGGATACATTTATTGTATATATAAATCGTTTACTATATTTCAGGATATTTATTGCTATATAATTCACTCGCCATTTTTAGATTGAACAAGAATGGACAGTTTACAAAAATTTAATGTTCTTGATGTATGATTTATATCTCATATACATAGTTCTATTCCTAGTTTTGACACTTAAGCGTCATGTGACATGTTTCAAAGGTGGTGGCAGTTTTGAATTCATCACTTTTCATAAGTAGTTATGAAATATAATATATAATATAATTATAATTGTTGATGCAAATCCCGGAGCTGCCACCATCAAATAATACTTTGAATTTTTTTTATATCGGATCTCACAACCATCCGTAAAAGATACTACTCATAATGAGAAAAGTAAGAAAGAACACTTGTCGCCGTTGGGGATCGAACCCACAACCTCCTCATTCTAGGCAGACGTTTCAACGGTTTGGCCTACCTGCTTTTGGTTGTATGTTCGATCCTCACTGGCAACAAATATTTCTAATTGAGAATTCAGCCCCTTTTACAGATCGTGGTGCATTTCAATATAATAAGCTTTCATATGTATACATAATACATTTACCCGAACTAATGGTAACTTTGATCAGATTGATTTCACAAATGTTCCTGTCCAATATTCACTTCGAAGAAAAATTATAATTCAAGGAGCTGATCATTTTGCTGGTTAAATTGATCAAAAGTGACATGCTCATTATTCAAGATTATCAGGTGACATTTTTTCCATCTGATATGCTCCAGCATATGTTTACATTGTCATTGCATCTGTATGGTGTGGCCTTACGCACTGTAAGTATTAAATATAATAGCTGTTTATGTGTCAAATTACAATCAGATATAACAATGAAAAGTTATCCAATGGACATGGAATTATCTCGCCCTATGGATCCAGAAATGGGTATCGCTACCAGCTCAACATTAGATTCCATTACGTAACATCGGGGGTTCTACAGTGATCAAAAAAGTTGTGGCTAACTGACGCATCTGGAAAATTAATACATTTTCAGCTATGAAACACTTTTTTGGATATTTTGAAATAAATAGGGGTAATGAGCAGTACGAGTGAAGATGATTCATTCATGGGTAGTCAATACAAAACTTGTGTATTTTCTCTGGTTATAGTGACAGCGGCAAACTTGGAGTCATTGGTTTTGTGACATATTACATTCATAAAAATTATTAGGTAAATGGATCGACTCAGCACTTTTACCCATTCGTTTTTTATAGCAAGTAACAATAGATTCTGCTGGCTAATAACAATAGAGTAACCGGGAGTCCCAGAGAGGATTTTGAGATTTGCTCAAGTGCGGCAGATTAACATATTGAGGATACCTTGCACCTTTTTGAGCACTACTACCTTATCTAAGCCCTCTATAATATAGGACCGCGCTTTTAGGACAGCCGACTAGTGAAAAAAATAATGGGAGGTCAGGAATTACATAAATAAGGATATCAAAAAGTTCGAAAATATCGTTTATTATTCACCTTTTTTTTATATTCTTTAAACTCTTTTTATCGTTGATAAAAAATATCATAAGATTGTAGACATTTATTTAACAAATGTCATATTTTCTATACGCATTGTCATATTAATTGAAAAAATTCTACTTTTTTTTAACGTCAGATTTAGAACATCCTTCCAAATAATCAAATGATTGTGGATCAGCATCAAGCTCAACCGTCTATATGAAAATCTGACATGCTCAAGTACATATTTCAAAATGGTGATTTCATATTCCATCTAAAACAGCAGCTACGAGCTTACGTCACATCTTCAACCCCTCCGTACGGCCACCCCACCATGCAAACCAGCTGATTAACATACTCGCGTTATCGGCTACACCTGAGCAATATCAATACTCAACTATTTCCAAGTGACTGTTTTTTCGCATTTTTGAAAACTGGTAGACACTCCCTTCACCGGTGAAAGGTCATATAACCTTCTTTTGATCTCTACTGTCTAATCTTCAAAATCCAATAGGTCTCCACAACGCTCGAGTATATCCCCATTTTGCATAGTGCGTTTCCCTACTATAACGTATCAGTATCCGCCATGATGTTTCTTACCTAGAATTTTATGTGGTCTCTTCGAATATTACTTCCTCTTTTGCATGAAAGAGCGAGTAAAAGAATAACATGTTGTTGTTTGTATTGATTTGTGCGGTAGAGTAAGTACTGAATGCAAACATAGGCGATATTTGAGAGCATTAGGAATATGATGTTGATTTTGAAGTTTAAATCTGGTTGTATTGCATAATTTGTCAAAATATATTTTTGAATGATTAATGCCACCAAACATCAGGAAACAAATGCGATAGAACCTTCATTTTTAATGTTTGGATGATGTGAATTTGCCCTATTTGATTAATGATATGACATCATACACCTTTTTTTCAACAAACAGCATCCTTGAATCTATCCAAAAACAATATTATTTTTATTGTTAATTTTACATATCAAGGGAATCCACCATGCCACGCTTCAATTGAACTCTGTTTCAGCCTGGGAACCTGTCGGTTTGTGTGAATTCAGCAATATCAAATGAATATATCGTGAAATTATAATTGCGTATCAGAATATAACTTGGACTACTACTATTCAAAAGCGATTTCATATATCTGAATAAAATTGGCGTATGTTAATTCATGATCAGCGCCTATGGATAAATATTCATATTAGATACATTAAAGTTATCATGCTTGATTGTCACGCGACCTAATAAATTTTAGTCAGTGACATGCCTCAAGATTTATTTGCTGTTATCAACAGCACTAGCAATTGTTTAACTACATCAGTAATTTGTTTGTTTAAATGACAGTATGCTATTGTATCAATATATGTCATTCAGTAATAAGCACCTCGCTGATGCAGAAAGAATTAAGTTCTCGTTCAGTGTAGACACATAACAGTAATGCGAAATGTATTGTTCTGACTAGGTATGCTCAAATAAACTTAATATTCAGCCCTAGACACTTCAGTATAGCCTGGAGGTCTAACTATAGATATACATTGGGTGTTAGCCTCATGACTTCGTAGCATGTCAATGGGCAGCGCCAACGTGCGCGATGCTTGGAGATGACTGTTGATCTTAATTACAATAATAAATTTATTTTGCATTGATGTTTGTCTGTATTTTGATATTTTTTCTTGGTACAGTATGAAGACTGAATTGAATGAAAATTTCGATGATGTAACTTTTGGAACTCAATATGCTGATAGTGAAAAAGTTTAAAAAGTTTACAAAATTCCAAACCTACCTTCAGCACAGTATTTTGAAAAATAAAAGTCTAAGTTGAAACGCTGACCACGCCACCATATTGTTTCATATTTTGTGAGGCTATATTAGTTTGAACGTGAGACGGATAAAAATAGAAATAGAAAATTTATGCAATGTTACTTTTCCTGTCAAGTTCTAATAGTAAATGAAAAGGACGGTGTACTTACGTGGTCATTGGAACAACTACGTAAAAATTCCATAGTTATAAAATTAAAATGATTTATGTATATGTGCTCATATGATAATTTAAAATATCTTGTAGTCTATTGTAGTCGTACTGTTCTCTACACTACCATATTAGCGCTGATTCAAGAATTTAATGGTACATTTTTAAATATGTAAAAAAGCTGAATGATAGAATTAGATCATATAGGTGTTGCAAGTCAACTATCTTCAAGAAAAACAATTTTTAAGATAATGTTGTGCAATTGATACAGAATACTCCAAAAAATGATAAGGGTTTTCAGTGACGTGTTTTGGTTTCATATTTAAATCATGTCGGAGTGTCAAAAATAACTACTTACTCAAGCTACCCAGGCTGCTGTTCAATGAGCTAAATCATATTGATTTACAATGAGCGACACAACCTTTTCTAATAACTAAATCGAAATATAACTTATTTCAAACATTCATGATCATTCACTTTCACTATCCATACATTATTTTTTCTTGCATCTTGTAAGGCAATGTCGACAAAAAATTCCATCTGCCGGCAGGCGAAAACACTTTTTATAGATATATCTACAATGGTACTCTAAAATACCCAAAAATCTTTGACCCTGAACCAAACCTAAATAAAACCATAGCTTCATTTCATTAATCATCATAATGTAAATTGTAAAACATAAGACGTAAGACAAAGCACAATCAAAATTCTTTTGATCTTTCTTTAAGAATAATGACCCAATTATCAAGGTCTAACCAATAATTTCAAACATTGATCTGCTACCTTTCAGCCTATAACCATGGTAACTATGACGCCGTGTCTGTGGATATAATACTCTTATTAGTATTAGCATTTTAATTGATACTATTTCCTGAAGTGACTGTATGTATCCTTAACGAGTGGCCTTACACGTATAACGTAAACATTTGAAATATTGCAATATATGTAACATCGTGTGCAAACTTTGATTGACTTATCAATATTTCTAGTATACTGGATGTTACAAATTAAACTACACATCTACAATCAATATGCTTAAATACACGTATTCCTTGATGAAGATATAGATTATACTGAACAATTTATTCTGTGAAAGCAATAGCCAAAAACAAATGATTTATCAGCCATATATATCTATACGTATCTACATAGTATGTTTAATTGGTTAGTAATAATAACTAGAGACTAGATCATATCCAACATAAAAAGTTTGAAATTTGCATGGAGTGTATTAAAACATGCAATAAAATAACAATAAAGCAATGATTATTATACTTTTAAGTTCTAAATAAGCTTACAAATAACTAATAAGTAAGTACTGTCGCTGGCCGTATTTGAATCTGGATGCCATGCTAACCTAGCTATTATCTCTGTCTAAACTTCACCAGTACCATAAATGAATGCTTCCTTGCATTCACAAACCGTCTGAGCATTTCCACTATCAAAATCATCTACTACATCTTTCATGTACTCGGAATATTCACTGTAGACAGGTCACGTTCCCCATCGAGTTACCACTGACGACAAAGGTAAATTTTGCAGTTTTCTCTGTAGATCTTAATGCGAGCACGTGCCTTTAGAAACACAGGAACAGTATTTTATTTATA
Organism: Bruchidius siliquastri; assembly: GCA_949316355.1. Lineage (NCBI taxonomy): Eukaryota > Metazoa > Arthropoda > Insecta > Coleoptera > Chrysomelidae > Bruchidius > Bruchidius siliquastri. The sequence continues at coordinate 22,556,450 of OX438532.1, read as the reverse complement.
TTCTCAAACGGGGATCCCACTTCTTCAGCAAGCCGGTGTAATTTGTGAGAAAAGCACGTTACATGGACCATGGGTTGCTTTGATGATATAGGGACCTGCATCTTAGAAAAATATGAATACTCCATTATCTGCAGAAGGTTCAGGAAATATTTGTATATGTTAATATCCTCATCCACAAATATGATGTTCATATGATGATTCAATTGTTCAAACTCTTTGTAGGCCACTGGATAGGAAGAAAAAGCTTCAAGTTTCGATGCACGGACAACTAAGTTAGCAATGTAATGGTTCCACAATATTTAAGTAAATTGCTAGTATGTAAAATTCACCTTATGTTCATTCATATGGTATATTTTAATTCAAGGAGTATTTTCGAAGAAAACCTTTGAATATCAGATGTGTCAGCCTGTAAAGAGGAACATTATTTGCAAGTAATGCTTCACATGACTCCAAGCTCAACCAAGGGCTCATATCTAAATTTCAGTAACGTAATCTTTATGAAAGCGCATTGTTAATTTGCTATTTATTCCTATACATTGCGATGCAAATAAAAATAACAGACTAATACATGATGTATTTCTGTTTTATCCTATTTTTTTGAACAACTCTGATTTTAGAAATAAATCCTAGTAGTTTAATATCATTAACATCCAAATTAAATTTCGCAAACCTGGTGATTACTGAAAATCAGCTGCCTTTTTCTTGTACGATTTTCTAATAGTGTGAGAGCCAATGACACTCGACTCTACGTCATCGCGAATTTGAATATTAACATGATGAACGGACTAAATAAGAAATTACATACGCCGACAAACACTTTAAAAAATCTAGGAGTGCCCAGGCTTCTGCCCAGGATTTCCTTTATGAAATTGATAATATTGATTGTTAATAGTACAATGAGATCAGCGGTAGCAGCATAGTATTAACGTATCAATTTTTCTGTTGCCACAACTACCTCGGAAAAGATATTATAAAAAAATGGTGAAAGCATAAACAAACTCCATACCCTTCTACCCCCCACCCCAAACTGAGGTGGGGGGTAGAAGCCTTGAGCTGAACTGGTATTTCACTCTGCATCTGGAACTAAAATGACTGCTTCTTTCCGCTGTTGTTATTTCTTGTCGTGGGCCTTTCTTCTAAAATGTGAAAAACATGACGACTTGTTTTGAAACGATGGTTTATTTGGAACTTTGTTGTGACGAAATATTTTTGTCGCATACTCGACAATAAAACATTTCCGTCGTATGTCAATGTTCCAAGGTAGCTAGTAATCGGACTGGAAGTGCAAACATTTGTAGCAGCTTCTGATTTACACTTTATGCTTCCACCGTCCACATTCGTAAAAAAACAATTATCAGTACATACAACTTTCAAAGTATAGTCACTCATTTACTTTCAACACGTTGAATACGCCTATTTTAGATTTAGCAAAGGTTAGTCAAGTAGATTGACGAATTCATGTTTTTTATATTGAGTGGCGATACCCTTTTTTGCTGACTGAATATCATTGTCCAGGTCCAGAATAAAGGAGTAATTAGAATTTATGAGTGACAAGTACCCTCGAAACCTCTTTTATCCTCCCTTATATGGGACAGCGGTGGAAAGTTCGTAAAATTTGTTAATTGGCACCAAAATATAAAATTGAATTTTTATTATACAATTTTCAACAAATGTGTGCAATAAGATATATATAATGTTAATGTAATACTAAAATTACAGGGAGATTAGCCATCAGGTTGTACCTACAACGTTCTTCAAGGATGTTTTGATTACACCCTAGAATGACCAAGAACATGAAAAAAAAAACTAAAACAATCCATACATTATTTTACTACAACCTAAATTGATTAAAGGCTCGATAGGTATACAAAAACAGAATTTGAGTGTGGTTTGACTTTTGTTAATGATTATAGCTTAATACTCAAAGCAATCAATAATACTTAAATATCATAGATGCTTGGTAATAATTATTTTTTTATCCCAGAAGCAGATGATATTTCCCAAAAAAATGACTGATGAAAATAAATGAATTTTTCACAATTTTTTTTAAATTCTACACTCTGGATCCCTCACTGCAAAAAATGATCGCGTTGGCCGTCAATTACAAATAAAATAAGAGCGCTCATATCCATATAGTGTAATATATGCATTTGTATAACGTGGGAGACAATTATATCAACAAACCTGTTGATTAGTTTAAAATGTACTGAAACGGAAGCAGCAATCCTCTATTGACGGATGCTATCTTATATGTTCCTTGTCATCTATGTGTAGACTTAATTACCAAACAACCAACAAAAAGCAAATGAACATAAATTTAATTAATTCCATATTATGATATATACAGTGATCAAACGTCGTTTTTACTGAAACAGATAATTTCTAATTTCATTGATCAATAATCAATGCAAATTTCATAACTAAGTGTAGATAATATACGCATATCTCCGAATTTATTGTAATGTCATTTCGCTTTTCTCCTATATGCAAATTATTCAGAAAAACCAGTTCAATTAGTACACATGAATGATGTAGCCAGGATTAGTGGTTACAGTTATTAAAGACATTATGGTGTGTGGAAATGGATGATGATCCGTATAAAGTCCTCAATATCGAAAAGTGATACGCTAAATATGAATTAAATTAAACGCTCATTTGTATTTCGGCTTCCATCTTGCTGATTAGCGGGTAAATTATCGTCACGGATGTTTAATTACATGCGCAAGCATGTCATTAGTTATGTTAGAATGCTGTAAGTAATTTATTTATTGTATGAGGCGAGCAAGACATTTTGATTCCAACATTTCTCGCTCCCTAATTTCTACTTGCTAAAGCTTTCACGGCGGAGTTCAATACCTTCTTAACTCAAAAAATCATTGTTCTACTCACCATTCCAATTTTAAAAAGTACAGTTAATTATTAATACTACTGACTTGAAAAGTATAATTTTATGTGGTGTTTCTTTACACAAAGGTAACGGTCGCTCCATACGCTACGTTTTCTACGATGTTTTGTCTGCACAGTTCAACACTTTGGAGACAATGTGTTGCGTGTGAATAGAAAAACTGTGCATTTTTGAGAACTGCGCGGAGACGGTACAGTTGCAGCGAATACTGAGGTGGTAGGTAAATATTTATCCATCAAATTCTCGAACAAGTCAAAATTCATTAACTTCTGCCAGTTGCTAATATCCTTTATGTTGCTCTCTGCCTTTCATGTGATGATATTGGTGCTCTCATACAAGTATTTACTTTTATAATACGCCATTCCACTAATTCCAATAAATCAGTGTATGTGTTTATGTCCACTCTCAAATATTTTCGCCAATCATTAGGTTCATCACATAATTCACGCAGTAATCCCATGTGGGAGCCAATTTCTTGACAACTTTGAACGCCGGGCCGGATACTTTTTAAGCGTTTTAATTGTTTCTTTCTCTTTACAAGACAACACGCAAATTTATTAGAGTTGTACTTCCTCCATGATCTATGTCACTAGAACTGCGTTAAAATAAATACAAAAAGGCGCCATGTGGACGCTCCATTTTCGCAATGTCTTCAGTCAGTTTTAAAACTGCACGCGGTGAAAAACATAGCGTCTAGACCGTGCTTACGATATCGTGGCACCATCGCAATAATATTCGTTTGTGGCTGATGTATAAAATTTCATCAAGATAAGCTCGAATCAACCAAAAAATGCCTTCTTTGGCATCCGATGTCCTGTCTCTTCTAATATAAAATATCAAGTACTGACCTTATATACTCACCATTGCTGTTTTAAGTCTCTGTTTGATAAATTATTGTCTGATAGCTCATATAAAAATGAACGTATATTACGCGGCGCGCGCTGGACAAAAAACACTTTTCCATACAACTCACAGCCTTATTTGGCGTATCAGGAAATTGGTATTGTAGAAAGTAAAACCAGAAATGCTGGGAAAGAGTTCCTTATAAGCAGTGTTTAGATTCACGTTTTTTTACAATTATATACATTACCATCTAATGCAAATTTATTTATTGAAGACTTATTTACCTATTTATAGTACAGCTTGCACTGTTTTACCACATGATTACAAACAGGTATATTAAACAATGAATCGAATAATGATTTGTCATACTTGTCCTAGCTGAAAGTTCAAACCACATATGATTATCAAACAAACTTGAATGATATTTGGGCTGCCTAGGCAGCCTTCATCAGAATTCAAAAACTGCAGTCAATAAGATTGACTCAGTACTTCCCCCGATGGAATTTGCTTGGAAAAAATTTGAATGACATCTGAATTTTACGAGCTATTTTATTTGATTAAGCGCATTTTTGCGAGTCTGTGGTCTACGGATTGCATTTTATTAATATTTGGTTATAATTACGGATCTATCAAATGTTGGTTAGCCTTTTGAAAATTGATTATACATAATTGACAAATAACATATAGGAATGGAATTTTGTATTTCACACCGTTTCTATTGATTTGGTATTTACAATAGCAATAATCAAAATGATATACCATAATAATTTTGATGATAGAGAGGTATTATTGACCATAAAAGCAATGCTGATTGATATTTTAAAATTGATCAAAGAGATATCAGAAAGCTTCATTGCCAGAATGTATCAATAACTTACTTGCATTGCACTGTGTGTTGTATGCTGTGATTCATATGTTGCAAACAATAAATGCGAAATACCATTTGCCAAATATCCGAGCGTAGATTGTTTTATTACACACCTCTCCCTATGAGCATTTACATAACCAAGGAAATTTAATGTCACTTGAGAAATTAAATAAATCATTCTGAAATATGTCGCTAATCTCGTAAAAAATACGAACACCTTATCGCGATTATAACATGACGTTTCTTTTATGCCTGAAGCCTATAAACATAATTTTAAACGTTAAATGGCAATACATAAAATTTTATAAGTAAAAGTTTCATATGTATTTTATATGGCGAAGAAAACCAAGCTTTTGCTACCTGTCAACCGCTTTTACGAATATAGATGTCTACGAATTTTAATGCTAAAGTAGCCTCAGGTTATAAGCCAACCACGTTGTGGAAACGTATAAATATACAATCGAAAGTCTATGTACTACCTATTTAGGAATGCGTAAAATAATACAATGCAGAATATTACGTTACTGCCGCTTATACTTTGCCTGAACAGCCATTAAAAGTGTATCAATGAATTTTAAGCTTATTTATGTGTGGATCGGATCTAATTTTTGGTAATTGATTTTCCAACCAATAAAATAAAAAGCATATTTCACGGCGGTTGAATCTGCTATAAACAAAAAAGCATACTTGTTAAGCATTGAAAGGTAGAAACATTTTCATTGATATCAGTATTTTGAAACAATGAATTATTACGAATCATTAATTATGAAAAGTAACACAATTCGGAGACAGGTTAAGAATTTTAAATGCATTTGAGCTTTTTTGAAATCATTTTTTTGCGCAATACAAACAAAACACATTGACGCTAATTGCACTGATAAAAAAATTAGATAATTCGCATATTTGAATGTGAACTTTCGTGACACTAATCATCATTTGTAATCCAAAAATATGATCTAGACTAAATAAGTTGAATATCTGAATGTTTTTAAGTTTCTTATTGTTTCAGAGATTAGTTATTTTTTAAGGGGATGTATAAGCTTGTTTTTCCTTTCCAAGAAATACTTCCTCCACTTTTTATTCTATCATTCCCTCTGAACTAAAATCACATGCACATTTTCAGATATTGAGGTAACTTTACATTGAATTCGCTACTGAAACTTGAATATGTTTAATGATAAATGATGATTTTTTAATATTCTACATTTTGGCAATAAGCCAGTTCAATGATAATCATAACAATTCCTTCATTCAGTAAGTTATATTTATTAAAGCTTAGGGATAGAGACTTTATTAATGGGCATGCTGCAAATAAAAATATATCAAATAACTATGACAAAGCCATGTAATTGTGATTTATCTCTCGTTAAGGATAGATATAATTTTATACATGAGCTAAGGTATATATCGTATGAGCTTTCTTATAAAAATATTCAATGTACTGTGAATAACCACCGCTGACGACGAGCTTTATCTCACAGTTGTGATGGAGCCGCGTAAATAACGAAATAATCGCGTCCTTCACAAAAAAACAGATCAAAAATGATTACGAGAGGCTCATCACATTTACCTAGAACATTGATTGATATCCGGTGGATAAAGACACAATAATATCATATATTTTATAGATAACCTCTCACAAAGGCACTCCAGAAACATTGCTAAATTGACTTTGAAATTCTGTACATTGTAACCATCAGGAAAAAACTACCCAGCAGCACATTGCACAAGGTTCTTCAAAAGAATAACCTTTGGAAGAGATACGTTCGATCTAATGGGAACAGTAGCATCTATTGAAAAGGAAAAACTGGTCCCTTTTCGTTGATGTTCCTGACTATAGAGGTATCAGGTTCATCCACTAGACGTATTGCTCTTTTCTTGATTGTGTGTACAAGCTGCAAGAATCGCATTAGAGCACATCGCCATACATTGGAGGAGTATTCCAATGATCTGAGGTCCGATCTGAGCATTGTAGTATGACAAGGACCAGGTCATGTAAAGTCCAGTTTAATGTGTGGAAACTCAAGGGAATATAACTGTAGTATTGCGCGTCCATCAAACGCTGGCAGATGAGTTTGTAATGTTCTTGTCGGGGTACTTGTCTGAGTTTTCTGTGCGTTGAATTGAGCTCCATTTGTATATCCCCATCGACAGATCTTTCGAAGTTTTCGTCAATCTGAGTAACATGTTGCTGCCCTCTATTTAGGATCTCTCGGGATGTAGTGGTTTGCCAGCTGGCATTGAGCAAGTAAGTATGCTGCCATCTGGGAAGCTGTAGATTGGAATAGATGTTATTTCCGACACGTCGTTGAAAATACCTTTCAAATAACAGTTTAAAGAAAGTGTTTTATGAAATATATTGAGTTGATTTACTTGACTCCATTTTTAATCTGGTTTCATATAACAATGAATGACCGTCTACCAAATATATGTCTTATGCATGCTCACAGTCGCTACCCTGTTTTCTCTTTGTGAATACTAATCTAAAGAGACTAAACAGTAGATATAATTATGAGTTGCGCTACCGAATAACAGTAATAACTGTACGATACTCAAAAATACTCTATACGTATTAGATATTCTGAGTATGAAGAAAGATGCATGAGTTCCATTAATATGCATGTATAGCCAAACAGAACAAGCGGTTCGACCATTTTCAATAATGAAAAAGAAAATTCAAAGAAAATAATATTTCCAGTGGATATTATTCACAGACTTATGTATAACCTTGGCAGTAAGTACAATTGAAGGTTGCGCTATCAATATTATAAATTGCAAAAAAAAATAATTGCAATAATTAACCTGGGCATGAATGTTTCTCAACCTCTTAGTATATAAGAAAACAACATTGTCTTGGTCGTCAAAACCTAATAAATGCCATGCATTTCGAAATTATCTTGGCTTACGTAATGTTGGAGATTTTGGTTAAATTGAATCATGAAATTCACAATTAAAGTATTTTCTCATGAAGTAACGGTTATTCGAGAAATTCGTTTTACAAAGTATAATTCGCCTCGAACTAGATTTGTCTAACAGATTACATTGTGTATGCTTGAAGAAAATAATACAGTTTGCTTTTTAACAAAACAATTTCTATTCAGAAGTATGATCCTACCAAGAAAAGTATTTTAATAAGCGCAATATGGCGAATAATAACAATGGAACGCAAAAATTGGAGATGACTGATAATATAGCATGCTCTTAAGTCGTTTGTTTTTCTGAAGGTGGAGAACATCACGACTTTCCTAGATCTCGATTGGATAAATGATTACATTAACATTGAACACGTTTAAGGTTGCAATTAAGGTGAAAAATATGAGATACCGCTTTGGGAGGAGTTTATGATTTAACCTGATAGGGGAGGAAGGGCTGAGAAATATTCGCCGCTTTCTTTTTTCACATGCTGGAATGGATGATTATCATTGGAAAAGAAAGTCCACGAACTTTCTTGAAAATTTGAGCTAATGTTTTATACAATTAAGATACAGATATGAAAAAGGCGTACAATACAATATACCAAGACAAACATATTTTTGAACATATATTTTGAAATCCTTCAAATGGCAGATCTATCGCCGCTATGAGGCAGTGTGCAAGCGTTCTGACCATAAAAGGATGGTACTTGCAAAAAAGTCATTTGGAAGGTCAGGCACATTTATTAGACGCATCGACCTGTTCTGTATTGTCCGGAAGGTTCAGTGAGCGTTACGGAACGCATTCCCAAACATTGTAGGGTACTGTTGCAATGAATCAAACTTTCTGGAGCTTCTGGGAAGCGGACCTGGCAAGGGTTGCAACAAGACAATGCCAGGACATGTTACTGTAGATGTTAATCTACAGAAGGTTGATGGAAAATAATTGGCGTATTATAGTTGAAATGAAAAATATTGTTGAATGAATCGAATTTTCGAAATACAATTCATAGGTTAGATAGAAATTAGTAATCATTTATGATACTTGTTCAGTTATGTTCTCCACAATGCATCAGACCTGCCATAGACATGCATGTTTCGTCTTAGTCTAGACTCGTCAGTATAGCCCGGCGTTCTAAGGGTAGAGATCAATCGGGTGGTATATACATAACCCAGTCAAGGGTGTGATAGCAATACGCATGCCGCTTCAAGGCAGTCCAGGTGTTGGGACCGTTGGCTTCGTAAGATGTCAAATTGGGCGTCCCCATAGAGGGTGACACTTAGGTGAGTTGATGAAGTAGTAGTGGTTTCTGTTGTTTTCGGACCCAAATTAACAAGGAAGTATTGTAATCGCGAAGCATTTCGAATTCGAGGTGTTGTGTTTTCTTGCTGTTTCATGACATATACATCACGAAAACCCAAGTCACTCATTCCGGTTGGTATAATATCTCTCTCTGTACTCTGTTTGGCAGTACTTGACTTCTCTATAACTCAGAAAGTCTTTTTCGAATGTTTATGAAACTTTGACTACTATGATGACTGCGACAAAAACGAATGGTCTTTGTAGTTTTCCAACATCGGTTCAGTGGCGGCGGAGATAGTAAGAAAAAGGAGAAATAAAACCGCTCAAACTTCGTTTTTGGATGTTTACGAGGGTGCGGTTCATTTTCAAATTTCTTTTGGGGATGTGGGGTTAATATTGGGAGTGGTGGTGGGGAGATTTCAAAAAAAGTTGATAGTGAGTATAATAGGTTCGGTCACATGTAGAAGTTTGGCCACGGTAATACTCCTACTCTGGTTTGAGATATTAATCCAGTGGCCACAGATACGTATCTACATAATTACGGGCGCGATATCAATCAGCAGGTTCAGCTCTCGATGCATAAGAATCTTCAGCAGACGTTGCAAAGCGAATATTCGATTGATTGATGGGGCATCGCGCATACACGTTTGTTTTAAAGGCAAATGTGTGATCAAAAATTTATTTTTAACCAGAAGAGAGAATGCAGTAAAAAGCTTAAAGATGATTTATAATTGTATATCTGTTTTTTCCAACGTCAAAATCACCTCACCTTTTCAACTCCTCCATTCCATTACCGTCAGCTTTTGATTGATTTTTCTTACGTGCTTTAATCGTAACCTGGTGGCGAAAGTTCATCAAAATAGTATTTTCAGAGTTTTATAAGAGCTAATGACACAAATAAGTGAAAAGTCAGACAGACAGAAGAAGCAAAACATATTGCAATGAAAATGTTACTCCAATAATCAGCGAACTTAACATGGGACATAAAAGATCTTCACCGTATATGCGATTTTAATTAACTTCTCAATTTCTAACTCATAAATGTGTTTGTCATCTGAATTATTATCGTACTGTTTCCAATTTTATGAATGGACAATCAAACATGCATTAAGGAATAGAAGAAAAAGTTGCAAAGTTAACTCTAGAGATGTATTCGTATGTCGTATGGAGGTTCGTCACCATAGCCGAGAATAAACTCTGTTATAAATATTTCACAGGTTAGCCTTTATTGGTGGGTAATGTGTTTAAATTTTGATTTTATAAACATGTTCCAATACAAATTGATTGGGAAGACATATGTTTTCTTGAAACAGTATTGAGGTATTCAGTTATTGCACTTTTCTGAAAGATTCGAGTCACTGCTGTCCTTTAACGTTAGCGTATCATGTAATTTATAGAGTACATTTACATCATTCACCAAGGCGATAAAATTTTACCGTGAGTAGTTGAATATGTGTTTTAGATCGCAAAATTATTCATTAGGTTGAAAGCTAGGCCATTTCAGAGAAGATCGGCATGAAAGGTAAAATACTATAAAAATATATATCCTGCACAATATCATTCCAAATGAATCAAATGCAATATATCGATTATCAGATTATGTCTGGCTTATATTCGTCGCCAGTTGGAACTCTGCTCGGCAACTTTTTTTCAGTTTACAGGGACACACGATTTATTAAAAGGTCTTTCCTATTTTGAAAAAAGATTTAAATTTATCCAGCGGTTATAATATTCCACTGACAGATTATTTGCATTGTTTCTGTAAAAGGAATTAAGAGCGTTCACAGCCGTAGAGCGGTATGATGGGAGATGCAGTATCCTAACGAGTAGCTTGAAGTTTTTAAGTGTCTAACAATAATGAAAATTGCTTTCTAGCGATATTTCTAGAAAAATAACATGCTATAATCAAGTAGGTTAGCAAGATTGTACCTTTTATATTTATATTTATCATTTAACTTATTATGTAAACTTGAACTTATTGGAATTAAATCATGATCTGTCACCATTAAACGAGTATGAAATGCTGCTGGACGTCATTTTTGGTTAAGAAACAATTAATATTTAGATACTTTATCAGAATCATCTGCTTTGTATCGACAATCATATCGTGATAACTTTTCCCACGGTGCATTGTAATTCGCATTAAGCTGGAGCAAAACAATATTATCGATTTGTAATCAGATCCCGTTCGGTCCTTACAAAGGCGGTTGGCTCATTTTTCCCGAACACTCATTTAAGGCCACAACAACTTTTACTTATGCACACAAAACACTCGAAAACTATACTGGCAGAACAACCAATTATACATACATACACATGCGTGCATTTGGATTTTTTGCATATATTATACTACTACCAGTACTTCTACACGTACTACATTTGACAATTCATTTAATAAATTTGGGATTGGAACATCTATATGTGTTTTAATTTGTACTTGTTTTCCGATACATAAGCAACAGCTACTACTCACACCTCTATTTTCTCAGTCAACCGCTGACCAACCCTTAGATACAAAAACATCTTTAAAAAACGGAGTCTGGGTTATAATTTCCTACTATTGTTTATTTATAACACAATGGCAGGTACATTTTCTTATTGAGCTCTCCCGTAGACCTTTTCACATACCTACTGGAATAGACATTTATCCTCGCGTAGGGCTTATGAAGCGCGATACGGTATATGCCTTTTCGTGAGGTTATATTAAAAAAAAGTATAGAAGTTAAGATTTTTCCGTAGTACGGTACCAGTAAAGATCATGACAACCAGATACAATGCAACACAAAAAATCGTGAGTTTATCAAAATGTGTTAATAATTCGATAACTATACACAGGCTGCGTACCGAAACTTCCGATCTACGTACAGCCAATGGGCAATGAATTATAGATATAAATCGTAAGAAGGTTTCCCAACATATTATTGATACTGAGGTCAATAATCCATCATCTAGAAACACCTGGATTACGGTAGAAATAAGAAATCAGAAAAGATATATTGAAACCGCAGAGGATTCCAATGAATACAAACTGGCAAATATAGCAAAAACAGGTAAACTCAACAATTTTAAAAAAATGATAATCAGCTGACAACTTCACCTTGCAATAATGATCTAACCTGCTGCTAACAATGAGCGACCTTTTCATTTCAAGCCTTACTGAATCCTGATAAGTACTTTTATAATAAAAAAATTGCGACTGTCTTCCAAGATGTGAGCCGATTGTTATTCATGAGACCAACTTACTCCAAACTAATGGGCCTTATGGATGTCAGTTTGAGTCAATTATTGTTACAGTGATTGCTGAAAATTTTTATAGGTTATGGTTTATGAAGAGTCACGCGTCATCACACTCGATATATCGAAAGCCTTGAATACGGTGTGACATAAGAATCTTCTGATAATGCCTATGCCTATGTCTATGGGCTGCCACGAGATGTATGCCAATGGTTAGCTAGTTTTCTCAGACACTGCTCCATATTTATCGTGGTGGATATATATGCTTACGATGTATTTACCATGAACGCAGGCGTTCCCTACGGATCTGCGGTAACTCCAACACTCTTCTTGCTGTACATCAACGAGCTTCGCTGATGACAGCACCCTGATTTCCTGCATGGAAGCAGGCAAATTACCACCATCCCGAGAGATATTACATTGACGGAATAAATAGAATCTGGGGGTTCCCTTCGACTCCTGAGGGTATTCACCGGAATAGGGACTGCTACTCTACAAGGCTCAGATTAAATCACCTAAGGAGCACTGCTCGTTTGTGAAGGGGTAAATTCTGAGCACTCCCTGTAGCTTCTGGACACAATACAGAAAATAGCAATACATCTAGTGGATGCGCCTGACCTTACAAAGGGCCAGTCATACAGTGGAACATTTTTACAATTATAGGAATAAAGTGAAGTATGGGAATACCTATCTTACTAATGCTCTACTCTTTTTGGAGGTGATTGAAATGTTTCACCATGCAATGAATATTATTGAAGCAATATTTTTAGCAGGAATATCATTTTTATACATAAATAACTCCAATACCTCGTCTTTAGACGGTTAACATATTGACTGAAAAAACATGGATTCCACAATCAATCACTTTAACTGTCTATAGAGCATCTTATGAAGTAATCAATGAGTGAACAGTAATTTTATTGTTCCTATTTTGTAGTCCACGGCCTTAGGTAGTTATCGCCATCTGTCACCGACTGGGTCATTAAAATGCAGGAACTATTTATCGGTTGTAAATGATATCTGACAAAACACTCAAGTTGTAAGATAAAAGAGACGAATTTGATTGAGCTAATTGTTATATTAGATCGACTGGGATTAGTTGTCGGCCTTCATAAATTAGACATTCACGCGTGGGTATAACTGAAATCCACGACTTACTGTTGATTTGCTTGTAGCGTACCGATAGGCGGACATGTGTATGTACTTGTATATAACAGAAACTTTTTATATTAATATAATAATCGCCTCGTTTGTTTTCTTCATCGATATTTATTCTTATATTCAGATATTTAAGTTAAATATCCGAGTCTTGTATATGTTACCGTGAAAGACCGAAATTAGTGATTATCGACATACACCGGTTAACGTCGACAGACACCAAATGTGTTGGTGAAAGACCGAACATTTATTAGTTTTATTAAAACATTCGGACCTTCACCGGTGTATATCGACAAGCGCACAAAGGCTTCGGTCGATGTCAGAAATGGCAGGTTAAAAGTGGCTTTTTGCGATTTCTTCGGTTCCCTTCCGTGTGGGCTTGTTGTCAGTTTTACGCAAGGTTTCACTGACAGTGTGTGTGCATTCCTACTAATTTAATTTTAATATATATGAGTTAGGTGTTATAATTTGTGTTCAATAGCTAATACAGTAAATACTGATCAGTTTCTTGGAAAGTTACATACCCTAATTAAAAGAAAACGAGAAGACAATTGTATTTATTTTTCTCAAGAAAGGCACTCTAAAATCGTCTCTGAAGTAATTTCAGCTAAAAGTAAGTGCAGTACACCTTTGGACTATAGGCGTTTAAAACGTTTTGACATTTTGAAAGTTAGTGACTAACAAAAGTTGATTGTGCCATTAAAACCAGGAGAAATAAATATTCAATATTATTTTACAAATGAAGAGTTGTTTAATATACTTTCCGAAACTCACATACGAACAGGCCTTGGAGGAAAAACACGAATGCTTAAAGAATTGCGAGTTAAATACAAAAATATTACTTATGAAGTCATAATGTTGTATTTTATAAATAAATGATAACCTATAATGTTTATTTTTGTTTTTATTTAGAAAAAAATGTTTCTTTTGAACATACACCATGAGTGCATGATGAATGTTGACATTCGCCGGTGTAAGTTAGAAATAAATATTTTTGATCAATATATCGGACATACGCCAAGTAACTTGGTGAATGTTGATATTCACCGGTATATCTCGACATTCTCCGGATTTCGGTCTTTCACAGTAACATATATAATAATTACGAATGATGATTTAAAGGGGGGAAGGGAGGTCTTAGAATCGCATCTTGTATAAAAGAGTAAGTACAGACCGCACAGTCATACTATTTTAAGAAATGATCCCAATTGAAACTTATTGCCGATCCCTATTGCATTGTTTACTGTGGTGTGATCATCAGTTACTATGAATCAGTTTTAACACTATTAGGAAAGTGGAATGTAGGATGCCTAAAACATATACTTTAGCATAATTACATTCAACAATATAGTGAAGCAACGTAAGAAATTATCAGGTTATGTTCGTCACCCTAAAAATGCTACAAGATAAGTTAATCTGCATTCGAACCAGCTAGATACGTCAATATCAAATTTCTAAACAATTTATTGCGCCATATATGATCAGCATTTCAGCCTTTAAGTCTAAGTTCATGTGAAAATTAAGATAATCTATTTATCTTAGAAGACAAGAAGCAGCTTCCTATAAATATTTATTATCGATGTACATACGTCATAGCTGCTACCAAACTCACTGTATATTTGTTAGAAATACGATCTAATAACAAACAAATTCTGAAAGTTGTAGGCCTACACAATTTTATTATATTGAAAATATATAAATTTCGTGAGCGCTGCAATTACCAGTGTTCAATGACATTTGAAAACGTTTTATACGATGAATTATGTTTAGCACATATTTTGGCAACCATACCAAATTCTTGGAAATGTTTTATAATACTTAACCTATCCTTTGCATGACATCACACTTGTGTAACGCACTGTTTTCGCCGCAAAAACCAAACCTTCTCGTTTGATTCAGGTTAGCGATTTTCGGAAACGCTATGAAAATTATAGGTTCTCTTATTTTATGTTGAAAAAATACTTTCAACACTCACCAGAAATTCTAATTCGCAATGATTTCGAAAATGCTTGTTGTAGAACGAATCAAAATCACTACATCCTCAAGTTGCACAGCTGTGGCACTTTTGCAAGTGTTTGGTCGTATATCTTCAATTTATGCTAATTGATATCAAACATATACTCGTAGTTAAGGCATAAAATTTGAGGCTTATATTAGTTTTTGTTGAAGCATAGTTCCAGTTAACATCAAATGATAGTATATGCATTCAATGGTACTAGATATATTAAATACCGAGTAATGTGAAGAAATGTCGGAAATATGAGCATATATAGTGGAGTAGCAGTAGTAGACAAATTCAGTTAGCCTAATGAGTAGAAGGAAAAGAAGAAAGGAGTCAAAACCATTGCGGTGAATTATCGTGTCTGCTGTTGATGCCACAATCCAAACGAGAGGTCAACTATTTAAAAAAAATCGCATTAAGTTAAGTGAAAAAATATCCACTCAGTACTACTCACAAATTCATGTTTTTTTATAGCTTTTTGATAGAGTATCAGTGTCTATCGTAATGCGGATACTTTATGAGGCCCCCTTGTATATCATTTTCAGTGTTTACATGTAAGAGTGAGCATAAAATTATACATGTTTGATTTTTCTTCTGGATTATTCGGTCGGTGGGGACTTAACATTCAAGATTTACATACATAGATAGAACGTATAAAGTGACTCGCTACATGCAAAACGCTAAGAAATGAATTTTTATTCCGATGCCAATTTGTTTCAAAAGATATGTGGACGATTGCTTGACTTACGAACAGGAAATGAATTAAAGAAGTTAATTAATTATACAAGATCTACTATCTTGATAAATTTAAAGCCATACATTAAAAGTAGAATTGATGGAATTTATAGCCAATCACGAAATCCAAATTCAATGGAACCAGCTAGATAAGTAAAAAGATGCTTGATTCTATGTAAAACCAAAATAGCATATCAACTAACAAATACAACTAAAATCTTATTTACAAAATTGAAACCGGAAGCAGACACTTGGGAAAATATCATCGTTTGCTTACCAGAATGGTAGGCTACATGTGGTTCAAATTGAACAATTTCAAAAAAGTTCTAACACCATAAAAATTATATTAGAAGTAACAAGGCATGCTCTTGCAGAACGTGCAATGGTAATTGACCAAAAAGCTAACTATCAAAATAGATTAAAGTAATCAAAATTTGGAAATGATATTATAATTTAGGTAATATTTATAATAATCTTATCAAATAACGATTTTTGCATCTTACCAATACACTTTAATTTGCTATTTTCCATTTAATGTCTATTTTATCATTATATAAATTATAGATTTAAAGAATCGTAGTGTAAATGATATATGTACGTACCTATATACATATATAGCTATTTCCGAAATCAACATACATTTTACCTATGTGAATTTTATCTATTCTCTCGATTTCACATAGAATAAGGTAGGTACATGGTATATAATATATAAAAATATTTAATAAGGTATTGTTAAAATATTTTTACTTCTATACATGTGACTCAAGCACAAGTGTAAACTATTTTTGCTATTTGGTTATTACAATAAATAGTGAACACTTCTTCCTGTAATATATGGCAATAAACATTATTATTGTTGAAACATGTGATGTAATATTGTAGGACCCACTAAGCTTCTGAAGATGGCTCAAGAAAATATAAACCAAAACGCGGGAAACGTTTTTTTCTTTCTTCACCTTTGACCTAAAGTCCATTAGCGCATATTTTATATTCACTAACATTTCCTAGGTTCTAAGCATAAAGTAATACCGGTTATTATTAGTGTGCAGGTTAATCAATTATTATCCTGCATTTTCTGATGCTGCAACGTTAAACAATAAATATATAATTAATGTAAACTAGGCAATTTCGAATCACATAAAATGCCGCGACGGCCGTTGAATGTCAAGCAACGTTTCCGACATCCAAGCCGACAGATATTTTTTATTGGTCGTCTTGCATTGACAGTAATATCATTATTCATGTTTATTTTATATTTTTTGTAAGACGAAAGTTGTTAACGTGTTGCTTTATCACTCAAACCTGCACGTCCGCGTACGTATAAAATGTCACTTAATTAATAAAAACTAATTAGCCAAC
The DNA here is from genome assembly GCA_949316355.1 of Bruchidius siliquastri. Classification (NCBI taxonomy): domain Eukaryota; kingdom Metazoa; phylum Arthropoda; class Insecta; order Coleoptera; family Chrysomelidae; genus Bruchidius; species Bruchidius siliquastri. Next base: position 22,539,128 of record OX438532.1, on the reverse strand, counting down.
TGCTAAGGTTTATTTCCGCAGTATTTTTATACACTACTGAAATTTTTGGCAGCGATTATATGTGGTACGCCTGAAGACGAAATTATGAAATCTTGAACCGCCAAACGCCACTCACGTAGGGCAAGATGATTTGTGAGACAACTTATTCTGTGTAATATTCAAGAATGTGAATTTTTATACTTTGCATCTTACAAATTAATTACCTAGTGAAGGCCGTTCCAAACAAACGCGTATTATCCGCACAACAAATAAGCGAATAATAAGCATATCACTTACGTTATATTTTCAGTGCTTCAAGTTTAATGATAATGCAAAAAAACGGATAGATCTCAAAAGAAGCATATCATTTGATGGAAAAGAAGCACTATTGTTTCTTGTAGATCTTAAAGAAAAATAATATTTATCCTTATATAATAATTAGCCTGGATACCGTTGGAGAAACCCAGGTATAGTGAAGTCACTTATGAATTTTCTACTGTCGCTGTGAACATATTTCGGAACTAGTTTATATTAAAGGAACAGCACCGAGGTAAGCTTCATACGCTTAAAATATTCAGAATCCTGAAACTGGGGTTTTTTATATGAATAGTGAACATGCTTTAAAGTACTATGAAATGTTGAGATCAAAGTCGATTATTCATGTGTAATCATTCTTAATCAATCATTTTTCTGCTGATAATGGTGCCGTCTTCATTATAATATTATCGTTTCATCAATAAGAAACGATGTTTACAAAACATGATCTGGTTATTGCAAACCGTTGGAGAGAAATGTGGTGTAATCGGTATATAATGACGACAATAAAAGCTGAGATAATCGCGAAAGATGTGCATCAGGTTCATTTGTATTCTACAAGGAAAGAAGTGACTTGATAATTGGGAGCGAACTCAGAATAGGAATTCAAGCTAAGCTGCATACAAAATAAGATGCGGGTTTTATTCGTATACTTTCGACGGTAAAGGACAAGAACAACACAATTAAGGATTATTGATACTTTGAAGCTCTGACAGAAATGCCCGTAATTACCACTACTTGTGAAGCAACCAAGAGAAAAGAAATGTTATATTACTATATATATATATATATATATATATATATATATATATATATATATATATATATATATATATATATATATATATATATATATATATATATATATATAGATATATATTCTTTATTATAGCATTTGCTAACAAAAAAACATTCCAGGTACACAAATAAAAAACTTATATGCTATGATTCTCTGCTATAAATATTCTCAATGCTCTCTTAAAATTATCATAACTACAGTTTTTAATTTCAGCTGGAATACAATTAAAATCAATTAGACCCTTATAAAATAAATTATTTTGAGCGAAAGATGAATGAACCCTAAACACATAGAAATTTGAACGTCATCTGATATTGTAGTTATGTATATCACTAACCATTTGCAACTTGTTTGAAATATGTTCTGGATACATGTTATTTTTGATTTTGTACATGACAATCATAGTATTAAAGAATATATTTTATCTAACACTCAATAAATCTGTTATTTTTAACATATATTTTATAATCTGGTCATCATATTACAATTTTGACATTTGATCTGTGTGTGAGTTGTCAAACAAGATCAAACAAAAATTCACACAAATCATTTTGGAGTGTTAGGCATATTGTTTGTCCTTTTTGTATAGCAGTTTGATTTTTACTTTGTTTATTTTGTGAATCCATTGAAAATCTATAAATTACTTATGGTTACTCAACGACGATTATGTGAAAAAGTGAGGTAAGCTTGTAGGAAAATGAAAATGTCAATACAAAATTTTTCTAACGGAAATTTTGTTCTTAATGACCAAGCGTGCTTGACGGAATCCCGAAAATTAATATGAGCAATGATATTATCAAACGTTATGCTTGGCTTCCTCATAGATATTACGGAATTACCATGATTTTTTGAGATGGTAAACGAAAGTGAAGCCGTATAAGGATGTCCCGAATTCACCAAGTTGAAAAATATTCAATAATGTGTGTTCCACTTTTAAAATTGTTTAGCCTTACATATCAATTTTTTATGTGATTCAAAAATGGTACAAAACTGCAGAAACGCTGTGACCTATCCACTAAGAGTCCGCACCGTATTCAAAATATCATCAAAACCTTTAGTTTTTGATATTACGTGATAAAAGAAATGATAACAGTCAGTGGAGCATGGAACAAAAATGTTATTCCAATGTTCGCAGTACTTTCCTCCCTTATTGCACTGAAAGTGAACACACATCTATATACTACTCAACTATTGTGAATCTTATCAGATTCCAAATGTAGATTAGAGATTGGGAGCATTGGAAATAAAATACTTTCAATAAATACATATAATTTATTGTTAAAGTTAATAAAATTAATAAATATATCATGCGTCCTTAAAAGCGACCAGTTCCACGAATGAAACCTCCAAATTGAGGTTGACCATTTCCCCCTGGTCCCCCAAGATGTCTTTCAACGCCTGCTCCTACTCCCAGGTTGAAATTCTTGTTTCTTAAAAAAGAGTTAATATTACTTTTGGAAATGAATACTTATTTTTCACTGGAACGAATACTCATAACAGTATAATGGATATGCTTAGGATTTATTCATAGGTAGGATATTATGGTTTTCAACCAAAATCTTACAACAATTACACTTATTTCATCTGACCCCTTAATTATTGTGATATCAATTTTTATGCACTGATACAATCGAAACTGCATTATATTTCATGCTTGTTTTATATCTTTCCCGATCCAGCATCACTTTTATTCTTTTTGTTTGTTATACTTAATTTTTTTAATCTAGAGTGACATATTTCAAAACCGATGATAATTCAGAAAATAATTCATTTTCATAACTAGTTGTAAGAAAATACTACGGAAATATTAAAGTTACATTAAAAATAAAGAAATTCAGAGAATTTTTTATTCTTCTGTTTTTTACCACACAATAGGTTTTTTGAGTATTTTTAGACAAATAAGTGAAATGAACAAAAACAAAAGGTGTTTAAAATGAGCATAATTATTCAGGACCCACTAATATGTGTCATTTGTTAGCTTGCAGTGTAAGGCTGTTAGCCCTCTATAAGCTACAGTAATGGTAATAAATAAATTTCTATATGTAATTTTTTGAGTTCATATTTCAAGTTTACCTGTAGATATCATGCTGTACCCCAGCTCTGACATCTGTACCGTACCCCCTGCCATGATCTGCACCAAGATATGCAGAAGTCCTGGAAGGGTCGTGGTTGTAGTTCAACTGTCCACCGATTTGGTCTGGTTTGAGTCCAGGTGAATGGTAATTCTTGTTTGCATATGCAGATCCGTCAAGACGATGTCCATTACTGTCCAAAATATTCCCTCCATGAGACAGGCCGATGCCTCTCTCGTTTGCGCTTATACTAGTCTGCGACTGAGGAGATCTACCACAGAGAAAACCTATCACTGATAATGATAATTATAATAAAAATTATAGCAAAATAATTAAATCAGGTTTTGGAGAGTAGTTACTGTCATCTGGGGATAACTGTCGGTGATGGTGAGTACATCGGAAGCATATTCATCCACCGCCATTAATAAGAATCGGTTACTGAGAAAACTATTCAAGCACTGGAAAAGGTATTATTGCAGGCCATAGACAGCAATCTTGATTAGAAGCATGTAATGTAGGTAACATAGGCTAGAAGATTTCCCGTATCAGGCGATTATTGTTGTTGATTATGTATAGGTACCTCAGAAGTTGCACTTTAGTGTTATTGATTTGTAACAGGAAGGTATGAAAAATTGGGATTATAAGCTAGAAAGCTCAAGACTCAAGTACAGAATATGATAATGAAAAAATTCGTTGTTTAGCCTATATAACTAGTCTAAAATATATTGAAGTCGTATATGCAGATGGTAATGCTTGTGATATTCAAATTTATTTAAAAATATCAGACTTTTTGGTGTATAATTGCATGAAGCTATTGCACTAAATGTGCAAATCGAAATCAAAAAGAAAAACATAGACGTACCATGTACAATATGCACCAACCCAAAACAGAAATCTATGAATCATCTGTACCAGAGAAAAAAGACAACTAACGAATATAGAATAAAAATTAAGCAAAATTCATATAATTCATAGAAGGTGGATGACTTTTAATGTCAAAATTTCTAAAACAGGAGTTTTACAGTATCGGCCGCGCGACGCAAGGCCAGTGAGCTGCTCGACAGATTTCCTCCTTGAAATAACACGCGGAGAGATGGACGGGAGCCAAAATCTGTTTGTTGTATATATTCTAAACTTTGTTCGATATACTGACGAATTAGTTGGTATGTTAAATAACCTAGAATCTATATAAAAAGGAGAATAAGGAATAGAACTGATCCAAGAGTGTCAAAAAGGGGTGAATCAAATAAGAGAACAGAATTGATTCTCGAAAGTTCTTCATGAACTCTAATGTAGAAATGTAAAGAGATCAATTAACAGATACCGCGCATTCAACTGGTTCAGCCAGGAAATTTTCAAACGAGCTAAATTCATAAATAACGGTAGCACAAATGCATGCCATAAAAACACAGTATAGAAGAAGGAACTTAAAATTGTGATATATTTGATCGTGAGTAACATAGTTTATCAATGAAGTAGGTATTGAAACATAGTTGAACTAAAGACAACAGCTATGGTATGAAATGCTGTATGTCCCTTAGGAGGTGCTTGTCCAGCATGCATCACAGGTGCTTCGAAAGGCCTCTAAAGCAAATCACACAGCCCACTTATTCAAAGACTAAAAATCCGACCGTACAATTTGAAAGGCCATCAGCAAGGTCATCCTTACAGAGAAAGTGACAATGTCGCTCTCTCTATGACATACTAGACATCATTGCATTTATAACTAATACCAATATTTTGGATAACAGCCTCTTGTATTAGGAAGTATTTAGCTTACCTCCTCGCTCTGCTGACAGGCACCACGTAATAGTGATGTCCTTCTTCATCTTCGGCTAATTCATATGCCATGCCACTGACCACTACCAAACATAGCCCAACAACCACAATGTGTTTCATTTTGAGAATTGTTTTTTTTTCTCACCACCACTGAAATAGTTTCGTGGATAGTACTAGATGAACTGCTTGATATCACATAGAATAATGTGATTTTTATAGTCAACAATAGGGTAAACTACCGTCTTTTCGGACTACGGGAAACCCCCTTCAGTGTGAAATCCTTCTCGGAGCTAATTATACATTTCTAAATAAACAAAGATAACGGGTTGCAACTCGATACCACTCTGATGACTTGCAATAAAACATGTAATTTTGTAAGATGCTGTATGATTCATTTGCAATATCAAGCTACAAAATTATTTCCAAAAAAAACATGAATACATCGATAGCAAGAAAACATAATATATCGATCATGAATTTTCTCGCGATTTCGATTTCTTACCCAAAAATTATTTTCGCTACTTGCTAAAATGATTGATCATTGCTTAAGATACACGAAAAATTAACCGAGACAATATTTGAGACTTCCAGCCGTCAGGATTGCATACATAAAGTAATGATCGAAGATCCGAAAATGCTTCATGATGTTTAGGAAGATTCTGATAAATAAATAGGGAACTTGACAGTCTGCAGATGTTTCTAGAATTTTTAAATGAATACATAAGCAAGTCTTTCAAACAATCGTACCAAGTTTTTCTCCCATGAATCTGATTCAAATTCAGGATTAGTGTTTGTATTTTCTCGTCGAAATCCAAGAAAAAATGGTTGTTGTTGTAATTGCAAAATTCCAGAGCAGATAGATAAAATGTTTGTTACTTACGTAATATTATGCGTGTGCCTCCTTCCTAATGTATGTCGAACCACCTCAATAAGTAACTGTTATGATAATATGTAACTTGACGGCATCTCAATACCTGTAAGATTCTATTTGTATTACAGTTGTCAGGTTCCTTTTACGTACCGCTAATTCGCTATTAATCAAACAGAACCAAGTAAAGGTTCAAGCAGTAGTAGCTGAATCACAATAACAGTTTTCTATGAAAAATAGCAGCGTTGATGATCTTCCAGACATGTGATGTAATACGTTCTTCACCCCACATGACAGTTAATGTAGTGAGTTGTAAATTGAACATGTATGTTTATATTTGAATGATTAGTTGAGAAACCGCTGTATGAATTTTTAGAGTTCTGATAATTCATACTATTTTTATAAATAAAATACATCTGATGCAATTCTTGTTCAATGTGAATCTTTTAATTTATTTTATTTTCTTACAGGTGAGCTAAACAAGTTACTCCTCAACACATTAGGCCAGTAAGTTATTAACTATAATACTATTTACTTTGGAAAAAACGTACTTTTAATTGTTAAAGGTTTATCATTGATGTCAAAAAATTGCGAAAGGTGGCTTTATTACTCTCGATAGAATGCCAAATTATAATACATTTTTTATGCATAATTAAGACATTATTAGGCATTTTAAAAACAGTTACTAGAAATCGGGTAAAAATATGGTTTATCTGTAGCTACAGCATTTGGATTATATTTCTAATTCTTAGTTATACACATGTATGTGTTCAAATTCTTTAGCATCATCTTTTATATTTTGTAACTAATTTGTTTGTATAGTTCTGTCATTATCTGTAAATAACTTTGTATAGAACATCTGTATCGTGAAATATACATATAAGTAAATGAATGAATAGAAGTGTAGCAATAATAAGACAGGTCTATGGATCGACAGATATATACCGTTAAAAAGTAATCATGGACCTGAATAATGCAATAAAAACAATTCACAATCGCGAAACACCATAAGATATCCGGTGACCACAGCCTTCTACGTGATTTGCATACAATACGACCTTCACAAGTACGCTTGTAACACCAGCATTTTAATTGGTTTTAAATTATGAACATAGATGAGAATTTTCTTAGAAAATATAACTGTTCATAACTGTTCATATACTTATAATTTCAGACCAGCTCATACTTTAGGAATCAAAAATAATGTGATAGTTGCAGACACTTTTTCGAATGGTGCATTTTATTGACGATTTCGTTGTCATACTGTTATGCCGGAAACTTTGATCCTGTGAAACACTCTAAGAGGTTGTCATGTAACCAAATGATTGTATACGATTCGCCTTCGACATATATATTCAAACAGATTTCTAATTATGGCATGCTTAGTGAGTTACCTGAATGACTGATTATAATAAAAGGTTCATTCATTATAACGATCATTATTAGAATGAACACAATCCAACTTTGGCGAAAATCGATAATGTGCCTCTGCACATCTATATAACCACAAAAAGATCGATTAGACCGCCAAATTAAATCTAAAAAGTACTTTCAACGTGTACTCTATGTACTTAGATACTAAAATTATGTAATCCTGTATTGCACAATACATCATTTCTAAACTTTACAATCAGTCTTACCTATACGAGTACAGGGTTGTAAATTAGCATTAACACTACCTCGTTCAAAAGTGGCGATTTATCGTAACATTTTTCCTGGTTCTCAGTAGCAATTTAAATTTTTAGATCTATCTCGGTTCGCATTGAATCATTGAATCAATATCATGACAGTTTAAACGGTTCGGATAAATTGAAGATAGTTCACCCTCAATTCAAATCCGCCTAAAAGCGCACATGTCTTTATATACGTACTAACAAAAAGAAACTGATTTTTTTTGAGAATTGCTATAGTTGCGGCGCAGTTATTGTCGAAAAACTGAAAACATGAAAAATACACTAAAACTTGGACGTTTCTAAAAATTTCAAGATTTACCAGATGATACTGCGTTAAACTCTACACACTCGCATTTCTTCAACAATCACAAGTGACATCTTATTCGCTTAATTATTTTTAAGACAAACAGTAATTTTGTCACTATTTTCAAAATATTCAGCATAAAATAATATTGGTTGCCATATCTCATCATGTTAATATCAGTTATTCATTTAATGATCTTACACTGATAACACACAACTGGATTCTTTGAGACTGCCCTCAGAAATATACGAGTATATAATATACAAAGTTTAGTTTAAAACGTTTAGATTGGTGGTAGTAAAAAATGCAGGTGACTTTAGAATCAGTATATATTGTCATTTTGTATCCGTACGTTACCTTTCCTATCGTTAACACGAGTATGTCCATGTGGATAAAACATTTACTTCCAATCTGTCAACACGCAATTTACATCACGTTCCAATTGTCGCTTCTGTTGATTTTGTTTGTAACATAATGTTTAATATATATGTATCTTGCACCCAGACGTGAAATGCTTTCATTAAGGCTGTCCACTTCATTGATCATTACAATATGAAAGTGATCAAGTAGAAGTAATTAAAATGATAACATAAATTGGAGCTGTGCATGTCATAAATTAAGGTACAAGTTTTCAACCGATGAGGAGAATTTGCTGGAAGTTGAAATGTATGCAATTCATTTCGTTCAAAATGTTGCTGCCTACTGCATTAAACGTTTGTCAGTGACTACAGATATAATTTTAATGGCGATAATTAATTACTGCATCTATTTTATGTAATAGTATACGTTCAATGAAATAAAATATGCTTAAAAAATTAATATTAGTATTAATTTGATTTATGGATATACTGCAAAGTAATAGGAGCAGTTGATTCTTGAGGTTTATGTATAAAGCTGACCAAGCCCTGAAAATGAAAAGAAAGTTTACATACTCGTACATAGTCAAGAAAGTTAATTACTCAATTTACGAAGATGTAGATAGACAACTATATATTAAATGGTCAGTACAGTTTATGTATGCATTAGGGTTGAAATCACAGTGTCATATACAGGAACATTTTTATTTATTATTTGTAGACGATTTTTCGACAATGACCAGGAACAAATTTTGAAGCTCTCCAATGATGACCCCTTAAATAAGAGACATATCCTGCAGAAAAATTATATTGGTCATGCATATATAGATCATCGTGTTTGCACGTATTCAGCCATCACTCGTGGAAATCGGAGTCTTAATAGAACATAATCAAGATCATTTCGCACTTGTACTCTCTTCTGATGTCATCTAATCACTGTATTATATCATTATTAAGATGAAAGCCTACGAATATTTAAGTTTATTGATGTTTGAATCAATATATCATGTCAAAAGTGGATTTTTTGACGGCCCCGTCATGTATATAGTCTAGTTATAGGCAATGTCATATCGTATGTTACCTTACAATCAAACGAACCACAAAAGTTATGTACACATAGCACATATGTTGTAACAGTATTATAATAATTGATACAAAATCACCCCTGTACCATTACTTAGATCAACTAGTTTAGGCACATGTGAAGGATCGGCCTCGTCATTGATTTGAATATAAGAAATAAGACATCAGTAAACCGATTATACTAATTGGATTATCAAATACGAGCTACCTCGTCCGTAACAATAAGTAAAATAGCATTGTCCTATCAATCTAGCAAGGTCACAAAGCTGGATCCGACTTACAACGGTTAGTAAAATGTCATATCAATATTGATCGCATGGTTCGTAGTCTCACCGACATACCGACCGATAGATAGTCAGGCAGATCGACACAACCCGATAGACAAACATGCCGAATCTTAAACAGACTTTAATTGTTATATAGACATAACACGTCCAAAGCCTATCATCTCAAACCATAGTATACTTCTCGCAATTCTCAACCTACTGGACTCCCACGCTATAGTACCAGTTTATAAACGAATATTCTGTCGTAATTTTTGTTAAAACGGAAGGGGAACAAATTGAAGGAATGATATGATTAAAATTTGTTAAGAATACAGGATGCATCCAAAATTAACTATGTTTATGTGTCGCATTTTCAAAAAAATTCAAAGCTAGCGAGAATAAATCTATAGTTTCTATAGTTTGGCAAAATTAACGAAATTATTTCTTAATTGCTTCAAATTAATAATTTTATGTTACCTGAATAGCACGCTTAGCAACAGTGATAAGCCTTTAGATTTCGGTGTTTCGGGCTGTTGAGAATCCGTTTCATATAGATTTAACAGTAACAACATGAATGCAAAAATAGAAGTGAAAACTGAGAAAATTTGAGTTTTTTTTCCTCACATTTGCGTATTGAGATTCCAAAGCGAAGTGATGAGGAAATTGTAGTACACCAAAATATAACATTTTGGCTCCTATTCTATAAGTTGATTTTTTTAATTTCTTGTTCTTTTATGTCAGCCCTCGTTTTCATTCTGGCCTTTAGATTGCTCAACTTGTTCCATATCTGTACCTCACTCATTCTTATTCCAGATTCGATCCCTAATATACCTTTTATTTGAAAGATAAATTTTCCTGTTACTTTTGATAGTATGTATGTGTTAGGTTTTTCCAAAAGCACAGCCATTTTTTATATTTCACAGGATTCTCCATTGGTATTCTCTTCCGTATCCATGGTTTATAACCATATTTCAATTGGTTGCTAGGAGAAAAAGGTACACAATCGCGACACGGCATGTACTAACGAAATCCGCGAAAGCTCTCAATTATCGTCTGCACAGCTCTGACTTGGAGCACGTACTCATAGAGCCAAAGCAGGCACTCAATTTTTAAGCCAAAAGTTTATTATTATCAAATATGTTCAATTGTTCACATTAGTAGCATCTACTCCCATTATTCTAGAGCATGTGCTCAGGATTTATTACGTACAACCGAGGGTCTAAACGATTATCTGTGTCCAACAAGTACGAAGGACTAACGGGATCAAAAGTTTTATGTATGATAGAGCGTGTTTTACTAACACCAATAACATTTTAGGATTTCCACCTTCCAAACTCCAGTTTTTTAGCTGACCACGTCACTGACGGACTTTCTAAAACTTCAAACTTTCCTCCTTAGTATAATACTAATCTAGTAATGACAGACAAAAGCAAAGATAGTTTGATGGAAATAAGTGCCATTATTTTTCATGATGTATATGTTATGAGATATCAAGAAAACATAATATTTTGGTTTCGACATATTTCGCAATTACAATATTTTTAACGTGGGAAGTAAAAGTAGAATGATTAACTTGTGAGACCACTGGCCACCCTGTACATTTCGTGGGAGAATCATTCATTTATGGGGCATATATTTCTTTCGGGCGCATACCTTTATGCACCTACGTGCTCTATTACTGGTGAATAATATGCCTATTTAGCACATTACATTTCAATATCTATAATAGATTCATTGCAGCCATAGCTGCGCTACCAATACACGTGAGCATAAAAAAACTGCCTCAAATTATAACAATTATGTCACCTGCTCGTTCATTTACAAGAACAGGATCACACGTTACGCAATGTTTATCGACTGTTACATAAACGAGTTCCATGAAAAGAGTTTCAATATGAATCTATAAGCACCGCATTAATATGCCGTTAGCTGTCACATATTGGTATTATAATATCACCTACTCGAATACTTTGATCAAATAGACCATACCTTATCAATTTTGTCGAAAGGTATTATCTAGTTTACTTATTTTGACTTTTAATTCCTTATATTGGATATTGTGACTGCAGCTTTAAAATTTCAGGTAATAATTTTTTTGAACTATGATGGTGCATCACGAAAATTGCGATAATATTAACTTGTTTCGTTTCCTTTATTACTTAAAGCTGAGTAATGAAACATTTATTATCTAGGTTATTACTCCCTACACCAGGTAACCAGGAAAATATAGTTATTTATTTAAAGATATCATATTTTCTTGATGTTTCATTACGATAATGAAGCCATGTCTCTCGTATGCCTGTCTGTTCTGTAATTGTCTCCCCTAAAACTCAAAAAGTACCATGAGGATTTTAATGAAATGTTGACGCTAGGTTATTACTATGGCAAGAAGAGTAAAATCTAAAATTTGATTAGGCGTCGGTAAATGACATTCTATAATCCATACACTTCCACCTTTTCCATAATTTGTAACTTTTATAAATGAGGTTGATTTGTTTCGCTTTCTTACTAATTACTAATACTACAGATCACTACATTTTAACTTAATAAGTATAAATAATTAGGAAAGTATTTTTTTGCCTCCTAAAAAGGTGGCTTCAAATGGTTTGATTGATTTGCTTGGATTTTAGAGCTGTTGATACATTTAGTTCTGAAAATTTTGGAAACATTATAATGTAATTTGGTGAATAATTCGTGACATATTTCCAGTGCATTTATTCCTAAAAGAAAAATTATGTAAAAATTAAATATATATGATGATTCAAAATAGTCGTAATGGTAAAACTTTAATACATGACACACAAAATATCTAGAAATACTATATGCTGCTAAACATTGTATTAGTGCTAAAATAAATTAGATATAACCACTTGATTCCCCGCAATGCATGAATTTCAAAACGTTCACAGTGAAAGCGCATAATGTCAAATTATTATAGTATTCGCATATATTCATCTATTATAGCTGTGGTAATTAGAAATTGGCATAAACGGAACTGTATCAGAGTCTTCTCAAAAGAGAAATGACTGATCTATGATAGGAAAATATGAAAAAATGGAATTTACAATCCAAAAAAATCAGATCTTTATGATAATAACATAAAAAATAATTAAAGAATATGTACAATTGCTTATCAGAGCCTGAATTTGTTGTAATAATCGAAAATACTCGTAATTGACAAGTTAATCAATATAAGGCTGTGCTTGTAAATATAATGAGACTATTAGATGCCAGAATCAACAGGTAGGTGTTATATAAAGCTTCACAATCATCACTAGCAAACCAAAAAATTCGTGATTTTTCTTATAGCATTGATTTGGTATCGTCGAGCAAGTGAGACTTCACCGGAAGCCAGATGAACTTTTTCATGAAGCAGATGACTTGCAGCGAACAGGGTATAGATTAAGTAAATTCCAGATAAAGGCTTCTAACTGCACAAACAATAGCGAATAGGTTTTTCAGTGATATCCAAAAATGTTCTTAAAGTGTGGCCTCAGTTATGTAGTGTTATGTACTGTAAGTAGTAATATGTGAATTATTGAAAGTTATATGCGGAAGAAAAGTAGCATAATGATCTATCACTTTTTTTGTAAATTTCCTAAATTATAAAATATTTATAAAGATATTAAAAATGTTCAACAATAGACTGAGAGACTAGCGGAAAATGGTGACATAGTCTTTGTTATTTATGATTCATGAAACTAACTATCTGAGTACATTTTTGAAACAACTGTGTCTGTCCACTGAAAAATAAGGAAAATAATTCATGTGGTTTTGTTGATTATAGCAGCAAATCCAATCACATGAAAGGCTATGGGATACAGCATGTATTATAGATGATTTTCAGCTATAGTATGTACTGATAGTAATAAATTGCAACACCTAGCTAAGTAGAGTAGTCTGTGGTCACTCCCACAAAAAAACTAAACTCACTTATATTGGTATTGAGTACATATCTCAACAGGTATTACGTATATTATATTTTTAAATAAGACGCGAATAAGAGTAGCATTAAAATGCCACTAGCCCTAATTATATTGCAATTATCCCAAGATAGAGAGGAAAAACTGCACGACTTGCAAATGTAAAATACGTTTAAATATAATTTAGTAACTGTGAACCAAATCACAATGAATATTGTTTACATTCTCATACTGAATTGACCACAGCCAGTGAAATACCAAAGGGTAACTATATACGTGGATGACGGCCGTTAAATCAAATATGTAAAATTTTATGTCATAATACTGTGCTTTAACCAACTCTTGGTCGCCTTTATCTGGTATGTGGCACGTCACATCTTGTCCATTATTTCATGATTTGGTGGAACAATAAAACCACCATCAAAATGATTACCTATTTGTAGCTTTGCACCCACAAGTTTTTCATAAAAAAATATCAAAATTGAAATGATTCAATCAAATTCAACGAATTCTCTAAGTTTAATGTCATATCATGGTCACTATAATTATAGAATCCTTGAAGTACTCCGTTGAGGCTTGTTCTAAGATCATCAATAAGATATCATATAATAGATTTCAGCTCCAGGACTCAATATAGCAAAACCGTAGAACTCATCGACTCATCGTCTACCTGCAGTTTCGGAGAACAACAAAAAAAATTTTGTGTGGAATTGAAAAAAGATTAGCAATAGTAGGGAGAATATTTTTCTATTCAAGTATTTCAGAGGGGGTGGCGGTGAATGTACAAAATAGGCACAAATCACGGTACACTGCATACACATGAGTAATATTATGAGATTTGTTGTATGACAAGTGATGTGTTTTCCTATTTGTGATGGGTTTCACTTTATTTAAATACACCAAAGGACTTTTAAATAAAGCAGAAAACAGCACAGATCAGAAGGAATTTCATGTCTAATATACTGTTCTCGATAAGCTTGCTTCGTTTTTATCTAAGTCTAATATCTTCTGACAGGCACACATAATATTAAAGGAATTAAATATAATTCTTGTCTTGAAAACCTCTTCAATTCTATAGGAATGTCTTGTTCTACTGATTATAATTTTATTCAATTTGTACCCTATATGGACCACTGCATTTGCTTTTGGAATTCTTCAATGGACTGTAATTAGGTCTGATTGAGTGTGCTTCATGAAAAGATAATTATTAGTATATTAGATAATTATTGTTGTTCCTTAAAGCATCAAGTGAATGATAATAATGTTGGAAGACTTTCGAGGACTTTTTGTTTCCTGAATCGTATATAACAATAATCTGTGAAAGGTCACTTCCTAGGCGCCAATCAGATGAAAATCATTTGAATGTACAAAAATGCAGATTTAAAAATATATGGACAATTTAAATGTTATGATCGCTTAATTGCTAGCATTTTACAACAGTATTTAAATGTTAATTGCACGTTTTAAAACCAACAAATAAAATCAAAACAATAATATAGACGTTATTACTACAAGAATATTTTCGCTGTAAGTAAACACATAATAAATTGGTAGACAAATTTGAATGATGTTTTATAGGTTCTGTATTTTTTTGTGCATGATCTACAAGTGTTTCACGAAATCAGTGCCACAATGCGATAGGAAAAAATGAAGTGTGTTGACGCTGTACTTCCCATTAG
Source organism: Bruchidius siliquastri (assembly GCA_949316355.1). Taxonomy (NCBI): domain Eukaryota; kingdom Metazoa; phylum Arthropoda; class Insecta; order Coleoptera; family Chrysomelidae; genus Bruchidius; species Bruchidius siliquastri. The sequence continues at coordinate 22,524,032 of OX438532.1, read as the reverse complement.
AGAATTTGACTTGAGCTTTGAAATTTCTGATATTCTGAAGTTAAATTTGAAAAATATTGAATTGAGAAACATTACATTAACGTTCCCAAAATTTTCCAATTCCCATAATTTCCCTTATTTCCAAAAGTCACCGAACAACATAATGTCTTGGTAAATACAAATTGCAGACCAGTGTTGTTTGTCACCTTGGTATTAACCTAGACCATAAGCTTCAAGATAATTTCCAGGCCAGGCGCATATTTCAAAATAAAACCCCATGAATACCGCTCCAGACTTCTTTTATCTTTAGAATTTGCGATTCACCACATTTCGATTTATGTGATTTCTTCAAACATTTACATTGTTCTACAAATTTTAAATGAGTTCGAATTAAAAAAAGTTTATTATCTTCCAATCGCATTTCTCATTGTATTGAGCTTTTCTCATCTTTCATTTTTCAATCAATAAGAACTCTCCTCATAATGCGTTCCGATTAATTTGATTGCAGTTCCTTATGAGGATGATATAACTTCCTTTTGAAGTGCCTATTCATGCATAATCTAGATATACTGATATTTATTATTACATAATAACTTCTATTACCAGTTATATACAGGTACCAAGGTTACACCTCATATATTGCAATAATTTGCAGTCACATTCCTAAAACCGTTATGCGGCAGTAACGATAAAATTATGAATGAAAGGTACATGTGCTGATGTAGCCTTCCTTCCGATGCTTTTGGAGTAAAAGCAAAAGGAGTCACTGATAAGGCTCATTTGTGAAACTTAGTATACAACTTGCACAACTTAATGATGGGAGAATTTCACCACGTTAGGGAGCATCTACAATCTACATAGTTGAAAACCGTTTTTTCTAGCGTTGTTGCAATCAAGTAATACACAATACGTATTTAAAATTATGTCTAGGGTCTTTCTAGAAATTAGGTTTGAAAGCAAACAATAAACAGACCTGACAAGCAGAATATTTTCATAAAATATTCATATGATGCATAAGAGCAGATTCACAGATTGCATTATATGCAATGGATCAATGAATTTCTTTCTTCTCTTTGCCTTCACTTTGAAGCATATACTTTAACTACTGAAAATCGATTTAATGATAGATTTTGACGATTATGGGCTAACAAAGTGAGAGGAAAGCGGCATAGTTTTGAATTCCAGACATAAAATCAAATTAGAATATTTGCTCAAAATGGAAGTGGAATTATTCAGGGAATCTTTGATTAAAAATATTTTATGGAATCAGTTTCGTATCAATGAATATTATTTCAAATCAACGACTGCATATAATTATTACTCTGTGTATCTCAGTAGTTCATGCTCACATTATCTTGAAATGTGGAATATTCAAATCGAGTATGTATGAAGATAAAGTCAACAAAAAAAACTTACCTAACCAAAAAGAATATTTGTTTTAAATTAATCTCTCTCTTGTAATAGGTGCTGCACTCTGAAACTCATTCAAGGGAGTATATAAGGTGATTAGTTAATATGTCTACTGAAAGCACCTTGCTGAAATTTCGGCTGCCTGAGAAGCCTGAATCTAGTACAGACTGCAAGAAGTTCAATTTTATATTATAGTGACTTTGAAATTAATTGATCAACTATGTATATGAATAGGAGTTTCGAATTTTATCAGGACTTGATATGGTCTGTTTATTATGGCATGCAGACTGGTGTATTTGCATTGTTATATCCAAAATATGAAGAATACACATCATCATACTCAAGTAATGGAGCTACTTATGTTATAAAAGAAAAAACACAGAATAAGATGGGAGCAAATTTCTGAATTGCACAATGAAGATAAGAATTTCAAGGAAGCTCGCGTTATAGCACTAAATCATAATAGTCTTTCTAATTATTCAGTTGACTGTCATCCTGTCTATTTGGCAAGGCAAAATCTAAATGGTCTTGAAGCTTACAGATAGACCATACACTTTTTCTCAAGATTTTTTTAAGCTGTTTCTTTATTCCCAAATGAAGAAATCATTTTGTGGGTTACCCTGGAATTAGATTGTTCTTGTTCTCATATTTTAGATTTCAATGCGAATGCACCAGTCTAAATTCGAGCATTCTATTAAAGATACTACTATACTACTATATGGAGACAATTGCTCATCAATGGCCATGTCATTCTAATTTCAAAAATAATTACCTTCGCTTTGGCATTTGATGAAGGCTGCCAATGCTGCCGAAACGTCAGTAAGGCTATTTCATTAGTCTTAAATGGTTTTAATTAGCGACCACTAAAAATAAGATGAACCAGATAAACAACCACAAAATAAGTTGCAGAATTCGAATTGAACAGAAAAAAATATTACACGGGACAAAACTTGAACACTTGGTATATTGTCCCTCTCGAAAGTTAAAACATATTTGCCAGTCGTCCCGTTATTGGGATTTGTGCGAATATAATTTTTAAATTGTGAAATATTTGCACAACCTAATCAAACTAATCTTCTAAGAATCCTTGCTATGATTTGACAATGTATATGGGTATTGCCAAAGATGCGAATGCGAACCTCAATGACTGTGCATACTGTGCATTAACGAACTGCTAATGCTTATTATTGTGGCAACTCAGAGTGCCGAGTATTTAGTAATGCTAATTTATAAAGCCGCGAGGATCTTGACCTTTCTATATATAAATAAGTTATGTATTTATATCAAAACATTGGGAGATTTCACCCACATGTATGAATAGAAATTGCTTCGTCTGAATCAAACAGTGGAGTTAATTAGTATTAATTCAGAATGAGCTTTTGATTCTTTCTGAGTGGCTTATGTTTACAGATAGTTAATTAAAATTTTGAATGCAAGTTTGTTCATCTTGTCTATTAAACTACGTATATAACTTGCATAAAATTGCATACTTGGAATTAGCGATTCAAAAATGTTGGACCTAATGTTGCTCGTCGAGAAGTTATGTAACAGATCATTAAATGAAAATATCAAAAACCGTGGGTACGTAATAGCTTCATCATAATAATTATGTTTTCTAGTAACCACTAATTTAAACCACATACGATGTCTGGAAATATTTTTATTAACATTTAAGCTGCCTCGGCAGCTTTTTTAAAGTACAAAATGTGAAAAAATAGATATTGAAATCATACTGCCATTGGCATTTTGCTGCTGTGAGAACAGTTTTGTTATCAAACAAGGTCTTAGTATGAATAATAAAAGGCAGTGTTAGTGAGTCAGCTACGTGAGTACCTCCTTTATATTGGCGAGGACCCAGAAGACATTTGAAATACCTTTGGACCAAGTGGAAAGTAAACTAGTAACACAATTAAAGGTGAAACAGGATCAGCCAAAATATGAACTTAATTTATGTACAGGGAAATTTTCAGAACGCTTTGAAGAAGTAACAATTACTGTGATCATTGAACAAAATGCCTTAAAATAAAACTTAGTCCAGGTAGAGCTAAAAGTGAAAGATTCTATAGAGGAGGTCTGAAGACGGATAATAGAACTACAAGGTAAATTTGCTGCAGCAACAACAATAAAACAGCTACAGAGAAACATGAAAACTAGAATGATTCGGTAAGGAGAGGCATTATCGATCTGTGAGTGTTCCCAGGACCACCTCGTCAGCGTAACCACTATGAGACATTTCGGTGGAAGAGCCTATGTAGATGGGATGCTGAATGGTGAATGGTAGGATACTAGCATGTGGTCATTGTAGCAGATATAGAAGAAGAGATGATTTCGGGTATCATCAGTGGTGCTGAAGACGGATCTACTAAATATTGCGTGGACTATCGGCAGCTGAGTAGCGTTACGAAAAAGACGCTATCCCATGCCCCGTATCGATGACATTTTGGCTACAACGAAGTTATTTTCTACTTTGGATTTGAAAAGTGGCTATTGACAGGTGGGAATGGATTCCGCCGATAAGGTAAAAACTGCACATACCATTAAGACTGGATTGTGGCAGTACACAGTGATGTTTTTTTGGTTATGTAACGATCCTGATACATCTGAGAGGCTCATGGAAAATGTGCTGAGGGGTTGTCCTGGAAAACATATTTGGTGTACCTGGATTATTGTAGTTAGTAGAACCTTTGGAGATCACCTTAAGAGCATGTAAGATGATTTTGGAAGAAATCAGCAGGCACACCGGATCCTCGACCCCAAGAAGTGTTGATTACTTCGGAGAAAAATGTGAAGATTCAGGCAGTGCAGCAGTGTCCGATTCCTGATGATAAACATGAGCTAAGAAGCTTTCTAGGACTATTCATGTATCACCGCAGGTACTGACAGAAAACTAACCACGACTTTGGGTGGACGATTTGTTTGCACAGATGCGAGCAACGTTGGCATTGGAGCAGTATTTTCTCAAAACAAAGCGGATAAGCGCAAGTACTTGGGTATTTTAGCAAGGTTCTCTCCAAGCCGGAGAAAAACTACTGTGTCAGCAAAGGAGAGCTTGCTGTTGTGAAAGCGGTGGAGCACTTTTACAAGTACCTTTATGGTAGACCGTTCCTGCTGAGAACGGATCAAGCAGCACCAAAGTGGCTCCTACAATCCAATAATTCTAAGGGACAGCTGGTTAAGTGGATCAAAAGACTTCAGGAGTGTGATATTTTTATTGAGCGACGGGAAGAAACCAACCATCAGAATGCAGGCGAACTGTCAAGAAGACCATGCTCACCAGAGTTTTCGTAATCTAATGAAATCCAGGAGGAAGAAATTAATGCAGTAGTTAGTGACGAGTGGACACCATCTGGGTTTCCTCAAGATCAAGAAGGAGATGTGGATCTCGGAATAGTTCGAGATTATAAAATGGTTGGCCACTTACCTGCGTACCAAGATGTTGCGCATCTATGCAGAGGCCTCAGTGGGACTCACTGATGCTGGAAGATCAACTGCTGCACAGAATTCTTGAGAACCATGATTAAACAGAAACATGGAAACATCTTGTCATTCCGAAAACCAGAGTTCCAGAGGTCTCGCGTCATCTGCATGACGGGACATCGGGAGGTCACATAGGAGTAAAGAAGGCACTGTAAAAATTGCATTATCGTTTCTAATGGTTGAAGAGCTCTGGCGATATAAATGAATGATGTCGCAAGTGTATCGTCTATTCCTCGAGTACCTCATCGCAAAACAAAAGCTCTGATGAGACAGTCTAACGTCGGAAGTCCTTTAGAACGCATCTCCATATATTGGTGTCAATGGGATACTACTACAGATTTTAGAGCTTTTGATATAATTGAGGTATGTATTGTATAGTTGAACTTGTAAGTGTTGGTAATTCCTTCAATTTTTGAAGTTTATTAATATTTTTAATAAATTTTAAATTTAATTCTAAAAGATCAACAGTTTCAAAATCCGATGACACCTGGATACGTAAGACGTCATTCTATCAATATATTCGTTACTTTTTATTCCAATTAGCCTGAATATCGGATTGAATTAAGCATTATTTCTACTTGTTATATTTTCACTATTTCTTTTATTGCATATATGCCTAACATTAAACCAATATTCATCTTATAAATGTTAATATTTCATAGAATGCATAAAATGCTTTATATCAAAACATGCCGAAAAATGAAACCTGCCTTTCTCTGCATATCGAATTTAATAGCGGCAGGTTAAAAGCTTTCCATTAAAGAGCTAAAGGTCATAGGCTGATCAGATCTGCGGTGTGACCTCTACCTTGTCGCAGACTTTTCAAGGCATAGGCGTGTGCATTTAATTTGTATGCAGATATAGCACAAATCACACGCAATACTTGCATAGATTTATTTCGTGCAGAAATACTTTAGATAATACTCTCATTTGCAAGAAGGACATCGTATAAAAAAATCTGAGAAAAATCTATTAGGGTAGTGGTAGATTCGAACCCGTATATCTGGTATTCCAGGCTGTCGCCTTAAGCCTTAAGACTTGGTCTCCTTGATAACACATGGATTAAATGAGGGGGACACGTCAAGTTCACTTCACCAGGCAAATCCTTTCTCAGAATCTTTTAACTACTAGTGACTCCATCCTGGTCCACCACCTAGTGGCAAGACTGAGGTAAAATCTCTAGACGAAGTCTACCGGTAACGATTCTTGTTGAGCACATTTTTTGCGGCATCGTTTGACATACATCTTTTCTCCGAATTTTCTAGCCAAGCGTCTCTAGCAATAAGTCTTTACTAATTGTAAGTTTGTCTCCCTTTTGCGAATCAGAGTATACTCTAATATAATAATAATGTCTGATTCATGTATCTGAGGTTGGCATTCCGATGAAAAATTGTCTTCGGGAATAGTCCCAAAGGTCTATTGATTACATAATCATTTTTTGAACATCTTTCTAGGGTATGTTAAGGGTCCGTGAAATATTTTGAAATAACTTGGGTGGGAAAACAATTAACATTTCTTTCCAACTGATACCTTTACACGGAAAGTTCAGAATCAAGTCTTCTTTTAGAATTTAAAAAATCTATTGAGATAGACAATTTATTTTTCATAAAATTTCTCCACCATTCTATGTATCCATTTGAAAACCTTGTTACGAATTCATTCAGATCACCGATCTTTAAACTTGTGAATCGTAAATCAAATGAAAAACAAATTATTTTTTGCACTAATCGCAAGAAATTTTTAATAATAATAATAATAATAATAATAATAATAATAATAATGATAATGATAATAATAATAATAATAATAATAATAATAATAATAATAATAATAATAATAATAATGTCTTTATTATACATAGTACAAACGGCAAGTTTAGCCTCAATGGCTACTCTACTCAGCTTTCAATAAGATTTTTATATATTCATGAATGCTTCAACAATCTAGTTCACAGTGCCTGCAAAAATCAAACTTCCTTATTCCATACGCGAATCTTATAGCGGAACCCATTTCGTAAGCTCCCAAAATCGGATTTGCCAGTGAGCGGCGAGATGAAAGACAAAAGCCAACGTTTGTTTAAAGAAAGTGCTAATTACATGCAGCGGATATTGCAGTGGTACCTTCTTATTTTTCGACAGTGTGCGGAACCCGACGCACAGACGGTACCAGACCAGTACCGACTAAATAAGGCAATCCGATTCGTCCGCAAAGTGATGAAACGCCTCATTAAAACTGATTGATATCCCAACGACAGACGAATGCATCGGCGTAGAAATAGTAGTACAGTAGGGTGCAGCGAAAAAACGAACATAGACATTTCTTTGTTGTGATAGCGCGGAAAAGTTGTGTTTGTAACAACTTTCTGTTTTTGTTTTTGATATCAAACGTTTTTATATACCTCCCCAACCGTTTTAATTTTCTCAAATATTTATTTTTCGTCTAATTCTCGAATATTTCAATTTTATATGAAAAGTAAGTTTACATGGACCTAATACCGCTCAATAGAAACTTAGAACATGAATTAATGAATGAATCGTTCAAACTAATTCAAGTAGAAAATTAACGTAACATTTTTTATCACCAAACAATTGTAAAGAAACATATATTATTGTTGAAAATGCCATAATGTTAGTATATTGGCAATGTATCAAAACAATCATCTTACATATGCTAGAAGAAAATGGGTTTGATATGCGAAATAGAAGCCATTGGATTTGATGGTGCGATCATAAATATCGGCGTAAAAGGCGATGTAATTAGATTGTTAGAACAAAATATTCAGAAAAGACTTCGTTGGTTTGTATGTATGATACAAGAAAAATTAGTTACCAGATCGGCAACTCTATCACCATCTAGATGGAGATATCAGCAAGGCTCATGGATTTGTAGGTTCGGAAAGCATTCGAAAATTTGCGAGAAACAAACGTAAATAAATTCAAACCTGATCAAAGGAAATTTAGCTACTATACCGGAAGGTATTGTTGAGTAACTTAACACGGTTCAGAAATATTTATTTGAGCTAGCAGTTGCTGGTAGTCAGGGTAAAGCAAATGTTTCGAATCGGATTCCGGGAAAATTCATACTTTCAAGGTGGATCACAATAGCTAATCATATTCTGAGACGGTATGTTTGTAAGGTTAGATCTATCGGTGAGCTTAACTATATTGACTGAATTAATTATCAATGTATAGGTTCCAATGTGGTTTTCTACAAAATCTACATATATAGATGACATCTCTTACGTACCACTGTACCATTTAGTCGCTATCTACTTCGAGATATTGTTGATTCAGTTATTTTGCGCTACGGATTTTTAGCTCCACACCAAAACATTTTTCTCAGTGATGGCAGGATCCACATGCTTAAACTTGGATTCTATCGTCTTCTAAAGGCAAGAAGGTTAAAACAGTCAAAGAATGAATTATAAAACTTATCACTACTGCTTTCGCAGCACTTAGCAGAAAATATTTCAGGAAAACTATACCTATATGCACTGAAAATTGTGCTTAATGTATGAAAAATTGTGTCTTAATGATACAATATTATATTATTCTCAGACTAAACGTTTTCTTTTTGTTGCACACATAACCATTTATCACTGAAAAGAATCTATATAATATGTCAGTCAGATAGGTCTGAAGTACGAGTATGACTACTACGAATTAGCACAAGGATTTATATGTACAAAAGTAGCACAGGAATTATAGTTGTCCGGCGCTGAACAGCTTCTGCAGCTGGATGGTAATAAAGCATCGTTTTGTAATTGACCATCCAAGGTATGTTCAAAAAATTGTCATGTCATTTTCAAGCTTATATTTTATTATATATTATGATCTCCACCTTACAACCAATCCTGCAATAGACATCTGAAGCATACAGATAATACATGGTAATTCTACCAAATCGAACCTTAAGTACCCAGAGTGAATGATTTAATAACGATTTGTTGGAACTCCTTATTTTAATGAACTAATATTTTCAGTGTGTGATCCGTGCAGATTGATCATATGACAACAAAAGGGTACTTAATAGTAGGTACCATCTTTCATTTTATTAATTTATTTGATACAAACACACTGCATAAAATATACAATTTGAGCGAGACTGGAGGAAAATAAAACAATATGTATATTTAAATGAGGTTAGTATAAAATTTTCTACAGATCTATTTAACTGTATGAGCATAAGCCTTAAGACATAGATTAGTGTATATACATACATCAAATATAGCTTTTCGATATCTCAATAGTTATGAATTCAAACATAAAATCAGAAATTATTATTTAAAATTTAAAAGTTAAGAATGAAGAGTATTTACAATAAATGAGAAAATATCTTATTTCCAATACATTTTTTAGGTATAAATCTTAATACAGTGCTTGTTTCTGTATTCTAATTTAGAATGAAGCGAAGCGAATTCACTTAAAAAAACTTGCTGCCTTCATTAATGGTTTAGATTACCCGTCTACTATTTGAATCCTTTGATTTTTTCAATTTAAAAATTAATTATTCCTTGTTTGTGGACTAAATCTGTGATGGACGTCATTGGAATTTTCTCTTAATCTTTTCAGGAATGTTTTGCCTCCGCCACTGAACTATTCTTGTTGAACATGTTCATCTTATCAGGAACGGTGGCGGCGGCGTAGTTAATAAGCATAATGAAAGATCAGCCGGTATCGGAGGACAAGAAAACGGCGAAACTATATTCGTTTTTGGTCAGAGTAATACCAGCCTGTTTAATTAATATTTTTGGCATGAATGCCGCTAAAGCTGGATCTCTGCCACACGTTCAGCGCGAAAGAATTGATCAAGCGGATTACTTAGGCGAGGTTTCTTTTGAAACGCTTCTTTCCAGCAGTATCTGATTCTACAATCAGAACCGGCCACAGGAATGTTGCTGAAAGAAAAAACTGCTCACCCACCAAAGTAGTAATTTTAAATAAATTGAAAGTGTTTCTATGAAGAATGCTTAAGTGTATGTGGATGTAATCAAGAAGTTAAGTAAAATTGAAGTAACGCCCCATTTCCCACACAATGGTATCATTACGGAAAAAAGGTTTTAATCGGATTTTGGAAGCATTCATTTTTTAAATAGCAATAAAAAATTTCCAGTACTACTGAAAGACCTTAAATCCTTCATGATTTATGAAGTTCCCAAAAGTTACAAATTTTTCAAAACAGTTCAACTGAATTAACAATTCAGAAAACAGGTAAGAGTATTTAGTAAACTGCTATCACTACTTATGAAATACATAGCTAATTTTCAAATGCTAAATATAACTTTGTATTTATTAGGTCGAATGAAGTTGAACTATTACTAGTTGTTGGAACAGAAGCAGAATATAGTGTCTGGCACTCTTGCACCCTGGAAAAAGCCAGGTATCTACCTCTATATATTTTAGACTTATACACTTATAATGTGTTAATGTTTATGCAATCGTTCAGCGTTCGTCAGCTTTGTTGAATGCTGGAAATTTAATAGATGAATAGATCTTCTAACAGTACCTATTTTTTAACTTCCCTCATCACCCTTTCACCCCAATTTTCGACATCCAATTTTGTTTCAAATTATCAGAAATGTCCAAAAACGAAGTTTCACTGACCCAAATTTCAAAGCATGACAATTTTTTTCATCCTTAGAGCAGTAATCTAATGCCATATTTTCATCAAAACCCGAAAAGCATTTTCCGAAATATAAAAAGGTCAAAGATTAGCGGAACGAACCTCAAACAAATATCCTGCTTACATCGGTATTTTTTTTATTCACGCACACTGTGAGGATCACTCCAGTAGGTTTGGTATTATACCAATGCTACGATGATTGTCTAAGGTGGTAATCCATTCTCTACTATCAATATGACCTCAAAATTGCCAAAAGCTAAGTTCCAACACCGTAATATAAAATTGTTGATCCTTAAAAATATCCAAGAAAAACTATTCCAAATAAAATAACAACCAACGTTCACAATCGTTGTGCCTCAGAATGTACAGTCCTATGTAAACTTTTTGAAAGCTGATTACAGAAGAATGGTTGCCTGGAACCAATCTAAAAAAGAGATAAATAAGTGCCCAGCAACTACAAAATGCTTACCCAGCTCCGCATCTTGCTCAAGGTTTTGGAGACTCTGTTATTAACGTTAAATTCCTAAAAACTACAGCATCAATATACTCATTAGAGATCTTCTGGCCTACGTCAATCACATGTGATACAAAACAAAATAATGCCAAGGAGAGTCTTGGGTTGTCGCACTAAATATCGAAAGTTTATGGGTAGCACCAGATCTATGCCAATGTTTTGTTTGCTCAGGGAGAGATTGTTATTCAAGGGGATTGGAGATAAATCTGAAAGTTTCTTTATCAATATAACGTTCTTTTTGCTATACATGATAGAACTGTCAGAAATAACCCTTATCCAATCTACACCTTCGTAGATGACAGAACTTTTATGTCCTGCAAGAAGCCTGGCAAATCACTACCACCCCGAAAGTATATTCATCAGCAGTATCAGGCAGGCAAACACACAATTTGAGCCACGTACCATCATCGCTCCTAGAAATGTAATTTATAACAAACAAAAAAACTATCGCAATAGCCTGCATTTCATACAACAAATGATATGGTATTATAGTTATACGACAATTCCATGCAGTATTATATTCTATTCTTATATGACTTTTCTTTAAACAACGTATATAATTACCTTATTCGGAGCATTGGTTTCACTGATGGAATAGAAAGTACAATGAACAAATAAACAGATGGATGATGGTTCATTTTGCAATCGTTAAATACGTTTTGGACAGAACACTAAGTCTCTCATATATCCTTAGAAAGCTAAGCGTGAAATTAGGCACATATACTACATTTATATCTGTCGAAAATGTACAATTGAGGTGACATCTTAATGTGACGACAAGATACATAATTATGTAACGTAAAGGTTCTGGACAGGCGCGTATACAGATATCTCATGTTACGAGGGTTAAAACCGATTTACGATAAACAGAGAGGGCCTCTAGTTTCAAGGGGATCCGCATATCCTCTTCGAAAAATGTGATTTTAAATTTTCCAGCGTCTGTTGTTGTAGGGAACCTGAGTTTTGCTAGACCCGCTAACATTCTCATAAGTTTATTACTTGGTGCATTTAAAAAGATTTCTTTAGCCTGGTATTGTTCTGACAAAAATAAAGAAACTTTTAAGTGCTTTTCTAATTGGATTAATCTGGAATGTTCAAAACATGTTTCATGCGCTCTAAACAATACAATGACATATGTATATTCTTCCTTCTAGCGCGTAATTCACGAATTGAAAGTCACTCAACATTATTGTACATCATTATTCGAATGGACAAAATAATGCAAATGTGTTGTACCGTTCAAAATTGTCCTCACAACTGTTCTTGTACGCAAAAATAAACAACTCGAATCAAAAAGCATACCATCTGAGCCATTCAGCATCATATTATTTGAATAACCTCACGAGCGATGTTAGCGTTTAATTATCATCAAGTAGTTAGCGCAAGTACACTGTAAACGGCTTGAACAGTGAGATACTTCATCTGATCGCTCGACTAAAGCCGGCGCAGACGGTAGCCTATTTAAAAATTACGGACATAATCCAGTAATGGAATGGTATTTTCCTAAGCCTTTAATGGTTATAACCCATCATTAGGAGGTAATAATACAATTTTAGATCGTTTTCTGTAACCAAGAAAAAAATATAAAGTTGAGTTATGTGGGCATTTCTATTTTCATAGAATGAACGCATATATAAGTTACGATCAATTAGCAATACAAAAAAATTACATCCAGTATAATGCATTTGCAGGGTAATAATAAGCTTTGAAGTTTCACGTCGCATTTCATGGAGAGTTCCGAATGAAGGCAATTTATATTCTCTTCATATGTATCGCAGCTTCTAATTTTATTTTGTAAGAGTGATCGTCATGTGTTAATATCACCTATGGACGCCTACATACCTCACGTTGACAATCGCCTCTGCAAAAACAAATATTGGTTGAGTCGGAACTGCTAAGACGCAGTAGCGGATAAAAACCAACTTTACAGGGAACGGAGGACAAATCCTACTTCCGAAAGTCACCACAATTTCATCGATGCCAGAAGCCACTGTAAACTGGTCATCGATAACCGCAAAGGGGAACACAACCAGAAAATTAAGAATAAACTTTTTCAGATCATTTTGGTCTGTTAGCCAGAACTTCTGCTACTCGTCCATACCAGCACTGACGAAAGCGGAAGGTTGCATCGCATCCACCCCCAAAAAAAAGCAGATACCTTGTGGCAGGTTTTTGCTGTCAATTCTACAATAAATTTCTAAAAAGAACTCCACCCAATAGCAGCGGGGACTCAAAAAGGCCAGAAATTAGACTTTAATAACGAGCTATGAAACATATTCTTGAAAAACTCTAGCTAAAAACTAAAAGCTAGTAGTACAGACCCAAATATCAGAAAATCTGCTAAAACGTGGCGTTGTATTGCTCACATCAGTTCTTTGTAAAGTATATAAACTCTCCTACCAGCGAGGAGTGTTCCTTATTGGGGGAAATATCGGTCGAGTGCAACCTAGACGTAAGGGTAAGAAGGGAAAAATATAAGCAGCAACTATCGACCTATTAATATGTTCTGCATCATGTCCCAGGTTATGGATACTAATATTAACGTGCAGCTTCTGAGGGTATGGCAGCAGAGACCTATTTGACTGAGTTTGCTGCCTATGAGCTTCCACCAGATCTGTGGTAGGATAGTTTTAGCCAGTTCGTTATTTATGGTAGTGGCTGGATATGCTTCTAATGTGCTTACCATCCATGCGGGTGTTCATAAGGCATCTGTCCATTTGTCTTTCCTACAACGCTATTCTTGCTGTACATCAACGAACTGTTGTAAATAACATCTAATCCTGTATACAACTTCGCAGATGACAGGGCCCCTATTTCCTGCATGGAACCGGGCAAACCACTACCATCCTGAGAAACCGTATTTTGGCGAGGGTAACATGTCGGTTCAGATCGATGAGGACATTGAGAGAATAGTGGAATGCTGGAGAGAGTTCAGTTTAATGTATAGAAGGCTCAGAAAACAACCCTGACAAGGAAGTCGCATACAGGGCTGCCAGCCGTGAAGATGGATGATGCCTAATACTTGAATCATCTTCCATAAAACTTCTGGGAATTAGCATCTACAATAACATGTCATGACTCAATTATGTTGCTGGCCTCGATAGGTTGTGGTTCCAGAAGCTGGGGGTTCTTCTGCTCCAGAAAATTATTTCTCCATGGTCTAGTACATCAATGAAAGGATTCTGATATCTCTGTTCTATAGATATTATCATGGCAGATGTTCGACCGCACTGTCTCGCAAAATAATACCGATTCGCCAGTACTAGAGGATGCCAGAGGGCGCATCCTCACCAGGTCGAGCTTAAAACTCCTCCAACGAGCCTCCTCCAAAAATCTTTCTTTTAGAGAACCTCATCGTTGTGGAATGAGCTACCGGGGACTTCCCGATCATTATAATCGACAGCGATTCAAGGTAAATGTGAATAGACATGCAACCCATTAAAGCGCTTATGAAGCGCTATGAGCCTTTATGTAAGGCTATCTATATATCTATATATTATGCAAACAGGTCAGATATTAAAGAATGTAAACGGATATTAGATATACTTTATGTGCTAAACTGTAGTGATAAAAAATTTAATCACGCTTACAATGATGTAAGAACTTTTTATAATAAATTGCTGATTGATGCTAGACAAAATAATTACGCGAATAGGATAGTGAACTCTGACAATAAAACAGAGTGTGTATGGAATATAATCAATGAAATTACAGGTCGACCTCGTGATAAAAATATACGAATTCCTGGACATTCTGAAAGCATCGCGAATTCATATAACTACTATGTTTCAAATGCAGCCAATGATTTGATTTCTCAGATTCCACCTCCTTTTCTTGCAAAATAGATCAATCAAAAAGTCAAACAGCCATACATTATGTGGGAGCTGACGAATTGATTGAATTAAGCAAAAAAACTTAAAAATAAGCATAGTAGTGGTGAGGACAACATACCTACAAGTTTGATGAAATCCTGCATTCATCTAATTTCTAAGCCATTAGTATATATTATCAACAATTGTCTTAAATATGGCATATATCCAGAAAAACTCAAAACATCAATTATAATTCCGATTTACAAGAAAGGAAATCCAACAGACATGTCAAACTACAGGCCTATAAGCTTACTTTCTGCATTTGCAAAACTTTTCGAACCAGTGATATATACGCAAATAATGGATTATTTCACTACATATAACCTAATAGCAGAAGAACAGCAGGGCTTTATCAAAGGCAAATCAACAATCACAGCCATTTACCATTTCAATCGTCAAATTATTGTTAGTTTAGAAAACGGAAATATGCCACTAGGATTATTCTTTGACTTATCAAAGACATACGATTGTGTAGACCATAAAATATTGTTACATAAATTAGAAAAGTACGGAATAGGTGGAACTCTCCTCCAATGCATTAGATCATACCTTTCACATCGCAGACAGAAAGTTCAGGTCACAAAAGATGGTAAAACCGTACAATCATCAGAGATTCATACATCAGTGGGCATTCCTCAAGGTAATATCCTGGGCCCTATATTATTTATAATATATGTGAATGACTTGTCCATAGATCTTAATTATTCAACTGATGTTACCATTACGCAATATGCAGATGATACCAGTATTCTTATTACTGCACCAAGTTTCAACGAGTTACTAGAAAAAGCTACTTTCTTTTATAGTAACATTTCTAACTGGTTTGGCAAAAATAAGTTAGTCTCAAATGCTGCTAAAACAAATCTATTACTTTTTAAGACAAAAACTCCTAGCTACCTGAATGTACCGACCAAAGTTAGTGTTTTACAAGACATTCAAATTGATTTAGTAGACAGCACCAAATTTCTTGGAGTATGTATAGATGAGATGCTCAGGTGAACATATCATGTAGAAAATATTGAGAAAAAGCTGAATAGTGTTTGTTACGCTCTGCGTATTTTTTAAGTAATTACTTAGATTTTAAAGCACTAAAGGTAGTTTACTATGCAAATTTTGAATCTCTACTCCGATGCATCTTTCATGGTCAAAGTACTTCAATAAATCGACTTTTTATAGTGCAGAAAAGAGCACTGAGATGTATGCCTAAAAAATAAGCAATGGGAATCATGTTGTGGGAAATTTACGTCAAACAATATTTTAACGTTAACTGTCATCTATATCCAAGAGATATTGTTGTTTGTCTTCAAAAATAGACAACTTTTTGATCAATATTTGCTAATGGGCTATCACCATACAAGAAACACCAATTATAGGTATACGATTCACCATCTAACTTTAACTGAGAAGAATGTAGAGTACAGCTGCATGAAAATCTTTAACAATCTGCCTTCAGATATCAAAACCGTTAATAATTTGCCAACATTCAAGAAAAAAATACATAAAATGTTATTAGATTCAGAACCATACTGTCTTGGCGATTACCTTAAATAGTTCTATTTTTTGGTTGTACCAAAATTTGTTAATTTGACGTTATTTCATCTAATGCTGTGAGTACATTGTACACGTATTTTGCTGTATTATTTTGAAACAAAGATTTGTTAAAATGAACAAAAAATGAAAAAAAAAATACAAAAATATCAAAATCGAACGATCACAGGTAAGTTCTTTGGAAGTAGCGATTTTGCATCAGTTCCAATATTCTAAATAATGATTCACATTCATTTTGCAGACATGAGAAGCCCTCAAATAAATGATATAATGTATTTCCGCGTCCAAGCTTAATTCTGTAATTTGGTAAAATATTGAGATAAAAAGAATATTTGTTGAATAACCATTTAAATTCAATGGTGAATACAATGTACCTTAAAAAACTCGAATAAATCTACTGCGGCAGGCGTAAAGGAACAAAAGACGCATAAACTTCCAGGCTGCGATTTTCATTCGATGCGAAGCGATTATGCTATAAACGTACCGATCTGAAATAACTTGAAAGTTTTCTGCTACCGCGCCATTATCAGGCCGCCGGCCTCCTTATATAGGAGGTATACGCCAAAGAAATGGATTCCTTTTTGTATTATTTCGCTGGGATGAACGTAGGTGGCCTTTTTTGTTTAAAGATATTCAGTTGCTAAAACAACTTTAATACACTCGTGCTACTTTTGTTTTTTATGGTCTACAGCTTCTGTTTTTATTTCGGTCACAATGCTATAGTATATATAAATGGGGAACTAATTAGCAATATCTAGAGACGGACAACTGATCTTGATAACTGCCAGTGAAGAATACGGACAGCATATGATTGTCTTGACTGTACAGCATTGTGAATTCTATATCATACAGAATTACAGTACTGGAATTCCTGCTCTTTTTGTAATACTTGTTGGTTGGTGCAGAAATCTGGGTTGTAGGTTCGCAACTCTCCAAAAATTCAAATACACACTCACCTCAAAATAACTCATGAACCTGGTTGTATTGAAATTTGGCAAGATGACAGTGGCAGTTTCAGTCCAACTTGTATATGTTAGCCCATGTCCTTCACACATCTACCGACTGAAAGCACAATTAATATGATAATATTTTCTTTCGGAGGTAAATATTTCTATTTTAGAGCTCTACTGCACCAAAAAGGTTGGTTACGGCAGATTTTATATCGAAATGAATACTAAAAAAAACAGAACACATTTTTTATATTTTGAATTTTCCAATTATTTTCTGATAACTATCATATTGAAATAACGCCAAGCAACATTTGTTACAACAGATTAAAACATTGATTCTCTAATTCAGTATTATACTTCAGTCTAATCAGTTCTCAGATTACAGGGGTGATTTAAATTGAATCGAACAGCTGGACAGACATAAAATATAACAAATTACTTAAATGTATTTCTATGACTTTACGATTCATTTAGCGTAGAAGTGATTGTCAGCGGTTTCTATTATAGTAACGCACAGAAGCTGTTGAATTCCGAGAAGTATGGGGCCATTTCATGAAAATACTGAGAGGAAAATCCTGTTTACAAAATTTTATTTGACATTAAGTTATGTTATTCTGGTAATATATTTTTTGAACCTAAGTCCCAAAATCTTGAAACGATAAGTTATATTTTATTAAAATATATAAATACATAATAAAATATTCCGAACAGTGAAACTTTCAAGAACTGTATACTAGATATACATTTTTCTGCTTAAATTCAAAATTAACTATTGCCATTGATTAAACTGTTGCTTTGGCGTGATAAAATTAATACGTTTTCATCGCAGATTCACCTTGTGAGAGTCTTTTTAGCTGGGCGTACATAAGTGCCTACCCGCAGGTTTACATTTGTGGCTGTCAAATAAACCATACCCCCATAGCAGTGCGCAAAAATTCAGGCACCAATAAAGTCAAATTTGACACTTCTTTAAATGAGGATCATAATTTGTGAAAAATTCAATCAGCTGCGTATACAGGCTGAAATCTTGGTAGGGGCAAATATTATTATATTCGAAGAAAGCGGATGACAAAACTAAATATCGAATTTCAAATGACATTTCATTTGGTTTGTTGATTTTATGCCTAAGCAAATATAAAGTCGAAGCCTAGATGTCAATATACATATAAATAATTTGTAAAGGCTTTGTTAATACAAGTTTTGAGCTGAACTCTTGGTAGATTTTCTCATACTTTGAACACCCTGAGATCAACGAAGTTTCGTACCAACCAGTTCCTGATATATAGAGGCCGACTGAGTTTGAGTGGGGAATATCAGTCTGATGAATCCATCTAGCAGTTTCTTTGCTTAAAAAACAGGTTTCGTTGAGATATTTGTAGAAAAGTATCTGCTCATCGGTAAAAAAAGTAGCTTGGTTTTGCGATGAAGAAGTGCCATCAATAAGTCGAATTGCTTTCTTCTGAATCAAGTATAGACAGGGTAGTTGGGATAGCAGCTATCCAATTATGTTAGAAGTATTTATTCTATATCTGGTGTTATCTAAGATTTATAACTATAAGGGGTACCTCTTTGTTCAAAATAGATATCCTAGATTTTTACCAGCTCCTGCCATCGATGAGATGTGTTCGTCCAAAATGCAGTATTTATTTGATTGCTACAAGTCTGACAATTGGGATCTTCACACAAGGCAGTTGTTCATTAGAATTATATAATCATTTGGGTGCCACATACCATTTTATTAATTTAAAATTACGTTTATCCTATCCCAATAACTGTTGGAAATATGAAAAATTGCAAATGAAAACCGTTTTTATTGTTTTTGCATGGTATGAGCAGCAGTAATTTCATGTACCTTCATCTGATCAATCAATCAAGCTCATATTTATATTCTCCATACTCTACTGACTATTCTTATATAGGCCATTGTCTTTTTGGAAAATAAATATTGAAGAATTGAATTGACTGTTAGGCTTAAAAATGTATACAGGAACGTGGTCTTACTTTGAGCTGTACGTACAGTCTCGTCTAGATTTCCTCCGATGATCACATAAGTAGTAATGAAAATGCTCATATTCATGATTTATGCAATATAATTTGTATATAACACGTCCATCGAATAAAAATAGAAAGTGCATGGAAAAATATATCAGCATAATATACCAATAGACAGAAGAAATATGAATATTGTAGTGCAGGAAATTCTTGGCACCAGTGTTATCTACGTTATTACACATTCGCATCTTCTCAAGCTGTTGCATGCATAATTTTCATTGAATCCCTGCTAATTATGTATGCTTAAGATATAGTATAAACAGTTTTTACCGAACCTTAATTCATAATTTTACATATTAATCGATTCTGTATAGAAAATTCTCCAAATGAATATTTTATTGGACACGTGAATATATCTTTTAGATTAAACGGATTGTTAAGCTTAAACTGCTCAAACTGCAGTATTATGTGCAGACATCAGTAGTGTCATTAGTTCCACAGTTTGAGGAGGTACGGCAGAGGAACTATTCCTACTTGCCTGTTAGAATTCCAAGACGTTATCCAGTCCAAATTACGCTAGAAAGCTGTCGCGGCGCGCCATACTTACTGGAGGGGACTCTGGACCTGTCTATTTTGAATGTATTGAACTCGTACACCTGTTAGGAAAAAAATTATCAGCCAGGCTAGGCGAGGTACTAGTGAGATTCTTGGCCAATCTGTCCGTATGATAGCGGAATGTATTTGCTCTTATGCTATCAAAGTACTGACCTTTGCAGTGCATAGAAATTATACACACATATACATCAGTTTTTATTAACTGCTTTCATGTATATTGTTGATGCTCTTACTTGGTGAAACTCTTCCATCATGCAGATAAAAAGTTGTGTAATTGACACACAGTTTCACAAATAAAACTACTTTTGTTTTAGTGACGCGTTTCGATTTATATTTAAATCATCGTCGGACTGTCAGATTTGATTGCTAGCA
Source organism: Bruchidius siliquastri (assembly GCA_949316355.1). NCBI lineage: Eukaryota > Metazoa > Arthropoda > Insecta > Coleoptera > Chrysomelidae > Bruchidius > Bruchidius siliquastri. The sequence goes on along the minus strand of OX438532.1, from coordinate 22,503,681 downwards.
AAGCTACCCAGATTACTTCGCAACTAACTAACTATTCATATCATGGATACAAAACTAGTGTTAAGGAAAACCCCTACAAAACCTTGACCATCGCCGTCAAAATGTCCTGAAGATATTTCATGTGATAAACTATTTCATTTCTTGAGATATTGCATGTTTTAAGATATTTTATTCCTGAAGTATTTCATTCTTCTAAATACAACTATAACTTAAGATATTTCAGGCGTTGACCTATAATACAAATAGATGGAAACTTATACTAGAATATCGATAAAACCGAGAATATCGAGTTTAATAGATCAGTCTGTTCATTTACTATGCTGAAGTCAGGTGTTCGCAGATATTTTTGAATCTCTAATGTTTCCATGAAGTTTAAATCATGTGTTTTATTACAAGTATGAAGTACACTCATTCTATTGTCATTGCCAACTTTATGATTAGTATCTAGTGAGTGTTTGGCAAAATTTGATTTTTCTTATTTATTTTTATATTAATTAAGGCGAATTTTCCATATCTATGAAAAGAATTGCACAAAATTCGTCCTTCTCAAACTATTGAATCTGGATTATTTGGTTCATATCAAATGACGCTACCCTAAGAAGCATCAACCTGATTAAATTCCTTTAGTAATTGCTTGTTATATTATTATAGCCATTATTTGTATCAAAGCGACTAGTAGGTAGAGTATAAAAAAATAAGAGATTTATCAAAGGAACAAAGCATTTTCGATTAGAGTACCTATGATTTTTACAAAGACAATTAAATAATAATTTACTATAGTAAAATGTATACGGTTTAAATTACATAATATGTATTCCATGAATATTTACACGCAGAGATGTAATGATACGCTACACAATGGTAGAATGGAGAATCGAGTGTTCGATACCAGAATGGAATTGAATGTGCAGTCTCCTTCGGGTAGTAAATAAACGGTTCTGCGCCACTGTTTTCCGGTGAAATTCGAATCGCGTGCAAAACTCGTCAGCACCCTGTGTGGTCCCGAAATGGTAATAAGGAACTAATTTCCTGTATAACACGTACCCCCAACAAGACCTACATGACTTTGATTTACGTTGACATCTGCAGCGAAAGATATGTGAATATTGTATGAAAGTTGGCGAATGCGATGACCACCTAAATGACAATGAAGATGGAGATTCAACTGAATACTAGCCATTATGCGACATAAAACTTTATTTTAAAGAACTTGAAATATCCATTATTTTTGTTTGTCTTGTATGAAGTAAGTATGTTTGTCTCCAGTGATTGAAAACAAAATACCAAATCTGAAAAGCCTTTCAATATAGAAAATCACATCACAGATTTCTGCGCTCACGCATGAAAGACCAGTTGGATCAATTGGCATCTGACACTGGGTAAATATAGGAAAGGTAGAGACACTGTGGTGGCCAGGCAGCTACAACGTCACCACAGAATGCTGGAAACATGTGCACACCAAAAAGTTGTCTAGATTTTTCTATCACCAAAATGGCGTCTTTATCGTTGCTTAGATTCATTGCATCGCATTTGTGAAACTTTTTGTACCATTTACCCAATCCAATCTTGGAGTTATTACAGATTATTATTTCGGGAAAAAAAATTCTAACCGATATGTTGTGGTTTTTTTATGTTGGTTTGTCCTTTTGTCGTCTATATGTCTGTCTTGACGAATGTCCGGTAATCCTTGACTCCTCCAGTACTCGGAAAGCATTATTCATATTTTGATGGAATTTTGATATCCGATTCTACTATAGTTATCGTCCACAAACTAAAAAAATAAATTTGTTCAAACTTTGCTTTTGGGGCTTTCTGTTACCCCTGATTATTAAATGATTATTAAATAAACATTCGGACTGGTCAAAAATGGGTGTGGTGGTTGTGGGTTGATGAAAAAATATTTCTTTTTACATCTATAGACTTTTGATGCCAGTTACCCTCTATATTTATAACACAGATGACTGTGTGTCACACACACACAACGCAATACATGAATCATGATATTATTTTCAATGGACATTTTTATGCCTTCTAAGAATTTGAATGAAAATTAAGCCATTGAATGTATTACACAACTTTCAGAACTCTGAAATTTTGAGACTATCGAATTAGAATTTTTTTCCATTCATTAGTTTTCAAATTCAATTCCAAAAGATCAACAGTCTTCATATCCGATCCAAATCTTTATTGCTAAGTGGAAAGCAAGCATGTACCAAGGAGGGGTCATATGGGTTTGAACTTTCCCCAACCAAAATATAAAAAAAGTTATCTATCATCTGTCGTTATTTCACCCTCTTAAGATGTTTGTGGTTTGACCAAATTTCAACCCATCATTATCATAATATAGAAAGAACATTTTTCTATTAAGGTGAACTTCTCCAAAACTTTCTGAGAAACATTTAAAGTTTTGAGAATTGTAGATAGGTAGTATTTTTACCAATCTCATCTAAATGTCCTTATTCTCCCATATTCATTTATATACTATTCTTACCTATATTAATATTTATATTTAAAGTGAAAACAGTATATTAGCCACATGTTTCATCTTTCATTCAGGTTTTAGCTGAATTTTCAATTTCATCAACGACAGGTACTTTCGCACTCTATTTACGTGTTGTTTATTTTCACAATCATGATTAAAAAAACATCTGGAGTCCATCATTTTTTACGAATATTCAAAATTTTAATGTAAATAGTATTTCTGAAGTCAGTTCAACAACCTCGAATTGCGACGAATTATCTACGTGATTGCTAAGTATGCGTCATAAACTCCAGTCGAAAGAACATATTTCTTAGGATCCTCATTGGGCTTCGGAAGAACTACACTCTCAAATGGTGAAATTTTTGCTGAAGGTACAAGTTGGACATCATCTCCTTTAGTTCGATGTAAACTTCAAATTTGTAGCACTGCAGACTTGAGTTGACTTGTCATTTTGAAGTGATGCATTAATTATTTGGAACTTATATTTATTATACCATCACAGTAACAGATATGTAGCATGAATAATTCCAATCAGTACCACCTTCTGATTGTGAATAATTTGGTTTACAACTACTGTTGAAACTGAAAATTCAGTAATTTATTGGAACATAATTCCAAAAATATATTAATTGGAATAATATTTTAGCTACTAAGTTTACATATTAATTATTATATAAATAACCGAATAACAAATAAATGTCATTTATCCGTGTACCCACATATTATCTACTCTGAAATTAATAAACGGTCGATAATAATCTATTACGAGATAGGAGCCATATCTAAAAAATGCAGGAAATCACTCATTAAATTTCGCTTATTATTATGCAAGTGCATATTGTATGTGAATGATCGATAAAAGGTCATATGTACTGCAAATCGAGTGAGCGAATGATTTCTCCCAGTTAATTTCAAGATATGCAACTCTTCAGGCTTTATTATTAGTTTATTGTTTGAATTTTTAAATGAATATATGTAAGGTATATCTACAGTGGGTGTACTGGATGGAAAGTAGCAATTTTTGTCATTATAGTATTTCACAATGAAGTGCATGCATAATATAAGCTGATGATATGTTGAATCGGATATTGTACAAAAAAGATATTGCATTTCCGTATCTATTATTATATGCCATACAAAAAATGTAAGTGAAAGCTGTCTTTATTCACATCAAAGAATAGAGACTGTCTTCTAATAAATAATGATTGTAATATCACTAACGATGCTGCATCTTACCATCAAAATATGAACAAATATTACGCATTTGAATTTTTGGGAAGCAAGCAGATGCCACATCCTGTTGAATTGAAAAATTATATGATGTTGACCTTTTGATAACTTTTCAACTGAAAACTTGTCAATCTCTCATTACTCTTATGAGAGGAAACACGGTAATATTTGAGATGACCTTTTGTCACACGAAGGTTTGATATATTTCACAAAATGAACCCCAACCTAGTGTTGTATGTGATAATCTGTGCTGGTGCTCTATTTTATCAGATAATCATTTTTTATAAAAATTAATGTGGCCTAAAACATTAAGCAACCTCAACTCAGTGAACCTTGACAAATGCTACGATGTATATAATATTTTTTTTATAAAACATTCAGTCAATATCAGCCTAATGTATATAATACATATGGATCATTATAGATTCATAGCAGTTCCTGTAGCTTAATTCCTAAAGTTGCTTACCTCAGGTGTGCTTAGATAGGATATCGTCATTATTCATGCATATAATTTTGGAAGCATATCTGATGGACCCTATATAAAATATATACAGGTCCTACACAGTTTAAGGCCCTATGAAGTGTGTATACCATGTATGTACGTGTACAGCCAATAGCAATTGAGTATTTGGCGCTCTCGCTTCGACACTACACATGGCTAATCGCACGGTATCTCTCGTACCGGCTAAGGAACTAACCGGCCCGGCGGAGAAATATTATTTCTGTAAGTCATACACATGAAACAATATTATAATGAACAGCTTGGGCAAAAAACTGGAATGTGAGATTATATCCAAGTGGATTAACACAAACCACAGCTACCACAATCCTATGGATACGGTTGTATCTTTTACAGCAACATGTCTCATTCAGATAATGGATTGAGTGGTATATGCATAGACGCGATTTAAGTATTTGAGAGCCATTCACCATCTTCCAGAGAGGAGAATGGTATGACAGGAAGCAATAAAAAGTTCTCTTGCGAATCTTTGAAGTTCAAAAAAAGTTCACCACCACACTAATATAACACTTACCAGCGACGGTTCCCGCCCAGGATAAGAAGGGGGAATTTCAAGTCCAACAATTAGTTGTCATAGAAAGGCATAGAAGGACACTTTCATGTCTCAGGAATTTAAGTTTTGCGTTCCCTGGATCCAAGCGCTGAGAATGTATTTCTTTTAAACATGTAAATTGAAAGGCCAAGCATATTGAATAGCATTTTAAAATCTTGAAACCTTACATTTTTTAGTACGCCCTAAAATGATTTCCATACTTCGGAAAACTCAAATAATCTAGATCACCACATGGCATATCGCAAAATATAATAAACTACTGATTTTTTAGGACTCATAATTTTAAACTGTAAAAAAAATCATGAATTTTGTATTTTTTCTAAATTGTACTCCTAAAAATTAATGAGCAACTTCTGACATTCATGAGTCGATACAGTAGATACTAAGATTATGAGATGCCAAAAATTGTAGACAGTCTTCATTCATAGCGTTCAATCTCGTATACAAAAGTTGCTGAGGTTGTGATATCGCCCTTGTTTACACGTTTGCCGTAAAAGATATCATCTTTTATGGCACTCGCCATATATTTGCCGATTTCTAGGGATTATATCGAGCATTATATTATATGTATATATAGGCTAAGCCTTGAAAATGAATTATACTCAACAAAATTTTACTGCGGCTAACAAGAAACACAATTATGTTTAAATGTGTGAGAGTTTTCATCTTGTCTACTGGAATTAGATTTTTTGTTATTATTTTATTATTCCAGTTTTCACGTCATGGATATATATCTTCTTATTATGTTTATGGCACATCTTCAGTATCTTAAGCCTAACTATCTTTCGATTTTGCTTTCTCAATCAATATTGCATAGTATGACAAACCTAAGCTATCAAACTATCATGTCTATCATCAAATGCCCAGTTCTTGCGATGTTCTGACCTGACTCTACTATAGAAACTTAACAAAGGAAAGAAGACAAATGTAGTAACACCACAATTTTTAACAAAATAAAGACGTGCTTATAATTACATTTTAGTGCACTTGGGCACGCATGTGGTGGGGGGCTCCAACCTAACACAGCAAAAACAATCAATCAAATCCAATCCGATATATCTGGTCTGTACCGGTCTCTACAAACCGAGCGCCAATGCACGTGAGCCATAAAAATTCTTAAGGTCGTCAGACATATTTTCGTATCCACATCGACATGGCGTTTCGCTCCAATAACTCAGTGCTATCGAGGATATTCAAGCATAATTGTATCAGCAATTATGAGAACGTAGCGCGTTAACCTGTCATTAATCTAAGTACTTAAGATAATTTTGATCGTATATAATGCTAAAATGAACCGCCAAGATTAACAGCAAGCTAATTGTATATCATTTTCCTGGTATGTGCCATGCGAAGTCTGTGATAAATCCAAATTAATTAAACCACAATAAAAATCTGTGATTGTTTGCCTATTGCCTCTTTGAAAGAAATACATTTGACATTTCGATCCTTCAGAATAAATTCTCGAAGATCGATCACAAACAGTTTTATTCGTTCATACGACGTTTTATTACTATATCTTCAAAAGCATTGTTGTTCTAAAAATATCCCTTCAAATCTGCAAATTTAATACAACAATTACATGAAGTGTTAGATGGCGTTTGAGTAATAAATAAATAAGATATACTTTTACAACTATAGGAGTAAGATCAACCAGCTTACTGCAAATATGAACGTGCAGTTTGATTTTGCTTTTTCTATTTATTTCTGTGAACTGAAATTTGAGAATGAATATATTGAATTATTAAGGGAATACATTATGACTGATTTACGTAGTAATAAGTTTTCCTCATAATTTGTGTAATGCTTTTTGAGAGAGATGTTTTGAGAGATATGTCAGAGCTGCAACACTATTCACGATAGGCCAGGAAGGCCATAAATATACAGAAAATATAGATAAGGTAGATGGTTCAACAAAATTGCTTCGGACTTCCATTTCCAGGCTCAGTCTCTTTCACTTCACAACGATTGAAGATACCTCATCATTCGAAACATTATGAAACAAAAAAAGGTAATACCTGTCTGTAAGCCACCACGAATCTCAATATCTATCAAATTTGCTAGCCTGTCATCAATTCCACAATTGTACTGTCTTGATTTTATTCTTTCTAATAAATGTAAAAGTTACTTAATACTTGACTTTTTTAGCAGTCAAAAGGTTAATGTAGAATTATGTCCTGCATGACTGGATTATATATGATATCTGAAATATTTTCAATATTTTTATCGATATGGAAAAATCGTAATTTTACTATGATCTTAAAAAAAATTGGAGCGAGTTATGAATTCTTTAACCAGACCAGGATTTTTTTCTCCCGCCAACTTATCTACAGTCCAAAAGAGGAGGTTCCTTTCAAACTTTCTGTCAAGGTCCATTTTCACCCAAGACTGTAATAAAGACGTGCTTATAATTACGACGCGACGCGACGCCAAAAATGTTTATTGAGTTTGTATCAACGATCAATAATCAGTTGAAAGCAATTACACCTTGTAAGCTAGCTCATTTTTAAAAGCGTATTACTTATACCACAAAGAAGACTAATCAAGTTCACTGAAAACATTCATTAGCATGCAAAGCCTGTCCCATTGTCATAAATATAAGCTAGGTGTGATAGCAATATATGTCAACCTGAAAATATGACATCTGGCCTTATATTTATCCTAAAATCGGGTCAACCGTTTTGTTTAGGGAGTAATTTTACATCATACGAGCATATTAAAGTCTTATGACATTCATTTGAAAAAACTTTTCCAACTCAAACGTTTTCAACTTGGACCATGCAGGAATTATGCTAGGTAGTTAGAAATTAGGGAATAAATCTATTCATATATGATGGAATTCCTTTTAATTTATCGGATCACTTCGGCGAAAATGGCATTCCATGGCATACGTTTTACGCAAAAGATCGGTGCTTGAAATAGATTATTTGCAATAACTTTACAAAGTGTGTGAGGCAAAAAAGTGAGGTAAGTGATAATTTTTGTGCTCTCGATCCATCGATGAGTAGAAACTCCATCATATCATAGTCATATGTTTAGAGTTATTGGTATTGAAACTTTAATTATATATTAGTAGTAGTAGTTCTGCTTCAGAAAAACAATAATAATGTAAAACGAACATGTATTCAATAAATATGTCCTTCCTATCTAAGATGTAGTACTATACTTGAAAAACTTCGCTTGTGGTGGTAAATAAAATTTTATTGATTCTTCTTATTGGAATTTGCTGTTCTTTTGTACATGGAAATAAGACAACCTATAATATCAATCTCAAAAAAAGTAATCGCAACTTTTACTATAACTTTCTTCAAACATATGTTCATCTCTCGTCATTAAAACCAACACGATAAAATGTCTGAATTCAGTTGTTCCTAGTTACAAAACCATCAATGGAAGGGAAAATACGCCTGCAAAAATCGTGAAGAATTTATTCTCACTATATTAGGTGACGATCATAAGAATTATTTCATTAGTCGGTAATCCAAGTGCTTCTCATGTACATAACGAGAAATCGATTTACGGTGAGGCTGATTACAAATGAAACAATAGACAAGAGACAAATCTTAACAAACATCCATGGTTCAATTATTTATTCTACTTCCTACTTACAACCATACTGTCAAGTTTTATTGCAAAAACTTCAAATTCGAGATAATAATTTTATGAAAGTTTCATGTGTAAAATACATTTGACTTATTTCAATCAATCTGCCATTTTCATAGTATTTCCTGAGTGTTTATGTCGTTATAATATGTTGTGGTACTAGTTTCCAGTTGAGAGTAGGTAATCTTTGTTCTATATAACAAGGATCTAGTTTAAATACAACTAAAAATGCTGAATCCCACGTTTATATGTTTTTTGGATTCCTGGATATTTACGTACGATTTCAAGTATTTTTTCAGAGAACATTTTTTTCAGAGATTCAAAAAATTGAAAACCCAAATATGTGCATGTTTTCCAGCCTGCTTTTTCCAAAAATTTGATTTGACACACAGGTCACCATGTAATCCGTGAGCACTACATCGATTTGAAATTTGTAGAGAAACATAAAATACGGCACCGATCATTATCGTAGTACAATTTTTACAAACAGTACTTTCAACCAATAAAATAATCTTACTTCCCACGCCAACTCGCAAGGAAGTAATGCAATCGCAAAGAAATGTTGCCAAGTAATTGTTTTTTCTTGATGTTTCATGACATATACATCACGAAAATCATATCAGTCATTTCCGTAGGCCCGTCTGTATCTCTATATTTTAGTCCGGCAATCCTTGGCGCCCTTATAACTCTATAACTCAGGACGCACTTTTGGAATAATCATTAATCTTTGACACAAGATCAGGGCAAGGACAAAAAAGTTTTTCAATCGCTCAATCTTCGTTTTCTGACGTTTTCATTTTCTTTTTTTGAAGGCTTATGAAACGAGGGTGGGAAGGAGACAGCTCAAGATATGTTGGTGTTCTCCAAGCATATTTTTTTGTTAAACTATATCGTTTTTAAGCGTACTCAAAAGTTGTTAATAGTCACTGAGAGTATAATACAAAGCTGATCGGCTTTAACTTTGGTTCTTCGACAGCTCAGCTCAAAACTCAAATTGAGTCGTGTAGTTTCCAGCTGTGCGCGAAATGTGATAATTTTTGTACAATTCCTTTTTTGAACGTCGTTCATTGACGTATCTTTTGTTTCTTCCTCTGACATCTCAATAAATCAACAGCAGACGTCTTCAATGATGTTTTCTTTTCCAGGGAGCAGTACCTATTCAACGTATTCGAGGCCATCATTTCTACTCTAGAATCAAAACTACAACGGATTGAAAACCTTGATAAAGCTGTGGAGCATCTGATGAGACGAGTTGAGGGTCTAGATACAAGAGTTAATAACAACATCGATAAAACGGAATCTGTTATAGCAAAACTAAGAAATTTGGACTCTAAATTATTCCAAACCAATGCTAATAGATTGCCCTTTGACCTGAAGAAGTCAGATATGAATTCAGAATCAATAACTTTGAACAAGAGATTGGTTGATTTGGATCAAAAAGTAAGTGAGATTGATGACAAACTTAGTGTCTTGAAGAACCAGTTAGACACAAATTCCTTGCAAGGGGAAGATTTCAATGCTGAAGCTAGTGAGAAAAGATCTATTAGCATGAATGTAGTTGAGATTACCAAAGCTCTAAATACGGAGGTTATCAATCATGTTACTAAAGAACTTGGACAGCTGAGAGAAGCTACAAACGGTGTGGATCGAAAGCTACAATTTCATATTAATTTAGTACAAGATAATTTGGGAAAGGTAATCAATATGATAACTGACGTCCATCATGCTATTGTGGATGATCCAAAAGGTTATGGTTATCCCTACAATCGCAGTACCACGACAACTACACCAAGGCCTGAACTGCACAAAAATAACAAGATTGATAATTTAGTGCAACAGATGAAACCAATCATAACAGTATCACAAAAAATGGATGAAGTCTGGAATGTTGTAGTGGGTACCAAAAGCTCTGTAGATGACTTGGTACCAAAATCAGATGAGCTTCTGACCCAAACTCAAAGACAAGAGCGGGCTATTGGAGAGATTCACAATGATCTAAGGACAAAAACCAACAAGATCATAGCCAATTTAGACAAAGTTGAAAAAAGATTAAAGAAACAGGAAGACGATGTAGCTACATTAGCCCAAAGACCAGTTCCAGCAGAAATACTATTGGAACCTAATCTGGAACATGTCGGTGATTATGAATCAACCCGATATGTTGAGGACTACGCAACAGATACAACGTTGCCAGTTGGATATACCACGATATCACCACCGATAACACAAACGCCGCCCGTGCCCCAGAATCAAAGCTATGGAAATGGGACGACAACAACAGAGAAAAGGGTCGAGAAGAGGAAAGGTGGTATTATATTTCCTAGCGTGAAGAATAAACCAACGCATATCAATTCAACTTTTGTAACATCAGATGTGTCATCTGGCTCAAAGGACGTTAAGGTAAGAATATTGGTGAGTTTAGGTAATTGGGTCATATGAAGGAAAAAACACAGTGACATGGTTGCGAAGTATTTATGAATGGAAAACATTTAATAAATCAATTTTTATGTTTTTGTTATGGAATGAATAGTCGTTTATTTCGGCTATAGACAAGTTCATTGAAATATTCAAAAAATTATATTTAACATTACAAAAGAATTCTAACAAGATTTGAAGCACTTTCTGAAAGGAAATTAATCCACTTCCAGCATTATCCAGTAAAAATCCATATGTATTGACATCGAATCGATCTTGGTTTGACCTCTCATAACACACCCATGATCGTAGTACCTAGTTGTTTGAATATAAAATATATTCCTCCTCAGACTGATGATGTTAAATAAGAAGTTTACATTAATAAAGTTAATTCAACTGTGAAATAACTTTTAGATAATTTGGATATTGACTAAAGTGGTTTACTAACGTTTCGGCTGTCTCGACAGCCATCAACAGGTTCATCTTTAATTGAATGAAAACTACATAAAATTGACCAGAATGCTTTTTTCATCAATGTAATAAATATAGAAAATCATATTTTGAATTATAATGACATTCGAGATGAATGAATCGTTCACATTATTGATAAATCCAAAACAGGGGACATTATGTTTTGCCACATCAGAAACAACACAAATGTTCATAAGCCTTTTATTAATTTCTCAGCATATTATAATTATCATTCATTAAGCTACAGCTTCTAGTGGTTAAAAATACGGCGCATTACAAATTAGAAGTGTACAGATTTGCAACTATAATAATTACTTTCAAAAACACGTTTATGGTAATGATCAAAGCAAATCGTGTTAATAACATAGTTACCGTATTTCGAAACCTATAACGAACACATATTAATACATGATAGCGTTGCGAAAAAATACAGATAATGATCAGAAATATGTGGCTCTTAACGGTTGTAGGCACAGTAACTTTATAGATTTTGATTGATTTTATACATATTATGCCTATAAAATTTATCTAATGACCCGTGCTCTCGTGGACGAATGCTAGACATTTATCACAAACTAGAATCGAGTTCCACCCAAAATTATTTACTTGCGTAAGTACTCGTATCTACCTGGTAACATGTATTCTCTCTCTTCTCAAACTGGAGTAGTTGTATTATCGTTCAATATAAATTTGTAATTCATCACCAAATTTATTAGAAAACCTTTGTTGTCAATCTATGAGTACTACAGCTGTCAATACGAATAAACATTGTGTGGTTTCAAAAAACGGTGTCTTTAGTTCTATGAGCCTTGTGATATATTTTCTAAGTGCGCCAGCCTTCAATTTGCAAAATGCAGCTTGGGCAATAGCTGATAATTAGGAATATTCCGTAAAATAATTACAATGTTTAGCAGGTCAGTATCCATAGTAGAAAATATATTCTTGCATTGTTTACTAGATCTCAGACAAGTTCCTTGAATTTTTGGATGACAGATAGTTATGGTCAACTCACTTTGTAAAATGGCATGACATTACCCTTCGAAATCAGTCTTTTACGTAAAGTTATGCATAATGACCTAACCTAACTATGAAAATGATACACATTGCCCATTGTGTATCAGCTTCCTCCTTGCGAAAAAAGCAAGGCCTCAAATATATATATATATATATATATATATATATATATATATATATATATATATATATATATATATATATATATATACTGTATTCAACGCATTGTTATCAGATTATTGAACATTCTGATCGCATGTATGGACATAATTAGATTTTGGGAATTTTTAAAGTTATAGAATTTCGTTAGTTTAGTAGTTTATTTAGCATATAATATTTTTAATGCATTTTTAAATTGAATTCCAGAATATCAACAGCTCGAGAATCCCATCTAATAATTTCTTATTTCTACATTAATAACATTGCGTAGGAAGAACACCATCAAATTATCAAATTAATTTATGGTATTTTCTACAAATGGTAGTATTATTATAAAAACTATTTTCCTGCTCTTATTGTCGATAAAAACGATGATACAACAATCTTTTCCAGATTCAGAGTATCAGCAGCTCCAATCACTTGCACCCTAATGATATCAACACATACGGCTATCTTTAATGGAGGTATGTTTTTTGTTATTTGCGTGGCATAACCGTGTGTATCAGTTCTTTTATTTTCTTGTCCGCATGAACCACGCAGCATACCACATATGACTAGAATAGTTCACAGAAATTTCAACAGGTACCGCACCCATTCAAAAATAGGTTATTACGTTCTAATTTTCTCTAATTTGCGGAAGCAAAACCATTTCATATGTTATGATTATGTGGCGTTTTCTATTAATGTGATATTTACATATGTCACTGCCAACAGATTTATTATAGTCGTTGTAGCTTCCGTAACACTTCGCAATGATTTTCATATTTTGCTCTGAAAGAAGTTATTCAATTGCCCAGGTGAGCATAAGACGATTAAGATATTATCCTGCTATTATGCTTCTTTTTATATAGATTCCGTGCAAAAATGATATTTATTGCAGGGTGATATTCGACATAAAATCGATCAAGCATCATTAAACAACGAATTGTTGTTGAACTATTTAAAAGTCAACTGATCATAATGAATAAATAGTGTCTAGAAGGCTGTCTCCTAACTACAAGTGTACGCCTTTAAAAAAAGGTGAATGCTAGCAACCATCCTGACCCTTCAAAATTTGACCACCAGCTTTTTTGCTAACGTATACTATTAAAATGATGAATAAAAAGGTTTAAAAAAAGTTAGTGAACAGCGTATTGGAACTATTACAAATAATTACGTACCTATGCAGCTGCTGCCCTTCGTAGAGAAAAAAGGAATACTCTTAGAAAACTTCATATTGTCTAGTAAAATATTCACGTGCTGCTAGCTCACTTCATTATAGTTGACTCAATAAACTCTTACCTCAAGAATATACCACTCATAACAAAGAAACAACGGCATTCACAACGATTAAATATTACAAGGAGTCTACAAAATTGGTTAATTTCCACCAATTACCAAACTTGTTAAAAGCTTTTCCTGCATCAAAACTAATGCAGTACGGGTTGACGGGATTACACTTATTATGATCAAATTCATTTTCCGATTGCTTTTGGACCTTATTACGTTTATTATTGATTATGCCATATCAACATTCTACATATTTTCCAGATGCCTGAAAACAAGCTATCTTACCCCTTTCCATAGTGTTTAACCCCACATATATAATTCAAATTGGACCAATTAGCCTGCTTCCAACATTTTATAAGCTTTTGGAAAGAGTAATGAAGTCTCAAATGTCTGAGTATGTACTAAATAATAGAATAATACCACCAATGCAATCAGGTTTAAAGGAAAACAGTACTAAAACGGCGTTAGCCAATATCACCGATGATGTCATAGGAAGCATTGACCAACAAAATGTCCCCTGTGTGATTTTATAGGACAAACAAAGGCATTCTATATGATAGATCCGAAAATTCTGCAAATGCTCTCTTTTCACTGACAGTGCAGTTACTTTAATAGGCGCATACACGGGCTTCTCCTGATCTCCACTATCACCGAATCGTCCTCTTTGGGATGAACAATTGCGATTCCAATAGCATGACTGTACTCCTGCACAGCTCTTAGCGATTGCTGTAATTCGCGTTGTCCGGAGGCATAAAGTTTAAGGTCATCCATATAGAACAGATGGGTGACTTTGTGCCTTCGGTAATTGGGTGTACCAGATCTGTATCCTCTCATATTTCTCAGCATTAGCGACAGCGGCAAAAGTGAGATAAGCAGCTCTGTCCGAACACTGGTTCCCCCAGATGTAATAGTGAATTAAGTCTTCCAGAGTGGCATCACTTGCTAGATGCATCTCACTGTTTGATCGCCTACCGCAAGACACTCCAACACACGCACAATGAGACCATGAGACGTTGTATCGAATGCCTTACGATAGTCAGTCCAGGCTATGGAAAGGTTTCGCTTATACTACAGCCAGCTACGCCTTTCTTCGACCCTTGCTGTTCATATACGCCGAGAAATACCGGGTTTACAGCTTGGAGTATACGCATGTACAAGATTCTGGTGAAGAGCTTGTAACATACGTTCAGACATATAATTGGCCAGTTCTTGGGATCACACAAATCTCCGGTCTTTGGGAAAAGCACGGTTTGGCCCTTGACAAACCAAGACGGAATTGGCTGCTCCTGATTTAGCCAAGAGTTAAAAACTCTTGCTAAATACCGGTGGCAACTGGGAAACTTCTTCGCCTAGTAGGTGTTTATGACATCCGGGCCAGGAGCAACGAAACCCTTAGCGCCTTCTAAGCTACTAAGAATTTCTTCTGTGTTTATCGGATGACGCAGTACCTCAGAATAAGGAGTCCTTATACATGTGGACTCAAACTACACCAAGGCCGGGGTGTCTGCTTGGAAAGGGTTTGGCCTTTCGTTTCCTCCAGAAGGCCTCCACGCGATCAGTAGTTGGCGGTTGTTCTATGGTCGGTAGTCGCTATTGAGAAAGACGGAGAAGGTCTTTCAGAGATCAATCTGTTCTCCTCCAAACCTCCAACGATCTTTTAGCAGAAATTAGAATCCTTATCCTCTCAAGACAATGCTGGTTAATAATGGCAAGCATAGCCTTATTAAGTGTGTGATGCTTGTGTCCACACTCGAGACGTGGAAAGCCTTCTGCGTGCTCGGTATTCCACCACATACTGGATACGGAATGCATCCTTGCAAGGTAACTGGATTTCCGCTTCCATTTGGTGCCCCGTCTGTGTGCTCTCTCGACAGGAGAGTCTGCCACCTTTACCTGTTCAGCCACCCTTAGAACCGCTGCATGAATTTCACAATTAATGCTCCAAATGTCAGAGTCTTCTGAGAGATGCTCATCAACTACCACGTCCTTTCTCCTTATGTCTGCCAGCTTTAAGGGCCTCTTGTTGTTGTGGAAGGCCCTTCGGTCACTGAAATACTCGGGTGGAACGACGTAGTCGTTTTTCCTTTAAGCGGGCCTTAACGGCGATCTTTGAGCCTGGGTGACAGCCCCCCTAATCCCCGGAGAGGCTGACTGGACTGGAGCGTGAACATATTCTTCGCAGGTACGATCCATAATCCCTCACATTCTGAGAGGTAAACGTGCTATGCTCTGGATGCATTTCACGCTACCTCTCATACTCGCGGGACATGTATCCCCTGCGAAGCGGGTTGCTGCTCTATGTGTGTGCGGTCGTCACTGTTGGGACGCAGGACACCACCACCTTACCTAAGATCCCTTTCCGAAGGGAATCGTGTGGGCCGTATTTTCTCCTGGTGTTAAGAACCGGAGTGGAAAAGGTTGAGAGTAGGGGACCGCCACACAAGCCCCGGCCGACATCTCAGGGTGAAACCGACAAAATTACCCTCCAGGCTGCCGATCATTATTGTCCCCTGGCTTCGGATTACCCAGCGGTGTACGCATTGAATAGCCTACGGCTTCCTGCAGGAATTATTATTATTATCATTATTATTTTCAGCCCTCTGGCAAGATTGCGGTATACTCAGGTACTGAACGGCTGTGCCAAGACAGTACCCAAGTTACTGCTCTGCGTTGAAGAAGTTTCATATAATATTGCAGGTCTTGTGGATCACAGCCCCAGTCGCTGTACGTGTGGTGTCAACACAATAAGTCTTTCTTTGCATGAGTTTGGCTGTAACATTCTATGCTTCGTGAGTTCTGTTCGGATGAGGTTATGGATGTTGTCTATATTAGTGTGGGACCACATGATGATACCAGAAGAGTACGTGAGGACCGTTATTGCAAATGTTTTGGTAGCTTTGGTAAGATTTATAGGGTTTAGTTTAGTTTTCAGTAGTTTTATAAGGCGGTTGTTGAATTCGTTTTTCAGTCGTTTTTTGACTTGTGTATGGTTGATATTTGTGTTTTGATAAAAGCCTAGATACTTGTACGTTTCGTCCTGGTCCATGTTGGGAAACGTTGCTCCATGTACGGTTTTCTCTTCGGGATGGATTTTCCATTGACCTTTATTGATATGGGCCAAAACCAAAGGGAGCTAAGAGAATATCTTTGGAAGATACCGCTCTGTATGTGCAGCTCTTCTGTTTGGCTGTTCTGTTTGCATTAGAAAACGCCTGAGGCCTGGGTTGATCTTATAGATTTCTAGAACTTTTATCAGCCAGCTATGGGGTACAGAGTCAAATACTTTTTTATAGTCTATTTAACAGCTGTGGAGATTTCTGTGTTGTTTTCTGGTCTGTTCCATGATCACGCTATCAATTATAAGTTGTTCTTTACAATCTTGGTTTTGTTTTTTACATCCTCTTTGTTCTTTCGTAAGTATGTTATTCTGTGTTAGATGTTCTATTCTTCTGCATATTGTTGCGGCTACAATCTTTTACAACACAGGTGATTGAGCGATAATTTTTCAGGTTTTTGGTATATACGTTTTTAGGTTTTATGTACATTATACCTTGTGTGAGGAAATTGGGGGAGTCTATTAGGTTGGAGTATAGCTTTGTTGATTCGGTTTGCGAGTGCTTCATATGTTGAGGTGAATTGCTTGTACCAGAAATTTTGTATGCTGTCCACGCCTGGACATTTCCAATTGTGGGTGAGTTTAATTGTGTCTGCTATTTTATGTCGTGTCAGTATATTTTCTCTCTGATATATTATTATATATTGATGTTTTTCCTCTTCTCCTCTGATCCATGCGGCATTTCTGTTGTGTGTTTTTGGTTATTATTATTATTATTATCATTATTATTATTATTATTATTATTATTATTATTATTATTATTATTATTATTATTATTATTATTATTATTATTATTATTATTATTATCATTATTATTATTATTATTATTACTTGTAACCATATTAATATAAGGATCGGTCCCTGAGAAAACTATCCAAACACTGGCAGATGTCCGATGGCAGTCCATAGGCATAAAACTTGCACGTGACGTGATTCTTCAAGAAGCTCAATTGCTCTGCTCCACACATGGGTGACGTAGGCCTAAAGATCTCCCTTTGATCTCTGCATGAAGAAGGCATGGTGGCGATAACTGAAAGAATGAGTGTCATTTGTGAAGCTGTGTGTTAATTACACAATTTTTCATATACATTATGGAAGAGTTTCACCAAGTAAGAGCTTCTACAATCTACATGATTATGTTGTGTTTGTCCAGGTACTTTATGAGCTGCATGTTAATGATGCTTACGAAAACTTTGGATACAATGCATAGCGAAGTCTCAGGTCTATAGGTGCTGAGCAAGTCTTTTCTTCCCTTCTTATGAAATTTTATTGGTGCAACGCTTCAGAACGATTGTTGGTATTTGTTCTGGACCAGTAGCTTTTACAATATCCAAAATTTCAGGAATGCATTTCATATTCCAGCGGTATTCGCATTTTACAGCTCTCGCTGGTGGTAGTGGATGAAGTACCACGCTCTTGGAATTTTATTGTCTATTTAGCAACGATATCTTGCCCCAAGCCACTGCTTTTCTTTTGGGGGAGGAGGCAACGGACTTGTCCTCTCTCATCTGTGGATTCTATGGATACATAACAGATGTTCTGGCTACCATCGTTGGCTACAGATCAAAATGGTATTGACAAGTTAGCACATGTAAGAAGTTTTTTGAAATTTTTTTAGTTGTGTTACTCTTTCGTGTTACGGATGACCTGTTTATAGTGACTTCTAGTACAGATGAAATTACGGTTATTTATTTTTTGGATTTGTCCTCCATTTCCAGTATCATTGGTCTTTCGACGTAATTGTCCCTCTACAGCTCCAGTTGAACGATGATTTATTTTTCGAAGTACATTTTTTCAAAGTGGAACCTAGGCTTCTATACTTGATGTTAGGACTCATTTTTTGGCCACAACTTGACAGGTTTTCGGACTTAAAAAGGACATGATAGATGTTATGAGATACAAATCCAGCAAGCTAGCAAAGTCTTCAGTTGGTCAGGGATTCTTTTGGTTCATTGACTATTTGTTCCAAAGCATAGCAGATAGCACAGGCTTTATGTCCCTTACGTATGTAAAGTAAGCACAGTGCCTGAAATATTCTAAAAATAGTTTCTTGCAGTTTTTGTTACTAGGTAGTCTGTAAATGCAGAAAATGAATTTTTATTATTGGCATATACTTTGATCAAGATAATTTCGAATTATTCAGGTTCAAGGTCTTTTTCTCGATAAGAAAAACCCTCATTTAACATATACGCATACGCCAAATCTTCACCTGAATCAGATGTGTAAGTCATATTGTGTATCTGAAGCAATTGTCCATTGCGAATAATGCCAGAATGTGTGCAGATATTGATGCACAGTTTATGTTTGGAGCGAGACCTCATATATTCGAGAAGTCGAACCTGGATATGTTTCCTTGGCCACCGGACCACCGGTGATTAGACTAAAATATCTGTGTGACACCATAGATAAGTTCGACCTGACTATTGTTCTCTTTTGAGCACTTTTGTAAATTCTATTTAACGACATTTAATTGCTGATCACAAAAAAGGATCATAGTTGTGAGTTGAAAAGAACATTATGCGCTAGGTATCTTTTATTTAATAACACAAGCGGTATTCTGTCAGCATGCTTGTCATACAAAATCTCTATTGATTGCTCCACAATGCCGGGCGGACAAGAAGAGGCATAAAGACTGTACGCTTCAAGGCCTGTACGTTATTTATGGTTTTATTATATCAGACAGCTTCGGAGCTTCACTTGACTCTGGCCGTTCTTGTTGCTGCCGGCTCAAGAAATGAGAGTATTTGGGAAAAAATAACAAAGCCGGTCGATGTATGCATGTAAACTTTTCAGGTGATATTTTAAGTCGCAATTTAAATCAGTGGTGGTGCCAGAAACATGTTCAAGCATATAAAAATTTTAAACTTCACTTATGTAAGGAGAGAAAAAAACCGAAAATTCCGCATCTTTTGGATTAGCATAAAAGAATTCAGTGCAACAATTGTAGTATTAAGTATTAAGTATTAAAAATTATTCATTATAAATATACCCAATAATTGCTGCAATTTTTGCACTTTGAATGCTATTCCAATAAATACGGAATCTTCAATATTCACCTCGCCTTGAAAGTAAGTGAAGTTTTAACTTTTGATGCCTGAACATTGACTTTATATCTTATCAAACAAAATTACAAAATTTAACTTTGTGTTATCCTGAAGAAGAAAATAAATTTTTCGAAAACTTGAGAACTTAATACTCTGTAGTGGAGGTGACTGCATTGAAGTTTTGTCGTTACTTTGTCAATTGCAACTAACGCCTATATATATATATATATATATATATATATATATAGGCGTTAATTGCGATTCACAAAGTAATATATATATATATATATAACAAAATGTAGCAAAGTAGCTGGGAAGCGTCAAAAAAACAGCGAAGTGTACTCTTAGAACTCTATTTCCTAGCTTTCGAGGTCTTTTTGACCCCTTCTTCAGGGCTACAAGACAAAGAAAATTCGTTTCAAACAACATGATGATATAAGAAAATAGAAAATATATATATATATATATATATATATATATATATATATATATATATATATATATATATATATATATATATATAACAAAATCACCAAAATCTGTGGCCATTTCACGCAGGCAGTGTGTCCAGAGTTTGAAACTCAGCGGTATTACAATTTACTACATTTTACTTTCATACCAACAGGCTGAAATTTTTGCTATCTGTGAAAGATGTTCACACATAAACTTTGTTACAGATTTATTTATAATAACTATGGATTGAGTGGAAGTCATCAAATTTCCGATGATTTTCAAATATACTTAAAACAAATTTTAATGATTGATTTTTTGTAACATGTGCTAAATTTTAGGAATTTAGGACGTCATTAACTTTTTCCTTAAGAGAGTTTGCTCCGCTTCTGTTTCATTAATTACTACAACTGCATTTCAAATGAATGAGTATCATGAATAACTGCGGAAGTGATATTTAACCTATTAAAAAAAGAGTTCAAGCAGGTTTATTCTGTATTTCAAGTGCAATGGTATTAGTTTATCGAGGATTTTGATTGGATTTTAGCACTATTGATTTACTTGCAGTAAGTTCTGGAAATATTGGAAATTATAATACTTTTGCAAAATGCCTGGAAGACTTTCGAATTATGAAAGATGTAAAATTTACAGCATTAACCCACTTGACACCATTCTTGGATTTAAGATTCTGTAAATTCTTCTAGCACCAACATCCTCAAATTAGGATAGGACTCCAATACACATTCATCGCTATGCCGATGCGCATCCGAAGCTGTCGATCTCGTTCCGCGTGACGTCACAGAGGATAAAATTACAAAATGTGCCCACTGGCCCACTATTATTAGCCCTCTTGACTTTGGTTTGAAGCCTTTCACCAGACACTGTCCTCCCTCCTCCTATCGTCATGTAGATGCGCGGCCGGAACGTAATTGTGCACGCAAATCAGCATACCGATGTAAGTGTATCCTGGATACGACTCTGACTTTCATATAGCTTTAAGAAAGACAAGACATCCGTCTGAGTTATACCCGAATTAAAGGAACACCCAATTACCAAAGAATAATATTTAATTTGGCAATATAATAGCGGCGAATAAAGTAAATTAGGTGAATTCGTTACATGCCTCTTTGGCATTTCTTTATGAGAAAAAGCGATATGTTAAAGGCCGCATATATACCAATGGCGCACATCTTTAAAGATACGCTCAAGGTAATTCCATTCCAAACCATTCAAATCAACGAATTCATGATGCGATATATGCACGCATGTACATCAGGTACATATTGTTATTACAATCCCATACCAACTGATAATATTGAAGGATAATAGTAAAAATTTCAGTATACAGCTAAATATGAGGATTATTTGTGAAATTTCATGAAGAAATGGCTGATGGGCATTTTAAGTGGTACAAAAAGTCGAAAAAAATGTGTTTGTCAATTACAGACACTCGATTTTTGTCATGTGGGCTTCACTTCTGTAACATATACCCAATTCGTCGTACGGATAACCACAGCAACTTTTTTCAAAAAAAATCAAGATTTCCACAAATCTGAAGGTCTAGCGTATAGTGTACACTAACAACTATCAATTTTCTAACTAGATAATGTAGTGAACAATAAACCACTTGCTTGCTACTTCTACCTAACCCTCATTCCTTGATTAAAATCCTGAAATAATATTAATCCGAAAAGCTGGTCAGACATCCATAATAATAAACACAGGCAAGTAAAAATTATAGACACGCATTATTAGAGTCTACCGGCGCAGAACGCTGGAGATGCTACTTCGAATTAAATTTACACCACAAAGCTCACATAATTTTGCTCACCCTAATTTTTTCCTTTATTACCACATATTTTATGTATCCTTTGCAGTCGAACAACTGCGGTGGCAACGTCAATACAATCTGTTTGTTTTTGATCAAGATAAAATGACCTGTTTTTTGGTTTCCTAAATTAATTGAGTTAAATAATTTATGTGATTTTGCAATCAAATTATAGTGAGAAAACGTATAGGAAAATGACTGCCACATTAGGATTTGAGCCTAAGGTATTCCAGTTGGTGAAAATACTTTTAGGATTTTTCAACTTCTCCTCACTCTTGTTTTTAATGCACAAAAGGGATGGAATTGCAACTAACAGTCCGAGAAAAGCGAGATATGCTAGTTTACTGTGATTTTGGGTATAGTCGCATAACTACTGAAATATGAAGGAATTTAATAATTAAAAGAAATATCTTATCGGGAAAGTAATAATATAGGAAATAATCCAATAAAAATATGTTTATCTTTAAATAAACCGACAAAAAGTAAAAATTTATTGCATTATATTGAAGTTGCGGCCATGGGACCTGCTGGTGATTTGGATGTTTATATATTTCTGAGCAAGCTTACTCTGATCTTTTAGATTGTATATGCTCTTACTTAGTCAAACTCTTTCCCTTTCCTTTATGTTTTGTTTCTTCACAACAAATAAATGACAAAATTATGCACATTTCTTCAAGTTGTGGGTTTATTCAATGATTTTTTTTTTCTATTTCACAAGACGGTATTTTAATCTCCATGTTTCTGTGTATATTCTCCACTATACATTCACATCTTATAGACATGCTCCTTATCTTTAATCTAGACTCGTCTATGAATAAGAGTGAAGTGATTTAAAACAATATCTGGCTGTTAATCAATGTTCGAGGTGTTAGGACCATTCGACTTCAACAATCTGAAAAAAACTAGCAAACAACACTTTATTGTTCAATTACAATATTTTGAGCAGTGTTCATAAGCTAATAAGCATATAGTTAAGCCATGTTTTATTTGAAATAACGGTGATAAATACATAATATTATCTTTGAAAAAGGTAAATAAAAGGAAAGAATATAATCAAGCAGTTATAATTGTGCTTGTCACGCAGTAGCACTTGGAAAAACTATAAGAATAGATAAGAATCATAAGACATAAATCGTTCGCTCATAAACAGTTTTTAACAAGCTATGACTCCCTTCTGTTAAAAATATCAGCCAGTAGGAGCTAAAGCTGGAGCTAAAACAAAAAATGTTTTCGAGTAAGTGTATTGCTTCCCACGCCAATGGAGGGGGAAGCATTGTCATTGTGGCAAAACTTAGGATTCAAGATATTCTGTTTTTTGACATTTTATAACATATAAATTACGAAATAACGTGTCACACTTATCTCTGATGGTCTGTCTGTCTGTCGTTATGTCTGGTAGTTATTTTCCTTTCTATAAATCGAAAATACTTTTTGGATTTTGAAACTTTTATACTGGGTTACTAGTGACAGTAGAGTTATCGTCAAAAAACAAAACAAAATGCAAAATTTATCAAACTTCGTTTTTGGAGGTTTCCGAGGCCCCTGATCAATTTCCAAAATTTGTGAACATGATTTAAAAATAATTACCAGGCATTAATTACTCCATACTGGATTGACACATATTATTGTTCACACAATTGCATTCAAATTACAAAAGTGATAAATTTTGTTCAATATTATTTGTGGAATTTACGACAATTCATCCGACTTATTTTGGTCAGAGCTTCGATACAAGCGGTAACATCACAATAAAAAGGGGACTTTTGACTGTTTCCGCTCTTCGATTTAATGTGATAGGAAAGTGTTTTCTTTTTATCCTCACTCAATCTCAAAACTTGGTCACTGGATCTACTGATGCACTAGATCTGGGTTTTAGAAATTATAGATATTTTGTGAAACTTGAAAATTTTGTAAACTATTGTACTAACATTTTAAAATTGTCAGATTTTGAGTTTTTCAAGTTTTACAATATTATTTAATTTATTTGCAAGATATCGACAGATCCAAAGAACGATGCAATAAATAATTTGTGCCAAATAAATCTATTTTTGTTGAAACCATCCTACCAAATATCCAACTACGTCAATGTGAAAGTTCTATATAACTGTAATCGGTGGTTTAATTTAGGGAAAGTGTGAGTAAGGTAGGCTTTATTGAGTATGACTGCCTGATGTAATTGAGATGCTGATTTTGCTTTATCCCATACCGCAATGTAAAATATTGTTTCTCGGATTAATGATCGATTATATAAATTGCACTTTAACTCGATCTTCTTTGGAAATACCGCCGTGAAAACAAAAAGAAAATAAAATTAACTCCGTACATTCCTAAATGCTCAAAATTATGCACCTATGAATTACTTCTCATTGTTATATCTTTTGAAACCTGCCATTTCATATTACTTTTGTACTGACTGCTAACAATTAAGGCCACATGCAATTTAAAAAAGTAACATTATCAACAGTCATCTCCTAGCGTCGCGCACTATTGCGCTGCCTCAACACTTAGAGATGAGTGTTGATGTTGCTATCACACCCTTGACTCGGTATATACCACCAAATTGCTGTCTACAGTTAGACCGCAACACTTTACTGGCAAGTCTAGGCTGAAGACCAAACATGCATTTCTATATCAGGTCTGATGCATAGTGGAGATCATACACTTTAATAACGGTACGGCTGCCTAATCTACATTATTTCAATACCTGTACGGCTTTTTAGTTTTCAGGGCGTAGTTTTTTATCTTTTAAGTTCTATTTTACCTATAATTATTACGAATGAGGCCATTTTGGTTGAAGATGCCATTTATTCACTTATACCATGACATCAGATATGTTTACTCTATATTTGATGTGTAGTGGCAGTGGTTTATTGTGATTTTGTTCGAAATTTATAACGGGCGATACATTTGTGGTAGATTCTGGAGTCTTTAAACTATGAATATATAGGCAATCTTCAAAATAATGAGAATTCTTGGAAGTATTTTTTTCTAATTTTTCAAATCAAAATAAAAGGTCAACAGTTCCAACTGTTAACTGTATTATACAGAATTCTACTGATATTAAGCAAATAAATTGGCAGTCACTTAAAATACTAAGTGATGGCTTTTATGAAAGTTAGTAAAAACTTTTTTGTGTTACGGCAGAATTTTATTTCTGGGAACGTGAATCAGAAAATATAGTAGTTTGAGCTATTTTCCTTTGAACACATATAATATGCCCAGGCATCTGTAAGAGTAGGTTGGATTGATTGATTTATTGAGTTGTTTAGTATGAGTATGGAATGAAATACAGAGAAATCCTGATGGCCATCTTTGGTCTCATATAGTAAAAGTTAAGAAAATTCATTTATAAAGTCTGTCAAATGAGCAGCTCATCCAAAAATTATCCTTAGGTTATGGATTGGAAGTGTATCGGATTTTGCAATCTTAACATCAAATACAAACCTGACATATTAATTTACTAACCTCCATACTATAAGACTACAGTCCAATTCACTTTCAGCCTGTGCCGCTGGTCCAATCGTGCTGCGAATAGACGGTCGGTCCAGACAGATGGTTATATAACCGTCAACTCATTACAATCAATAACATCTGTGTTGGCTTTCGGCCTACTTCAATTAAGGTTTTTGTAGCACAATCGACAACAATAATTCAGTAGTCCTGGCCAGTAAATGGCCTATAGTAGAGATAATAAAAGTTTCATGCGTAACTCATAGACGTATGATCAAGGAAGTGAGTGGGTTTCATCAGGGTCGGATTATCCAATAGGCTAACTAGGCTATAGCCTAGGGGTCCA
Organism: Bruchidius siliquastri; assembly: GCA_949316355.1. Lineage (NCBI taxonomy): Eukaryota > Metazoa > Arthropoda > Insecta > Coleoptera > Chrysomelidae > Bruchidius > Bruchidius siliquastri. Next base: position 22,477,735 of record OX438532.1, on the reverse strand, counting down.
AGACCTTAGGGGGCTCTTGACCGAGAAAATAATAACTTCGGGTCAACGGTATCCGGTACTTTTCAGTACACGAACTACAAAATGATCTGATAGGGGCCCTAAATAATTTCCAGCCTAGGGCCTGTTGCACCTTTAATCCAGTCCTAGGTTTCATCTAGTATTGCTTAGGTCTGACGTGGATGGGAAGGAGAAGGAGTCCTGGTCCTCGTCCTGTACTGCGGACATCAATGGCAGTATTGATCATGCAGCCATTTTACTAATAGAAATGCAAACTCATAGTTAGAAATTAAAAAAAAGCTGGTTGTGGCGGGATTCGAACTCATATATCCTTATATCCGGGCTGCTTCATCTTTAACACTAGATCGTATATCTCATATCTATGGTCTATCTGGTGACAAGTTTTTGACTGATCTTCAAAGTCTACCGGGCTCCCCGTTGTGCAAAAGCGAAGAGGCTGTAGTCAGTACATTAAACAAGGACTAATCGAATGATACTCTTATCCTTGAGAAAGGCTTCTTGCAAGTACAAACACATACAAAACACCCAAACAGTTTTCGTTTACAAGATATCTCACTCTTACGGATGAGAATATAACCCGATTAGTAGTTTGAAAATAATAATTATTATACTTATGTACTTGAGGAAAACAATGTACATAAGTTTGAATATTTCTATACAATGATGACACCTTTACGTGGACCAATGCAATGTCCACGTATGTACCCTAAATTTTAATATGTGATGAGCTTGCCACAATACTATATCAAAAACATCAGCACTACAATATTGCAGGCTAATAACGGCAGCAAGGAGCACTCAGGAGCTCAAACCATTGAGGAGGAATTAGCATAGTCCTTTTCTTTTTGCTTTTAATTTATTTTCACGTTATATCTACAATCGAGGACATAGTAACAGAAACGAACATTTCTTTTATGCTATTCTCAACTAAAATATTTTTAATTCTGCGCAACTTACGGTTATACCGGATATTGACCTTACCTACGTAAATTTAAATGTTCATCTTATTTAATTTTTTTGAAACAGTATCTTCACGTTTTATCGAAAAGTGAGCTATGGCATCCCCAATCTTTGGATACATTCAAAAAATTTGATACAGAGTGCTCATAGATGAGAAACAATTCTCTAAAATGCTTACAAAACTATTTGAAATCGCAGCCCTCATTTCTGGATATACTTTTATATCGAACGGTTTCTATCGAATCTGGAAATACCCGAAATTTTTGATAGTCTGGAGAGTTTCAAATCCTTAGTTGGACTTGCATTGGAAAATAAAAGCAGAAGCCACAGCTTTCAAAAGTTGTAGTCACACTCGATCTCCATACAAATAAATCTAAAACTCCATAAAATATATATATACCTACTATACAAGGATATAAATAATGGTGTTTGAATAACTAGTGATGTTACAAAAGCATCTATTAGTATTATTAGATCATTATGTTTTTGGACTGATAGGTATTCATCGATAATATATAATAATTACAGGTATTAATCATTTTATAACAATGATCCAGCCTGTTTTATCCACATTATCCTTCAATCATAGGAGCTACAATTTCCGCACTGGAAAAATACCTCTACACGTAGTAATAATATCTATTATTCAATTCAACATTTGAATATATCCATAAATGATTCAATTGTTTAAATATTTAACAACGACTCAAAACATAATTGCCGAATTCAGGAAGAATGCCTAGTACATTCATTTATTATTATACCACAGTTATTATGAAAAAATGTCTCATGTATACCTACCTGAAAACATTCACATACATTTTTTATTGATTCTTGTTTCAACATATACTTAAGATGCTATTACATAAAAGCATATTAATAATATTTTCTCTTAGAAATTGAGTTTCATAGACATTTGGTTAAGTGCTCATCTTTCTATGTTACCTTGAGCTTTAAACGGTTTTTTTATATACTGTTATTTGATGCTTAATCAAAATGTTCAATAATAACTGAGCGACAATTTTTATTATAGCTTAGACAGTTTTATTCTTCCCTAGATTTTCCCTTATTTTCTAGAGACTCAGCCTGTCCAATGAAGTTTCCTTGAATTCAAGAATATGACAACCATATTTCAATGATATAGAGCTGCCATGCCGTTGAATAAAATAAAAGCTATATTAATTATTGTTTGAAACTTGTAGACAAGGTGGATTTATCAAAAGTTTGATTTCGGACTTGTGGACTTGTTGTGCTATCTTCAATCGAAGAAGAAGAAAGCACATCAATCGAAACGTCGTTATACTAAAAATTTTATAGAGAATAGAAGTCCGAAATCAAACTTTTGACTATATTAATTATTACGATTGTTATGTGCTAGATTAGCACATACTTGATTTTGCAACCATTTCACTTTATTTTACATATATTAATTTTAACATTCAATCTATTTTTGCAACACAGGGAGAATTTGTTTTTAAATTACATAATTCACTAATTGTTTTAGGGCTACTCCTGTGTGGACTTCCTCAATGCAGGCATGAGAAGCTCTGGAATCTATTATCTTCAGATCAGAGGTACTACTTACTGGTTCCTGAAAGTGTTTTGTGAACAAGAAATTGCAGATGGAGGATGGACGGTAAGTTTTCTACCTAATGAATCTCATATTAATATAGAACATCAGTAAGTGTTGCTAAACATAGGGAATTTATCGATGTGATATCAATAATTCCAGACTGAAGAACAGCCGCTCAAGAAAGTTTTAACCAAGATAAATAGAAAAAACCAAATCATGTCTATCTTTAGGTATGCATGTTTCTAAATTAGGTCAAAATTACTCAAAACAAAATACTAACGGCTCATTAACATTGCAATTTGTGATAAATCAATACGTCATTATTCAACTTACCCCAAACCTCAATGCAACAATTAAAATTTACTATTTCGACATTTCTTATATTTTCCATACTGCATCTAGATTGAATGAACAATATTTTTTGTTCAATGAAGTAAGTTAATATATGTCTCATTTATAGTCGAACTACTTTCTTTTCTCGAGGAGGTAAATTAAAACTTTGCTTTTAAGTAACAATATCGTTTAAATAGACTTTATTGAATAATGAATAATTCTGCTACGTCTAATCCATTATTCTGTGTAAAATAAGATTTCAGAAATCCAAATACATTATGATAAGTTTCAGTTATTTGTTTGATAGTATACATTATTCAAATATCATTAATAATTGGTGCATCAATTCATTTCAATAACCAAAATAATTACTTAAAATGTGCAAAATAGAATCACCATATACCTGTATATTATATATGTATATATCTCAGACAAGTAAGTGTTCTCATTTTTTATAATGATTCACAAGCATATTCATAATTCATTTTAAAATAATAAATATTTTCAAACCCAATTGTTACATAGAACGTGACCATAAATATGCATAGCCTATTCTTTTTCCAGCTATTAAGTATAGAACATACAAATTTGATTTATAACTTCATCTACAGCAGGCATTAAATTTCCGGAAGACGCTTCTAAAGTAGTGATTATTGATTTGCATTATGAAATCATGGCTATGCATCCATAGTGAGTAGACATTGTAAGCACTGAAACTTTTTTGCCACCAAAAAGGTATTATTTTATTTCTCATGCATGAATAGGCAAGTACTGTGGTCGGAAAGATTTGCGAATGCTAAACAAAACAGCATCACCTATCCAGTACCTGCTTATGCGTGTGAAGTAAAATATATAAAGTACAAGGATCTAAATCATTCGATTAGAAAAATACTTCTAAATCTTACTTCGTTCACCACGATTTTAATATATAATAAAAACCTACAAGACCCGATAGCACAATTTTCTGACTCTATTATCTATGAATTTTTGGTAACATAATTGAAGAAATAAATTCAAATATAAATATTACTTGAGCTGCCCACCAATATAAAAAAACATAGAATACAATTATAATTCAGCCGTGAGCCATGATTGATGTTTGATCAAAATAATGGGCATCGAGTTATAATTCAAGATAATTAATATTTCTAGGCAATATTTCCGTAAATATCGAGAGAGGCCACAATGAAAAATGTAATGGTCAAATAGAATATAAGCAGCGAAAGAACTAATGTATATATCGTATTAATTACTTTTGTATAATCAAAGTCGCGATTACATATTGGAACATGTTAAATATTTCGTTTTTCATATTTATATTAAATCAACTATGTATTCCAAATACAACAATTTTATTTTTGAACCCACTCTCCACTTACCAAAAAAGTTTTGGTCATGCCTCCGTTTCATAATGATTTCCAAACTATATTCAGATAGTCCTTGTTTACTTGCCGCAGTTTTCTTCAACATGTTTATATTACAATACTTCAGTTATTTGAATAACTATTGTTTGTACCTATTACCCATCATAGATGGACCATTCTGAATTGAATACATCAAAACGAATTATATATTTAGAGCTAGGACACAGTTAAGATAATAACGTGTTAAAGCTCTATTTGCAAATATTTAGAAAGTAATATGTATATGTATATGAAAAGTGACACGCCGATTAAATCATTTGCAAACCAGAAGACGAAAATTTCAGATGTCGATAAAAAAAATCGATCTTCAAGGAAGAAATAAAATAATTGGAAGACAAAAGTATAAATATATATCAATAAAAAATCGAAGTAACAAAATGAACCAAATGGAAGAGATGTTATTGTTATTATTTATTATGAGAAAGAACTAAATCGAAAATACGTGGATTTTTTGAGTTAGAATAACCCCAACATACATTTTAGTATTCAGCAAATACAGTGGTTGAAAAGGAAAGATCTGAAAAATATATATTTGTTAAACTAAAAAATACTATGCTAAATAACCACAATGTGCAAAAAAAGTTGTTGAAATAATGATATGAAGTGCTTAAAGAATTTTTTTAGCAATCATCGTTGCACAAAATCTAACATGAATAAATGCCGGTCTTTAGTCTGACTAGATTGCTATAAAGCGATAGTTCCTACCAGATAGAAAGATTTAGGCTAATTTCATCTTAGACCTGACAGTACCGAAGCAACTTTGAAAAATACTTGCTGTGGAAAATTTCATATGCATTGTAAGTAGATAACTATCCAATACCATACGCTTATTTACGTAAGACATCTTCAGGCAACCATGATTGCTAATCTGAAAGTTTCAGCTGCTTGTGACCTTTTTTAGCGAAAACATAAAATATCTATCACGTAAAGTGTAGAACAGATTCAACGTGATGATATTAATGCTTCAGTAAATCATTATACGTCATAATTGCATTATAAGTGAAGCATTTACGAAATAATGAAGTTTTATGAGGAGGCATTGTTAGTGCAAAAGCGAATATTTAGTGCATGCATACATCCAGGTATACTCGTAGATATTTTATTTTAAAAATGAATATATTGGAATGAAAAGAAGTTTCTGAACGTAGCACACCTTTAATAGTTTTGCAACAGTATTTTCTTGAGAAAAGGAGTTTTCCTCTTTAGAACAAATGGTTACAAAAGTAACCTAACGTCTAAACTTGTCTTGTAATTCAAAATGTTTTTTCTTGAAGATCGGGACTGACTAGAGCAGAGCCCTGCTCATAACGAGCATTTACCTTGAAAAACTCTTGTCTATTGACGCAGCGAATGCTCACTTCCAATTTTCAGTTCAACAATGCTCCACAATTGCTTAGTTCCTTCATTGCAATTGATTATACTGCTTAAAAATATCTAAGGCGAAACCACGGAATAGGTGGTGGAAAACTCGTTTCTTAAGTGAAAGGGGTCTTAATAGTGAAGTGGAATAATTAATATTTTTATAAATCAAGAAATCAGTGGACAGTACAAAAAATCATTTTATACGAATCTCTTCTATAGATTTTGGATATTTACTTGATTTAATTGGGCCAAACATTGCGAAACAGGATGCTACCACTAAAAGCTATATCAGCAATGAAACGATTAGCAGTCACATTGCACTTTTACGTTTTCGGAAATTCTTTGACCAGCTTGCAAATCCTTGAGATATTGTTCAATAAAATATAAAGTCTATTGTTGAGATCATCATTATTTATTTCTGTAGCACAAAACATCAATTATTTTCGCAGTAAGCGAGGAAATTTGGTCAAAATATCTATCAATTCGCATTTTCCACAGAAATATACAATATGAGGTTTTCAAGGTAGCTGAATTCGAATCTAAAGTGAAAATTATGGAGATCAGTAAGGCGACCAAAGCTGCAGAAAAACGTTACATTGGCATAATGATACTTAGGCAAAGTTCTTAAGGTGATTAACTTTTTTGACTGAAAACAATGATACTAATCTATAATCCGATATTATTAGCAATTCAGTCAATATGTTTGAAGAGCATCTCCGAAATAAATGTGGAAAGTACACTGAATAGTAACAATTGATAAGAAAATATTTGAAAAAATAACACGTAATAGTTTTTCTCATTTCTGCAAGTATTCAGAATACACATGCTAGTAAATGCCATCTCGAATCTTTGAGGTTATTAGATACAATATCAGTATACCAAATACCAAAATTATAAACAAATATATAAGACACATCAATATACGTTCTAAGTTTTTACACAGTTCAATATGTATTAGGTTTTAGTTCCGAATGAATAAGAAAAGACAAGTTGTGTTTGGTGCTCATATTAAATAGTTCTCCAATAAACATTACTGGCAACTTGTCGTTTACACAGGTTCTGATATGACTAGCATGTTTTTCCTCTCACCCAGGTGACGAAATTGTACCACTTGCATACAAAATTCAAACGTCTTACGATCTACTAGCATGCCATCTTCTAGAATGCTTCCTCACTGGCAGGCAGCGAGAGTCACGTATGCAAGTAGGAAACAGTTCCATGCTTTAGTGAGTGTAACAAGCATCCGTATGCTCGACATAAAGGGGGAATACACATGCCAGTAAATAAGCAGACAAATGGTCCAGTAACTTGTATGGTGCTAACTTGTTCTAGGCTACACAAAATACAAATGTTATAAGTGGCATAGCACAGTGGCCAGAAACTTATAAGACTCAAATAACATGCCAGTCAACTTGACCGAACACATTGCGTGCGCCATGCACTCGCACTATCCGAGGGTCACGCTGAAAGTGTTTAGATACAGAAAAACTATAAGGTTTTTTAAAAACGTTATTCTGTTTTTCAACATATTCTCCCCCTACCTCAATACATTCACGCATTCGGAAAAACCACTTGTCAAATTCTTGTGACCAACGTACTTTTGAAAGGTTGCTAATTTCTTCCTCAAATGCAGCGATTGCTTCTTCATCGTTGGGAAAATGGCGACCTCGCAACTTTTCTTTGATCTTAGGGCATAAGAAGTCCCACGGAACTAAGTCCGGAGAATAAGTTGGATGAGGCAACAGTTCGACGCCCTGTTTAGCAAACAAAATCCAGTGTTCTAGCGGCGCTGTGGGCGGATGCGTTGTCATGGTGCAACTGAATACCCCGCCGACCAATCTTTGGATGGCTCTTGCATAGTTCTTGGAACACTACAGAAACACATTTGATTATATACCATTCAGAAGTAACTGTCCTATGATTTTCCAAGGCTACCGCTGTAATGTATCCACTTTTAGAAAAAAAGATGCGACCGTTCCACCACTCTTGGAACGACGAATTTTCGTTGGAGGCTGCTCACTTCCAAAGCACGAAACTAATGACTGCTGTTTATTTTCGAGATCATAATGATATAACCATGTTTCATCTCCGGTTGCGATATTAAAAGTGTTTTTACTGTGCCCATTATAAAATTGTTCAAGCATACACTTAGTCCAATCAACTCTTGTCGCTTTTTGCTCACTGCTCAACAAATATGGCATTCGCCAATCGCATGCCAGGATATTTCAATTCCATGTTGCCTGTGTGTATATATCAGTATTTATTAAAATGTGTCGCAATGAGCGGCGTATATCGATAAATTTATCTGACCTTTTCTGTGATAAGCTGGAGGTAATCTTAGAGAGAAAACGAAGGAAGATGGAAGAAGTAGTAAATGCTGGATGAGAAGTTTAATCGACAAGCGTTCACCTCTGGGAGCTTCTTGCACCTTCTCAACCACAAATATTCTTCTTCAACATAACGTTCAACGAAATTAACTGTATTGGCTTAATCCCACCCAACTAGACTCAAGTTTTTTTTCTTATTTTTGATGAATTTTGCATTTTCATCATTCATGTGATCCAATAGAGATGACGGACTCCATAAACATTCATACTCCGTATACTGCATAACAAATGATAGCCTTTTTCACCCCAACAAGCTATTTTAACATGAAAATTTCTTAAAAATTGAAAGTAAAGTAGAACTTAGTTTATTGCAAGGTATTAGCAACGCGTCGCTCACACAGGTTCGGACATGACTAGCATGTTTTTGCCCTCATGCAGTAGACGAAATGGTACTGCTTGCACAAGAAGAAATGAAACACAATTCTTGGTAATACTATTTACGTCTGGAATGTTTAGACATGTACCTAAGTTTTCAACTGTTTTATTTATATACATGAATTGTGAATTACGAAACGCATTCACCCAGTTTCGTCAGAGTACGCATTAAAATGACCAAAATGCGGACGGATAAATCATATTTTTTCCTGCAGAACCATTTAAATTTCTCCGTGCATCGAGGCATCCATACTAGTTATCATGGCGGAAGTCAGCATAGATCAGTACAAGCGCGATATACGAAGTAAAATCTGTACATTATTCGCACCGCCTTATTCGGCAAAATCAGGCTAGAGTTTCAGTGATTGATACGGTATCCATTTGAATTCCGCAATGCTGCCAGCTAACTGACCTATAAATTATTTTGACGGTAGTACCAGAGCCGTTTTGATTTTTCTGGTTCAATTCCTCTTAAAGTTACGCAATAATTGGCAATGCGCTCGTCTAAATTGGAATGGCTTGCCGAGATTTTTTCACGTTACATTTTTGTAATTGTTTTATGCTGGTCTGTTTATAACATTTGCACCTTAAATGGACTGAACTCATTGAAGATAATGAATATTTCATGGATGATTTTTTGAAATGGAAATAAAAAGCTTTTGATTGCATATTCGGATTAGAAAATCAGATTACAGTGAGTGACTATGTGATGTTACTCAACAACATAATGTATGTTGTAGGAAACTTCACTCTTTAAAATGAAATCTTGGAGAAAATGAAATTTCAGACCTAATATCTACCGCTAGAGCTCAAGAATTTTAACTGTGCTGATCTCATCTGTACTTGTCCTAACCGAATCTACATATGGCTACAGAATGTCCAATTTTACTTGAAAAAAGGTTCTATTATTAGTTATAAGGGGTTGCAACTAACGATCAGGACAAGTAAAGATGAAAATGATGATGATAAAAATATGTCAAATCAGGACTCTCTTGTCAACGAAAGGAATATCTCAAACCTGAAGTATTCGACATCATCTAGCGCAAAATATCTTCCAACAATTTGTCCAAATGTATTTACTGCATTTACAGACCACCGAGTAGCAAAAATTACAGAGAGTTTTACGAAAATCTTTCAGCCACTTTAGATACCTTCCAAACAGATCACCCCAACTCAAAAATAATCTTTTTGGATGACTTAAATGTTCACAATACACTGTACACAAAACATTCTAATAAAACAGATGAGAAGTGACGCGAAGCTGAAGCCTTCGCTATCAGCTGTGGCCCGGAATAGATAATCACCGAACCAACAAGAGATTCCGATAGCAATGAAAACTGTTCGCTTGCTGAACCTGTACCTCACAACACATCCGGCCATTTATTTGATGAATATACGCGCTCTACTAGGAACATCCAATATCATTTCAACTCTTTGTGGAATGCCATCACCAGACCAATTACGTACTAAAGCACGTAGAGTCTGACACTGCAAATCAGGAAAGTGGAATAATCTCAGAAACTATTACCATTTTTTTCCTCGGAATGATGTCTGTTTTGTCTGCAGACAAGTAAGTAACGTGTTGAAATCAAGTCTGGAGGGTTACATTCCTGGCATTGACAAGCGCCCCTCCAAATACAACCCTTGGTTTAACCGGAGCTGCACAGATGCAGTTACGGCAAAAAACCAACGGTACAGGGACGGAGCACCAAAAATCAGTTTCATCGATGCCAGACACCATTGTAAAAGGATCATCGAATAACAGCAAAGAGGAGTTTAACCAATAAATTGGATTAACTCCTCTCGTATAATAATAAATTTGTTCAGATCATTCTGGTCTGTAGCCAAGGTTGTTAGCCAGAACTTCTGTTATTCGTCAATACCAGCACTGACGAAAGATGATGGGTCCATTGCCTCTAAGCTCAAAAAAAGCTGACATCTTGGGCAGGCTTTCGCTGCTAATGCGACGGTGGACTTCCAAGGAGGGACTCCGCTCACTAGCATCGGTCAACCCAAAAAAGCCAGAAATAAGATTTCAACCGCCTTACACGCTCTAGTGGAGAAGGACGAAAAAGCTCTACACCGCAAGGAAGTAGCCCAGGAGGTCTTCTTCGACATGCAAGGAGCCTTTGATAAGGCGCGCAGCGTCCCGCAGGCTAGGAGGGTTCCACCCGTCACTGTCTATTGGGTTAGATCTGCCCTCAGGGATAAGACAGTAAGCGCTTCTCTAGGAGAGGTTAAGCTAGAGGTGGAGGTGAGCGGGAGATGCCCGCAGAGGACCTCTCCCCCACTTCTGGTGCTGGGCTATACTCACAAGCCTAAGCGGACGACGGGCTGATGCTAATCTCGGGTAAATTCTTGGGCGTCGTCTGCGAGAGAATGCAAGCAGCCAGTAATAAACTAGGTCGATGGTGTGAGGAAACCGGACTCTCAGTCAACCCAGCCAAGATAGAGTTTGTCCTTGTCACACAGAGGAAGAACATAGGAGACTTTAAGCGACCCACCCTACAGGGTTCACAACTGACATTAGCCAGCGAAGTGAAGTACCTGGGGTAGGACTGGACAGTATAATGTCATGGAATAAGCACATCGACCTTCTGTACAAGAAGGCTACCATGTGACAGTTACGCCAGATTGTAGGCAGAACCTGGGGCTCAAGCCTCAAGTACTGCATTGGCTCTACAGGTCGGTGATCAGGGCCAGGATTCAGTACGGGTACTCGGTTTGGTGGACCTGCACCCAAAAAGCCACGGTAGTCAACAAGCTGACCAAGATTCAAATGAGAACCACGCCGTCAGCAGCCGTCAGCAGCCCTGGACGTTCTCTTAGGCTTGACGGCTCTGAACGTCAGGATCAAGCAAGGCACCATGGCAGCGTGCCTGAAAATGCGGGACGGGGGTTCGTGGACTGCGTTAGCTCTGTTGGTGGGCCACACCAGGATTGAGAAGATGGAGGAAAGCAACCTCCCCATTTCCTCACTCAAAGTAGCAACGGCCAACGATAAGATAAGGTTCGATAGGAAATTCTCACTCGCTTTTTCCTCTGGGAAAGAGTAGACGGGAGGGAAGATAAGATTTTCGCCCCACAGCATGGTATGCTATACCAACACATCTCGCTCGAAAGAGATGGGATCCAATGGTGCGGAAATGTGCCTGGAAAGTAGAGGCGTGGAGGAAAACGTAGCGCTGGGAGCCCACACGTCAGTTTTTCAGGCGATGATATTTGCCATCCTAGGATCAGATCATCACTGGTCCAGGAATGCAGCACCCTGGTCACAGCGGGTGCCAGGTAACGAGAATGCAGACTGCTTGGCGAGGATGGGAGCATAGGGCACATGCATTGGTCCCTTCCTGAGTATAAGCAGAGGCCAAGGCAGTAATTTCCTAGATGCTTGGGCGTATAACAAACATGCGAAAGAGATGACTGCAGACAGTCCAAGAGGTTTATATCATGCCCCAACAAACGCAGGGGTGAGCTAGGGCTATTTAACAGGAAGAGGGATTCACTTCACTTGTTAGTAGGGATCTTCATAGGTCACTGCAGATTGAACAGGCACCTGACACTCATAGGAGTGGTCAAAGAATCAATCTGTCAGCAGTGCTGGGAGGAGTACGAGACCTCGTTCCACTTCCTGGGTTACTGTACCATATACAGCGGCCTTAGGTCTGAGGTATGTGGCACAGCAAAGTTTGACAGGAAAGGATTCTACTTAGCGGAATCATAACCTTTATTAAAAGATCTGGAAGGTTCGAAACTAAGGAACTACCATGTCTGCCATAGTTCTGGTGATGGTCTTCGGGGTCGGCAAAAAGGGGCAAAGGTGGCCTACTTGCAGGCTTTGCCTCCCCATTACTACTACGGGACTCGTGACAAAGTTATGGAGACTATCATTAACATCCAGCATCTGAATTATCTGAACATAAACACGGCTTCCGCAAGCATAGATCCACGAGAGATCTTCTGGCCTACGTCAACCATATGAGTAGCAGAGCTTCATGGAGAGCCTCGAGTTGTCGCGCTCGACATATCGGAAGCCATCGATAAGATGTGGCATGTGAGACTTCTGGTGAAGCTTGCTAGCTATGGGCTGCCACCGGATCTATGCCAATGTTTGGACATTTTTCTTAGGAACCGCTCCTTATTTGCGGTGATGAATAGATATGCATCCAATATATTTACCATCAACTCACAAGTCCCACAGGGATCTGTACTTTCTCCAACGATGGGACCAGGCAAACCACTACCGTCCTGTAAGACCTCACTGCGATGGGGACAGCATGCTGTCCAAATCAGTGAGGAAATTAACAATTGTCGAATGGGGATCTACAAATGGAGTTCAGTTTATCGCACAGAAGACCCAAACAACATCCCTGACAGCATCTTCAGGGAAAATCAAAACTATTTAATCGATATTTGAATGGTAGCCCTCCCTGTGTGGCACACATTCAAGATGACCTAAGAGCAAAGCGATATGTTCGCAGAAAACTTAATTGTTTCGTATCATAATTGATAAGATAATCTACGACCCACATTCAAATATTTAGAATATCATAAAAAACCAATAGGTAAGTCTTTAACTAACTGTTGATGAAAGTAAATAATATGCTAGATTATTACGTCATATATCTATATGCACTATCACTGCTTAATTAAATATCTGTTAGGGGCAATTTTCGAACCATAATATATCGCTATAAAGTGAAAGCTCCGCATTTGACATAATATTTTCTCATTATCTAACTAATTACATTCCGTTTGATGATACGATCGATAGGCAACATCCTAAACAATGCGTGTATACGTAAACAGTAAGCAAGTATCGTTAATTAATTCTAGCTTGCAATCAACATTTTTATAATTCTACTAATGCGTTGCATATTTGGTTAGATCTAGTAACAAACGTTTCAAAGCTTGAATTGGCGGATTTTCGAAACTTTTCCACCATAGGGCAGAAGCAATATGAAGGTCACTTATGTAAAAATCTATCTTTTTGTGCTTTTAAAAAAATTACTGCTATTCTGGTTATAGTAATCGCAAATATTCAAACAATAGTAGCATGATTGAAATGTTTTTGATAGAAACAAAGTAAGCAATTTATATAATGGTTTATATTAAATTCTAAAAAGTCAAGTCAAAGTGAACTTAAGATCTAATGTAACTAGAAGGTACAGCAACAATAGCTTTGTGAGGTACTTCTTTATAATTAAAAAAGCTATTTCATATATTTTGGATTTGGAGTTGCACCACGTTGTGTTATGTAAACATGCCATCATGGTGGTTACGCTTTTGAGAAATTAATCACCTAGGTACACTAGCATTCACGGCTAAAATATCAATTAATATTTTTTTAAATAATACACAGGATCTACCAATGTTATAGCAAAATGATATAACTGTTGATATGCATAAAACACATCTTAAAAATGTATGTAAACCAACTTTATCTTTATACAGGGCGACGCCAAACTCAAACTTAAATATTACTTTTCTTTTGTGTTCACATCACCAGACGGTATCGTATTTTTGGCAAAGATTCGCTATACCAAAATTAAGAAGTCAGCGAGATTTTTTTTGTAATTTGAACTTTCCCAAAAATTTATTACGGTACATTTCAGTGTCGATAAATTTGACTATGAAATTTGGGCTACTTTAGAGATAACTGAATGTACAACAGTAATAATAGCACCTTTTTTTAGTTTACTCTATTATAAGATATTCAATGCAATTATAACATTTTTGAGCATTTAAGATTGATACTAAGAAATTCATTACACGTTGATTTGGATTTGGATTTAAAAACAAAATTAATTCATGCAATTTATACGCAGTTTTATCTTAATGGTTGAAGAGTCTCACAAAACATATAATATAATCTATATAGATCTAACAAGTTTTCTTTGATCATATTTTTCACATTTAAAGAATTGCACGAAGTATTTTGAAACATTTTTCAAACTAGAATTCCGTTAAAACTGTATTAAATGTATGTATGTATCGTAAATAAATTATGCCTACAAAATAAAAATATTCAAGAAAAAGACGTTGTTGTAAATTGAAAAGTATGCACTTATTTAGCACCTCGAGGAATTATCATTTGATATTGAGAATCCTTTCAACTAAGCCCTCAAATACCCATACAAATATGGTAGTTGACATTGTATTCTGTGTTTAAAAAAATGTATAATGCTCAAATAAGAGATACATCAGAGAACGAAGTTTACCGAATTTATTATAGTTTACACGTCATCTACTTCAGCAGTGTTCCATCCGAAATGGAAGTGCACTACAGGCCTTTATCAGGTCCGTGTATTGTGGGAGAAAGGAAGAAAACATACACTAACCTTTTGCATCTTTTGTACGCCATTTCAGGTCATTATCATCGTTTTGGTAAAGCGTTTAAAGCACCGCTTCTGTTTTAACCGATACTACTACTACTACAGATTACCACATCGTAAGTGAAGAATAAGTACAAAGGTTCTATTGAATTTCTTGTCAAATGGCATCAACTAGTTTGACTCTGCATTTCAGGTGCAGTAATATCAATTTATCAAAGATTGTGATCAGTTTTATAAATGTTGTTACGATTGAGCTCAGCATTGGAAAATTATACATTTTGAGGATTTTTAAAATTATGGAAGATTTGAGTCCATATTTTTTAAATTATCGCAAAAGATAAACAGTTCACGAACAAAATTCAAATATTTATCGCTAAGCTCCCATTGCGTGGGAAGTACAGCAGTAACCTACTATAACGTCATGATGTAGCTTTTCAAATGTTTTGAAGGTGTGTGTTGCTATCACGCTCTAGCAAATCTGCATGTATCCGCCGAATTATATCGATTCAGATGTCAATGTCCTACCACGAAAACTAATATACCTCGCAGAAGCTATATGTTGTTTCTAATTAGCTTTTCTATCAGTTATTGCTTTCCTTTCTTCGTGGACTCTCGCCAGACATTGATCTGATTAAGCCTGAAGCCCTTAATATGATATTAAAATTAAAAAAATGAGTTTTTATTCAACAACATCATAATAATCGATCTAGCTTAGAACTTCCGACGTAAAGAGCAAGTGTGTGGCTATTGCTATTTACATTACGATTAAATTCGACATGTTATTGTTCAGACATATAACTTGTATACTAGTATACAATTTAAAAACCTGTACAGCAACGCAAATAAATATAGTATTGTTCCAGGTTATCCAAAGGCGAGATGATTTTGGGTTCCCAAGAGAGAATTTCAATAGAGACTGGAACGATTATAAAAATGGATTTGGCGATCCAGCCAAAGAGTTTTGGCTTGGCAATGAAAATATCTACATGTTGACAAACAATGAGGAGTATTCTCTCAGGGTTGAGCTGGAAGATTTCGAAGGAAATAAGAGGTAAAATATTTACTTTGATAATCCAACTATAATTTTCTGAAATTATATTGATAGACCGAATATCAGGTACATCCTAGCTGAATGTTTTTAATGGAGTTCAGACACTTGTGATCTGTGAGTTACAAGTCGTTTATTGAGTTACTATTAGCCCATAAGCTATCTGGCATGCAGAAAATATATTCCAATTCCATATCCGTGCAATATCTTCTAAAACATGCTACAATAAGTGCATTAAAATGAAGATTCATTATAAGATTATGCTTTAACGGTGGCGAGAAACGTATTTGCATTCATTCGCATCCATTCAATAATGTGTATTGATCAGTAAAGGATGATTCATAAGATATTTAATGTAAACATACGAACTCAGGCACGGGTCAGTGTCATTAACCCTCTGGCCATTGAAGCGAGAATGTATATCTGTTGTGCGTTGTCGCGTAATGTCAGACGTGGGAAATAGAGAAACACAAAAAAACTTTCTCACTTCAGTTTGTCTTTAATCTCCCTCACGAATGCTTATCCAACTAACCTTTCGTAATATTTCCCTCGTGATGGACATCACGCAACACCGCATATAGGAGGTTCTCAAGAGCTGGGCGCGTTTGAAGAGCGATTCAAATAAATAAATAGCGTGATTGAATGTACCTAATGAGTCGCTCAGCGACTACGACATCAGAACAGAATGATGGAAACACAGGTTCAAGATCAGTTCGCACCAAGAGCCTTCCTAGATTTTTCTCAATTTGTGTCTTTAATCTCGATTTTATATTTGCTGATTCATTCGATTAGTCTTCGCTAATAAGTTTTTCATTAGGTATTCATCTAATGTATATGTTTTTGGTTCGCCGGATTTGAGGGTGTTAAGAAACATGTTTGAGTACACTAAGTAATTCTGATATTCTTTAAAATTCATTTTTCAATGTTTCTGAAATAGCGAGTAACAATTTTTAGGAGCTTTTTTTGGAACTCGACTTAGTTGTTAGTTTGGCTGTTATCATTCATATACCACATATTCTCGGTAAGAGTTGCACAGACTCTTATGTTTAGGAACCAAATGACGTGAGCTCATAATAGGTTTTTCTATTGTCTTTTTGAAAATCGGTGCATTGGTAGAGGAATAACTAGCAAAAACAGAAAAATGATTAATAATCTCCAAAATTTCTATTTTGTATACTTTCTAGGTATAATCATTGAATTTTTTTAGGGAGTTGAAGCTGAAGTTGTTTGAATGGTTCTGAATATTCAAGTCTCTCAAGAAGTCCTTCAGAAACTCTTGCATTTCCCTAACATCCAAAATCACATTTTTATTCAGATAAAATAATTGTGTAGTTCACAGTTTCAGACTATATTCTACTGTAGATAACTACAGTGACGTAACCTGGTTTCAGAATTGGGTAAGAATATTCCTTTTGCTTTCTTCATACAATGCGAAATGTCATATGTATGAATAGATTAAAGATGCATACAAGCGCCTATCCGTCTGATGCATCTTGGAACGAAAACATGAACTAATGCATATTACAACATCGAAGATTGTCGTTACAGTGATGTAATGGCCATTGGCGTATTGTTCTAGTGAAATAATGTCACACTCATTGAAACATCAAATATACTCACAGTAGGCTCGGTGGTAACTAACCTCTCGAAAAACAAAAGAATGAATGTTCGGTTCAATTGGAGGTCATCGCTTTATTCGAAATGAATGTTTAATTAATCTTAAATTTTTTTGTGAACCGAAACGCATCAACCCGATGTTTTGTACGCAATGATTTTTTGAAAATTTTAAGCCTCACAACATTTTTAACTACGCCCTAAGTGTGTTTCGATACAGAAACAAAAATCAAATTTTATACAATTAATAATGAAAAGCCTCCCTCAAAATGAATTTCGGCGTTTTTTGAAATATCAACCCTCCAAAAAATATTTCTTTACTTAACCAAAATTTGATCGATAATTAGAGAGATATAAATACAAAGTTGATGGCATAACTGATATGCAATTATATACAGGATAGATGCTCTTACTTGGTGAAACTCTCCAATTATTTTTCATCTGAATTACATACCTATATTTGTTTTATATTAACTCCTCCAATGTGAAAAATGAAGCAGCACAGAATAAAAAAATACTCTTCGACGTATTTCATTTGGTAGACTTATACTCGTATTCGAAAAATTTTCGAATCGTTCCTAGAGACAATCCATTTCGAATGGTTTGAAACCCCAAAAGATATTCTACACAAGTGATATTAGTTTTGTTAAGATAATTTTATACAATATTGTATCTGTATCATGCAGATGCAGGGCCGGATTATCCAATAGGCTAAGTAGGCCACAGTCTCATAACTTAAGGGGGTATTTACTGAGAAAACAGTAACGTCAGTTCAACGGTATCCGATACTTTTTGGTACATAAATTCCCAAATTATAGGGGCCCTAGTAACTTTTCGCCTGGGACCTGTTGTACCACTGATCAGGCCCTGTGCAGATGGTATACTTGGTGAAACTCTACCATCATTCAGATAAACAATGTGTATTTCAACATAGTTTCGCAAAAACTTTTTCTGACAGTCTGGCGATGATTTAAAAATAAATTGAATCGCTTCATAGAAGAAGGAAGTTTATTTGTAAAGCTTTGTGATCAAATACAAAGAAAAATATCTGAATACGGTATTTTTACAATTGACCATCATCTATTCTGGTCGCTGAATGGATATCTATTTTGTTTATACTTGAGTAACCAAAAAGGCGTAGCCTGAATACGAATGTGTCGTGTTTGTCATGAGACAAAATATTGGCAATAAGAGCCTTGCAATAAACATTCAAAGCATTGGAAAATTTTTGGAATCCTAGAAAAAGTTATAAAGGCCAATAGGTTCAGAGAGAGAAGAGAGAACAGAGAATGTTGGAATATTCTTTTAAAAGTTAACCGACAAGTCGTCGGTGGCAAATGAAAGAACTAGTGCGATTGAGTTTGGATATATTTGCTATCATATATATGAGGGTAGTGGGACCCAGTTATTTCAGATTTTCTATGGCATGTTTATGTTACTTTATTATTCATCGTGCTGATTAGTAAGTGAATAACCTTTATATATTTTTCAGTAGTTCTTTTACTGGTGGTCGATGATACATAACATATATCTACATGTATGTGACAATACATCCAAATTACAAACATAATACATTTTCGAATAATTTTGAATTATTGAAACAAATTTAAACCATTTTAAATGTTTTCATCTTGAACGGTATTTTAGAGAGTAGCTGTTCTATTTAAATGTGTCGAAGTTGTTCGATTTAGGTTTTTGAAACTCTTACTACAGATTACTGCATTCTAACAGAATAGGCAACATAAATAATGACTAAAATATAATTCAACCTCGAAAAAACGGTGTAAAGTGGGTTGATCCCAAATTTAATGTGCGGTTGTATCAGTGTATTGAGGATTTTGTTCAGATGATACAGCTGCTGATCAATTAGAAGTCAGTTTCAAAAATATTAGAAATTATTATTTTTTATAACTTGGATTGAAGTTATTCAATGTTTCTTACATTCAACTCAAACTATAAGCAGTGCCAAAATTCGATCCAATTCCATTTTTATAAAATAATACCATTGCGTATAAAGTACCTAGTTGACGCCGTTTGTCAGTATCGCTTGTGAGGCCAGACTTTAAATACTATCTGTATTAACTGAGATGTATACGCACGTTGCTATAGGGATACTAAGCTTCCTTATCACTTCGCTGCCAGTGCTTTTCAAAAAATGTAATGCTTTTTCGTCTCTCCCTAGTCAGCTCAAAACCAAATACTTCAATGGTACTTTCCCAGTCACACAGGGCAAAAGTTTAACTCCTTTCTTAATTATTACTGATGTACCCATTTTCAAAAACTGTAAAGTTTTACGTCGAAGCTATAATAGTAATATAGTGTCAAAATTTTATTAAAATTCTATTAGTACTTCCAGAGTTATAACGGGAGACAAGGATTTTCAAACAGACGACAGACAGATCGACGAAAATAAGTGACATGAACATAAAAACATAGGGTCTCAGGCGTCTGGATAATAGCGGACAGTGTTCGTTTTTTTCTGAATACTTATTCCGCTAAATTAGGTGGTGTTTTTATTCCAGAGATATGTTTATTATTTGATTGCATGAAAATTATACGCGTTATGTTACTTCAGTAACTGAGTGAATGGATTGTGTAATTCCTGAATATGTCTTGAATTTTCCGTAGGCACATTATCCTGATGACTGTCGGATGACGGTACGTGGAAGACACTGTTTCGAAACACATAATGCTCGCTCATGAATCGATCGTTAGTTGGCTTCAAACCAATATACAGTTAACAGTTCGTTTCCCTTCATCTGATTGGTTAGTTACTCCACATGAATTATCCTTCTTCTCCTTGTGCCTTTTCTCATCGAATATAGGCGATGCCTGCAGGATAAGCCTCTCTATCCTCAGCTATATCAGAATTCTGATGTTTCCTGTGAATCGTCCAAAATATCAGAACTGGCAATACAGGGTTAAAAAAACGTAATAAATGGAACTGCATGCAAAAAAACAATATTAGGAGAAAAATCAAGGAATCTGAAATAGATTATCCCCGACATAACATTAACGTTTGTGTTTGAATACCTCAGATTTGGGATGAAACACATCAGACCATGTAGGTTCAGCATCTCATAATATTGGCAGAATGATGACATCTCACCAGGAAACTAACAAAATTGTATTGCAAAACAGACCATCCAATAATTTTAGATTTAGCTTTATATTGTTGTAGATTTATCAAAAATATCAGACTTATCGTGAGGTACAGATTTTCTTCTTACTAGACAAACGTTCCATTTAAACAAAGGAAGAACATCAATGAGATGTTTGCAATTGATCCATCACCTGAGCTAACTGTCCATGTCTATTCTTATTTCACCCAGACTCTATCTCACTCCGATGAAACACACATATTATGCAGGTACACTAGTAAGAGGAAATCAATTTTTCGAAAAGCGACAAATAAGGAGTAACATATTTAACATCTGAGCTGTCAGGGTCATATAACCGTGTTGATACGAAACAGCTTGTTATTCACACAA
Source organism: Bruchidius siliquastri (assembly GCA_949316355.1). Classification (NCBI taxonomy): domain Eukaryota; kingdom Metazoa; phylum Arthropoda; class Insecta; order Coleoptera; family Chrysomelidae; genus Bruchidius; species Bruchidius siliquastri. Next base: position 22,456,815 of record OX438532.1, on the reverse strand, counting down.
CATAAATATATGATACCTACCTGTTTTGCAGATATGCTCAGTATGCCCATTTCAAAATCTACTCAGAAGCTGATTACTACAAGTTAGAAATAGATGGCTACGAAGGCAATGCAGGTGACTCTCTCAACGACCCATGGTATGGTAGCAGCAACAGTCCATTCTCTACATATAACAGGTAACATATATGTAAACAACAGTACTTTAAAAACATATGACACCAAATGGCTTACTGTAAAATTAGAAATTCTCAGGTTAAATCTTTGTGATACATTTATGGGAAAATATTTCGAAAGTTCATTCCTAAAAATTCATAATTTTTCCTCTATAGCGTGCTTGTTATGACCTTATGCATGTGTTCAAAAATCTGAACAAATTTATGAGGCAAGTCCAATACATCTGTTGTTCCTTTCTTCTAATTGTTTATTCCATTTTCAGACACATTTGGCCTTACTACTGAATTAAGTATTAAACATTTTTTTTCGGCAGAAAACATTTTCTTACAAAGGAATAACGTTAAATGAACAACTCTCACGATTCCCAAACACGTTGTTCACTGCAATAGAATCAGAGTAAAATGGAAGCAAATTTCTATAACACAAAAAAAATTTAACAGCTTAAAGAGGCAGGTAAAATATTCTGCATTTGTAATTGTTAATGATATCTTTTAATTTCCTTAGTAGAGTATCATCCACTCTGGTTTGGTATACTTCAAAGAAAAACCTTATCAATGTTCTCCAAACCAACATATAGACATTCCTTTTCCATTTTCATATAGTTTGTTGTTACATCTTATATGAAAGTGATTTTGTGTGGTTACCTTAGTATTACTCTGTTATTTATTGAAAGTTCTTATTCGAGAATAACAATGTTATCCTGCAGAAAGTTAATCAACTCATTTTAATGTCATTGTTATTTCGATATCTACTCTGCTAAAGGCCACCAAGGCGAGCGAAACGTTAATAAATGCATTTTAGAATTTGTATATCGTTTCAATTCACTGTTCATCCATCTCTAGCTTAGATGATATCTCTCCCATTATCCGAATGAATTTCCAAGGATTAGTAGTTGTGACCAGTGCTTATGGGCTGTCAAATATAAATTTTCATCACATATTTCTGTTACAGGGATAATGATCGATCAAGTTTGAATTGCGCCTCCATGTTAAAAGGAGGTTGGTGGTGGAAGTCTTGTGGTAGAGGGCTCAACGGTTTATACTTAAATGATCCACAAGACCTTACGGCGAGACAAGGTAAGCTATTCTATCATATAATCACCAACAATGTCTAATAAGAGTCAGCCATATCTATTTATTTCTTGTCACGTCCTATTTGCCGTTATCTATTCATTTCGACGAAATGAACCTGAATCGTGATAAGACCTCAGAATCTTGAAGTACCCGCCAATACTGAAAATATTGATGCAGTTACAAAAATGATTTGAATGAGTCTATTTCTTATGATTAATATTTGTTTCAATTAACTTTGATAGAATATTTTTTTTCAGGAATAGTCTGGTTCAGATGGAAAGGTTGGGACTACACACTGAAAAAATCCGTAATGATGATAAAGCCGAAGACCTTCGTCAGTGGTTCTGGTACTTAATATGAAATGGGTCTTAGCCAATTTATAATCACCGGTTATCATTATGTTTCATTGTAAAAAATCATCTTATCATTCACTATTTATTTCGACTTTTCCCTCCGATTTTGATTACGAGACACCAGTGATTGTTATCCCCTATCATGAATACCTTCCTTTATCTACTTCTGTCTCAATGCCTGTTGATGTATATTCGATTTTTTCATCCATGAAGTATTAATGACCATTCACCCACTCAGATATATCTGTATAACACTTTACAGCTTTACTGAAATAGGGCACTTATACAACCCTATCAGGACAGATACTATGAAATTGTTTCTTGACCTGAACATAAAAATTCATCATATAATCTTTAAGGCAACCCTTGAATATATAGTTACCAATGTTTTGTAAATATAGTTTTTTAAAATTTGTAAATTTGTTTATTTAATTACTATTCTTAGTAATTGCATATACATACATTTAGTATCTGTATTTATATTTTTATCGTAATATGTAAACGTATGCATTGTAAAATATTTCTAAACAAGTATTTTGACAATTGTAGAAAATGTAGATTTCTTTTTGATCTTAGGTATGCGTATCTGTCAGGGTCAACAGCATCAAGATTAATATTTTCTAAATGGCGGAAAAACTTTCAGATACCTAATCAATTACATTCCTACATAGAACAACCTAATAGGGTCATAAGTATATCTGCCAACAATTTTTTACTTGTTTCCAAAATAAGGACCAACAATTTTAATTGCATACTTTAACTAGATATGTAAATCCTATATTTTTTATATACCTAAAAATATTCACATTAATGGCAGATTCAACAGCTCTTGGATGAGGGAAAAATTTGCTTTTCTAGATTAAAGTGAGATCTATACACATTCGCTTGGAAAACTTCAGAAAGTTTTTCTAGGGGTTCATAAAATTGCGGATGAAATTTATTGCGAAATTTTTTCTGTATAAGGATATTCGTGACAATTTTATACTAATTAGGCTGGTCCAGCATGTTATTTTAGAATTTTTTGTGCATACAATTGTCGATTATGTTCTATAAAATATATGTACAACATGTCGGATAAGCACAGAAACTGTATGCACCAAATGTCAGAAAATACACTGCTAATATATTAATAATACTTTAACTGCAAAACTATTTGTTTGACAGGATCCAGGTTTTGCGTAGCTATGCTATATACCATAAGAACATTTAACTAAAATCTAGACGTGCTTAGTCAATAATTACCCAGCCGATAATAATAAAATGATATTAATCAATTTACTTAAGCAATATTTTGCTCACCGAATTATTTTTTAACAGTAGGTGTCTCGTAGGATAAAAAATTAACTAGTATTATATAAAACAAGAAAAATATAAAGGTCAAGTATTGGATGCAGGATCAAGGTTTGTAAAAAAAACTTCATCAACATCATAATTGAAAATCAACTCAAATATCGATTCATAGTTGACAATATCAAAGTGTTCCCTCTAATCGACGCATACCCTGCCCTTTATTCTACTTCTTTTTATCCTTCTTCCCTAAGCATTAGCGGTAAGCTCACTGGTATATTCACTGAATGTACTTACAATCTTGATATCTAACAACGCTAACAGAAGTGAGCGTAGATTTTCCCCCTCAGAATCAGTTCTACTCAACATGAGTAGTCGCGTAGTCACAGCACAGCAGAGAAAACGGTTGCGGGTGCTGATTGCACCCTATGATTATTACAATCTGAGAAACCATATTTGCAGATCTAACGTACAAACTAAAACCAAGATCGGTCTTATGGACCGCCCTAAGATATAATATCAAATTGAATATAGATAATTACAATATGCAGCAAAAAGTCCAGGACTACTTTCATTATTCCACTGTTGGATCTGCCAATGAATAAAAGTTCAAGTTGAAGAACTACACATTTAATATAATGTATGCTATAAAAAACATATGATATTGCACTGATTTGACTTTCACCATGTTCAAGCACATCTAACCGAAGGGTAGTGGCGTGGCTAACGTTGAGCCAGAGGAGGCAAAGCCTCGCGGTGCCAAGAAAAAATAGGTGCCGCAGGCACAGCTCCGTTGTTTATTATAGGCGCCAGCGGATAGCCTTGGATCTCGGTGCCCGATATTTCTAGCTACGCCACTCTTGGAGGGAACTGGGAATTGCAAATAAAAGCAAACGATATAACTCAAAAGGTATTATTGAAAATTTAGAGGTGAATTTAATGCAGAACATACAGTGTGTAGTGTGTATATTATAACAGTGCCCATAATAAAGCAGAAAGCATAGAAAGCATTGGAGCATTAACGTGCAATACATAGAGAATATGTCAGTTTTTTTTTTCAAATAACTGGATACTGGTATCGTGCAATTCTTATATTGGATTACGAGAGTTAAAGTTCAGTGTGCAATATTTAACAACGTGCAATTATTGAACAAGCGATGTTCAGGCTAGTGTGGATAGAGAGAACGCGTAATAATCGTAAGCATCGTGATGGCTGTAATGCATTTGTCAAATGTTACATGTCTAAGATTTGGATATTCCTTGTTCTGTTTTGAAGGAATTCACCTACGATACAAGTATCGTCAATAGCAAAGTACAGTTCCCAGTTCCTTTCAATACTAACATACATCAAATTCAGGCGATCAACTATGAGGCAAAAATTTATCCCGGTCATAGGAATCGCTATAACTGATCGACACCGACGTTTGAAAAACGTGAGAGTCACATGCTCATACATAGTAATGGATAAATAATTCAATTTAATTATTACATAATACCAAGTGTATAAGATATAGGACACAGTGTTGATTTGAAATTTCCAGAGATATTTGATAGCTATAGCCATCTTTCAATTGCAACTGCAAATACCGGTAACTGCCGATCGTTTGATTGATCGCTTGTATTTGATAAAATAGTACTTATATAATTTAAGATAAATCTCCGCTGATTATAAATTGGATATATTTTTGTATATTTTCCAAACAAAAAAGTATGAATTACGGAACAAAGACTGGATATAACTTATCGGAAAAAATATGTTTTTTATATTTCATCGATAAGTACCATACTGTGTACTACATAAAACATTAGATTTTAATTTTTTATATGTCGAGGCTACGGGACACGAAATGCAATGTTCATATCGTATGTTCTAATAAGAACACTAGATTATATACATCTACATTTCATTTAGTTTATATTACCATGTTTGTAAATAATATAAATTTAGCAGAGATATTTTTTATAAATTAATTTTAATATAATTGTTAAGTAAAATATATCTTTTATTGCTATACCTGAATAAATTTAATCAAATTTGTATGTACCCAAAAATTAGCTCCAAATCATTGAAAACATTTACTGCTGATTTACATTGGCAATTTCTTTTCTGCATGATCAATGATGCGATATAGACCGCAATCTTTGATTTGGATTTGTTGCATTTTTTTGGTAGAAAATGAATTCAAAACATACTGGATAATCAGCTGTTGCTGTTAAAGTCTTAAAGTATCCGGGAAGATAGTATAATTCACTGGTCTACCCTGTGTTAGGGAGCACAGAAGCGCGATTCATTTGTTTAAATCGTAATATTCAGGTGTGTTCATCACATTTTAAACCAATAAACACAGGTTTTGAAAACCCGCTTGTTTTGCTCACTTGAAAAAAATGTTTTTTAACAATTCTATTCCTAAGTAGACTGAACCAGTGTAATTGGGTATGTTTGAAGGAAGACTCTAATAAATGTTCTCCAAACCTATAGGAGGATATTCTCAGGCATATCAATGCAGCGTGTGATGTGTCAATCTTCGGAATAGGTCTTAATCATGAAAAAAACGACATAAAATAATAGGTGCATTTAAGAATTTATTAATTCATCAAAAAAAGAAGTGACAGATGCAATAAATGTATATAGAATTTTGAAAAGAATATATTTATTATATAGTTGAATGACAAACAGAAAATATGTTTCTGAAACTAAAATATCAATATTTTGATATGTGTGTAAACTTAGCGACAGCTACATCCTTATTAGTCTGGTTTTTCTCCCTCCTTTTTTTTGTAAGAATAACATATACGTGTCACTTTGGCTAGATGAGAATAGCATGTAAATTAGGCTAAAACGTCCGGTAAGGTGACATACTACAGTGGGTTTACATTTACATCATTCTGTAGATGTTCTGTAAATGAACTCTGGTTTGCCTTGCCATCCTTCCTGTATTCATCAATGTTGGAGCATGCTGGATACGACTTATCTATCAATCTTGTGAGGGTTCTGAAGACATAGCTTCCCGATTCTCGTACGTCCAAAAGCCGTGGAATTCTATTAGAATGCTGACAAACGTATCTCCTTGTCCACAAGCTACCAGGTCAGCCAGGGTTATTTTCTCTGGATCGGCTGGTCGAACCATATCAAAAAGTTCGTCTTTCACGTCTTCGAAAGACACTGGCTCTGAACCGTGTGCTTTCATCTGCTCTTGAATACCTCTGAAACAAGTGAAGCATGGAATTGTGTTCATATATACGAGTCTTAAACAGAGCGTCAATTTTACATTCCCGGAATAGAATGAAACATAGGAGACTTTAAGCGACCCACCCTACAGGGTTCACAACTGACATTAGCCAGCGAAGTGGAGTACCTGGGGTAGGACTGGACAGTATAATGTCATGGAATAAGCACATCGACCTTCTGTACAAGAAGGCTACCATGTGACAGTTACGCCAGATTGTAGGCAGAACCTGGGGCTCAAGCCTCAAGTACTGCATTGGCTCTACAGGTCGGTGATCAGGGCCAGGATTCAGTACGGGTACTTGGTTTGGTGGACCTGCACCCAAAAAGCCACGGTAGTCAACAAGCTGACCAAGATTCAAAAAATGGCAGCACTGGAGCAATGAGAACCACGCCGTCAGCAGCCCTGGACGTTCTCTTAGGCTTGCCGGCTCTGAACGTCAGGATCAAGCAAGGCACCATAGCAGCGTACCTGAAAATGCGGGACGGGGGTTCGTGGACTGCGTTAGCACTGTTGGTGGGCCACACCAGGATTGAGAAGATGGAGGAAAGCAACCTCCCCATTTCCTCACTCAGGGTAGCAACGGCCAACGATAAGATAAGGTTCGATAGGAGATTCTCACTCGCTTTTCCCTCTGGGGAAGAGTAGACGGGAGGGAAGATAAGATTTTCGCCCCACAGCATGGTATGCTATACCAACACATCTCGCTCGAAAGAGATGGGATCCAATGGTGCGGAAATGTGCCTGGAAAGTAGAGTCGTGGAGGAAAACGTAGCGCTGGGAACCCACACGTCAGTTTTACAGGCGATGATATTTGCCATCCTAGGATCAGATCATCACTGATCCAGGAATGCAGCGCCCTGGTCACAGCGGGTGCCAGGTAACGAGAATGCAGACTGCTTGGCGAGGATGGGAGCATAGGGCACATGCATTGGCCCCGAACCCTTCCTGAGTATTAGCAGAGGCCAAGGCAGTAATTCCCTAGATGCTTGGGCGTATAACGAACATGCGAAAGAGATGACTGCAGACAGTCCAAGAGGTTTATATCATGCCCCAACAAACGCAGGGGTGAGCTAGGGCTATTTAACAAATTAACAATTGTCGAATGGGGATCTACAAGTGGAGTTCAGTTTATCGCACAGGAGACCCAAACAATATCCCTGACAGCATCTTCAGGGAAAATCAAAACTATTTAATCGATATTCGAATGGTAGCCCTCCCTGTGTGGCACACATTCAAGATGACTCAAGAGCAAAGCGGTATGTTCGCAGAAAACTTGTTTGGATTTTGAGAATCAACGAAGTTCTTTTCCACCATCCAGATTATCCAAAATAGTTCCACTAAAATTAATTGTTTCGTATAATAATTGATAAGATAATCTATGACCCACATTCAAATATTTAGAATATCATAAAAAACCAATAGGTAAGTCTTTAACTAACTGTTGATGAAAGTAAATAATATGCTAGATTATTACGTCATATATCTATATGCACTATCACTGCTTAATTAAATATCTGTTAGGGACAATTTTCGAACCATAATATATGGCTATAAAGTGAAAGCTCCGCATTTGACATAATATTTTCTCATTATCTAACTAATTACATTCCGTTTGATGATACGATCGATAGGCAACATCCTAAACAATGCGTGTATACGTAAACAGTAAGCAAGTATCGTTAATTAATTCTAGCTTGCAATCAACATTTTTATAATTCTACTAATGCGTTGCATATTTGGTTATCTCTAGTAACAAACGTTTCAAAGCTTGAATTGGCGGATTTTCAAAACTTTTCCACCATAGGGCAGAAGCAATATGAAGGTCACTTATGTAAAAATCTATCTTATTGTGCTTTTAAAAAAATTACTGCTATTCTGGTTATAGTATCGCAAATGTTCAAACAATAGTAGCATGATTAAAATGTTTTTGATAGAAACAAAGTAAGCAATTTATATAATGGTTTATATTAAATTATAAAAAGTCAAGTCAAAGTGAACTTAAGATCTAATGTAACTAGAAGGTACAGCAACAATAGCTTTGTGAGGTACTTCTTTATAATTAAAAAAGCTATTTCATATATTTTGGATTTGGAGTTGCACCACGTTGTGTTATGTAAACATGCCATCATGGTGGTTACGCTTTTGAGAAATTAATCACCTAGGTACACTAGCATTCACGGCTAAAATATCAATTAATATTTTTTTAAATAATACACAGGATCTACCAATGTTATAGCAAAATTATATAACTGTTGATATGCATAAAACACATCTTAAAAATGTATGTAAACCAACTTTATCTTCATACAGGGCGACGCCAAACTCAAACTTAAATATTACTTTTCTTTTGTGTTCATTTTTAAGCATTTAAGATTGATACTAAGAAATCCATTACACGTTGATTTGGATTTGGATTTAACAACAAAATAAATTCATGCAATTTATACGCAGTTTTATCTTAATGGTGGAAGAGTCTCACAAAACATAAGAATATAATATAATCTATATAGATCTAACAAGTTTTCTTTGATCATATTTTTCACATTTAAAGAATTGCACGAAGTATTTTGAAACATTTTTCAAACTAGAATTCCGTTAAAACTGTATTAAATGTATGTATGTATCGTAAATAAATTATGCCAACCAAATAAAAAGATTCAAGAAAAAGACGTTCTTGTAAATTAAAAAGTATGCACTTATTTAGGACCTCGAGGAATTATCATTTGATATTGAGAATCCTTTCAACTAAGCCCTCAAATACCCATACAAATATGGAAGTTGACATTGTATTCTGTGTTTAAAAAAATGTATAATGCTCAAATAACATGTTATTGTTCAAACATATAACTTGTATACTAGTATAAAATTTAAAAACCTGTACAGCAACGCAAATAAATATAGTATTGTTCCAGGTTATCCAAAGGCGAGATGATTTTGGGTTCCCAAGAGAGAATTTCAATAGAGACTGGAACGATTATAAAAATGGATTTGGCGATCCAGCCAAAGAGTTTTGGCTTGGCAATGAAAATATCTACATGTTGACAAACAATGAGGAGTATTCTCTCAGGGTTGAGCTGGAAGATTTCGAAGGAAATAAGAGGTAAAATATTTACTTTGATAATCCAACTATAATTTTCTGAAATTATATTGATAGATCGAATATCAGGTACATCCTAGCTGAATGTTTTTAATGGAGTTCAGACACTTGCGATCTGTGACTGATAAGTCGTTTATTGAGTTACTATTAGCCCATAAGCTATCTGACTTGCAGAAAATATATTCCAATTCCATATCCGTGCAATATCTTTCGAAACATGCTACAATAAACTGTCAAACTGTTGAATTTAGAAGTAAGAATTACTTTTAGAATACGTATGGTATATAGAAATCCTGCAGCCTTGTTATGGTATGGCCAACTATGCGAATCAGTGCATTAAAATGAAGATTCATTATAAGATCATGCTTTAACGGTGGCGAGAAACGTATTTTCATTCATTCGCATCCATTCAATAATGTGTATTGTTTAATTGGAATTTCCTACTGATTAGTAAAGGATGATTTATAAGATATTTAATGTAAACATACGAACTCAGGCACGGGTCAGTGTCAGTAACCCTCTGGCCATTGAAGCGAGAATGTATATCTGTTGTGCGTTGTCGCGTAATGTCAGACGTGGGAAATAGAGAAACACAAAAAAACTTTCTCACTTCAGTTTGTCTTTAATCTCCCCTACGAATGCTCATCCAACTAACCTTTCGTAATATTTCCCTCGTGATGGACATCACGCAACACCGCATATAGGAGGTTCTCAAGAGCTGGGCGCGGTTGAAGAGCGATTCAAATAAATAAATAGCGTGATTGAATGTACCTAATGAGTCGCTCAGCGACTACGACATCAGAACAGAATGATGGAAACACAGGTTCAAGATCAGTTCGCACCAATAGCCTTCCTAGATTTTTCTCAAGTTGTGTCTTTAATCTCGATTTTATATTTGCTGATTCATTCGATTAGTCTTCGCTAATAAGTTTTTCATTATGTATTCATCTAATGTATATGTTTTTGGTTCGCCTGATTTGAGGGTGTTAAGAAACATGTTTGAGTACACTAAGTAATTCTGATATTTTTTAAAATTCATTTATCAATGTTTCTGAAATAGCGAGTAACAATTTTTAGGAGCTTTTTTTGGAACTCGACTTATTTGTTAGTTTGGCTGTTATCATTCATCTACCACATATTCTCAGTAAGAGTTGCACAGACTCTTATGTTTAGGAACCAAATGACGTGAGCTCATAATAGGTTTTCCCATTGTCTTTTTGAAAATCGGTGCATTGGTAGAGGAATAACTAGCAAAAACAGAAAAATGATTAATAATCTCCAAAATTTCTATTTTGTATACTTTCTAGGTATAATCATTGAATTTTTTTAGGGAGTTGAAGCTGAAGTTGTTTGAATGGTTCTGAATATTCAAGTCTCTCAAGAAGTCCTTCAGAAACTCTTGCATTTCCCTAACATCCAAAATCACATTTTTATTCAGATAAAATAATTGTGTAGTTCACAGTTTCAGACTATATTCTACTGTAGATAACTACAGTGACGTAACCTGGTTTCAGAATTGGGTAAGAATATTCCTTTTGCTTTCTTCATACAATGCGAAATGTCATATGTATGAATAGATTAAAGATGCATACAAGCGCCTATCCGTCTGATGCATCTTGGAACGAAAACATGAACTAATGCATATTACAACATCGAAGATTGTCGTTACAGTGATGTAATGGCCATTGGCGTATTGTTCTAGTGAAATAATGTCACACTCATTGAAACATCAAATATACTCACAGTAGGCTCGGTGGTAACTAACCTCTCGAAAAACAAAAGAATGAATGTTCGGTTCAATTGGAGGTCATCGCTTTATTCGAAATGAATGTTTAATTAATCTTAAATTTTTTTGTGAACCGAAACGCATCAACCCGATGTTTTGTACGCAATGATTTTTTGAAAATTTTAAGCCTCACAACATTTTTAACTACGCCCTAAGTGTGTTTCGATACAGAAACAAAAATCAAATTTTATACAATTAATAATGAAAAGCCTCCCTCAAAATGAATTTCGGCGTTTTTTGAAATATCAACCCTCCAAAAAATATTTCTTTACTTAACCAAAATTTGATCGATAATTAGAGAGATATAAATACAAAGTTGATGGCATAACTGATATGCAATTATATACAGGATAGATGCTCTTACTTGGTGAAACTCTCCAATTATTTTTCATCTGAATTACATACCTATATTTGTTTTATATTAACTCCTCCAATGTGAAAAATGAAGCAGCACAGAATAAAAAAATACTCTTCGACGTATTTCATTTGGTAGACTTATACTCGTATTCGAAAAATTTTCGAATCGTTCCTAGAGACAATCCATTTCGAATGGTTTGAAACCCCAAAAGATATTCTACACAAGTGATATTAGTTTTGTTAAGATAATTTTATACAATATTGTATCTGTATCATGCAGATGCAGGGCCGGATTATCCAATAGGCTAAGTAGGCCACAGTCTCATAACTTAAGGGGGTATTTACTGAGAAAACAGTAACGTCAGTTCAACGGTATCCGATACTTTTTGGTACATAAATTCCCAAATTATAGGGGCCCTAGTAACTTTTTGCCTGGGACCTGTTGTACCACTGATCAGGCCCTGTGCAGATGGTATACTTGGTGAAACTCTACCATCATTCAGATAAACAATGTGTATTTCAACATAGTTTCGCAAAAACTTTTTCTGACAGTCTGGCGATGATTTAAAAATAAATTGAATCGCTTCATAGAAGAAGGAAGTTTATTTGTAAAGCTTTGTGATCAAATACAAAGAAAAATATCTGAATACGGTATTTTTACAATTGACCATCATCTATTCTGGTCGCTGAATGGATATCTATTTTGTTTATACTTGAGTAACCAAAAAGGCGTAGCCTGAATACGAATGTGTCGTGTTTGTCATGAGACAAAATATTGGCAATAAGAGCCTTGCAATAAACATTCAAAGCATTGGAAAATTTTTGGAATCCTAGAAAAAGTTATAAAGGCCAATAGGTTCAGAGAGAGAAGAGAGAACAGAGAATGTTGGAATATTCTTTTAAAAGTTAACCGACAAGTCGTCGGTGGCAAATGAAAGAACTAGTGCGATTGAGTTTGGATATATTTGCTATCATATATATGAGGGTAGTGGGACCCAGTTATTTCAGATTTTCTATGGCATGTTTATGTTACTTTATTATTCATCGTGCTGATTAGTAAGTGAATAACCTTTATATATTTTTCAGTAGTTCTTTTACTGGTGGTCGATGATACATAACATATATCTACATGTATGTGACAATACATCCAAATTACAAACATAATACATTTTCGAATAATTTTGAATTATTGAAACAAATTTAAACCATTTTAAATGTTTTCATCTTGAACGGTATTTTAGAGAGTAGCTGTTCTATTTAAATGTGTCGAAGTTGTTCGATTTAGGTTTTTGAAACTCTTACTACAGATTACTGCATTCTAACAGAATAGGCAACATAAATAATGACTAAAATATAATTCAACCTCGAAAAAACGGTGTAAAGTGGGTTGATCCCAAATTTAATGTGCGGTTGTATCAGTGTATTGAGGATTTTGTTCAGATGATACAGCTGCTGATCAATTAGAAGTCAGTTTCAAAAATATTAGAAATTATTATTTTTTATAACTTGGATTGAAGTTATTCAATGTTTCTTACATTCAACTCAAACTATAAGCAGTGCCAAAATTCGATCCAATTCCATTTTTATAAAATAATACCATTGCGTATAAAGTACCTAGTTGACGCCGTTTGTCAGTATCGCTTGTGAGGCCAGACTTTAAATACTATCTGTATTAACTGAGATGTATACGCACGTTGCTATAGGGATACTAAGCTTCCTTATCACTTCGCTGCCAGTGCTTTTCAAAAAATGTAATGCTTTTTCGTCTCTCCCTAGTCAGCTCAAAACCAAATACTTCAATGGTACTTTCCCAGTCACACAGGGCAAAAGTTTAACTCCTTTCTTAATTATTACTGATGTACCCATTTTCAAAAACTGTAAAGTTTTACGTCGAAGCTATAATAGTAATATAGTGTCAAAATTTTATTAAAATTCTATTAGTACTTCCAGAGTTATAACGGGAGACAAGGATTTTCAAACAGACGACAGACAGATCGACGAAAATAAGTGACATGAACATAAAAACATAGGGTCTCAGGCGTCTGGATAATAGCGGACAGTGTTCGTTTTTTTCTGAATACTTATTCCGCTAAATTAGGTGGTGTTTTTATTCCAGAGATATGTTTATTATTTGATTGCATGAAAATTATACGCGTTATGTTACTTCAGTAACTGAGTGAATGGATTGTGTAATTCCTGAATATGTCTTGAATTTTCCGTAGGCACATTATCCTGATGACTGTCGGATGACGGTACGTGGAAGACACTGTTTCGAAACACATAATGCTCGCTCATGAATCGATCGTTAGTTGGCTTCAAACCAATATACAGTTAACAGTTCGTTTCCCTTCATCTGATTGGTTAGTTACTCCACATGAATTATCCTTCTTCTCCTTGTGCCTTTTCTCATCGAATATAGGCGATGCCTGCAGGATAAGCCTCTCTATCCTCAGCTATATCAGAATTCTGATGTTTCCTGTGAATCGTCCAAAATATCAGAACTGGCAATACAGGGTTAAAAAAACGTAATAAATGGAACTGCATGCAAAAAAACAATATTAGGAGAAAAATCAAGGAATCTGAAATAGATTATCCCCGACATAACATTAACGTTTGTGTTTGAATACCTCAGATTTGGGATGAAACACATCAGACCATGTAGGTTCAGCATCTCATAATATTGGCAGAATGATGACATCTCACCAGGAAACTAACAAAATTGTATTGCAAAACAGACCATCCAATAATTTTAGATTTAGCTTTATATTGTTGTAGATTTATCAAAAATATCAGACTTATCGTGAGGTACAGATTTTCTTCTTACTAGACAAACGTTCCATTTAAACAAAGGAAGAACATCAATGAGATGTTTGCAATTGATCCATCACCTGAGCTAACTGTCCATGTCTATTCTTATTTCACCCAGACTCTATCTCACTCCGATGAAACACACATATTATGCAGGTACACTAGTAAGAGGAAATCAATTTTTCGAAAAGCGACAAATAAGGAGTAACATATTTAACATCTGAGCTGTCAGGGTCATATAACCGTGTTGATACGAAACAGCTTGTTATTCACACAACATAAATATATGATACCTACCTGTTTTGCAGATATGCTCAGTATGCCCATTTCAAAATCTACTCAGAAGCTGATTACTACAAGTTAGAAATAGATGGCTACGAAGGCAATGCAGGTGACTCTCTCAACGACCCATGGTATGGTAGCAGCAACAGTCCATTCTCTACATATAACAGGTAACATATATGTAAACAACAGTACTTTAAAAACATATGACACCAAATGGCTTACTGTAAAATTAGAAATTCTCAGGTTAAATCTTTGTGATACATTTATGGGAAAATATTTCGAAAGTTCATTCCTAAAAATTCATAATTTTTCCTCTATAGCGTGCTTGTTATGACCTTATGCATGTGTTCAAAAATCTGAACAAATTTATGAGGCAAGTCCAATACATCTGTTGTTCCTTTCTTCTAATTGTTTATTCCATTTTCAGACACATTTGGCCTTACTACTGAATTAAGTATTAAACATTTTTTTTCGGCAGAAAACATTTTCTTACAAAGGAATAACGTTAAATGAACAACTCTCACGATTCCCAAACACGTTGTTCACTGCAATAGAATCAGAGTAAAATGGAAGCAAATTTCTATAACACAAAAAAAATTTAACAGCTTAAAGAGGCAGGTAAAATATTCTGCATTTGTAATTGTTAATGATATCTTTTAATTTCCTTAGTAGAGTATCATCCACTCTGGTTTGGTATACTTCAAAGAAAAACCTTATCAATGTTCTCCAAACCAACATATAGACATTCCTTTTCCATTTTCATATAGTTTGTTGTTACATCTTATATGAAAGTGATTTTGTGTGGTTACCTTAGTATTACTCTGTTATTTATTGAAAGTTCTTATTCGAGAATAACAATGTTATCCTGCAGAAAGTTAATCAACTCATTTTAATGTCATTGTTATTTCGATATCTACTCTGCTAAAGGCCACCAAGGCGAGCGAAACGTTAATAAATGCATTTTAGAATTTGTATATCGTTTCAATTCACTGTTCATCCATCTCTAGCTTAGATGATATCTCTCCCATTATCCGAATGAATTTCCAAGGATTAGTAGTTGTGACCAGTGCTTATGGGCTGTCAAATATAAATTTTCATCACATATTTCTGTTACAGGGATAATGATCGATCAAGTTTGAATTGCGCCTCCATGTTAAAAGGAGGTTGGTGGTGGAAGTCTTGTGGTAGAGGGCTCAACGGTTTATACTTAAATGATCCACAAGACCTTACGGCGAGACAAGGTAAGCTATTCTATCATATAATCACCAACAATGTCTAATAAGAGTCAGCCATATCTATTTATTTCTTGTCACGTCCTATTTGCCGTTATCTATTCATTTCGACGAAATGAACCTGAATCGTGATAAGACCTCAGAATCTTGAAGTACCCGCCAATACTGAAAATATTGATGCAGTTACAAAAATGATTTGAATGAGTCTATTTCTTATGATTAATATTTGTTTCAATTAACTTTGATAGAATATTTTTTTTCAGGAATAGTCTGGTTCAGATGGAAAGGTTGGGACTACACACTGAAAAAATCCGTAATGATGATAAAGCCGAAGACCTTCGTCAGTGGTTCTGGTACTTAATATGAAATGGGTCTTAGCCAATTTATAATCACCGGTTATCATTATGTTTCATTGTAAAAAATCATCTTATCATTCACTATTTATTTCGACTTTTCCCTCCGATTTTGATTACGAGACACCAGTGATTGTTATCCCCTATCATGAATACCTTCCTTTATCTACTTCTGTCTCAATGCCTGTTGATGTATATTCGATTTTTTCATCCATGAAGTATTAATGACCATTCACCCACTCAGATATATCTGTATAACACTTTACAGCTTTACTGAAATAGGGCACTTATACAACCCTATCAGGACAGATACTATGAAATTGTTTCTTGACCTGAACATAAAAATTCATCATATAATCTTTAAGGCAACCCTTGAATATATAGTTACCAATGTTTTGTAAATATAGTTTTTTAAAATTTGTAAATTTGTTTATTTAATTACTATTCTTAGTAATTGCATATACATACATTTAGTATCTGTATTTATATTTTTATCGTAATATGTAAACGTATGCATTGTAAAATATTTCTAAACAAGTATTTTGACAATTGTAGAAAATGTAGATTTCTTTTTGATCTTAGGTATGCGTATCTGTCAGGGTCAACAGCATCAAGATTAATATTTTCTAAATGGCGGAAAAACTTTCAGATACCTAATCAATTACATTCCTACATAGAACAACCTAATAGGGTCATAAGTATATCTGCCAACAATTTTTTACTTGTTTCCAAAATAAGGACCAACAATTTTAATTGCATACTTTAACTAGATATGTAAATCCTATATTTTTTATATACCTAAAAATATTCACATTAATGGCAGATTCAACAGCTCTTGGATGAGGGAAAAATTTGCTTTTCTAGATTAAAGTGAGATCTATACACATTCGCTTGGAAAACTTCAGAAAGTTTTTCTAGGGGTTCATAAAATTGCGGATGAAATTTATTGCGAAATTTTTTCTGTATAAGGATATTCGTGACAATTTTATACTAATTAGGCTGGTCCAGCATGTTATTTTAGAATTTTTTGTGCATACAATTGTCGATTATGTTCTATAAAATATATGTACAACATGTCGGATAAGCACAGAAACTGTATGCACCAAATGTCAGAAAATACACTGCTAATATATTAATAATACTTTAACTGCAAAACTATTTGTTTGACAGGATCCAGGTTTTGCGTAGCTATGCTATATACCATAAGAACATTTAACTAAAATCTAGACGTGCTTAGTCAATAATTACCCAGCCGATAATAATAAAATGATATTAATCAATTTACTTAAGCAATATTTTGCTCACCGAATTATTTTTTAACAGTAGGTGTCTCGTAGGATAAAAAATTAACTAGTATTATATAAAACAAGAAAAATATAAAGGTCAAGTATTGGATGCAGGATCAAGGTTTGTAAAAAAAACTTCATCAACATCATAATTGAAAATCAACTCAAATATCGATTCATAGTTGACAATATCAAAGTGTTCCCTCTAATCGACGCATACCCTGCCCTTTATTCTACTTCTTTTTATCCTTCTTCCCTAAGCATTAGCGGTAAGCTCACTGGTATATTCACTGAATGTACTTACAATCTTGATATCTAACAACGCTAACAGAAGTGAGCGTAGATTTTCCCCCTCAGAATCAGTTCTACTCAACATGAGTAGTCGCGTAGTCACAGCACAGCAGAGAAAACGGTTGCGGGTGCTGATTGCACCCTATGATTATTACAATCTGAGAAACCATATTTGCAGATCTAACGTACAAACTAAAACCAAGATCGGTCTTATGGACCGCCCTAAGATATAATATCAAATTGAATATAGATAATTACAATATGCAGCAAAAAGTCCAGGACTACTTTCATTATTCCACTGTTGGATCTGCCAATGAATAAAAGTTCAAGTTGAAGAACTACACATTTAATATAATGTATGCTATAAAAAACATATGATATTGCACTGATTTGACTTTCACCATGTTCAAGCACATCTAACCGAAGGGTAGTGGCGTGGCTAACGTTGAGCCAGAGGAGGCAAAGCCTCGCGGTGCCAAGAAAAAATAGGTGCCGCAGGCACAGCTCCGTTGTTTATTATAGGCGCCAGCGGATAGCCTTGGATCTCGGTGCCCGATATTTCTAGCTACGCCACTCTTGGAGGGAACTGGGAATTGCAAATAAAAGCAAACGATATAACTCAAAAGGTATTATTGAAAATTTAGAGGTGAATTTAATGCAGAACATACAGTGTGTAGTGTGTATATTATAACAGTGCCCATAATAAAGCAGAAAGCATAGAAAGCATTGGAGCATTAACGTGCAATACATAGAGAATATGTCAGTTTTTTTTTTCAAATAACTGGATACTGGTATCGTGCAATTCTTATATTGGATTACGAGAGTTAAAGTTCAGTGTGCAATATTTAACAACGTGCAATTATTGAACAAGCGATGTTCAGGCTAGTGTGGATAGAGAGAACGCGTAATAATCGTAAGCATCGTGATGGCTGTAATGCATTTGTCAAATGTTACATGTCTAAGATTTGGATATTCCTTGTTCTGTTTTGAAGGAATTCACCTACGATACAAGTATCGTCAATAGCAAAGTACAGTTCCCAGTTCCTTTCAATACTAACATACATCAAATTCAGGCGATCAACTATGAGGCAAAAATTTATCCCGGTCATAGGAATCGCTATAACTGATCGACACCGACGTTTGAAAAACGTGAGAGTCACATGCTCATACATAGTAATGGATAAATAATTCAATTTAATTATTACATAATACCAAGTGTATAAGATATAGGACACAGTGTTGATTTGAAATTTCCAGAGATATTTGATAGCTATAGCCATCTTTCAATTGCAACTGCAAATACCGGTAACTGCCGATCGTTTGATTGATCGCTTGTATTTGATAAAATAGTACTTATATAATTTAAGATAAATCTCCGCTGATTATAAATTGGATATATTTTTGTATATTTTCCAAACAAAAAAGTATGAATTACGGAACAAAGACTGGATATAACTTATCGGAAAAAATATGTTTTTTATATTTCATCGATAAGTACCATACTGTGTACTACATAAAACATTAGATTTTAATTTTTTATATGTCGAGGCTACGGGACACGAAATGCAATGTTCATATCGTATGTTCTAATAAGAACACTAGATTATATACATCTACATTTCATTTAGTTTATATTACCATGTTTGTAAATAATATAAATTTAGCAGAGATATTTTTTATAAATTAATTTTAATATAATTGTTAAGTAAAATATATCTTTTATTGCTATACCTGAATAAATTTAATCAAATTTGTATGTACCCAAAAATTAGCTCCAAATCATTGAAAACATTTACTGCTGATTTACATTGGCAATTTCTTTTCTGCATGATCAATGATGCGATATAGACCGCAATCTTTGATTTGGATTTGTTGCATTTTTTTGGTAGAAAATGAATTCAAAACATACTGGATAATCAGCTGTTGCTGTTAAAGTCTTAAAGTATCCGGGAAGATAGTATAATTCACTGGTCTACCCTGTGTTAGGGAGCACAGAAGCGCGATTCATTTGTTTAAATCGTAATATTCAGGTGTGTTCATCACATTTTAAACCAATAAACACAGGTTTTGAAAACCCGCTTGTTTTGCTCACTTGAAAAAAATGTTTTTTAACAATTCTATTCCTAAGTAGACTGAACCAGTGTAATTGGGTATGTTTGAAGGAAGACTCTAATAAATGTTCTCCAAACCTATAGGAGGATATTCTCAGGCATATCAATGCAGCGTGTGATGTGTCAATCTTCGGAATAGGTCTTAATCATGAAAAAAACGACATAAAATAATAGGTGCATTTAAGAATTTATTAATTCATCAAAAAAAGAAGTGACAGATGCAATAAATGTATATAGAATTTTGAAAAGAATATATTTATTATATAGTTGAATGACAAACAGAAAATATGTTTCTGAAACTAAAATATCAATATTTTGATATGTGTGTAAACTTAGCGACAGCTACATCCTTATTAGTCTGGTTTTTCTCCCTCCTTTTTTTTGTAAGAATAACATATACGTGTCACTTTGGCTAGATGAGAATAGCATGTAAATTAGGCTAAAACGTCCGGTAAGGTGACATACTACAGTGGGTTTACATTTACATCATTCTGTAGATGTTCTGTAAATGAACTCTGGTTTGCCTTGCCATCCTTCCTGTATTCATCAATGTTGGAGCATGCTGGATACGACTTATCTATCAATCTTGTGAGGGTTCTGAAGACATAGCTTCCCGATTCTCGTACGTCCAAAAGCCGTGGAATTCTATTAGAATGCTGACAAACGTATCTCCTTGTCCACAAGCTACCAGGTCAGCCAGGGTTATTTTCTCTGGATCGGCTGGTCGAACCATATCAAAAAGTTCGTCTTTCACGTCTTCGAAAGACACTGGCTCTGAACCGTGTGCTTTCATCTGCTCTTGAATACCTCTGAAACAAGTGAAGCATGGAATTGTGTTCATATATACGAGTCTTAAACAGAGCGTCAATTTTACATTCCCGGAATAGAATGAAAAGATAAGAAATAAAATATTTTAACATTAATCATTTCATTGCTTATACACGCATTACTTGTTTCAATGAAAACTTCATATGAATTATAGAAATAGTCTTGCAAGCCCATCGAGGAGAGGAAAGGAAGAAACTCTGCCTGCCGGCACTTTTGGAAAGACGTCGTCCAGAAATGTAAGAATCCATCAAATGTCTCACTTCTCACGCTTAAGCGCTTAACCGCTGAACCGATTTTGATCCAATTTTTGAAAGTATATATGATGCGAGTACGTGGTAGGTTCTACTGCTTCCTTTTTTATATCGTTCGTATAATCAAGTCTCCAAAAACCTCATATATATCTCTGTACCATCAGATTCGAATTTATAAATATCTTTCTTTCTATTAAAGTTTTTTACTAGAAGATTTTCTGTTATATTTTTATGTTATAGATATTTGTTTGGTTTATAGTTTCTCCTATTGTTCATAAACTAATTTTTTTGCTATGAGGCTAGTACTTTGATCAATCAACGACAGCCTAGTAGTCCTTTTTGCAATTTCAATGGGGTCTGTTATTAGTTCATGTGCTGGACATA
This sequence comes from Bruchidius siliquastri, assembly GCA_949316355.1. Taxonomy (NCBI): domain Eukaryota; kingdom Metazoa; phylum Arthropoda; class Insecta; order Coleoptera; family Chrysomelidae; genus Bruchidius; species Bruchidius siliquastri. Next base: position 22,435,630 of record OX438532.1, on the reverse strand, counting down.
TTACATGAAGAAGTTCCATGAAGCTGGTTTTACTAAATCTAAATGTTCGTTTGAAATCTGCAGATTATAGAGATCTATATATTTCCTCAGGGCCCCTTTGAATCTCTCCAATAAATTGAACTTCTCGGCTAGATGCTAATGAGGATGGTGTGGTGTCCAAGATATGTGTCTTGGACATGCGGTACCCCAGCTACCTAATAGAACTTAGTGGGTAAAGCCAGCAATGTTTCCCAACGAACCCTGAGAATCGATTACGCAGCCCTTCTGGTTCCAATGCAGAGCCTTAGAGAAAGATCTCGACATCGGTACATTGTCGATGCCAAGTGAATGAAACTCGTCTATCTAAATGTGCTTCCGATTCACAACAGGCTAACAATACCGCAAGGCTAAGGGAACATATTCAAGGTGGACTTCACAAATGTGTTTCAGGTCTTGCCTCAAACATAACTCTGTCGGTTCTTCAGTGATTGTCGATTGCTTCAGATATCCCAGATATGATCTATACATCGGATTTAGACTAAGATTTGGTGTATGCGTATGTGTCAAATCAGGACTCTCTTGGCAGCGAGGATTTGCCATTATCTGGCTCAAAGCATCTTTAAACAATTTGTCCGAATTAATTTGCTCCATTTACAGACCACCAAGAAGCAAACATTACGAAGAGCTTTTCGAGAACCTTTCAGTCACTGTAGACCTTATGAATTCCCAAGTCAGAAATAATATTTTGGGGTAACTTCAACGTTCACAATACACAGTAGCTAAGAACTTCCAAAAAAAAATGACGTGGAGGAACGAAAATCTGAAGCCTTCACCATCGGCTGTGGCTTGGTAAAGATAATCAGCAAACCAACAAGAGTTCTCGATCGCTATAAAGACTTTGCTAGACTGATAAACCTGTATCTGACATCAAATCCCGCAATCTATGTAATGAATATATCCACTCCACTAGGAAGATAGGATTACAATACCATTTCAACCCTCTGTAGAACGCCATCGCTAGATAAACAATACACTGAAACCCGCAAAGAATCAAAAATAAATCAGGAAACTGGGATCATCTCAGGAGGAGTGGAGGAAAAATATGTTTTCCTCGTCCGATTAATGTCACTCAAATTTGAGTGGTTGATCGCCTGGGAGAATCAGAAGATACTATTGTGCACGAAATTATTGAGCTGTTTCTACCAGCACGTATCACCAGAAGGGATATTTTAGATTGACAGTACCCCATTGTAAGAATTACAAGTTCTAATTGTTTCTGTGATTGAAGCCAGAATGTTAGAAGGTCTAGCTAAGATCTAACTTCGTGAAATCATAACAATTAGAGACCACTGAGAAGCCAAAATTACAAAGAACTTTTCGAGAACCTTCCAGCCACTGTAGACCTTATAAATTCCCGAGTCAGAAATAATATATTTGACCGAACGTTTACAATACACAGTAGCTGAAAGCATTCCAAAAGAAATGGACGAGGAGGGACGCAAAGCTGCAGCCTTCGCCATCGATTGTGGCTTGGGACAGAGAATCAGCAAACCAAGAAGAGTTCTCGATCGCCATAAAGACTGCTAGACCTGTATCAGACAACAAATCTCGCCATATATACAATGAATATATCGGCTCCACGAGGAACATAGGATTACAATATCATTCCAACCCTCTTTACAACGCCATCGCTAGATAAACACTATAATGAAACCCGCAAGGAATCGAACAACAAATCAGGAAACTGGGATCATCTCAGGAGGAGAGGAGGAGGAATATGGCTTCCTCGTCAGAAAATGATTTCCCTTTGCTGGCTTCAGTATTTTCCAATTTGTAAATTAAATACAAGGCACTCCCTGATTTTGGATTCAAGAGTGCTGAAAGCAAAATAAAAGTATTTAGATGTCTAATAATTATTGTCATAAATACAAAAACCAAATGTAACGCTTATCTATCCTTGAAATCAGAATTAAGTCCGATTAATGGCACTCAAGTTTGAGTTGTTGATCGCATGGAAGTATCAGAAGATACTACTGTACACGAATTTATTGAGCTATTTACCAGAAGGGATATTTTAGATTAACAGTACCGCATTGTAAGAATTACAGCATCTATTTGTTTCTGTGACTGAAGCCAGACTGTTAGTAGGTCTAGGTGAGATCTTACTTCGTGAAATCACCAAATCGTAGATGCTGATAAATACAGAGTGCCTGTGTATCCAGTTCTATCAATGATTCATGTAACTATTAATGTTTGTTGGCTTGTGAACTATAGTTGTACTGCAACTGCATACAAACATTTACACTTTCGATATTATAATAGTTATTAGTATATCTATGAACTTTTTTGGGCGGTCTTACAACCAATATGGAACATACGCTTGTGTTTCATAGTGTTTGGCGATATCAAATATATGTATCGATAACTTGACTTACTTGAGCCGTATCTTAAGGTGTCGTATTGCTGAGATACAATAAGACACCTTAAGACACATATCTAGTAAGACAAATTATCGATACATATATAAACTGCTGAACATAATATTATCGTTACAAGCAAACAGAAATCAACAGAACAAATATTCTGGAGTGGGTCAAAGGAAAATATTGATTAGACTAACGTTCAAAACCTTATTGGGGACGCCTATATTTCAAATGACGTACCTAACTCTCTCGGGCATAGAATCCACAAGTCTGCCAATCACGTAGTGAGTAATAGCTTTCACGCATAATTGCGTCTATCAGTTCTTCGAAATTCAGATATTCATTACCTTCCCTATTCAAACGTCACAAAAGGTTGCTCTAGACATGCGCCGTTGGATTTATATTCCGCAACCTTGCAGGTCAAACCACTCTATGAAACACAAGCGTATGTTCCTAATTTCTTGTACGACCTTTTCAGTCACCTGAGGTTTCATTACAGAGTATGTACGGTCGCAAGGTCCTCAGACCTCTTATTGAAAAAATACGAAATTAGAACTACTTTTTAATCAACGACATACTGCGATTGAGGATAAGGATAAGGAGGAGTATATGGTACAGATGTTAAGGTTCATAAGAACGGAGTAAAAACATATATTTAGTTAATAATATGTATATTTAATGGTACGAATCCAACGAGTTTTACTTTATAAGGTACCTTTTAGTTTCGGATATTATTTTATATATAAGCAATTTTTCATGATTGTAGAAGGTTTTATTAACCTAACGCATAATAAGGAACCTTGTAAGGAATACTAACCTAGTGTTAATTGTCATGTCACACGTAACAGCTCGCCTACTGCATCATTGTTTGTCTAGTTTATATCAACTTATTAGGGCTATCAGTTTGGGTTTGAATCGTTTGAAGTATGTTAATATTAAACAAAAAAAAATATTCAAAGCTCATTTACCTGAAAAAATAATTGAGTGTGAAAGCATCCAAATACCCATCTCCCTTCATATCCAATATTTTGAATAGAAACGACAAGGCTTGAGGTTCAGCCCTATTTTCCAAAGCCAGAACTAAGTCCAGGTATGTCTTGTAATCCATTTCTCCTGCATAAGTTAAACAAGTCTCGAATACTCTATCTGCAAAAACATTCAGTATAACTTTGGTGTGAATAAGGTGAAAAATGCGAGCAAAAACGTACACAATATTGCAAATCGAATATCTTGACTGACAATTAGAAAAATTAGAAAGATAAAAGTTCGTTATAGTTTTTATAAGTTAAATCTCGTTTACGGATAGCTGTGAATCCGATAAAAAGTTCATACACAATCACTGCGTTTCACGTGAATAAGTATTATTTGTATATTTAATAATGTGCTGCTATTTAACCTCTTGAATAATAAGCACTACAATTAAAAAGGTGGTTGGGCGAGTGGTAAAACTGTGTAGTGCTTGTGGTTGCTGCACCAAAGGATCCAGTACCACATATCTCTCGAATAATCACGTCAAGTAGATTGACTGTGTATTGCACGCGTAGTAGTGAACTGACAACTCACTTGAAATACAATTGTCAATGTCTTCATTAAATATTTGTTTAATTTAATTCTAAACGATCAACAGTAAGAAAATAATAATAATAATAATAATAATAATAATAATAATAATAATAATAATAATAATAATAATAATAAATAATAATAATAATAATAATAATAATAATAATCATAATAAACCGTCTTTATTCAATAAATTATAGATACATCTGTAATCTATAATATACAGTGAAGCAGCTAATGGCGAAGTTTAGCTAGAGCTACTCTTACACTTCACCATTGACTGCATATAATTTTCGTTGTTGTTAAAGAGTAAAAAAAAGTGAAAACTGGAAAGATTACGTTTTTTAGCCATAAACGTTTACATTATAGGCCACTATGGAGGAGAGGATTTTTTATGCATTTCCTGAAACTCTGAAGAGGCATGGTTTTGAATCTTTGATCAATGCTGTTGTACAAAATGCAAGCATTGTATGAGAAGGACCGTGTGAAGAGAGATGAACTGTGAAATCTAATCCAAATCTCAATTTATAAACTGATACTAAGTACAGCGTTAACCTACTTTTTTATAGTACACGTCGTTTCATACCATAGCTTCGCAAAATATGCTTCTCAACTATGATATATCCAGCTATCTCTGAGTGTTATGTTAGATATTTTACCTAAAAAAGGTTTGGTGAGGGTTCCTGAACCATAACTTGCCAATTCTGTTTTACTCAGCATTCCATTATGATCTCTGTCCAAATTCAAATAGTGTCCATAGATCTTCAATGCAGATGGCGCACTAAACCAATTTTGTTCTTGCATCTCTTTGCTCAAGTCTTCATCCCGTAATTCAAGCAGCTCATCCAAAAACGAACAAGCTAAAATATCTGAAAGTTAAAAAAGTATGTTATTTAACAACTCAAAGTCGAGTTCAAGATAACATAGAAATTTTATCAATGATAAAGCATTTGCAAATGTTTTTCAGCTTCCTGGCAGACGAAAACACATTTCAGCTTCATAACACAATTAATTTGCCTGATCAACTTACCCAGTATCCTGACCCTGCCAGCTCTAACAACATCTAAAAAGAACAGAAACTTTCTCACTGCAGTGCAGACATAAAAGCTATGGAAGGATTCTTCCAGTCCTTTAAGTTGTGGCAGATTAGGCAGTAACTCAGTAATGTAAGTCTCCAAATCAGTGCCTGTGAGGTAACCCTGCCCTGTAACATCATACAGCGATAGTCCTATCCTGGTCTGATCCAGCCAAACCTTGTGCATTACATAATTGAATATCGACATAATAGGAATACGGCCTTGAGGGTCGCCTTGCTGCAGTTTCGCGAAAATGTGGGCTGGAATATAGAAATTTACTCAGCAATTTTGACTAAAGTTGTGTTTGCTTCAATTGGCCAATTACAGATGACTCATATGTTCTAAGAAAAAACATTAGTAATATCCCTGAACCCATAATTAAAAAATAAAAGAATGTTCAAAATGGAATTGATTGAAAATCTTTGGCACTCTTTCTTATCCAAAATGAGAAAATAATATGTCAGGCCTTTTAGCGATGGATGTTTTGAGATCTTAGAAACTGTTACCGTTAAATGCAACAAGTCCAACCTATCTGATGATTGTGATTAGCGATGTGAATGGAAATATTTCTGGTAGAAATATTTCCATGGAACGGAAATATGCGACATTTCTGAAGATGTCGCAGAAATATTGGAAAATATGTTCAAAATACGTTTTAAGAGGTAAAAAGCAAATGGTAATGTCAATCTCGTATAATTTCATGCAGTATAAATATCACACTGGGTAATTAGTTTCTGGAGGATTACCTCTATTAGGAATATTTCGAACTCCCGGGTTTAACCGCCATTCTCCAACTATTGGCAACGTTGCTTCCGACAACGCGGTATCCCGGTTTCCACAAGTCGCTTGCGTTGCGGGTTGCGGTACAATACTATTTAATTTATTTTGTAGACTTGACTCTTTGATTTTGATAGTGTGTTTCAAAATGAGGAAAACGTAAGGCAATGTTTGGACGTACTGCATTTGTAAGGTCAACAATATTAACCAGTGCTACTAAGTCTGTCTTCAAGAACGCATCTAGGTTGAGGACACATCTACATAAATATTGTGAAAGCTGTCCAATGCAAATTAAAAATAAATTTATGAAACACGACAAGAAGTGCTCATCAAGTGACCAGAACAATGAATGTTCTAGTGTTTCGACAAGCAATTTTCTCACGGTCGCCTTACAATCTGATTGACAGGGCAGCTCAACTACTGTACGTGTCTCACAGCAATTATTTTTTGGTAGATCTAATGAAGTTTCTTGTATTCATTGACATTCAACCGTTTATTTATGTTCATCAATATTGTGGTTAAGTTTTTAATGTATTTTTCCAATAAATGTTTAGTTTACTCATTTAGTTTTAGTTTTAAATGATATATTTCCAATGTTTGCGGTAAACACTAATTGTGACGAAAATATATTTTAAATTTTCAGATTTCACACTCTTTTTTTCACAAGAAATGCAAATAATAACTCCAGTTTTGGTTTGAACTATTAGGTTGTGCGAAGACATCGTCAACTTACTTACTACCAATTGGCGGAATAAATATTGTGATTGTGAAAAAAATATTTTCATATTGCTTTTAGTATATAGCTTAAATCTTTATATCTATTAATCCATGGCCCCTATAAAAAACGGTAAGTACCAATCTGGAGAAAACGTTCACATTTAGGCAAGCACGGAGAATCTCTATAGGTTTTGACAATCGATTCAGTTTGAATGGATAAAAAATTTAGTAAACCTTGGTCGCTGTATAACTTATAAAGTAATCATCTGACCTCGACATAGGGTATCACTGACCTACTTGATGGAATTTCATTTATTACGCACGACACATAGCATTCTAAATTGCTTATTAAATATGCACTTGGCAGGTCCATGATATATACGCAAAACTGTACATATCAGCAAATTCTACATTTATTCACAAAACGGTCATGAAAATTTATATAATATCGATTTGCGATCCATTATTGAATTGAAATTTGAGATGGTACTTAGTTTTCCAATGAAGACTTTCCAAACAGCCGAATAGTTAGTAAAGTTATTTAGGCAATTGAATGTGGATTTAATTAGCGGCCAGCCAACAGTATAAGATGAACCAGAACAAAAACCACAAGATGAGTTTTGAACATAAATATACGTTATATTAGATCCCATAGAAATGAGATTATGGCCTCAAATAATAAAAATGCGAAGGAAGACAGCAAATCTTCCGATACTTACTTGAGGGTCGCCTTGCTGCAGTTTCGCGAAAATGTGGGCTGGAATATAGAAATTTACTCAGCAATTTTGACTAAAGTTGTGTTTGCTTCAATTGGCCAATTACAGATGACTCATATGTTCTAAGAAAAAACATTAGTAATATCCCTGAACCCATAATTAAAAAATAAAAGAATGTTCAAAATGGAATTGATTGAAAATCTTTGGCACTCTTTCTTATCCAAAATGAGAAAATAATATGTCAGGCCTTTTAGCGATGGATGTTTTGAGATCTTAGAAACTGTTACCGTTAAATGCAACAAGTCCAACCTATCTGATGATTGTGATTAGCGATGTGAATGGAAATATTTCTGGTAGAAATATTTCCATGGAACGGAAATATGCGACATTTCTGAAGATGTCGCAGAAATATTGGAAAATATGTTCAAAATACGTTTTAAGAGGTAAAAAGCAAATGGTAATGTCAATCTCGTATAATTTCATGCAGTATAAATATCACACTGGGTAATTAGTTTCTGGAGGATTACCTCTATTAGGAATATTTCGAACTCCCGGGTTTAACCGCCATTCTCCAACTATTGGCAACGTTGCTTCCGACAACGCGGTATCCCGGTTTCCACAAGTCGCTTGCGTTGCGGGTTGCGGTACAATACTATTTAATTTATTTTGTAGACTTGACTCTTTGATTTTGATAGTGTGTTTCAAAATGAGGAAAACGTAAGGCAATGTTTGGACGTACTGCATTTGTAAGGTCAACAATATTAACCAGTGCTACTAAGTCTGTCTTCAAGAACGCATCTAGGTTGAGGACACATCTACATAAATATTGTGAAAGCTGTCCAATGCAAATTAAAAATAAATTTATGAAACACGACAAGAAGTGCTCATCAAGTGACCAGAACAATGAATGTTCTAGTGTTTCGACAAGCAATTTTCTCACGGTCGCCTTACAATCTGATTGACAGGGCAGCTCAACTACTGTACGTGTCTCACAGCAATTATTTTTTGGTAGATCTAATGAAGTTTCTTGTATTCATTGACATTCAACCGTTTATTTATGTTCATCAATATTGTGGTTAAGTTTTTAATGTATTTTTCCAATAAATGTTTAGTTTACTCATTTAGTTTTAGTTTTAAATGATATATTTCCAATGTTTGCGGTAAACACTAATTGTGACGAAAATATATTTTAAATTTTCAGATTTCACACTCTTTTTTTCACAAGAAATGCAAATAATAACTCCAGTTTTGGTTTGAACTATTAGGTTGTGCGAAGACATCGTCAACTTACTTACTACCAATTGGCGGAATAAATATTGTGATTGTGAAAAAAATATTTTCATATTGCTTTTAGTATATAGCTTAAATCTTTATATCTATTAATCCATGGCCCCTATAAAAAACGGTAAGTACCAATCTGGAGAAAACGTTCACATTTAGGCAAGCACGGAGAATCTCTATAGGTTTTGACAATCGATTCAGTTTGAATGGATAAAAAATTTAGTAAACCTTGGTCGCTGTATAACTTATAAAGTAATCATCTGACCTCGACATAGGGTATCACTGACCTACTTGATGGAATTTCATTTATTACGCACGACACATAGCATTCTAAATTGCTTATTAAATATGCACTTGGCAGGTCCATGATATATACGCAAAACTGTACATATCAGCAAATTCTACATTTATTCACAAAACGGTCATGAAAATTTATATAATATCGATTTGCGATCCATTATTGAATTGAAATTTGAGATGGTACTTAGTTTTCCAATGAAGACTTTCCAAACAGCCGAATAGTTAGTAAAGTTATTTAGGCAATTGAATGTGGATTTAATTAGCGGCCAGCCAACAGTATAAGATGAACCAGAACAAAAACCACAAGATGAGTTTTGAACATAAATATACGTTATATTAGATCCCATAGAAATGAGATTATGGCCTCAAATAATAAAAATGCGAAGGAAGACAGCAAATCTTCCGATACTTACACTAAATTTGTGAATATATAATCATTTTCCAGATCAACAGACACACATACTGACAAAGAGATACAGATTGACAGACATGCACAGAGATAAAGACAGACAGACATGTACAGCCACATTAAGAAATGTGAGTACATATCTTCCTTAGACAAGAGTGTTTAATCTATTTGTTTTTTAGATACATAAATTATGTAATGAATTTATCCATCAAGCAGCATTCATCTCAAACTGACCAAACATGAAAACAAACTATCACCAGAGTTAAAATTGAAAATGAATGTAATAAGCTTCTATCAACGGTTAAGTGCTACTTCATATGATAGTGAGGCAATTTCAGTGGAAAGAAAAACACTAAAATCTGTACAACCCCAGTTTTCAGAGATATTTCAAATCTACCTGTAAAATATGGTTTCACTTTATCCCCAACTAATGCCTGGACTTTCTGGAAATCAGCATAGGTCATCAACTGCTCATCAGGAAAACTCTGGTTTTGATCCAATAGTACATAAAGTTCTTTCAGCTCATCATTATCTAGGAGCTGCATACTCTTCCTTTTAAGTAGATTTGACCTATTAAAAATAGGCAAAAAAAATAACTTGAACTGTTTAGATTTGTTTGCAAAAATATATGCATGATTGAATCCATTTTATTAATTATGTTACCAATATATAAGAGAAGTGCACAATAGATATATATTCAAACATATTTTTAATTATTTACACAATACAAATTGAAAAAAAAATTACCTAAAACTTGTTTTACCATATTCCTTTAGCATATAACCCACTAGTCATATTTTAATTTAGTTACCATTAATAGCAATAGTGTAGCAAAACCTACATTGGTATTAAGATTAAATATTAAAATTTAAGGAATGTTTTACAATACAAAGGTATTTGTGTGCTGTAATCTTCCACATCTGTCGCTGCTTCAAGGCTTAGTTGATTGATTATCAAAAAAATCTAGGAAGTAGTAGTGAGTTTCTTACTGGAGAGAGTATTTAAACAGCATATTGGTTCTAAAATAGTTGTTATTCTTCTAGATGAGTAGAATGATAGAAAAAATATTAAACCACAGAAAAAGCTATTTTCATCCAAGATGATGGAAGTATGCATTTCATATTAAACAAAATTGAGCTAGTGGCGCCATCTAATAAAAATAAACTGGAGATTCTACAGAAAAATGCTAAGATATATGTGGTTAGAATTTAGAGAATTCCACTATAACCACATATGTCCCCTCCCTCCATTATACCTCCATATACCTCAGCAGTACATGACAGGGTAGTACATGAAATGAAGATTTTCTAACTTCATATTTTTTGAAAAAATCAACTTATATCCAACAATTTTTCATTTTTTCAAAGAACAAAAAAATATATTTTTATTTTAAGATCAGCAGATTTGTTATTAATATTGACAGTAACTAAAAAAATCATATTCATGAAATATATTATGTAGATTCTAGATACTATTGCATCATGCAGATAAAAAGATTGTGTAATTAACACACAGTTTCACAAATAAAATTCTTTTTCTTTCACTGACACGTTTCGATTTTTATTTATAAGTTTTGAATTAAACCATATTTTTGTATCTCTCAGGAACAGCTCCGATGTTTTGTATCGAATGATTTTGAAGGGTGGCCAGAGTGCCTAAATTACTAATTGAACCAATCTGCCGGAACTTTAAAATCTATCTCTTCACAACTTTCATTATTTTTGAAACATTGCTCAATGATGTAATGAAGAAAAATTACTCAAGGATTGTATATCCATACTCCAAAATTGGAAGAAATTTGAAAATCCAAACCATAGGGCATAAGAACTGGAGGCAATAAGAAAATTAAATACTAATATTTTTTCTCTTTCATCTACTTGCAAACAAAACTTTTTATTTGTTTAATCATGTCAAGGAAGTGGTATTCAAAGGGATTAAACAGAATGGGTCCTATTCATACATTTTATCATATATACCAGTGGTTGTAAATGTATTTTTATATTGCCTATAATATTTTGTTCTTACTAAAGCCAATATGTGTTCTTAGGTACAGACAAAATGCATTTCTGCAAAAATAAATTAGATCCTTTTATCCTTCACAGTATATTTAAGAGTGAATGCCATGTGATAATGGAACACATTATAAAGTAATGCTAATGAAAATCACAGTCACCAGTTTAATAGAGATATGTTTGAACCATTTCTAAAACAAAGAACACTGGAAGAAAAAATTAAAGTAGTGAGACTCAAATAATGTCTATCAAAGAACTGAAAAATTGTTATGCTTGAGAGATATATCTAATATAAAGTGACAAAAATCCAAAACTTTAATGCTGAAAATCTAGTCGATATTTTGAACAAAGAAAAAAAGGAAGTTTACAATACTTATGCTTTATTATTATCCTGGAATATGATAAGTGTATCAGATATGAAAACATGCCTGAACTAGATATATACCCCTCATGTTTTGGATTATTAATAATCCCAAAAATACAAATTTTAATCTTGCACAAAATGTAAAATAAATTTGAGTTTCAGATTGCTTTTTTTCATATATTTGAATACAAATAGGTTTTTTAGTGTTCATAACCAGTATTATAAAGTTTCATTCTTATAATGCTACTTATCAGAATGATCTCATTCCTTTGTTGTTGAATACATATTTTTTAATGAAGAAACTAGATTGTTTTTAATTAAAACCTGAAATTGTGACATCATATCACTATGAGAAGCTTCAATTCCTGTTATTCAAGTAGAGAAATGGTAACTCACTCCCTGCACATTTGCAGCATAAGAAACAGAAATATAGATGGTATTGGAGTTATGCTGCTGGGTTAAGGCATGGAAAGTTTTCTCTATAATATAAGCTACCTGGCCTCATCTCTTAACTTCATCCGCAGAGGCTCTGTGTCCTTAGGAATTTTTTCAAAAAACTTTGGAATGCCTTCTTGAGATTCTTGTCGTTTCGCCATCCATTCTTTCAGACATTGTTGAAACTTTGAATCCTCTATCGCTTGCAATTCTTCTTTTGATTTACCTGCAACTGTACAGAAAATTTGTTTCAAAACTGCAAAAATTCAATGCCAGGATACCATAGACATTAAAATCGTATGTATTTGATTTTTAGGTCTAAAATATCACTTTCAAATTTCACCTTTCATATGTTCTAACCGATTTCGTAGTACTGCTAGCTGTGCGGCAACACTCATTCTAATGCTGGGTTCATGCAGACTTTAAAAGTTGATATTACCAAATATATGCAAAACTGTAAAATGAATTCTGCTATTCTACTTGTGGGGGAGGATATCTCTGGTGACTTCTAGACCTGTAGAGTATAGAGTACATATCAAGGGTGTAAAAATTTTTTATTGAAGATAATTATTGAGAACCAGAACATAATACATTTTATATTATTGGGTTAGGTTAGGAGTTAGGACACAAAAAACATACCATCACAGAACATTACGCACGGCATACGTCATACGATCGTCCTAACCTAGGAATTGCACGATATATCGATATATCGAAAACATCGATATGGTGATGCATCCGTATCAACGTGAATTTTCAATCCGATATCTTTGCGTTTTATGTTTTGAGTGGTGGGTTTGGTCAATGATCCTGGATGTTAATTCCTGGAGCACCTGGCCTTATCATCTGAAAAGACCACAATGATCAGCAAATATATACTAGAATTCCTACAATCTAAGAATATTGATTGTGATAAACTTATAGGACTGGGGTGTGATGGGACTGTTGTTAACACAAGTAGCAAAAGAATTCGGAAAATCATTACAATGGTGATTCTGCCAATTGCATGCCAATAAGCTCCCCATCCGTTATTTGTTCGAGTATCTTGATGGATATCGGATCTTCTCAGGACATATAGGTAAAGCTTTGAAAGATTGTGAGCGGCTTCACCTTGCGAGATTTCGATCGATCAACTGTATCTTGCCTGATATAACAAGCAACCAAGATTTGAGAACATAGCAACAGCAAATAGTAACCTTACTTATTCGATATGCGAAAATATTAACTCTGGACCATGCGCCGAAAATTTTGCTAAGAAGAATCCTGGAAAATGGTGCACTTGGGGTGGCTTACAGACAGAAAATTTGCTCATATTGATTAATTTTATATTATGGGTTTATGCACCAATTGATTTGCAATAAAAACTACACCACTTACGATGCTAAACACTCACATAAAACCGTCTCAAGCCTACGCGGACGACGAGTTAATTTCCTGGGCGTCGTCTGCGAGAGATTGCAAGCAGCCTGTAATATACTAGGTCGATGGTGTGAGGAAACCGGACTCTTAGTTAACCCAGCCAAGACAGAGTTGGTCCGTTTCACACACAAGAAGAACTTAGGAGACTTTAAGCCGTCCACCCTACAGGGCTCACAACTGACCTCAGATATTGCATTTGCTCAGGTCGGGGATCAGGGTCAGGATTTAGTACGGGTGCTTGGTTTAGTGGACCTGCACCCAAATAATCACGGTAGTCAGCAAGCTGACCAAGATTCAAAGAATGGCAGCGCCGGGGATTGCGGCAGCAATGAGAATCACGCCACGCCGTCAGCAGCCCTGGACGTTGAAGAGATGATATCCAGTGGTGCGGGAATGTGCCTGGCATATTCAGCAGAAGTACCACAGTGCACGGAGCAGGACATCTAAATATGCTCGGATAGTCAGGCAGCTTTGAGAGCGGTAGCATCTCGTAGGATCAGTCAGATCGCCACTGGTCGAGGAGTTTAGCGCCGCCCTCCAATGCTTAGCCCAATGCAAGAACGTGACCCTCATGTGGGTCCCTGGTCACAGCGGGGTGCCAGGTAACGAGAAAGCAGACTCCCTGGCGAGGATAGGAGCAAGGGGCGCATGCTTTGGCCCAGAACCCTTGCTGGGTATTATCAGAGGCCAGGTTAGTAATGCCCTAGATGCTTGGGCGTATAACGAACTTGCGAAAGCATGGTTGGAAGGAGATGACTGGAAGCAGTCCAAGAGGTTCATAGCAGGCCTCAACAAAAGTAGGGAGCTATGGCTGATGACGCAGAGGAGGGGTTCACTCCACTTGTTAGTCAAGATCCTCACAGGTCACAGCAGATTGACACCTGACAGTCATAGGAGTGGTCAAAGACCCAACCAGTCAGAAGTGCTAGAAGAAGGACGAGACCTCGTTCCACTTCCTGGGTGAATGTGCCGTATACAGTGGCTTTAGGGCTGAGGTGTTCGGCACAGCAGAGTTTGACAGGGATGAGTGTTACTCAGCGGAATGGTCGGACATCATGACCTTTATTAAAGGGTCTGGATGGTTCGACACTAAGGAACTACCATGTCTGCCATAGTTCTAGTGATGGCCTTCGGGGTCGTCAAAAAGGGCCAAAGGTGGCCTACTAGCCAGGCTTTGGCTCCCCATTACTACTACCACTACAACTACATCAAACCGTGAAGTTATCTCGATACTTGCCCAGTTAAAAGATATTATTGATCTAGGTGTTCAAGGAAACGGATTTTTCAGCCATGCAGTACACATTTTAATAGCTATGTTAGCTGACGAAAGTGAGGCTGGTAAAATACTAGCTTTGCGCAGTATCTTGGAAACTCTACAGTTGAATGTTATTACTTACTGCATCCGTACTTTTTTTACTGCTGAAGTTTAACACTGAAGCTGCAAATTATATAGATCTTATAAATTGGTCGGGTGATTGTGCACCCTTGACAAATTTTTTGAACAAGTCTGACATTCAACGATTTCTCTTTTATATAATAATAATCATGTGATGGACTGCTGCTTCTCCAGTTCTCCAGCTTGAAGTCTAGTGCGGTCCTGTTCTTCAGTCGATCTGCTTGCTGTCGTAAAAAGAAAGACTCATTTACCCGCATTGTCATTCTCCCGCACAAAGCGGATGAGAGGATCGGTGCTACTTATAACAGCTCAGGCTGCACCGAGTACCACTCTGCTATGGTCGAAACTCAATAGTCCAAGCTCTCCCAGTTGTCTTGGAAAGTATATACGCGGGACAGCGGACTTAAAATGCAAGCTTTCCTCCATGTTCATACTTTTTCGGGTCTTAGCGTCAAGTTGTCGCTGGATGCGAATAAGTTAAAATGTATAAGTCCATGGAGATTGCTTAAGGCGACTCACGATATGTGAAAATCAAAAAAAAATTACACGCTACCATGAGCGTAATCATAGCATTTTCTCCGTGAGGATCAAATTTTGGAAAGTCTCTCGTAACTAACAAGTAGTAAAAAAAGTCTCCGACTTTTTATATATTATAATTGAACGCATTTGGCAAGTAAATAACTGTCTCAAATGAAACATTAATGTACGATAGCAGCTGATAATAACAAAGTATTGTTGAGTAGGTCACGTTTTGTATAAAAGCTTCCAGGATATAAATATAAATGAGCAGATGAACCATATCAATCTGAATAACTGCTGGTGCATTGCAATTCATCAAGAGAAGTCTTTCTGATTTGTTCCAAGCACGTACGTACATTTCTGGGGTATTCTACATAGAATATATAGATTTTATATTTGAAGGCTTATTCCAATAGTTATGTTGCCCGGGAAATCGTGTTCCAGCTGTGAATTATTATACAAAATTCTGATAAATTATCCTTACAGGTCATTGCACTCATGCGTTATATACACTTTTTGTCAAAGTCAGTTAATTATCTTACTCAATTGTGATGTACTATATATGATGTATTGTTTCTTAGGTACAATCTGTTGATCGGGAATAATGACAGTTATTACAGACATCAATAATTGATGTGCACAATAACGCAATTAGGCGTTTTTCTCAAATTACGAAAAAATACTTTACAATTAAACATGTGTTATCGATACTTTAAAGGTTTTTTGATTTTATGTCACTTCAACAGTTCAGCATTTCACTGAATTGCTGTCTGCCGGGCGGCAGTTAGACTGATTTACTTAGTTTGGAACGCAATTGAAGGTTCAGGATTTTACTAAATATTTTTTGCCAATGATCAAACCACAACAGCTAATCAATTAATGCCAACGTCAATGTATACTATTCAAGGCCGTGAGATCCTATCATAACATAATACAACTTTACAAATTGCTAATATATTTATTTCTCATATACTTTTATCTATCTATCACATTTTGTGCCCCTATATATTGAATATCAAACCTGGAAATTAAATTTCAGCTCACAAGGGTTGTCTGCATTTGGGCAATATGATCGAAAACTTCGTAGCTACTTTTATCACTTTGCTACTCCTTCTTCTCGTATCCATATTGACTTACAAGTGTAATACGAGAAGATTTAGCTACTGGAAAGTAAGAGGAGTATATTGCCTAAAACCAATACCATTCTTTGGAGATATAAAGGATCTGTTGCTGTACAGAACAAGCATTGGAGAGTGGCTAAAAAAGTACTATGATTCCACTGATGAACCTTACTTTGGATTCTTCGCCTTCCACCAGCCATATTTAGTTATAAGATGTCCAAAGCTAATAAAACAGGTAAAATTTCATAGTATAGAGTACATGTTGTGGATTTTACCTAAAACTACTTGAAAAAAATACATAGTTCTGATATTCAATTGATTATTGACTTTGGTTAAATTTTAATTATGCAGAAAAAATGTAATAATTATGTATTTAACACACAGTTCCACAGGAAAAAAATTGGTGCACAGTTGCCAGAATTCACCAAAGGACTACAATAACATTAATTTTTCTACATAGCTAGTTCACAAGATCTCATGAATATGTTCTACAATGAATATCTTAGCCATTGAATAGTAAGGAAAGTTAAAAATAACTTCATAATTTAGAACATCCTGCAATTTTAATCACACCTCACTCACTAGCTGGCAACAAGACTTTATAGTAAATTCTGACTGCTACTAGCCGCTACGTATCATTTTTTCTTCTTTTTTGCAAATTTAACGTCTGTCGGCATTTGAACAGAACCGAACCGTCAACCGTCTACTTCAGGTCACTGTCAACCGCTTTGAATTTTGACGTGAGCGTTCGAATCAGACATCGTAGTTTTTGTTCATTTTCTCTGTTTGATCTGGTTTGATTTTTGCTTATTGTTGCCAAAATGATATATTGTTATGTGTGTAAGCTGTTTAGCACCCAGGCTGAAACTGCAGGTGTAACCTTCCATCAGTAAGTTTAATTGTGTACTTTTTCAAATTCCCGCCATGTCAAATTTCGTGATTCATCCAAATGTCATCGATATTTACAAACAGAAATCACGGTCCCCATCAAGCGGCCATCTTGCCACCTTCTCCTCACCACGCTGGTCATAATCATAAATGAATTTATGAATGAGATGCCAGGACTTCAGTTGTTCTATCGTCGTTGGATTTATATTTGAATCTTTGTTGGACTGTCAGATATGACTGTTTACAAAGGCTACCCAGTTAGCTAGTTGGCAGGTAGCCTTTGTAAACAGTCAAATCTGACACTCCGACGATGATTGAAATCATTGATTATGAATTCTCATGTAGTATATTACTGAATGTTTAAATACAAATCGAAACGCGTCACTGGAAATGGTGAAACGTGGGACGTCGTTGGGTGAAACTGTGTGTTAAATACACAATTACTTTATTTGCATGATGGAAGTGTTTCACCAAGTAAGAGCATCAACAAACAGCATCAATTTTAATTGTTTTACATTTTACCTGACATAATATACCGGGTTATTCACGTTATTCGACACGAAGCATTTTGGCTAAAGTATCTGATTAAAAAAAATGTCGGATGGATAGGGATCCATTAAAGCTACATTTTAAAAATATTGTCATGTTATACAGGGTGTCCCCAAAACACGAAACGTATCAAAGTTGTATATTTTTAAATAGAACACCCTGTATATTATTTCATTTTTGGTTTGTACGATCAAAATTAAGGTAAGTTTAATCATAGTTTAATGCACCTAAGCCTTATGGTTTTTGAAATATCGTTAATTTTGCGAAAATGTAGTATCTATTTCAATGCTTAATTTCTCAGCTGGGGATTTCTTTTTTTTTAACAAATTGATGCTCAATTCTACCAATTGATTAAAATTTATTTCGCACTTGTGAAATTTGCAGATAATGAAAAGTTTTTCAACTTAGTTATGTTTACTGACGTTTCATAACAATGGAAACACCATAGGTGATTTGATAAATAATAACTTTTGTAAAATCAGTTTACATAATTAAGACTTCACATTACTTGAAAACGTGAAGAGTTAGCTATAGGAACGTATAATAATATTCGATAGACAATTAAATTTTAAATCTGCTGTTGACATAAAATACAGGGCATTCCATTTAAATTAAACAAGTTATTACCGTTTAAAGATAGTGATAATTTAACCATAATTTTTAGATACTCTGTATAAGTTAGTAAAAATTTCACAAGTGCGAAATAAAACTTAATCGATTGGTAGAATTGAGCATTAATTTGTTAAAAAAAAAGAAAACACCAGCTGAGAAATTAAGCATTGAAATGGTTATTACATTTTCGTAAAATTAACGATATTTCAAAAACCATAAGGTTTAGGTGCATTAAACTATAAATAAACTTACCTTAATTTTGATAGTACAAACCAAAAATGAAATAATATACAGGGTGTTCTATTTAAAAAAATATAACTTTGATACGTTTCGTGTTTTGAGGACACCCTGTATAATATGAAAATATTTTTAAAATGTAGCCTAAACGGGGCCCTATCCATTCGAATATATATATTTTTTAATAAGATACTTCAGCAATAATGCTTCGTGTCGAATAACGTGAATAACCCGGTATATCATTTTAAATTCATATTGTAAAAATTCCTGTCAGCATGTTTCTTATAGCTGAAGGAAAGATATAATTCGAAACTATTATTTTTCACAAGCGGGTAGTAAATAAGAGAAATATGCAGGTTCTTCATTTACTGTTCTACCTATTGTTGGACTTTTGGGGTATCCGAAAGGTAATCTGCTGTCGTCACCGTTCGGTGTGTGCGATCCAAAGGGTTGCTATTGTTTTTGGTGAATGATGAAATGTAGCATTAACATAATATGTTAATGCGTATATTATACGCTAAAGCCGGCTGAAGCGCATATGGTTGCAACTTCCTTTTGTTATAGATAATGATCAAGGACTTCGGCTACTTCGCTGATAGGCACATTGCAGCTCCAAAACATAATGAGCTTATCGCTAACCTACTGTTATTCCAAAAAAATCCAGACTGGAGGGGATACAGAACCAAAATATCACCAATATTCACAACTGGAAGACTCAAAACGATGCTCCATGATATGAATGAGGTAATATTATTTATAGGATTCTGAATTTTCTTAGCACTGTACATTTCTTATATTTCTCGCACGGATAAGTGAGGGAACTATTGGGATCCCGGAGATTTTAGAATTCAAGATATAAAGTTTTGTAGATGTTTTCTTCCCTGGCTATCAGTTTCGTTGTCAGTCAGTCTGTCACCGCTTTTATCAACGCGTAATTGCAGTTAACCGCTGCGACAATTTGGGTGAAATCTGTAGAACGGTATGGTATGTGTATTAGGCAAAGACATTTAAAAAACGATAGACATAACGTAATACTGCCATATCAACAAAACCCGTTATAAGACGCAATATAATTTTAGCTGAATTTTACCCATCGTGTCCTTATGAGCAATTCATATTTCTTTTAGGAACAACATAAATTTCTATTGTGGTATATAACCTTTTTTCTAACTTCAACATATAGGTCGGTTAAGAGACATGTTTCTTTTTAATCCTCCCCATTGCACAATTCGACAACACAGCAGGGTCGGCGACTGCCATATTCCCGGCAAGTGCGGTCTTGAATTGCTGATCGTCATAGGCAAGAGTCAAGGTTGTGATAGCAACATCAAGTGATCTCCAAGTTCATCCTTGTTGACAGATGTCGTAAGCAGCATCTGTTGCCGCTTCAGGGCAGTTTAGGCGTTAGGACCTTTGACTTCGTAAATTGCCAATGGGCGTTCCATAGAGGGCGACACTTGGAGATGGATTGATGTTACAAACATATTGTTTATTGGTTGTTCGATTAACTATAAAATAACCATTACGAGTTAAATACTCTACAATACAATAAATACAATAATATTTAACGGTTCATATATTTGGTGACTGAAAAACTAGTATAAAATACGATTTTCGCCATAAAGCATGGCCAACCAAGGAAAGTTATACTCATTTGAAATTGTATTCAATTCTCAAGACAGGTGAAGCCTTGGTGAAATATATTGGTGACTCCATGGGCGAAATGGATTCGAAAGATCTTTTAACCAGATACTCTGGCGATATACTAGCTAAGTGTGTATTTCGTGTCGATCCTCATTATTTTGAGGATCAAGAGCATTCATCTAGGGTCATTATGAAATCTGCATTTGCACCTACATGGAGGAACGCTTTGGTAAGTAACTGATTATTAAGTGGCTGTAATTCATAATTCTGAGTGAAACGGATTCAACACTGATATTACATGAACCTTATAAAACCAGTGTACTTTTGCTATAATCTATCTATATTTTGTGGCGGTATAGGGATGCTCAGGATATACTTTCCAATAAACATGTGGCTTGCTATGGATATGCATGTTCTGTCTTTTTGTAGACTTATCAGGTATCAGGATAGCCCGGCGGCCTGACAATAGGGAACAATTCTATATACCCACCCACGTAAGAGCCTGAACACAACCTCGCCATTGTCAGCGTTCTCAGTTTTCTGCAGTGAATGCTTTCGATTTAAGTTAGTTTGTCACGTTTTATTTTCATTTATTAAATTCATGACGAAAAATGCATGTTCTATCGTGTATATATATACCGGGTTATTCACGTTATTCGACACGAAGCATTATGACTAAAGTATCTGATTAAAAAAAATGTTGGATGGATAGGGACCCATTAAAGCTACATTTTAAAAATATTTTCATGTTATACAGGGTGTCCCCAAAACATGAAACGTATCAAAGTTGTATTTTTTTAATAGAACACCCTGTATATTATTTCATTTTTTGTTTGTACGATCAAAATTAAGGTAAGTTTAATTATGGTTTAATGCACCTAAGCCTTATGGTTTTGATATTTCGTTAATTTTTTAATTTAAAATTCATCTTATTGTATTCAATTAAACGTGTCACCGCCTGTGACTCTTGTATTCTTTGGCTGGTCGGACAGTACTATGAAAGCAAACCTGACATCGTCGTCCTTTGAGAGAGACGGAAAAAAATATTATCAGTCCAAAGTTGCCAGCTTTACAGTGAACAATGATGGCACATGAATCAATATATTGTAAAGTCTTGACAAATTGATTATGTTATATTTTTATCTTTTCTTGACGTATGAGAACAATGGTAAAGAATAAGCTAATTCATTGAACCTCTGTATGTGTAAGCAAACTTCTCATGTGCCGCAACCTTACCAAAAAAGCATCGTCGGTGCGTTATCATCTATAAAATGTTCGTTTTCATCCAACAAAATTGACTGTTGAGCAGAAACGGAGCGAGGGAGGCAGATCATTACTTGCTCCAGGCGCTAAAAATGTTTAGTTATGCCACCGAGGCCGTAGATAATAAAAATTATTTTAGGTCCAGCTGCCTTACTTCTTCGGTCAAGAACTTGTCAACATTTTACATTTGAACTTCTTTGGCAGCGAACCAATAGAACTCGGCAGAGACATATTCACCAACGTTTTGATGGCCAGGCACGCCGACAAAGCAAAAAGTCATGATATGATATACTTGATTAATGAATTGAAGAAAAATAAACAATTTTGTGAACTTTACAAATTTGGTGAGTAAATGAATATTCGTAGGTACATATGTATATTATAATAAATAAATATTAAATGGATTAAGTTGATAGGTTAAGAATATATTCAGATGACAATTAGCGGTAAACTTTCTAGTAATATACTAGGCCGTGTTCATTTTAAAATGAACATGAACATTTTTTTTAACGTGTCCAATATATTATTTCAAATAATAATTACAATATGAGAGTTTTCAACAACGTGTACTCAAATTTTAATTAAACAAATTTAAAAAAATTGCGAAATGTCGACATTTTTTTCATTCAGCTGATATATCTAAGAAACTATTAATTTTAGAAAAAATGCAACTAAGAAGGAAAACGCAAATGAATTTTCCACACTATCTGGCTGGTTTAAATCGAATAACACTTTTTAATATGGCAAAAATACTAAAAAGTATGACAAAAAAATTTAAAAACCTAAAATACTCGGACAATAGGATTTTTACATATAGCCAAGAAAACCTTTTTGTTATAAGAAATCATCGCACCAAATTTCCACAAAAGTGGTTGAATAGCTTTTGCGCTATAATTTTGCAATTCTGATGTTTAAAAAACAGTTGTTGATATTGCAATTAAACAAAGGCTAAACTCAAACTCCTAGACACTTGAACATATGAAAAGATGATATGAGAAGAACTTAGAAGCGCTTTTTGAAAAATTCTTAGGACGTGTAAACAAATTGAATAACCTAAATATTAATTAATTAACTTGAAAGTAATTGTGAATATGATTCGTCAATTAGTTAAGATATAGTCGATCAAGGTCAACCGTTGTTTACAGTGCAACTGCGATGGTAGGAGAGTAGTTTTTTAACAAATATATTTGCCTCTCCGTGTTCTTTCCACGTATTCAATTTCAGTAAACAACACACTGCCTTCTATTTACGTTGTATCATAAAATCCATAAAAAATAAAAGTAAAACCAAAATCTCGGCCCGACATTTCCCCGCCTCCACATGTTCAGCAGGGTGCCTACAGGGTGCACTAGAAAAGGGAACACAATTTTCATTAATTATTACAATCCCATCATACGGCTTGATGACACAAAATAACAATTTTATTATGTTCATCTACCACGTAACGGTTTTGATCTAATATATTTGATATTAGACAGGGTATTTGGTATCTAGGTTCGAGCTTCAGACTTTGGACGTCATCAGAACTCTCATTGGTTCGAACCAAAACACATTAGCCAAAAGTATACCTACTTCGTAATTTGGCATTCTATGGTAAAATCTTTCTGCAATCGTTAAGTATCTAAGATCGTTTGAGAAACTTCTTCTTGTAACGAACCCGGATTTACTTCGTAGGCCACTTCTGTAGTGAATAACGTTGGATAGTTGGAATCATTCTCCATCCTACGTTGTTGCTCAGACCTGCATGCCAGCGGGTTTCATCAAACAACTTTGTATCCATTGTACTCGCCTTTAGCAAACATATGCATACAGATCAGTTCAACCTCTCAACTGGTCAATTAACTCTTGGTGTTGCAGTAAAGTAAAGGACTATTTTAATCCCTAACCTCGACAGAATCTGGGAAATATTTTCTCGTAAAAGCCGTTCAATGATGACATATTCCCATCTGCACCCTAAATTTCAATGATGCTCTCTGGGATTTTGTGACTGGTAAGGTATTTGTGTTTGGTACAGCTGGTACAGCCAGACTAGCTTCGTAAATGCATCTACTACATCAATTAAATATGCAATATTTCTCATACTTGTAAAAAAAAGGACGTAAATGGCTAATATGCAGGATATCCATATTCTTTTCAATAGGGTTTAGCGTGCCGGTTTGCGACTTTGCAGAATGTAGTTCTCTTCCAGCATTTTCAACTCAGTTTGGCAATGAATTTTTCCATGTTTTAACTTATAGCTAATATTCCAATAGCATTTTATTCAATTAAAATATTTTAATTCACTGATGATAAATTATGGAAAACACATCTAATCCAATCTATAACTCCGCAGATGACAGCACCCTTATTTCCTGCATGGAATCAGGCAAACCACTACTATCCTGACAGATCTTGCATCGACGAGAGAAACATCTTATCCAGATCAAGGAAATCGAATAAAATTTCGAATATAAACCTAAAAATGGAGTTCAGTTCAACGCATAGAAGACTCAGATAGCTACTCTGACAAGAAATTCACATGCTGGCCTGCTAGTTTTGGACGCCCATATTCGATTCATCTTCCATCAAGCTTCTGGGGATTAGTTATACTAATAACATGACCTTGCATGACCATGTTCTCGGCCTTGCTAGGTCGGCGTCCCAGAAGCTGGGAATACTTTTCCCCTCCCGGAAATCGTATTTGTCAGAACAGAAGCTACTACGCTACAGGCATGAATCTTAACCAAGCAATCCAGAAAAGAGCAATTCGTTTAGCTGATGCGCCTGACGTTACAAAGACCTCCATTCTGGAGTTCTTGGAACATCTAAGAAAAGTGTCTGATCTGTTTCTATCCTATAGATTATGTGGTAAATGCTCTATCGAGCTTTCTCGCATATTACACCAAGCCTATTTAGTGCAGCAAACATTAGAGGGGCCCAACGAGTGAATCCGCACCAGGTCGTACTTTCAACACCAGGAATGATCCTATTCCAAAAGTAGTTTAGTTAAACCCTTGATGGATAATTCTTTAAACATTACACCACAACTGATGCAACAGCTGTAAGGTGTCTTTGTCTTGCATACAATTCTTTTGTGGTATGTTGTATGTTTGTACATTTTTCATCCGATTTGTATAAGTTCCATATATTTTCTATTGGTGTTCGCCATTGTTGTTTATGGAAATAAAGGTATAAATAAATTTTAAAAAAATAATTGATCATATAAACCTAAGATTTAGAAAAAACTTGAAGACAGAAGTAAAGCAAAATAAAATACCTACCACAAAAAACAAAATATACATCTCATTCACATTCTCATTTCGATTGCTTATTGGACTACGATTACAAATATGTAGGTTCAATATACAGACTGAACAGGCACGTATTTAGGGGGGGTTCAGGGGGTCCGGACCACTCCCCCCGAAACCATAATAATTATATCACTCACTCACTTCAGGGAGTCGCTATTTTTTTACCATGTGCCGACTAGCAGCTTGTAAGACCGCTTCGAGAGTCCAACGATAGTATTATCAGTATTTCAAACCCTACTAGGGTTTGCATCACCTGATAAAGCTACTCACTACAAGCCTTATCTATATTTTTTGATGAGAAATATTCAGTGTCTGCTCTCCAATGTGAATACTATATGTGGTGCAATCAAGTTTTTAAAGAAAAAACCTCACAGAGCCGGATATATGAGGGGCAAAGTGTGTACTGCACGTAGACCCGCGGTTAGGCCAGCCCCGCGCTAGAGTGACTTTTTCACGATAAGGAAATAATTACCTTACAGACGCGTGCGGACGCAGAAACTAAAATACGTGCAATCAAACTAAAACTAATTAAAAATTACCTACGCTTGACTATATCGCAACAGAGACTAGTTGGGCAATCGTTAATTTCAATTGAAAAAAAAAATTGTAATGGGATAGACTTTTCACAATTTATACACGATTTTGCTGCGGGAAAAGCACGCAACATTAAAGTCTATTAAAATATGAAGGTTTTTTTTGTTTCTCTTAAAATTGTTTAGTTGATTTTGAAATTTCTGTGATTTTCTTTTCAGTTATTTCTTATTAAATTGCACATGCGTGTATATATAAAGAGTTTATAAGAGTTATTCTTCTTGGCCCCTCTAATTCTCTTATTTTTGCACAAAACCCGCAACCGGCTCTGAAACCATGGAATTCTCAGGCTCCTTGAAATATTTTAAAAAAACTTTTTCCCAATCATCCATCATCTACTGATCATTTTATCCACCCTACCAGTGACCACTGCTACAGTTGAGAGGTCGTTTTCTACTAAGTGAAGATTTTCCTTCCGAAATAAAATGCAACACGAGAGATTGAACTCCTTAGCTGTACTTTCGAATCTTAGTGTTATAAATATTAATTAATTTTAATGAAGTGACAGCGCTTTCATTATCATTAGTTAAATGCAATGTTTTTCGACGTTTTTTTCACAAACACACACACAGATCTGGACACCCCCCCCCCCCCCCCGAAACTAAATCCTGGATACGTGCCGGAGACTGAAGAATTAGAAGTAGTAGCTAGTTTTTCTGTAACTAGGCTTGAGTTGATTTGATTTCCATTTACTTAGAATAATAAAAACCTTGATACTATAGTTGCCATATTTTCTTTGTTTAAAAAGTATATTATTTTTGATTATATAATCTTACGATAAGATTGATTGTTATATTTCAAAGGTACTAAGATTTAGAGCTCTATAAGTTTCGCATAGTAAGATTAATTTTTAGTTTAACTTTGAAAACTTCATATGACGCAATTACTTCCGCTGTACGGAATGGTGGGGATAGAATGAGCGATAAAGAACTGTTTAATTTAAATTAGTTTCTATTTCATTTCACTGAATATGTCTATATTTTATATATTGTGTAAGTCTAATTTGATAGTAAACAGCGATTAATAAGA
The DNA here is from genome assembly GCA_949316355.1 of Bruchidius siliquastri. Taxonomy (NCBI): domain Eukaryota; kingdom Metazoa; phylum Arthropoda; class Insecta; order Coleoptera; family Chrysomelidae; genus Bruchidius; species Bruchidius siliquastri. Next base: position 22,409,020 of record OX438532.1, on the reverse strand, counting down.
TCCTTTCGTTTGAATACTCAGTGTCCTGTTCATAGCCTCAGCCTGCTGTAAATAGAAAAATATTCATCTTTCCTTCACCTCTATTCATAGTATTTTACAGATGGAGACAGAGTGCTAGCTACCTGCTTGATGTTCTTTATAGCAGGATTTGAAACTATTAGTTCGACCATCTCTTTTACACTATGGGAGTTATGCATGAATCCAGAAATTCAAAGCAAATTACGTCAGGAAATATCAAACTACCTTGGAGACAACCATCAAATTGATTACCAAGCATTAAAGGAAATGGAGTACCTGAATATGTGCGTCTTTGGTGAGTACGAGCTCAGCTTTCATGATTCGGTTATACTTAAGTACTTTATAGCACAGTGAGACTAAACTGCCATTCTAATCTATGTTTTCAGGACCCCTTCGAATTCCACTTTTTGTGCAAATGTTACCTAGTCACCTATCAATTTGTGATTAATGGGGGCAAGAGAGTATAGAGACCTCATTCTTGGGGGGGGGTGTGTTCTGTGTGCTTTCACCATTTTTTGTAATACCTTCATCTAGGTAGTTGAGGCAATAGAAAAAGGGATATTGGATATTTTATTAGTATTATAATAATAATAATAATAATAATAATATAAACGAGGCATCGTAATATCTTTTCAAATGAAATAAAATAGATAAATGCGATATGCTTTAGCTCATTTGAAAGAGGGTAAAGAATCATTTTCGTTCGTCTCGTTTTTCCGATCCGTACAAATGCGCACTTATCTTGTCAACTTTTAGTTCCAGTCGCGCCATTGGATTTAAAAATCGTACGAGAAATATGCAGTTGATTGCGAGTTATCGCAAGGTTTGCGAAATTTTATTTTGATTTAAATGATACCAGACTCATATCATTTATTTCGGAAATCAAAGTTCTCCAAATATACGAAAAAACGGAAATGACTGCACAAAGTATGCTACAAGAGTAATATGTATTGATCTGCTATTTTTATTCGAAACGCAATGCATAGGAATAGATAGCGAATTAGCAATTGGTTTTTATAAATATAACGTAATTGAATTTTTGGTGAAAAATCCTGGGGGGGTGGGGGATAATTACCCAGTTACCAAGAAGTTGTTGTTAAAAGCTATTGCTGTACCAAACTGCAGTAGTAATGGTTGATGGGATTTCACTTATTATGGAGTATGGAGCGTGCTCTAAAGCAAGTTGCTCAGGACATCTGACCGCTAACCAAGAAGCCCATACAGTCCCGTAAATAACCGTAGAAAGCTGAAAGGTTTGTAACTCTAGCTGAATAAGTAGGTCTCCGCAGAACATTTTGCAAATTCTGTTGCTCTTGGGTTATTTTGACATGTTTGACCATCTTAACTATATCAGCGTCAACGGCGAGTGACAGTTTGTCGATTGCCCATTTCACCAATTTCCTGCGATGAATCTTTATTATGATAGTTTCTTCGCTGCACATCCCATGAAAATCTGATTCCGAAAAATAAATTGAACACTTCATTGACATACATTGTGTTGATGCAATCAAATATCAATGGTTCACATCAAAAAATCAAAATTCCGTGCCTAATCTGACAACTGAAGCAGATGCAGTATAACCACAACCATTGCCTTCTTTTATGACCGTATTTTTCAAAACGATAGTTCGTCAGAACGTCCACTATAACCATAGCCATAGCAGATTGATGAAATGTTTTCTGAAAAAGTAAATAACATCTACTATTTTTGTAACCGTGGAAAATGGATAATTCGAGATATTGGTTTTTCAATGTCTCATACCATAGACATCATAAAAAACAATGAATCTGAGTCGCTGCAGAGTAATCATTAATAACAACAAAAATTGAAAAACGCTCTAACTTCGCTTTCTGATGTCTCCGATGTTATGACCTTTTCCAGAAAATTTTTGAAGGTGTCTAAACTTGTGGTTGGGGGGACAGGTTAACTTAAATATATTGTTTCTTACACCTGCCCTTGCAGAATCAACGTACTCAATGCAATTTACCTTAGTTATGCGTCCTTTAAGCATTGCACGACATTATTTCAAAGCACTTCTAATTATTTTATTTCCTAGAATTTTTATTATACAGTTATAGGTATCTTTGCAAGAGAAGCTATACCATTATAACTATATAAAGGTTTTTCATTTTCAGAGACACTGAGAAAATATCCTGTTCTACCGTTCTTGGACAGAGTATGCAACAAGGACTACACCATTCCTGATTCAAAATTAGTTATCGAAAAGGGAACTCCTGTTTACATTCCAATGTATGGCTTACACTTTGATGAAAAGTATTTTCCACAACCAGAGAAGTACATACCGGAACGGTTCAAGAATGGAAAATCCTGCAATAGGGACAATGACGGTTTGGTTTATATACCATTCGGAGATGGGCCTAGACTTTGTGCTGGTAATAATATGAGATTTTTTTTATTTCGATACTATATATAACTATATACACTATCAAATAGAAAAAATAATGCGAGGAGTTTGAAACAAAAAAAACATGCCAACGAGGAGACAACGATATCTGTCGACAAATGTTTCGGACTAATTGGACCTCATCAGGACAGCGAAACTACGTGTCGGCTGCCATCGTCGTCTCATCTTTTGGGTGCTTATGCCATGGTATTGTTCCTTTTTGTTAAAGTTCACCAGTTATTCTTTTCATTTGACTTAATAGCATCATTGGCATTGGAATTATGTATTTGTACAGATGGATTATATTGATCTCTGTAGCAATATGTGAGTGTAATTTCACACGAAAACGAGTGGGGTCCAGCAGATCCTACATCTGTGTTATTGTGTCTCTCCACCGCAAATATTTGCATCGACTTTGACAGATCTGGTCATCAGAACTGTCCGGAAAGAACAAAGTCGCGGCCACAAATATGCTTGCGGTCCCACTGTTGTTATACACTTTTGGTGCCATCCACTGGATTGTGGATCAGCTGCGACAACTGCGCGAGCGAGAGGTTTGGTAAGGAGCAGGTTATTTTCTGAAAGACCTTCTCGTCTTTTTCAACAGCGACCACCGACCATAGAGCAGCCACGAACTGCTGATAGCGTGGAGGCCTTCTGGAGAGACGTCTACGAAAAGCCAATGCCTCTCCAAGCAGACACTGTTGCTTGAGTCCGCCTGTAGAAGGACTCCTCACTCTGAGATACTGCGTTATCCGATAAACACGGACTAATATATTTCCATTGGAACTCCCTCAGAGCCATCAACTCTTTTCGTGTATAAGCATCCATGTTTTATGGCTGGACATACTGACATCAGGACACACACCTATAAACTGTGCAAATTTTCGAATTTGAAGTCTTTATCCTATGGCAGGTTTCATGTATCTAAAAATTCTTTGCCTCTTTCTACACTTCTTTGACGGAACCAGGGAACTTTTCTCTTGGTTGATTACAAAACCGAGAGATTCCAGTAACTCAATCACTCATTCCCCAGCATACACTGTAATTAAATACAAGCAGCTGTAATTTTCCCTGTATAATGGTTAACAATAAGTATTGTAATGAATCTAATACGTCGATGTATCTATCAACTATGAAAGGCCATGCACTCACACTGCATGCCAAAGTTACTGCCGTGAACACTTCACTATTTAAATAGAACTACACTACCATTACACGTTTCCGGTAATGCTGAAATTGCTCAAATATTGGAACACGCACAGCTCTTGGCCTTGGGCTTGTTACATATTTCAGGGTTTCCAAACTGCTTTCATTTAATTCATATAGTGTTTTATTTTTAGGAGAACGGTTTGGTTTAATAGGATCCAAAGTGGGATTACTTCACATTTTATTGAATTATGAGGTAGAGAAGACAAATAAAACTCCGGAGATCATCGAATTTTCACCAAAGAGTTTCTTACTTCATTCCAAAGTAGGATTACCGATGAAATTCAAGAAACTGAATTCAAATTGATATAGCATACTCAAGATATCTCAACTGGACAGGAGATACTTTAGTCTTGTTAACCTAACCCATGATTGATACTAATATATATATATATATATATATATATATTTCCTTGCCCTTTTTTCAGAAATAAAATGTTTTATGCCTATACCATATACAGAATGCCCAAAAAAACAAAAATAGTTTGATGACAAACTACGAATTATACTAGGGAACGGTTTTAAAAATACAAGGTTTCTCATTTAAAATTAGTTTAATCAATGCTTTTTAGCTTATAGATGTTTACAATTTTCAAACTAGCAACATACCAAACTGCATACGTTTATCTCTCTAGATATTTTCAAATGCGGTCGTAGACATTACTTTCACTGTCACCCGGTATAACTATATTGAGCGTTGACAACTTCATGTCAGTCTCCTTTCAGAGGGATATTTACAATAAATAATTTCCTTTCACTCCATTCCTTTCTCAATTTGTGGTTTTTGTTTGTATTGATTAGATTATATACTTACAGTCATTCCGTGGAATGTATAGCATATTCATTGTATAACTGATCTAAGAAAAGAGTACTCGTGTCTCGTACTACATATAATTTTTAATACATGCATTATTCACCTAGTTGGGAAAAGCTGAAGGATGAGTTAGGTAGGCATAGCCAACTCGTTACAAATATTTGGAATGTTAAATGAGGGGGGATTAAATTTCGCCTTCCTCTTTTTTTGGTTGGATCACTGCCACAAGACAACGAATAAAGTATCTATCTAGGCATCCTAAGGTCTGGTTCAATGTAGATTCAAATTTGAACTATCATGCTAAAAGTGAACAATTCTCCAATAATGAGGCACCCGATGGCCCGATGGCAACCTGCAATGCAGATGGGTAAAGGTTAGCAGATAATTAAAAAAATATATCTTTGAATAATCACTTTTGGTGTCTGACGATTTGTTTCGAATATCTGTGATTGCGTTATGGAATCAATTTATCTAAATTTTCCAAGCAGAGACCGCTGGACATGAGATTTTATCAACCTCTGTAATTTCAATTAGTGGTCAGCTGGACTATAAATCGGAAAGACAACAACAGGATACATTTGATCTATGTTATTTGCCTTGAACTTTAATTAATCCACATTTCACGACCACAAAATAAGTGTAACTAACATTTAGGCTGCATTGCCTTTTCCAAAGTACAACATACATATAGTAAACTAAATTAAACTATAAAATAATGTTAGTAGTTCGCTTAGTAACCATAACTGGTTTAAATTAACAGCCAGGACAACCAAGATGAACCAAATTGACAGGATACCAGGCGCGTATCTGATAGGGGGGTAATGGGGGTAATTACCCCCCCATAAACAAAAAAAAAATCCCAAGAAACTGGTGGAATATAAATCAGTAAACATTTGGTTCATTACAGTACTGTCAGAGCCATCAGTAAATAATTGTTCAAATAGGCACATACACATGTAAATTGCAAGTGGCCTCCCAAAAAAAGGATCTTGACATTTTACAAATTTTCAATTTTCACCTGCGGTGATCCTCCCCCTCCCCCATTTCAAAGACAGCATTACCCCTCCCATAGGTTAACCCTGAAGGATACATTTTAAAACTAGGTTATCTTGAGAAATAATGTGTTTGAACGTAAACTGATCGATGTGTTCAGGACTTGCCTAAACAAAAAATACAAATAATGCCGAAACTAGATAACTATGATTTTTGAGTACCTATAATAATTATATAACAACAATAATGCGGGAGGGCTAAAAACTATGTTCCAGAATCCGCTAACAAAATAATTACTTCAAGGGCTGCTAGGATGTGATAAATCTATGAGACAATGCAAAAAAATCCTGACTAACTCAATTTTCAAAAACGACAGGATGAGCAAATTCTGATCGAAGTGAATATAGAGATCTTCCGGACCCCATTGAGCAAAACAGCTTGGCAGGATGATAGAATACGTTAAATAAACAACATATATGCAAAAAATCCATTCTATTGATTTATAATTTTTTAATATAATTATATGTTAGGTACTGTAAAAGCCCTTATATTTAAAGATTCGATTTCTTCGAGCTTTTACCATTCGAATTTGGTGAATTTTCGTTTTTGGGAATTGCATATTTTTATGTAGGTACGCTAAATACAAAAAATCAATTTTCCCGATTTATGATTTATTAAGTATATACGTACACTCTATAAGGGCTGCTGTAATGCATTAAATCTATGATATATCTGCAAAAAAATCTAACTCGATTTTAAAAAAAGAGAAAAAAATGAAAATGATGTGAGTAACGAATGAACATAAGCTTTTATGTGAAAAGGCGCTTAAAAACAAAAATGACAAATGACTTAATTGGAGCCGTACTGCGTGCGCTGCGCGCTGCTGTTCGCTCTCCTGTTGGTGTTCAGTGTGTCACGCATCGATGATCTGTGATCAGTTTGGTTGCCTGAAATATTGAATTGCCAGGGGCGGATTTTTGTGTACGGTGCCAACACTTGGCTTGCTTGTTTTGTGCCTTAAGGCGGCTCCACACGCAACGGTAAAACTAAAGGCCACCCTTGAGGCGCCAGACCTCGGGGAAAATCCTAACATCTGTATTGAGATTACCGTCAAGGTATGCCTGTCGTGCCGAGGTCTGGCGGCCGCCGATCCGAATAGCAAATTTCGTTCGACTTGCCTCTGCTTCTCCTCGTCTCGCAGTCCGACCGCAATGTGTGGGGGGGGGGGTCTGGAGATAGGCCTTGAGGCGATTCAGTCCAGTTGTTTCCGTCCAATCTGGTTATTGTCACACCACGTGTTTTATTAAATCTAGTTTTATTTTGGCCGTTGTTTAGTTTTATTTTAACAATTGTTCATGTTAAAGTGTATATGGTCATGGCCAGTGCAAAACAAAATCAAGAGGAATTTTTGGCTCTGTTCAGAGATTTGCCGTGCTTGTGGCAAACTACATCAAAAGATTATCATGACCGGGTTAAAAGGGAAGCTGCTTACGAAAGATTAGTGTAAAAATGAAAGAAGTGGAGCCTGAAGAAAACAAAGATTTTAAATCTTCATAGCTTCTTCCAGTGGCTAAAAATCGTAAAGTGGCACTCAGACTTTCATGAGGTGGCATTGCTGCCCTGATTATGGTGTCTTTTTCTGTATGATCAGCGCCACTAATAATAAGAGCTTAAAATGAGTATCCTCGTCCATCCGCAAATAATTGTGCCAATCTTTCGGACTGAACTTCAGCTCTTTTGATAAATTTACATGAGAAGAAATTTTTTTTTCTGGAGCCACTCTTTAGTCCAAAACTTCCGCTTTAGTTTCCTTTTTGGACTTTCCACAGTCAATAATAAACCAACATCAGCAAGAGCATCATCTGTCGACGCCATCACGCCCAAAAAAATGGACAAATTGAAGCGCCTTGAGGCTGCCTCTCACATTTTCTGCAATGTGTGGGGACCCCCTTCTTTATAGGTTCGCCTCGAGGTCTGGTGCCTCAAGGTTGGCCTTCGGTTTTACCGTTGTGTGTGGAGCCGCCTTTACAGTAAACTTCCCCGTTTTGAGCCTGAAAAAAAATCTGACAAGTGTCTGTTTGTTTTAGTGTTTTGTGGTGTCTGTCAGTCTGGAATTATTATGACTTTTGGTAATGTGACATGTATTACAGTGTTACTATGATTTTGTAATGATTATGAGATAACGAAACAAAATAAACCGAAGGCTATCTGGTGATTGCTTGAACTTTAAAATATGTGTATTGATTATTTATAGGCATATGTTGTTTTTTTCAGTTTGCGACAGCACCAGCAATCTAAAAAAATAGTCGGGACGATGGAGAAAGCCAAAGAAAAGGTTACCGATGCGTTCCAAAGTTTTTCAAGTGCAATGGAAAGAAATTCTAGAGGTGTTGAGGTAAAGCCCTATTTTTAATTTGCCAAACTGATTTCTCATAATTTCTGGTATTCCAGATTGGTTGTTATTCTGTTGCACTTGTGGGCCTTACTGTTGCTTTGAGGAAGGTTAGACCAGTAAGTATAGCACTTAGAGCAAATTTTGTTTGATACAAAATATTATTAAATCGGATTCAATTACCATCCGTTAGAGCGACTGAACTCTTATTATGTGAGTAATAATCAAGAAAAAATTGAATCGATAAGTATATTTATATCATTTTAATTGGATATTCATTCGAATGCATATATTGAATGAACTGATTGGTTGACCCCCTCAGGTATGTTATACCTGATCTTGTTACAATGAACGTGTCAGTATTTTCATATCTATCTGTTGACGCTGTATAACTGAGCAGTACCTGCACTACCCATTTGAAATTTTGTGCTCTGCGGCACTCACATCTTAATATTCTCTTTTAATTGTCCTTCCCATGGTCTACCATTGTTTGTCTGAAAGTTTCTCCTATAGAAGCTACTGGGAATATTGTTTCTCCTATCGACCCAAGTAAAGTGAAGTGTGTTCTACTCAACCTATCATACTGATTTATTGCTTATTTAAATATATTTGTGTACATATGATTACAAAGGCGCCAAAATGCTATAAGTCTATAAATTTGGCAAACCTATATAAATGAGACAAAAAGTTGTGTAGTTATCACACAGTTTCACGAATATAACTCATGATGGGGAGTTTCACCCAGTAAGAGCATCTACAATCTAATCATTTAAATGAGATTTTTAAAGAAAAAAAGGTACTGAGAAGTGGGTTTGTTACACCTGCACCAAACCAAATTGTATTACCTGCCGTCATTATCCTCTTCTCAGATATCACCTATACTCATTATTAATTAATTTATTTATTTTCAAACCTCTTATCCATTAGAAACGGAACTTCAAAGCTTCAACAAAACACATAATCTGAATCAGATAAACTATCAACAGTTGAAATACTGGAAAGATTCAGGAGATCCTATAATGTGTAATCAAAGAGCTTTACTGTAAGCAATAATCAAGATGATGAAAATACAGTGGCTGCTAGCATAGGTCTTGTGGATACCACCGCAAATTAACATAGATTGAGAATATCAAGACTTGGTTCATTGTGTCAAACAACTAACCTTGCCCAATGAAAGTATGCTTCATCAATGCACTATCCGCTTTGAATATCCTGTGCAAAAAAATAGATCAGTATTACAAAACCCATCTTATCGTAATATTAAAATTACCGACGACAACAATCTCATGCTTCATCAATGCACCATCCGCTTGAATATCCTGTGCAAAAAAATAGATCAGTATTACAAAACCCATCTTATCATAATATTAAAATTACCGACGACAACAATCTCACTCAAATTTGCATCGTGAGGAGTTACTGCTCACTATAATGATCTATCTGCTACAAAATCATGTTCAAAGCTTCTAGAATCAACTGCATTTGTCGAAGAAAACTCCTCAACCTTCATTTGCCTAAACGATACGTGGCTCCGCCGAGATTTCACTGTATTCAGATCAGAATGAATTCCAATCTTACATGTGCACACATGTGATCTCTTCGGCGGTCATGTGAACCTTCTGGCTGTTTTGTCGTAGAAAATCTTCTGTGTGCGCACGCACTAGGTCGTAAATCACAACGCACGAAACTTGAAAAAAGTATCAGTTTATTAAAATCTAACACACGGAAATAGCTGATTTGCCAAATTTATGAATTCTGCCCTTTTGCCAGGAAAAATCAAGATTGGCTTCAATATTGGCAATTCAGCGAAATGTGAAAAATAAGATATCTGTATAAAATATCCAAATAACTTGAAATAACACTTTGTTTACCGTCACCATCAGTTCATCCCAAAAATGATTATCAATCAGTTCGAAATAGGCTTGATCTCATCATACCAAATTCGACTGTGAAACGTCAGTAGTCCCCTCAGCGCTAAACGGCACTGGTGTACATTGTTTAAAACAAAATATCAGTGAAATTACATCATTGAATAACATTGAGCTCGCGCCAGTAAATAATAAACTGGCTACTTCTAACAAGCATAAACCATAAAGGAGTTAAGTGATGTCATAGCTGGCACAGGCGTATGTTGTAGTTATCTTTAAATAGCATCAGAAAATTCCAAAATATTGCATGTATCTAAAAATCAACTCCTTAAAGTTTTTTAAAAAATATCTGATAAAAAAACATAACAAACCATCATAATAGGAAAATATGCATGAACCAAATACTTCAACACCTCTATAACATTATACGAGTACAAGTAAGAAAGTTCCAAAATTGATCATGCAGAATCAGCTAAGCACGACGGAGGGTATTTAGAGGGAATACAAATGAAATGGTTATAACTGAAAAAGGTAACAGTACAAGTACAATAGAAATGACTTTGCAAGTCATCTTCTTTACTAACACGTTTTTTGTTACTTTCTCATCAGGTCTGACTATTCATCACCATATTTAATTTTATTATTATATTTTTGGTGTGCTTTGTAAATAACCGTTCAAATTTGAACCGTTTATTTCACATAGATTTACAATTAGTATAACGTTGTCACTGGATCACAAAATTTACATAGCAGTCATGTAAAAGGTGGATGCTAATTATGTACGATCAATGTCCTCATATTGCGAAACAAAATACACATATTGCGATTTAAAGGAAGGTCGGTAGTAATCAGCGGAAATTATACTTTTGAACAAGGTTGTGTCTTACTTGGAAAAATTTTAGTTCAGCAAGTTCCGTAAAGCATCTGACATCCCCAACCACTTCATCCATGAGAAACGTGAGCTAACTGGCTATGTGAACAGGATCGAACCAGATGGAGCTCTGTTGATGGTGCAGCATAAACCTTTGATTAACTTACCTTTTGTCCAAGACGGTCATCTACCAGTCAAAATATCCGGAGTTCAAGTATCCGGCTTGGGACTCAGCTGGTTGCAAACTGTTGTTGCAGGGAATGATATCAAGTTCATACCAATCGCCAAGGAACGAGATTTTGTACAGTGTCAAGTTTTTTTAGAAAAAGAATCTAAACAGGTAAAATATGACGAAGGGTTCTGATGCAATTACTAATTTTTACAATATACCTAGATTATGTGAGAGATCTCTCCGATTAATTTAAAACGCAAAAATGCTATATAAGTTCCTGTTCCCTTCTCTATGGTGATACAGACCTCTAACTTCACTGGAAATTGTTTTATGTAAATATGTAGCTCCAGAACAACATTCTATAAATACATAATGTTTTTAAACGATTGATATTCTGATACTAATTAGGACTTCACCGGATAATGCTCTTTAAAAGATATGTCTCATTTATTTAGAAAGGTACAGACGCATTAATGCTGATTTTAATGTTCACGATGTATGATAAAGACACGAAAATGATAATTTCCGAGTATGACTCATAAACTGGAGTATTTACTATTAAAACTCTTAAATATTATATACAAATTAGCCATTAGTGAGAAAAATAATTATGGCACTGTTTTTATCAATTATGATGGTAAAGCAGCATAGTTTTGTATTTCACCATTTCAATATCAGTTGTTTAGGGATCTGTAGCTCCGTAGGGTCGGCCGGTTAAACATTTTCAATGAACTTTTGTTTGTGTATTCTACATGCATCCAAGATTATACCCGCAAATTCTGGGGCACTCGATATCATTAAAATTATATTGAATATCTGCTAGAAGCAGACCCTCAACACCACTAAATTTTACGACAGTATCAGTATCTACTCTGCTTAATTTACATTTCTAAATTGATTCCTTCAGTTGGATTATCAAAATAATCAATGTATATTATCTTATACTTTGCTTTGGCTGCCTCAACAGTCTTTATTAATGAATAGATTGAATTTTGCAATATTACAGTTTCATTTGTTGTTTCTCAGAACACCTTGTTCAAAATAAAACCTTAGCCTGAACTATTATGAAAATCTAGAAAATAGACGATGCATTTGCATCGTTGATAAATCATATATTTCGTTACACTGGAAACGATAATGCAAACTCATAATCTAAAATCATAAGAGTTAATAATTAAAAACAAAACACTATTTTCAAAATCAATTTTTTGTACTCTGAAAAATAAATTCAATCAGATGTTTCAATTAGCTGTCGGTATAAGATGAATCAGCGAAACGGACACAGAAGTTACGTCAATAATTTTATGCCAAACCATTAATAAATAAGCAGATTTGCGAATATAGACAAATTCATGAGACAAAAACAACTTGTAGTTTCATCTTATCCTTGTATTGACCGCAAATTCAAACCACATGAGATTGATTAAATACAATTACAATGGAAAGTCATTGTATCATTATAAGTTAAAAAAAATTTTAAAATTGTTTTACTTTCATACATGCTGCCGAGTGTCAGGAAACGTTAGTGAAATTACTTTGTTAATAACATGGGGTTTTAAATAGAGATCTACACAATCAAATGTTTAATCAAACAGACACCGACATGATTGATTTTATTAGGTATTTTAAGAATTTCTTTGCAATTTTTATGAATTAAGATAAGTCAATATAGTATTTCTCTGCGGTGCGGGGGTGGACAGAGTTGCCACATTTAGTAATGACACCAGAGTGGTTGCTTTTTCTTTGGTAGAAAAAACGTTGCTGTATATCGGCTTCGCACTAACGGAAAAAGATTGCTGGCATGTTATATAACATTAGTTTTAGGTGTAAAACTATGGTTTAGTGCACTAGCTATAACAAAAAAAGATAAAAAAACCATCAAAATCGTTTAGCGTGGTCAACGGCTCAACTCAGACTCATATTCTGTGCTGAAGAAAAATTCGAGATTTTGCAGACTTGATACAACTATCGGATTATTGTCATAATCACAAATTTGATACAAATCGATGAGAAGTGGGTTTCATGAAAGAACCACCTTAAGACACATCCATAATGATTGAATGTCTCAGGGCTGGAAAAGTTGTTGGAAGAAAATAAATTAAGAATGTTATTTTAAAAGTTTTTCATGTTTATTGTTCTATAGCATATTCTTAACGTTCTATAACAAACCTTAAGGATAAATTACAAATTCGACAACGCATTTGTAGACCAAATTTGTTGTACAGTTTTGTTATATAACACATCACTTTTGAGTTCAGGTTTGTAAAGTGATTCATACTATCGATGTGATTCCAGATAATCTGGGGAGCATATAATATATATTTTAGTCATTTTTATCTAGTCACTTTCCATAAAAAAACATTTTTTCAAATTTAGTTATTTGGAAGAGGGTGTTGGAAACATCAAAATTCAATGCGTCACTCGCTGAATATATATAGCAGAAATCAATATGATGTCTTTTTCTTACCTATTCCAGAAGAAACCTCAAGTACTGAACGTAGGAGAGAGCCTTCTAAAGATCGGGTTTGCGGTTACAGAGCACCCTAGGCAGCCTCTATCAGAAGATCCGTCCTACTTAACCTACTATCATGGCTTACAAAGCGCAGAGAAGTACGCCCTTCGTCAAAAAATGGGTATTAAATATTACATAGCCCCAACTCAAAAACTGATCCTAAAACTTTATAATTGGCTAAGTGTTCTGATGCAGCGTTTAGTCAAACAGCTCACCAGAACTGTACCAAAAATTCCCAAGGTTTATGTCTCATAGCAATCAAGGATCCACTTAGTGACTGATGTGGGAATTCTGATTCTGCAAATATTAGCTATATACAAGATATTGAAGTTTTTCTTTTATCCTAAACGCGAAAAATCGGTGTGGGAGGATTTGGTATTGGTTCTGGAGCCATAAAGGTAATGAAAATATAATGAAAGTGTTCTGAAATATGATCAAAGTGATTAAGTAAATTTGAAATCAGGCAAAATGAGTGAAATACTTTTGTTGACCTTTTTTATGCTCTGCATTTGTTCAAGTATGCACACTGCTATTTTTTATAATTTGCTTCTACATTTCTGATATAATTGCAATCATGGCACCAAATTGAGATGTAACTTTTCAAAATACGTTTAAATTTTTTATTAGTATAAACTATAAATTTCGGTAAAAATAAGGTTTTGAGTTTCTGATAAATTGAAATATAGATGATATGGAACTTCCAAGCATTTGACCTTTATAACATGAATCATTATCAATAGTAGCCTATTCCTATTAACTTAAACATCTCATATCACTAGGATCAAAATAAATATAATCTATAATATATTAGCCCTAAAAGAGCTGGAAGGCAATAACGTAATGTATGCCCACTATAAATTTACATCGATTGCTGAAATACTGTTTCTGGATTAGCTCATTTTTATTGACTTTGTAGTACAAAAATGAAGCTTTGTCCGCCAAAAGTGCAAAAACTTGGCACATGAAATAGTAACGCATGAAAATGCAATAACGTACTTATATTTATGGCAAAAGAATTCCTATCAATGGTATGAATGTATTAGTGATCCCTATTCATTACTTGTTATAACTATCGCATTGACTTATATTTTATCTTTTTATCAGTCGTATATATAAAGCTGATGATACTGAAATCAAATATAACTGCCCTGTGATAAATTAAATCTTACTGCCTAGGAGTTATAGCCATTTTCTAACATCAATATAATTTTTACACGCTCCTAGTAACATTAAGATTTACAAAAATTGCAGTATTTAGAGTTACGGACTGATTAGTTCAGTTAAAATCAGTTGTATGCATACGTTGTTGACAATAAATGTTATTTTTATGGTTCCAGTGTTTCTTTGCACCTCATCGTAATACTCCTATCTGAATTATAATTCCTACTAGACATGTATTCGAATATTGCTCAATCATAACAAAATTACGTTTACTTCGTTTGATTTGATGTACTAGACGCCCTTGGATTAGACTGTCAAGAGCCTAGAATTATTTGTTCTAATTTTGGACGATTAAAACCAAGTAAATACGAATGTTGGAGAGTGGAAATTAACATAAAAGACCAATGCGCGAATTACAAATTCTGTAAATCTACTCTATCAAACAAATCAGTCAAGTTACAATAATACTCTACCTAACGTGAGCTTAGTTTCTGTATGAAGCTTAATCTTATATGTGGCGGCTGGTGGCAGGTCACGAATGATCTTATTGATAAGAAAATATGCAGAAAATTCGGTAACATTGCAAAGTTCTGGTATCAGTGCGCAAGATATCTTATTCACAATAGTGTAGGATATATGAAAAAATGGTAAATGCTAGATGCACAGGAGATAATTTACTGTATAAATAAGGAATCGACTGATACCTGTGAATGAATTGGTGAAAGATATCAGTTTTTGTAATTTTGCAGCCTAAAAGATATTCTGAAATCAAGTTTTCTCTGGAATTAAACGGAAAACATTAACTGAACAATGATCTGCACGATAATATGAAGAGAGACCTATTTTGACGACACGGTCATCCCTAGCTAATACGACAATGAGTGAACGTATCAAAAAAGATGTGTCGCTCATCGGGCAAAGGAAGTTGTGGCGACCACAGATGCTATAACCAGAGCTCCGCATATTTCGGAACGAGTCGATAAAGGCAATACTGATTGATAAGAGGTGCAAAGGAAAAAAGCAAAAATAGAACCACTTTAGTTATTGGTAAGTGTGGTAGAAATAGGATTGTAAAGAGCATAGAAAAGTGTGTTACAATACGCGTTAGCATAATTGATACAAATATTAAGGTACAAGACGTAGGAATGTAGTGTAACTTTCTTATAACACGAATTCATTCCAACTGATAACACTTCTGCGATAATTTATATTCACGTCTTCTGGTTCTTGACTGTTCGACGTCTGAAGACTTCTGTTATCGCATTCTCCAGAATTTATGCACAATCGCCCATCTCGAAAGTTCCATGCAGTACCTATATACAGGGCGATCTTTTCCTAGCTGCCAGTGGTTGCACTGCTCCCTCCCTAGCGGAGTTGCTCCTGGGACGCAACCTGTTCAACATGGCTGTAGCGACGGCAACTAGCTCTATTCTGGCAACGAGTCACTTTGTTGAAAAATCATGCGACTGTATTCTCTACCGGCGCTTGGTTGGCCCTTGGGCTGAAGTAGCACACCAGGATATATATGTCTGCGTTCCTGAAGATCACCTCCAAAATGTTTCTATCCCTTCTCCAGTCCAAACCATTCCGACCGTAATCTAACTTGGACATGGCCACCTACTGCTTGACGCCGTGTACAAGGGCCTGGTACTTCAAATGGCATGTCGCATTCCATGGGTCAGAGCAGGCTACTGTTTGGTAGGCCTGTTCTTAGTCATCAGGTAGAAGAGGTGAAGGTTGGAGTGCTTCCCATTGGTAGTGCTTCGGGCCTTCAAGGACTGACAAAACTTCTTTTTCGCGCGATGTCTCTCTGCTCGTCAAGACTCGCTGAGACGCTGTGTACCATGGAATATTCTTCTCCAAGGCTGAGATCCTGCTGTACTTATTTAGTAAAACCAAACGTCGCCTGAGATTCCCAAGAAATCTTGAAAATAAACCTCGCTGCCCGTTGCTCGTGCTTCTCTAATGTACCGGGCTTTGTTGTCGTGGTTTTGATAGAACGCCAGTCTGTTGAAATGGACAACCTTGGGCTTTCTGTGGGGGAGAGGGACTTGCAAATGCAATATATGACGTCATTGATCTTTTTTTTGGAAACAGAATCCTTCCCAAGGTCGTTGTAGCTTGGACGAGAATCCTCGATTTCTCTGCCCTTGTAGAGCCACACGAAATCACCTACACTGGCCATTGAAGTCATACCATTCCGTCGCTGGCGAGCTGGAGATGAGAACGTACCAATTCGTGGATGGCGTCCATCTTCTGCCTCAGCTCAATGACGTAATCTTCTCCGTTTTTCCCAGGTCTAGAACCAAATACTAGGTCACAGGACTGCCTGGTTTCGCGACCAAACAAAAATTTTGCTGGTGTTTGCCCAGTAGACTCTTTCACTGCCGATTGCTATGCCAACAAAAAGAATGGAAGATCATAATCCCAGTTCCACTCAAGGTTGGAAACAGTCTTCGACAAGTACTTGCCAATGATTCTATTCATACGCTCCACCGTTACGTCCGCTTAAGCTTGTGAGTGTAAAGCTATTGTCCTTGTCTTCGGGATCCCCTAGTCGCATACTTGCCGGAATAGCTCGCTGTCGGAATCTCGCCCTTGATCATAGTGACTCTCTAGTGGTAACCCAAAGTGGCAAATGAATTCCTTTACTAATACGTCGGCGACAGTTCCAGCTTCCTGGTTCTGAATGCCATAATATGCCTCTACCTACTTAGTGAAGTATTCCAAGATGTGCTGGTTTCCGTGGTCTGTCTCTGGAAAAGGAATTTATAGTGATCTGATCAAAGGGGGTTCCGACTTTATACTGTCTTATCGGAGCGTTTGTTTTGCGGTAAGGTCAATTACTTGAGGAACAGATGATAATACACTTGCGACACCAATTGCTTCACATCGTCAAAGCAGTTCATCCTGTAAAAAAGTTCACGCACCTTTTACAGTGTTTTATTTACTCCTAAGTGACCTTCCGATGTTCCATCATCGTTACATTCCTAACTCTTCTTTTTGGAATGACAAGCTGTTTCCGCCTCTCTGTTCCATCGTCGTTCTACAGAATTTAGTGCAGAGTCCATCTTACAACGTCACTGAATCCCAGTGAGACTAGTGAGGCTTCAGTCTTTGCAAACAGCTTCAACATCTAATCGTCCTCTTCCTGTTTGTCACCAATTCATCTAACATCTTTAGAGATTCTCTTTCTCTTCACTCATAAACCGAACTCGTGCATATCTACACAAAGCTTCAGTTGCAACCTCATATTCTAAGGCAATTGAAAGTTTGTCAGAGAGTCTTCAGGCGAGCTAAACCTAGTGTGCTCTGTATTTCAATAAACGTTTATTTGGCCATACCTCATATCTAATCGCCTGACCAGCTGCTCGTAGTTTTTGTAGTCCTTTGAGGGTAGTGCCTGGAGAACATCCATCAAGTCTCCACGGAGAGCAACTGTCAGCTTTCTTTTCTGAAGACCAGCCACTTCAAATTGCGTCAGATAATTGGTCCATGATGTTTTCCCATCACTCAGTACCTCAGGGTGAGGAGTCAAACTGCACCAAGCTTGGAGGGGCTCTGGCTATTCCCAAATGTCTCCCCAGAAGGACTCCATTTGATCAGCTCTATGAATCGCTGTTAAAAAAGACGAGGTCTTTCAGAAAACAACTTGTTCTCCAAAAACTCCTTCGCCCGCGCCACCAACGATCGTTTAGCAGTGATTGGCATTCGTATCCTGTCGAGGCAATGCACTCCAAATGGATTTTCTCTTCCATTTGGTGAACCCGTCTCTGTGCTCTCTTCTGAGAGTCTGCCACCCTTCACTGTCCATACAGCCTCAAAACCGGAGCGTATTTTTACTCCAAATGTGCGAGAGACGTTCACTAACTACCGCATCCTCCTTCTTCATGTATGCCACCTTTAAGGGCCCCTTGTTGCTGAGTAAGGCCATTCGGTCACTAAAATCCCCAGGTGGAAAGACGCTATCGCTTTCACTCTCAGCAAGCCTTACTGACGACATTCCAATCTGTACGACAGGACTTCTAGACCCCGGAGAGATAGGATGAATTATTGGGATGGAAGATCATGGGAAATTTCCCAAATACGCAGTAACTTGTTCAGGTCATTTTAGTCCTAGTAATATCATTACTAAGCCCAACGGACTCGGTTCCGGACCTGAATCCTCCAATTTTCCAATATTCGAAATAATTTTTTTTAACATATGCGAGATTATTAACCAATCAATTATTCGTTTTAATCAATATTTATTTTATATTTATCTACTGATAGTGTTTCATCCACATATGCTTGGTCACCCCCAAGAGAGTAAGTTTGCTTCTCGATTTTGATTACTAGATAAAAAAACTAATATCGTAAAAAATCCACTAATTCATTTTGAGTAGGTACCATTGTGGTAAAAAATAAAATAGGCCTTTAAAATTCTATCTAGATGTATATTCAATACAATCTATCCAATTATTTAAAATCTACCACGTTCGCTTTTGAGTAAGTTGGTAAGGTGCAGTTTTAAAAAAAGTTAACACTTTCAATTTTCAAGAAAGTAATTATAGAGGGGTAAAGAATTACCTAACAGGCAAGACAGACCGAAAGAAATGAGTGACATGGTTTTGTGTTATCTATATGTCACGAAACGTGAAGAAAATAGGGTATCTCGAATTCGAATTTTCAAACGACTCCAACAGTTCCCCGCCAGTAAAATGCTAGGTCATTCGAGGCCAGGAAAAAATATTTGGAAAATTTCTTCGTAAGTATTAACCCATGAAATTTGCTCTCAATGAAACTTCAGAAACTTATTCTGGAAGAGATAGTCTCATCACAGCCGAAATGTGAGTATAGCTATTTAGTCAAACGAATGTGGTTTTGAACAGCCAGTAAAAAATTCAAAATAAATTCGAGATATTTAACTCGCGCTTTTTCTCTTCATTCATTTTGTTCTCACCATTCTCAATATACCACAATATCACATTACAGGCAAATTTGACAAAGTGGTCAGGGAAATGTCAGGGATTTTATTTGGGCATTTTGATTGACACCGTTGCATGTGACATACACAGTCAACCTACCTGACGTTATTTAGCAAGATGTTAAATGTAATTATTTGTTACCGTTAGTCAGTTAAATTGCAGTTATCTGTTATAGTAGTTGCTAGAACTGCAGTGGAATAAATAAAGTCTGATTATAGCAAACTACGCACTATAATTCCATAACTTATAAACAACATTAAAATCGTTCCGTAGTTTATCTCGAATTCGAAAATTTTCATGATCTCGATTCGTTCCTGCTGGAAATTCTGATATTTTTTGCTAAATAATTAATCCCGCCGATTTTTGCGAAAATAAAGTAACATTATTCATCAACGTTGCCAGATGACATATTCTTCCTCAGGTTTCATCAAAATCGATGTGGTGCTTATTGAGATTTAGCTGTAGAAAAAGCCCACTGCCAGACAGTTTGAGCGCCCAATTATCTGAGGAGGAACGATCTGACACACTCCATGAAAAACATTTATACAATTAGGTGGATTTCAAACATTTTACGCTTCCTAGAAAATTGTTCTTTAATCGCGAAAAATTCAGAATTTCATTGTTTTCTTCATGTTTCATGACACATCACAGAAAACTATGTCATTCATTTCCGTCGGTCTGTTTTTCAGGTTATCCTTAACCCCTCAATAACTCTGAAGTTGCCCGGCAGAGTAATTTTTGGAAAGCGATGTAGTGGCGGCGGAGTTGCCAAAAACAAAAAAAATTAATTGTAAAAATTAAGCACTCTGCCAGACACGTTTAAGTGCATTATAGTTAAAGGTACTTCTTCATTTTGGCATGTTATGAGTAAAAATAATTTGGAGGTACATTCTGATAATGCAGATTAGAATTTCCTCTCTTACGATGCCGGTTGAACCATATATACTAGTTTATTAGTTGCATTTCTTTTTGAATAGGAATAAAAAACGTTATAAACGGAACAAACAGTTTATTGTATATTTTATGAAAACCAAATAAATATGTACATAACAAATCAAAATAAATGTCTCCAAAAGTGAAAGAGAATAAGTATCATTCACACTTGCATAAATCATTGTTTGGTTACTTCAAGGCTTGTGTTCTAGCATATTTATATCAATTTTGAAGAATACATATGGATAATACTCATTTTGACCCAGTCCTACCCCTGGTATATCCACGGTCTGTAAAAATATCGGTCATTAATTGTACCTCATGGTTTTTCAATTATCTTTTTTAATTACAGGTTGAAATGGATATGATGCAATAACAAATAATTCGTCGTATAGTTCTTTAATGCATTTGTATATACATTATATATTTACAATAAAAGAATACTGTTTCTCAATTATTATAGACAGAAAAAACCATACAGTATTATTGCAAAATATAATTACCTTTTTTCATATATGTATTGTCAAAATGTCAACAATGTGAAGCTACTGTACACTAACGGTAAAAATATAACATTTATATACATATTCAAAGTTTTGAAGGGCTTAAACATTCCTAAGAATGTTTTCAAAATGTAATACTATTTTGTAACAGATATTGTTCAATAAATTGCAAAAGAAATGTCAATATGTATAATGGAACGAGCTTGTGCTAATAGTTAAAAACTAAAAGTGGAATATATAGCAATTGGGCTTATTTAATTAAACTTTCTCAATCATATCCACATTAATTTTGTAATAGACGTAAGGGAAGTATTCTGATTGGCCGAATCCTAGTCCAGGAATGTCCACGTTCTGCAAAAGAAAATGTCATGGTAGTGCATGGTGCTTTATACAAAATTTTTGAAATACATATCGGCTATGAGCTATGATTTGGATTAACCTAGTAAAACTTCGTAAAATTTTTGTAAAAAAAGTATGAAAGGTTGAAAGAGTGTACTTTGATTTATCGAACAGTTCTGGGACGCTTCGCATTTTGGGAAAAATAATTCTAAATATATACATACTTTGTTATATTTTTTTAAACATTGTGAAAATATATTTTTTGATATATTATTGTAGATTTTGATTCCAGCTACAAGATTCATATAAATTATATTTTGATAAAAATTCATTCACGATAATACAGCCAATTTTCTAGAAGATCTTGGGCCATTTATAGAAGCGTACACGCTTGATTATCCAGGGTTTATTCATTCCAGAAAAGTAATGTGCACATATTTAAATACATTTTACCAACAGACACAGAGTTTAATGTGCAAAGTTATTACATACCTATTTATGCCTACCTAGGCCTTATGTCATATCAATTAGTTTTAAAGTTAAATGAAAAATTAATTATCAAATACTAATTATACAATTGATATTATTCAGGGAACTGAAAAATCTGGTATACCTGCACTTCTATGAATAGCCCATGGAGAGCTCTTAGGAAATTGGCAGTATCTCGTTAACGAATGTAAATGTCGAGATATAAATTGTATGAATTATATACCTAAAATCATGATGATGATGATAATAAATTGAAAAATTAACGATAAACATTTTAAAAAAATCATAAATCAATCTTTTCAAAATTAAAATTCGAATTTTTGGACCTTTGGTGTGAAAAATTTACCAAACGTTGAAAAACCCTATGAGCCACTGGGAGCATGGAAATTTTAAATCTATCAAAATAAGGATCAACATAATATATGTATGTTGTAAAACATCCTTCATACATAGTTTATAATTAAAACAGCAGTGTTCTTAAGGACGTATCCATATTAGAGACTCAGAATTTAAAACTATTTTCATGGTCTTCAAGGGCATGTTCACATTTATCATATAGTTGCTGTTGAAAGATGAATAACAGTTTCTTTCAAATCGAGCTGAAGGTAAATTAATACAAAAATAAAAGATTCTACATTTATGTACAAGAGATGAGTCCAACAAAACTGATTTATCCATAATGTAATTTTTACCATGTAGATTGTAGATGCTCTTACTTGGTGAACCTGGTTCATCATGCAGATAAAAAGAAACTCTTTCTCTTTCACTGAAGTTTTATCTGTGAAACTGTGTGTTAATTACACAATATTTTTATCTGCAATTTTTACCGATAACTATCGGTATGGATGTTTTCATGTCTGTATTACACATATTCACACAATACAGAAAAAAACTACGCGTCTTCGTTAGTCGTCTTAAATTAATACTTGTAATACATATCTAGTTTTTGATAGTAACGAGAATTTTCGCATCTAGCATGCTATTTCTAGTAGATACGTGTATATTGACACCAATATGCAAAACTGTAAATATTTGTTTTCCATCAACTTTGTGGAGGTTTGGATACTCGCGCGCCCTATATGACAAAACAGTCTATCTTCCTATCTGTTTTGGGTTTTTTCTCTCCCTTCTTCTGTCATTGTCTCTCTCTCTCTCCAATAATTGACTGAGTATATTGTATTTCACGTCAAAGTGATAACATATATTTATAAAAGGAATTCAAGTGGTAAAGTTCTTGCGCATTCGCCTATGAAAAACTACAATGAAAATACAATTCCAACAACGCGTTTTCGACAAGTTTTTGTAAACAATGAGTTAATTGCGCGTTAATAAGTTTTTGGCCAATAACAAAAATGATAAATTTTACTGAAAATCAGAAAACAAAAATACCTATATAATGAAGCATTGGTCATCCATTAAGCTATTTGTTTCTAACAGCTGTATAATGTAATTGGAAAAAACTGTTTAAAAAATATAAAATAGAATTTCGCAAGACTATTCAATATTTTGGAATAGTTATGATCGTTTTCCTTAACTTCACCAAGCCAAGATTCAAAACTTTTGCGCAGCTATCGCGATAACAAAGAATAAAACCTCATTTAGCATGTATTGACACATTGAAGCTGAACGTCTTGACGCGTTTTAACAATCAATTATTCAATTTGCTTTCCATTTACTATATATAGGATTATCTGTAGTTTTCTATATGCTAAAAATGTGTGAACACCAAGATATCTTACGGTTGGGAAAAAATCAAGAAGTTAGTTGTTGAATGTGTAACTTATTTATTCATTACATCTCTTCTGGTGACTGAAAGAGTTGTTACACTTGAGTTCCAACTCCATTACTAGCAATTAATCTGAAATTACCATCTCCTGTCAAATACTAATTATTCTAAATATAACGCAGAATTTTAGTGTATCTAACTTACAGCATTAAAACATTTCACTGGAGAAAATTAGGTAGCCATTAAAGTAATCTATCAATCATATAGATTGTAGATGCTCTTACTTAGTGAAACTCTTCCAGCATTCAGAAAAAAAATGTGTAATTTGAACATAGTTTCACATATAAAACTTTTTTGTGTGAGTCGTTCCAATTTAATATTAAAATCATCAAACTTTTTTAGATTCAATCGCTTACAAAGCGTCCACAGCTTACTTGTCAATCAGCTAACTAGGTCGTATCATGAATACAAAACTAGAGTTCTTGAATCTAGCATTCTAGTTATTAGTCTAGCTATTGTTCTATCAAATTGTTTTATATTTTGTATGTATAAGGGGAAATAGCCTTTGAATGCATCATTTAGTTAATCAGATCTTTGGAACAAAATCAGAATTATTAAACAAATATAATAATGGATATGATCTAAAATAATAATGATTTAATAGAAACAATGGCAAAATAAGTAAATATGCACATAACACACAAAAATTACCTATTTTGGCAGCATTTTCAATAAGATACCCACATCAATAGAAACCGTTTATGTTAATCAAATAAAGATAGGCAATAGCTTAGCACCAAGTCAAGATAATATATGCAATGCAAAAAAAGAACTGGATAACTGTAAATCAGGTATTTACAAGATTTCGGTAATGCTGTTTATATAGGTCAAATAGCTACAAGAAGGTACAAAGTACATATTGTGTTCAAAAACAAACGCCAGAAAGATCAGATTTTGTAAGTAGATACTAATCAAAAGGTAGGCAACGGCAATTAACTAAGTGTTTCATAAATTAAACAAATTAAATTTCATGAAATCCATTCCATGAAAATATCTGCGAAACCCTGACTGCACTATAGTAAATGAACAAGCTAATCAGTTGAACTCAATTTTAATCAATACAATACTACTATGAGTTTACATGTGTTTATACTTCTATATATTAACTCTTGAAACATTGTAAATCATGAGATGTATCAAAAAAATCTAAAGAATAAAATACCTTGAAGCAGGAAATATTATTTAGAAATAAATTATTTCATGACATGGAATAGCACATTTTCATGACGATGCGCGATGGTTGAAGTATTCTAGGCATTTTTCCTTAATAACAGTGAAAAATCAGACGGCAAAAAAAATTCTAAGGCAGATAAAAGAAAAGGAATTTATTAGAACAATATTTACACAGGGTGAATAGAATGGTAGATCAGAGAAATCTAGTTTTGTATTCATGATATGACCTAGTTAGTTAATTGACAAGTAACTAGTATCCTTGGCAAACAGTCAAATCTGACAGTCCGAGACTGGTTTAAAGATTGCATCGATACGCGTTATACAAAAAATGAGTTTCATGTTTTAAACTTTATGTTCAAATTACACAATTTTATTTGTAATTTATCAATGTCAACGCAAATATATTCAGTTTACATTTTGACAACACTAATATAACTATATTTAGCAATAAACATCCATTAGCAAAAGTGAAACAGTGTATGTAAGCAATGACAAAAAAATATTGAAATGGAAACCATGCTGATCTTATATAAAGGTGGAATGCTAGCTAATACGCCTGCAAATGAGTGAGTGTTAGTGGTCACATCATGAGAACTAGTTAATGACAGACTAGTGAAATATTCAAAAAGTATAATTTTATTATACTATCTCCAAAAGCTAACAGATTTGTGCAAGAGAAATTGTTGAATAAGAAATATAAGTGATTCATGCATTTATCATCACTATAGTTAGACGAGATTTCCTGTCCATGTAGCACTGAGTGTTTACCTCTAAAAACAGCCACTGAATAAGAATTGGATTTGTATTGTATTGAGTACAACCAACGCAGACAATGAAAGAATTGTACTTGCAAAACAAGGATGACCAAAAACAATAACTATGAGTTGTTCTGATTCAGTTAGAATAAACAAAACATCTTAATGCATTAATATACTTACATCAACATTTGATCCCGAAAGAGCTGCACTACTATCCAAATGTCCGTAAAGCTGATTCAAAACATCTCTCAGGCGCTTAATGTATTTTTTGTTCGGGTGCAACAATATTGCTTGGAAATTGACTGGAAGTCCATATCTGCAAAAATTTTGCATTTTTAAATTCCGAGAACCTGAGCCGGTTTTGCGTAGCATCAATATTTTTAGAGCACGACACTGTTTTGCGGCGTGCCTTACATTGTATTTAATAGCACTGCCCTATAACTATTTCATTCGAGTGATATTTTTTACACACAAAGCTAATTTAACATAAAGTATGACCTGGATAGTACAAAATACTAATTCTGACTACTTTCAAGTAATATGTTGGCGGTTGTTTGTTCTAAATCATCGCTTAGTCAGTGCGCACTACAGGTGAGCATGTTAGACTGTCCTACTGATAGATGTGTCAGATTTTCAGAATTCTCAAGTTTTGGATAAAACTGTTTAGTTTCCAATGTTTCCGTGAAATAAAACATTTGGGAAAATGTTTGAGGATGCTAGGGTGTTGTGCGATGCAAGATCACAGCACATACATTGGCATACAAAGCCAGAAGAGGTTTCTTCATAGTTACGATTAATAATCCACAAGTTCGGCTGGGTAATGATATTTTGACTATTCGCACATTATTAATTTGTATGTGATTATGCTCACAAATATATCTGGTAGGTGTACATCCATTTATTCACAATTCGTTAATATAATCAATCAATAAAAATATCACACGTGCCAGTGTATGTGGAGTTTTAGCCAAAAGTGTGTGTACTATTACTAATTATCTCGGCGACAATCAAACTCATTATTAAAATATGGGCGCTGCGTATTTTAACGTGTCCCAAATTCGTCTAAACATCAAGTACTGATTGAAGTAAATAAAAACTTGATTTTTATCGAACATAACGTTTAACTTTTAACTAAATAAAAAACATCTAGCTATCCATACAAAACGCATTCGTGTACATATAGCTTAAATGACCAGTTGGAAATAAGGAGAAAAAATTCACTTTGTGGGCGTATTCCAAATGGGAGCAAGAAAATGCCTTTAGAATTCCTACTTTGCACATCCAGAAACAGAGCACATAAAAATGTTCTATTCATATACAGACTTCACGGAATTCCCTATTTTCATCATATCCAAGAATGGTGGAGAAATATTGAAATAGGTAAAAACCGTTCCTGCAGGGAATATCACTAGTACTGATACTTTTATGTATATGTTTAGTCAGTCAATGTTTGCCACCAAACATTAATGAATATGTAGACTTACAAATACCAAAAATATAAATGCCCATACGGAATCAATTTGGGCAACTTTTAACACAGTTACAAGTAAGGGATACTGTGATATTCTGAAGGAATAATTCGTAGTTTATGATATAGAGTAACTCTTTGAATATTAACATCTGGGAAATATAAAAAAGTGACATTTATTATCTAGGCGATCAATATGAACGCAACGCTGACCTATTCCTATTCCTTTTTGTGCTCCAAATAAGTAACATGCTACTATTTTCCAGTCTGATATTGAATGAATGAAGAACTGGTTCAGATATAGAACCCCATTTTTATTTTGCACGTTAATTCCTCCTGGTTTACCATTTGCTTTTAGTATTTAATAATTAATCTTCAGCTTAATAATATTTTATTTGTCCTAAGTCTTCAACTCACCTTAACACTGACTCTACGAACACTCTCAATGCTTTAACGTGGATCCACGCACAGAAACATTCACTGAAGTTCACTTTCAACCATCTAACCAGTGGTCCCTATGAAAAATATATAATACATTAATTATAGCGTCTGTAAAAAAAATAACAAAAATGTAAGACATATTTTGTTACAGTGTAAAAGCACCTTTTCTACTATCATACATTTGAAAAGATGGATGAGTATATGAGCTTAAACTGATAAATGTCATGTATATGAATTTCATGTTGAAATCATAAGTACATATTTTAATCAGTGAAAATTGAGAATAGCTCTTGATTGGAGACCAAAATATTACACATTTTGGAGCAAATTTCATGCAAATCTAGTTAGTAATCCCGAGGCTCATAGCATAATTTGTCGACAAAGTTCCATAGCTTATAAATAAATCAGAGTATCATAATACGGCGGCAAGTTAGATATAGGTCGATACTTTTTTATTATATCTTTTGTGGTTAAAAAGGTTTAAAATCTTCAACAGTACGAACACATAAAATGGTATATTTTTATCTCTAGCCGCTATCGAATGAGGACATGGACAGTACTTTTATTTTCACCCGGTATAGCGTGTGAGGTAAGTGCTTTTTTTATGAACTAATTTTTTTCAATTTTTCGTTTACGAATATTCAATGGAATTTTTCACAAAAACGAGTTATGGTTTTCCCCCTGATGACTAACAATCGAAACAGTAGCAAACATTTTTCTAACAAGTCAGCATTTGCAAGATAGCAAGATTCTGATGACGTAGCGCGCTGATCTATGAATGATAATTTGTGTACATACTATAATTGAAAATATAGGTTGTCTGGGTTTCTAATCGAGAAACTTTAATGGAGGATAAAACTTGAAAATGAACAGACAAATTAATGTTAACTTAGCCTTAAAATGGCGTTTTGCCGAAATACAGAGTGTTTAAAACGAACTTTCTTAATATCTCAATTTCTACTTGTGTGATTAACCATAAAAGTCTCACGATAACAAACCCCGAAAACATGTAGTTTCGATTATAGGGTAAAAGCAATTTACCCATAAGAAATTTATAAGAAAACTTAGTATTGCATAATATAGTAACTGCTACAAAAAAGCAATAAGTAGTATCTTCATTACTTCGCCAATAGAAAATATTAAAAATCTTAGTGTATCCCAAAAACTAATGAATTGATCAAAAAATATGTCATTACAAAATAAGTCTTAAAAAAAGTAAACAGAGCTTTAAAAATTTAAAATCCGATCACTAAGTGCTGATATATGCCGTAACTTAAAATTAACAATTCGGCGAACGTTCTTAAATACAGTGACGGATCCGAAGGGGAAATGGAGGACATTTCTTCCCACCCCTCAAAGAGCTGTATCTTATAGTCACCGACTAATATTGCGTATAACATTATCTCTAGATTAACCCCCCTCCCCGTGGTGTTTTCCCCCCAAGAATTGTTTCTGGATCTGCCCCTGTTAAATACGGCAGTCAAATGACCATATGATCTTCTTTCACCAAGAAAGAGCGTCTACAATTTATAAATACAATGTTATAGTAATACATGCTATGTTACATAGGTCGGACGCCTCTTAACTACTACACTTCTCTATACATAACTTTGCACGACATGAAGTTAAAAGCCAACTTACAAACTGCTTTTTCTTGTCAGTAACAAGTTTGGTTATTTCGTTCTTTCCTGCCGCCAGCTCTTCCTCATTGTACACGAAATCCCTAACAATGAACTTCCTCTCTCGAGCATGTAACTTGAATTCCTCTACGACCTTTTTGAACACCGTTACAGTGAATAGACCGTATTCATTGTCTTGTGTGATCAGCTCTGAGGAACGAGGCACTATCATGTCGGTAATCTTTTCATAAGTTGCGTTCCACTCATTGAACTGTGATCTAAATTGCATAAAAAATTCAGTCAAAAAAACGTTCCAAATAGTAGTCTATAAAAATTTAGTTTAAATGAAAAAACCGCTTCAATTACAAACCGAACTAAAAAGTGAAAAAGAATGTTCGATTATTAAGAATTTGCTCAATACTGAGAGAAAATCCACGAACTCTTCACAATTAAATAGTTTTCAATTACTTCAAAATAAGAATAAAGTGATCATTTGGCAAATGAGATCAATGTCTAGTCTAGTCCGAATATAACCCTAGCGACCTCAAAATTTATGTTGTCATTTGAAGGTTAAACGGACCGTCACCTGGAAAAAGAAAATAATTGTGTACTGCCAATGTAGGGATTTTTTTATTAATTTCCGGCTGATTCACAGTATCGCCTCGTAACAAAATTTATTATGCAGCTATTTTTGAGGCCTAATCGTCACCACCCTTGGAGGGCAGCGCACCTTCTAATGCGAACGGGCAGTTGTCAATACCTCCAGTATCCAATAAAGCAGCCAGTTATAGTTTAGCCAGGTATAATGGAAATGAATGGACACAACGTGAATAAATTAACCGATCAATGATAAAGACCGGTTCAGTTTTCAAGTGATTGATTTTCTTATGAAAAAAATATGAAGCCTTTCCTGAGAAAATATGAACTGTATAAGATCTGCAATTTCTGGCCTTCAAATCGGTGACTATATATAAAGGGTGTTAATTAAGTACCTAGAATCAATTTAAGAGACAATTCTTTGAGCGGTTTTAAACAAAATGTTCATATGAATATGGATCCGCAAATGCATCGTTTTCGGAAAAAAAAGAAAAAAAAATGAAAATGAAAAAGATAAAGCCTTTGCAAACCCATGTTTATATGAACATTTTTGTCTTGACACCACTCAAAGAATAGTCTCTTAAATTTATTTTACCTGTTTAATTAACACCCTGTATATACAGCAACCACTTCGCCAGAACAGAAATTACAGATCTCAAACGTTCCATATTTTCTTAGGCAAGGCCTCATATTTTTCCCAAGAAAATTTATTCCTTGTGGACCGAACTGGTGGTTTTAGCTGATTAACGAATCGGTTAATCCATTCAAGTTATGTCAATTTATACGATTTACTCAAATATATACCTGTACCTGCTACTTTACTGGGTACTGGAGGTAATACCTGCCTATTCAGCATCAGAAGGTGCGCTACCCTGCAAGGGTCGTGAAGGTGTGAAAGTACGATGAAGAGTGAACATTGTCCTCATCAAAGCTGGAAAATCAAGTGATGATTCATTTGACGTCAAAGTTAGAAGTAACTGATGTTATATAGTTATCTATTTTTATCTGTAAGTCGTATTTTTTAAGTTATTGTGCAGTGCGGAAACTTTTTCCGTAACAAAAATGACTACTTGATAAAATAGTATTTTTCGTTGCGAAAGTTGTTTCGAACTTCCATTGTCTATATAACTTTGAGTGTCACGAGGTTTCGATTAATTTACAATTTTCAATGAAACACAACCTTCGAAACATCCACGTTGTCTACAAATTTCAAACAAAATATTTTTCGCGTTTTTTCATTGTATACTCAAAAATGAGGATTTTAGAGATTATTGTGAAAACCAAACAGAAATATTTTTTGACATCAAATTCGATTCCAAATAAAATATACAGTGATGCACAGAATTTCCCAAAAATCCATTATAGAGCTTCTGGGGAGATCAAAATAAGTCAATTGAGCTATGCGTACCTATTTTCTAAGAAGCTTTTTAAGATGCAAGGCGAAACTTCTCAATTACTTCTCAATTTCTAAAATACATATGGTAGATTTATTTTGATATCAATCCACAGTATGTCTAGGTCTATGAGATTTGTTTCCATTGTGGTTTTCTAATTGACATTTTTAGAACATTTCTTAATGGCAAGAGAGTGAAGAAGCATCAAAATAGATTTACGGTGAACAACGTGAACAATTTGATATATTTTCCATCGAGACCTCACAAAAAATAAAAAATAAGCAAAACTGGTAGTTTTCTATTAATGACATCGTTGTCAATGAATTAGTTGTTCACATTTATTATTTTTCAAATAACAGAATTTCAATATTATTCATGTCCGACTTCAAGTGAAAGACACGTCTGGATAGAAAGTCCATACCTACCTAGGAACGATCACCAACAAAGTTTGTAGATATTCTGAATCTTGGACGAAATGATTTTTCTTCACTAAATCAGCCAAGTTGCGAGTCAATAAGCTTCCCCTGAAACAAAGTAAAAATATAACCGTATACACGGATATTTCGCCTTGTCGATATGAAAAATGATTCTCGTAGAAATGGAAATCGAAAAAATATTAGAAAAGAAAAACGAAACCTAGTGGTAAGGGCTGCCGAGAGAGGCTTCTACACTGTTTCACGAATAAAAATCGATTTTTGACACGTTTTGCTTGAATTTTTAAAGTATCTCTAGACGATGGTTTTTACTAATTCCTATTTACAGCTGTACACAAGTCCCTGAAATTGCATTGTTCCTTGTCATTCGCTCGGTTTTCAATTGGAATATTTGTTTATGAATATAGTCAGTGAAAGAACCCTAATTTCTATAGGTTACATCCCTGAAGTATGACAATAAAAAAGATGTACAGCATAATCCGTTATTGAATAACGCCTTCTGTATCTCGTCAACAGTTTACTGCAGCACTATTGGGTAAAAAGACTTATCATGCAAATGTTCAAAAGAAATAGCTTGAAAATATGTTTACGTTCCTGAGATGACCACTAGGATCGTAACTCTAACCTCGAAATATAAGCATACATAGAATTATAATCATATAATGTTTCACTACCTTGTGGCCACTTCCTCCTAGTCGGTGCGACAAAGATACATCAGTCCAGTCGATTCTCATATCTTAGGCAAAGATTTCACGGACCGCCCTGACAAGACATGGCGGATAGTACTTGGTACAACTAACTCGTGATTTTATGGATATCGGCATGATACGGTGTAATATCTAGCTTTTTCCTATTTTTTTAAACTGTCATCATAAACTGAAATTTAAGTTATGTACCCGTATTATCCATGACCAATAACGAAGCAGAGCAGACCATCCGTATTTATGGAGTCACAATATGTTCGGATTCCGAATAAACTCTTTGGAATGATTTTCACATAACTATGACTTCGACAAATATTTTAAAGGTTTTTGAATTATGTCATTATATGAAGCTGCGCTGTTTTTTAGTGTTAACGGAAATGAATTGAACCGACCCGGTGATGGGGTATTTTCTTCAAAGTGCAAGCCAAATTTTGTTTATACTCTCAATACATGAGACCTGCTATAGAAAGCATATTTCGTCCTTTGCCTAGACTCGTCAGTACAGCTCGTTGGCATTACAGTGCAAAACAATTATATTTATACCTATACCAGGTTTTAAGAGTGTGATAGTAAGACTTTCTCCAAGTAACCTAGACAAGCGTGTCTACGAAGTCAACTGCACCAATGGACCACTTATCACGACACACAGATACAAAATTTTACTATCACAACGTTACCTATTATAGGTATATACATAACTTAATTGCTTTGTACTGCCAGGCCGCCCAGAAACATGCATGTCTATACCAAGTCACATAGGTATAAAGTGGAGAGTATAAAATTAGTATCAAGTGTCAATTTCTGACCAGGGTTGCCATTTTTCGTACAATCATACTAGATTTAGTACAATCGCACCTCATTTAATACGCTAGTACACCTTTCATGTTTTTAGTACAATTTGATGTTGAAAATGATGTTGCATGCACTTGCACTTTTTTGCTCTTCAAGTTTTTTCAACGGGGAATTTTTTAATTCGGACCGTGACCGAAAGTGGAGACCACAAAACGGCCCCCAAATGAAACTAATTGATGACACCCGAAAAATACTTTTTGTTTGCTAATTTATATTGACGTTTTTGCACAGCTTTAACATTCAGAAAACGATGAATCATAAAAGTGTTTATGAAGAACAACTGTTGCGCTGTGCCCTTACCGATAAATATCGTAGGACTCCTAACTCAGAATCTTTTGACTTCACAAAGAAGTCAATGGATAATGCCACTTGGCGTGACTGAAAAATACAAAATTTAGCGCCTAACAAATATGTAATAAATCTTAGCGTTACGTAATATTTACATGCCTCGTTCCTACACTGCCACTATTGTCATCAAGATGGCCGGCTTTCACAATAATTAGAAATATACTTTATTACAAACTTCTCAACAAATTCCCTAGTACTGCCAGACGTGTCATTCCGTTGTCGCTGCAAGTACTTAATCGATGTGATCTGTCTTGTATATATTCAACGTCGTCTCGCTATCGAGCATGCGTTGTATCTCTGTCGCACTGATTTATCATGAAAAGGGCTAAGTAAAGTACTGACTGGTGTCAAATATACTTACGTCTGCTTCTTCTCCAAGCTCTGCAAGCTGCCTTTCAAGTTATTATAAGCAGAAGACTTAGTCTTCAAGTCGGCGTCTATCTGTCCTACCTGTTTGCTGATTATATCAGCAATGTTGCGTAGGGATTGCTTTATAGGGTATTTGGCAATATCCCACTGGAACCTTGTCAGGTAAGTTGGTAAATCAGCTGCAAACAACAGAGTGAAACTTTTATCAGACAACTTGCACAAATCGATATGGACATACACAACATTATCGATAATATGGATATGGGAGTGTTTTTGGGGGAAAAGTCTTGCCAATGTTGTAAATATCATACATGTGTATGTACGGAAGATCACATCTTCGATGCACAGGAGTGTGATTTTGGCAAAATTAAATGTAAGATATATTAATGAGTACATTATTTATTGATTATATTTAATACATCATCATATTATTTCATTGTTAGTGTAGACCTAGTATAAGTGGACCTGACAGGGTGTAACAAATTTCAATTCGTATATGAGGAGCTCCAAAACCGCGAAAGATACAAAATCGTATGGCTGAATTGTCAACATTTTTCCTATTGGTGAACCCTACACTATTCCATTATCATATTTCGATGTAACTTATGAAACTATTCCTTGTCTCTTTAATTCATATTTATCATTCTGACCATGGCGTTGATTGAACGGTGACTTTCGAATAAATGTATAACAAACAGAATGTTTATAAATTGACCAGCTACTTGGAAAACGTTTACAAATGTAGTTTGGTGGATTCCTAGTGTTTTGGGACACATTGTCATTTATAACTTCGCCCAAAATTGATCAAGAAACTCGTGAACTGTCCACAAACATCACATCTTTTTTTTTGACTACGCTCAAAAATCATCGGGAACTAGAAACATACAGAAAGAAAACTTCAGGACTGACCGATAGTTATAATTAATCTGCATTTTAGTGATGTGGATACAACAATCTAAAATTTGAAAAGTAATACGTGGATAAACAGAAATTTCATTTTTTCCACCTTATTTCCGATTTTACCATGGATAAATGCATTTATTAAACAGAATAGTACTGAGCTCACCAATACGTAATATAGCGCACTTAACTAATTTCTTAGATCATGGTTTTTGAGATCTGCATTTCTTCTCCTTCTTCTTGTGCCACGCCTGATTAGTGCGTTGGCTATCATAATGGATATAATCATTGTGGCAGCTCGGAAAAATAATGCAGAGGATCTCTTAAACCATTCTCTCAAATTTGTAAGTTTTGACGTTGTTCTCCATATACACACTCAAACATATTACAACCCTGTATATAGTTTGATGAGAAAAAAATATGTTATATTATACTGCTTAGTATATTCCCCTGAACATAAGAGTTCATCATAACTAGATATTTAGATAGATACGTTAATTAACTATTGTATACCAAATCAAACATTTGAAGGCACAGTTTAGTACATGCAATAAATATCAATACGCACCAGAAATATTTTGCATTTATTCATTCTGAAACATAAATTCAGTTCCTACCAATGTTTTTAATGTTAGTAAGTGTTATCTTGCTGAATCGTAATTGTTAGCAATTCTGACGCAACATAGTTTCTTAGGCCAATAGACTGCTATAATAGAAAAACAAACTCTAAATTCGTTTCTAGGCGCTTCAAAGGTTCTTGATTATATCTCAAATTCATCTATGAGTTATTAACCCTAAAATGATATGAGATTGATATGGTTTTCACCGCGTACAATCCTTATGATTTTCATTATTATTGTAGTAACGATTAAAACGGTGTATTTTGAAATAACATCTTGTTTCCATTTGCGACAAAACTAATGGACCAATTTTAGTGCGATAATTTTTCTGTGCATCATATTTCATTATAACATAACTTTGCTTTACGAGCATTCTATGTTTTATACTTACAAGAAATTAGCCATACAAAAATGAATTTTACAAAACAACTTCGATTTTTCAAAAAGCTTTTGCATATTTTTCAACTTCAAAAGTAGCACAACTGAAAATAGAATTCTTCAACTCTTTGTGTCTTTCTTGCCTAAAATCAAAGGTTGATAGTAACAGAAGTTTACAGATAAATTCACAGCAATTTGTTGTGATTAATTTATTGTAAAAGATTCAATAGAATCGATTCAAAACAAGAAACATTTTTGTAATTGGTTTAGTGGAATATCGCTAAGCTCAACAATGTACAGTCGAAAGTTTATATGGGAGAGTAGGTCTTTCATTAAATAAATACTTTTGAGATGAACAATTGACTTGTCGGTAAACAGAATGTGCAATGGAAAATAAATAGCATGCGCACAGTGAAGTCGAACAAAATCGAAATCATCAGTATGAATTATTAGTCTGCATATACTAGATCTACTATTAAATATATTAGTAATAGTAGTAATACATTGCAAAAGTTCTCCTCCTTCACAACTTGCTGTAAGCATGAGATAAAAACAAGTTACAGTTACCACAATCTAATTAAGCAAACAAATAAAAGTGACATGTACAATGTATACAAATGCTATCAAAAGATGCTACAAAACGCTACAAAAAATTTATATAGTAGCATTGATAAACTTAAAGAGAAATTAATGAAATGGTGCTCGGGTCTAGCTCATCTTCTTTTTTCGTCCATCAAAACTGATTATTTGGAAAGCTCTCATTCGCTTAAGCTGTACAATATTCAAAGTCATTTCGCATACATAACATCAACTACTCAAGCCGAAAGTTAGAAAATGCTCAAGCTTAACCTTCTAACACTCAAGTTAATATACGATCTGAATATGAAATTTCCACCTCATAGTAGGAATTTATCTAACAAGTGAATTCCTATCTGTGTCAGCCATCAAATGTCATGGAAACAAGACTGTTCTGTTTGTAACCTTGAATATTCATCTATAAATACATATAACAATAACTTAAGTTCATGAATGGATGGTTACTTGATTGCTTCCCGATTCAGGGTAAAAAATACTCGAAAATAATATTAATATCATCAAAAAACGTGGCTTTAATAGTTATATCTCGCCAGGGTGCATAAGACACTTTGGGATTAGGTTAGATTCTCCTCCAAGCTTCCGCTCACGATTTGATAAGATGTTTATACAAAGTAGAGTCTTTCATTAGTTATGTATAACGAATAAAGATTTCTAGGTTCGGTTAAGGTCAACTCCATCATATCTTTTATTGTTGTCAGAATGATCTTTTCAGTCTTCTGATACTAACATTTGAAAATCACAGCAATGAAAAGGATTGCAGTATTTCTTTCAATTTAATGTAACAGTTTTGCTACATCTATTGGTCAACCATAAATTCATATTTATTTAAAAAATTTCTTTCGAACGTTTTCAGAATATGTATGCTATATTCGTTTTTTTTTTGAATGTGAATAAATTCAAAACTATAATGCAATTTAATATGTGACTGATTTGGGTAATATCAGAAGTGTGTTGAATTCATATAAACTCACTAATGTTTTGTCGCTGCAAAAATTATAACTGCAAATTAAGACACTCCTATGAAACTCGTAACAGGGCTGTTTGAGAAATAAGCTTTAATCATTTCAGTTTGAATATTACGATAAAAGTTATTGGAATGGAGAAGACTTGACATGTCAAAATCTAGTTTCTAGGACAACCGTTGTTTTGTGTTTCATTGTAGATTCAATGGTTAGAACAGAACAAGAATACACTTCAAAAGCATACTTGTTTTCAATTCATTTAATGACTGACAAGCTGATAGTGGCAATATAGAAACCATCTTGCTATTAGGCAATTTCAACGCTACTTGAGAGGACTAATAGGTACCACAAAATATTTCACGCTACGTTCCATCACAGCAAATTCAATCGGAAATAATGAATATAATTTGCCCAGTAAAACAAAAGCGCCATCATATATGTAGATATATGATCACTTAAACATTGCAATAATACGTCAGTATACGAGATCTCCCTTCAGGAATGCTTCAAAAATAGGATTAACTTGTCAAAATCGTTTCGTAATATAAAGTGTTATTTTTTATCAGCCTAGCATTGCTGATGACATCATTGCGAAATGAAAATGTATTGGCCAGTACTACAAAAATTAATGGAAACAAAACATGAAAGAGCTAATGACAAGTTATAAATTACTTTGAAATTACCTTGTTCAAGTGCAATTCGTAAAGGTGTTCTATAACTAGCTGCAGATTGTGTTATGAAAAATAAAATGTCAGGCAATCAATTTTCTATTTATTTCTACTACTATCAAATTAACTATTACTTACATTCAAATCAAATAAAAAAGGATTACCAGCAGTACACCCTGTCATGACAGCAATTTGAGAATAGTTATACGAAATAGCTAATTATATGTATTAGCTAATTGCATGTATCGAATAAGTTCAAATAATGTAAAGCTTAAATCCCTTTTTTCGTAACATATTTTTAGAGAGGTACTGCAAGTAAAACTTACTGTATTTAGTATATGGTCAGTTCTTGTTGGAAGTCAAATAAAAATTAAAAACTAATGACCCTCAGACCTCAGTACATTCTTACAACAAAGAGCAATATCTACTTGATGTATGTGGATGTTTCGTCACAAATTTCTAAATGTGCTATTAAAATATTCCCAACATATACTCAGATTGTGACACATCTGTCAAATATTGACCACATAATTACCTGTGTTTAGTATCATAAGTAGAAGATATCCATATGAATGTAAAAGAATCGCAGTACGCCTGACCGGACAGATTGACAGAGGTGTCACTTCTGTTACTACCACTGATTTCATCATTCTAGCAAGACCCGAGCATACTCAGTGTGTATACTGGGTGAGGAAATCAACCAACAATCATAAATATTATCGCTATTAAAAGTTCTCTCAACTCAAAATTTCCTCTATCACAGCTGGAATCATATATGTAATTTTTGTTGGATCATAGGGCCTAAGAATATTATTTATGGATGTTATGGCTTGTTTTGGAAATCATAAGATTTTAATATTACATTGTCAAATATTTAAATACAGTAAATACATTCACAGCATCCAGTATTCCTAAATTAAATTCTCAGTATCTAGAAGCAAGGGTTTGGATGTAAATATAAAAAAATGTGTTTATTTTTTCAAATATC
This sequence comes from Bruchidius siliquastri, assembly GCA_949316355.1. Taxonomy (NCBI): domain Eukaryota; kingdom Metazoa; phylum Arthropoda; class Insecta; order Coleoptera; family Chrysomelidae; genus Bruchidius; species Bruchidius siliquastri. The sequence goes on along the minus strand of OX438532.1, from coordinate 22,370,318 downwards.
TGAGAACCTAATCAAAATTGTTTCACCAATCCTATTAATAATTAATAATTATAAACGCCCTCCAGATCATCCACTGAAGAATCTTTTAGAAAAAACAGGTGGTATGTTTTTCTTTTGACTAATGACTAATAAAGTATCACCGAATAATCGTTTTGTTCAAATGAAACATCATACCTAAAGAGTATTTTCGCCCAACATTTTGTTTAGATGAAACGATTAGGCATGTTTTCTATTGATAAAACTGCCCGGCCGGTGGGTTATAATGGACACACTTTTTTGATAAATGAAAACATCTGCCCAGAAAAATTCAAATATTAGCATAAAAATATTGGCAATCTACCCGGGTAGCAATCATCATTCAGATCCCAACCCTTAGCAACCAGCTACAGACCAAATCGTAAATATTTTCCCACTTACTCCCGCCATACTGACGGCACATACAGCTGTAAATATTTTTTTATTCAAAATTGGGCGGTTAGTGAAATCGACGCTAAAAATTTCTCATTGGCATTTTAGAGGAACGGTCGTAACGTTCCAAGGGCTCCTAGGACCACCTGTCTCTCAGATATCCGAACGGCCAGGCATTTTTTTCTCCAAAATTTTTTCAGAGTGAGAGTATTTCTTAATTTACATACGTCGCTTATGAGAAGAGTGGAAATTGTCGGTACAAATTTCGAAATACAATGCTCTTAAAATTCGTTGCAGTATTTAATTTCGTGAACATCTTTTGAGACAATTGCGTGAAATTTGATATACGTATCTTAATCCAGATGACCTGATAAAGTCTATCTGAAGTGTACAGTAATAGTTATTTTGATAGTCTTTGGAGAATTGGAACAGCTACTGTACTGTAAACACCGTATAAATCAATATTCTACCTTATTAATATCAATACTGATGTAGGATTATACGTAGCTTATTGACATCAAGTCCAAATGTAAGATTAGACTGAAAAATGTATTCAAATTTGAGAGGAGCTTGGAAGTGAGTATCTTCCAAGTGAAATTTCATTTTCATTTCAATAGCATAAAGTTACCAGAAATAAGACTTCAGCTTAGCTTTGATACACATCCTACGATTAAATCAGGCGTTGCGTATCTGCAAAATTCTCATATTATTTATGCCAACAGCATTTCGATGGATATTTCAGGGCTGAAATGTTTTTGAATGAAACAGTTCCACTGTATGCGCTTGTGAAACCGTGTGCCACTTGTTAGCGTTTGGCGCTCAAAAAAACTTTCTCCTTGAAGTATGCGCATGCAGCGACTGCTGCATTTGCTGCTTAATCTTATTTTGGAGAAGATATATATATATATATATATATATATAAAGACACGTGCTTTTCAACCAAGTTTTCGCAACGACTGTGGCGTCTAGACTAGTACTCCCAGCAGCGGTAGCAAGCAGTGGCTGCATACGTCCGCTGCACAAACGGAGCCATACCTTTATTTTAATTCACAGTCCTGCTATTGTCTTTTTTATACGTAAATAATCCGCTCAAATTATGGAAAAATACAAAAAGTCAAGCTTCATCCATCATCACCATTCAACCGTGAAAACCGGCAGACAAAATGATCCCCTACAATACGCTAAACTTCCTTTAGGATACGAGTACTAATTAAACTATGGTTCCCCTTCAGCAGAGTTTACTGGACATTATAGACAAATTGGCTTCAATAAGACAGTGTTCCTACGTCTAGTCTTCATAACAGATTATTAAGTCTATATAGATAAATTAATCAACAGATTTTTCATATGTTAATTATGCAGCTTGATAAGATCTCTTTCGTACCTTCCTAACATGAAATCCCTAACATGCATAGGCTGCTAGTGTTCGTAACGTAACATAATGTATTCAACATTAAACTGTGTTGCTCAAATAAAATATCAATGATCCCTGCCAATGAAAACATTATTTTGTACTGATTGGAGCCACAAGATGGCGCTGTGAACAAGTATAGTGATACATTTTACATTGACGAAATGCCACATAAACGCCACATAACACCTAAAATCTAGCAGACATGTTTCACCATATTGAGCTCTCCTGCTTTTTGCCTTAAGTAAAAGTATGATACTATGTACGACTCGTAGTTTGTAACACTGTTACCACTGCGTGACAGTACGTTACAGTCCTGGATGATACGAGTTGATTGCGAAATTCCTAGCGCACCAACCACACTAATCAGATTTATCAACTGAAACTCAACACAGGAATACATGTGAAGCACAATCAAAAGTTATGCTCAGCAGCTTGAACAGCAAATTGCAAATATTCTGTGGTTTGTATATTATTTGATTAAAATAAAAAGCAACACTATTGAAACATAAACAATATAAACACTATATCTGTCTTACTGACTTTTATGGGAGTTCCTTGTTACGATTGTATCTACCTTTATTAAACGTATTTGTGCGACATTGTGGTATTGTATAGACGAACTTTTGATTTTTATACTGTGATATTCCCCACCCAGTATATGTAAGGCGTGACAAGCCACGTAGTGGATGTGTAAGAAAGAAAAAATGTCGGTGCAGTCGCGCAAAGCCTGGGGCGAGTACATGTACCTACAAGGTGTCCAATAAATAATAGATAACCTTCCAACTGCTGATAGGCAATGAGTTACCAGAAAACAAAATAATTTTGTAAAATAACTAATATGTAACTTGTTTAGCTCGCAATATTCGTACCTTAAAGAGCTGTACTATACCTTTTATACATATTCTTTTATATTTCATTTGATTTATTGCAGTTTTCACAGGAAACATTTTATACCACTCTTTCAAAACAATTATAGTAATTACATATATCTATAATTCAACATCTATGTAGAAACAGCACGACGTAATGGCATGTTATATAATATCTGAGAACAAAAGTATTCTAGATAAATAAAATCAGATACCATGAGCCACGCTTTGTCTTCAACGACGGCATTCAGAAATCAAGTTTGCTAGTCTCTATACTAAACAAAAAAGATTATAATTACAAGAGAAAGGTCAAGGAGTGTGTTCTTTTAAAGTTGAACCATAAACTTCTTGCCGATACCTCGGTAAAATGTAACACAGTCAGACTTTTTCAAACTCACAGATGGTCCATACAGGTTTCTCTAGGTTTCCCCATGATGTGTTTTTATCACAAATGAGAGCGCATGCTATTCTCTTGGTGCTCTTTTGTTTTGCATTGTTATTGCAAGGTTCTATTTCTGAAGTGGTGATACATATATTTTTCTTATTTTTATTGAAACATCGCAAAACAGTAAAAAATGGGGAAGTTATCAATTTCAAAACATTGTTGTTTTGGGAACAGCTAAAATATTATTAGTATCAATTCGATTCTAAAATTCAATTTCTTCGTATGTTTATATTCGACTGACGGGGCAGGAGCATTGTACGAAATATTTCCTCCAAGTGTATGTAGTTTTATTATTGGCCAGGTGAATCAGAAACACCACTACATGATAAGTTTATATATGCATGTATATAGGCGGGTATTTCTACTACTAGTGTCGTTCCGGCTCTTACGTCTTGTGTTTTGTTCTTGATATTCTATCATTACAAAGAAGAGTTTAATTGCTCTAATAGTATTTTGCCTAATTTTACTAGATATATGATCATTACTTTTTCAAATTTGGTGCATTGCTTTACTGTTGTGCCCATACCAATATATCAATGTGATACGTTCCAGAAATTAAATGAATATGTATGATTATTCGATATCGAAAAAATATATTACCGGTTCAATGATTTATTATATTGTATGAACAGAGTTTCATTTCATTTCCTCAATCGACTCCTCCAATTCTCCCTTTCTACCCAATCCTTTTCTAATGAAAAATATGTTAAAATGAATTGCTATCAAAATATGGCTTATTATTTAGATAAAATCGTAATAACTATAAAAATAACAATCGAATTTTGAGATAAAAAAGACAATGTAAGCAAGATAAACATAAAAACAATTATTATTTTATGGATGAATCAATATGTCAAATGAATACAAAAAACAGCAGCTTGTCACCAGCACAAAATACAAGCTAAGTTCATTTATTCCGCGGCAGAATAAATTTCTCGACCTTGCATCTCTTCCCGTAAGTGGTCACTGTGCTAAAAGTACAGGCCAACAAATTTGCTACTACAAAATTGTTATCGGGTAATAAACCGGAAGAAGGGTGTTTGGGGGGTCTGTGAAGAAATGCGGTTGAGGGAAATACAAGGAAAATTTTACAGATCACGCTATTCCGAAAACTCTGTGCTTTAACTTGGGTGATATTGTTATTTTCTGGTGAACAGTAACCTAACTAATCAGCAGTCAGAAAGTCTCTATGATTAGGTCTTCAAAATCGCCATAGATTGCATCCATAGTTAAGGACATCCGCGATGCCTTCTCTTTGTGATTGCGGTCAAAATGTTTGGCGGTCACCGCAAATTGCAAAATATGTTATACAATGTTTGCCAATTTTAGAGTTGCCTAAAAAAAATTATATATTTATAATTAAATATGAACACATATTTCCTTCCTGAATATAGCTAAAAATCTGCGCGTGATTTTTAATGATATGTAACTGATGCGCTGGATTATGTCAAGATTATCTTTTTTTTGTGGATTTTTCATATAAAATAGGCTCTAGTTTGACCTATTTTTTTCATTATATCGGTTATGTATAGATACAGTATTCAAAATAATAGATATCATTATAAATTTTGTCCTGCTCTAAGGACATTATTATAGGCGATGAATTACGTTCAAGAATGCAAAAGAACACTGTTAAATGTATCATTACTGTTAAGATACATTTTTTCAATTTAACACTATGATTCACAAATTATTATTTATTTTTCAGTGAGGCGTTTCGCATCAATTCTAAAAGAATCGTCTTACTCAAAAACTGACTGTTTACAATGGCTAATCAGGTTACATCAAGTTCTACAAAAAACTGAAATTTTCAAATCGAATATTCTTTCCCTGTGTAGCTATTATTTTTTTATATAATTTCATTTTATTTTATCTGTGTATTGGGTGAATAGTGTATTGGCGACTGCTTTCATTTCAAGACTAGTGCCATATTGCTAGTTACGAAAGAAAGCAATTCAGAGAACATGACTTTCCTTAAATTTCTATAGTCTTCATTACTATACTATGAATTTTTGAAATGTTCTCAGCCACCAACGATCACGGCGCGTTCACGTGTAGGACCTGTGAAAATCTCGCGATGGCTAGTAGTCTGGTAATCAGTGGCGATTTATAAAAGTAGTAGTAGTAATTTTAGAAGTTCTGCCTATCATCCGAATACAAAAAAATTGTAGATTTTGATTCATTTACATAGACTTTATACATTTTACTGTTTCTGCAATATTGAGAATATTCGATTTCGCGCTAGATATTGTGTAAAATTGAGTCACGAATCTTTTTTTTCCTTTTGATATTTTTTTAAAATGAATAAGGAATAAAATTTTGGCCTAGACTAATAATATTACTTTGGATCAGAATTGAAGTCTTTCTGCAAGATTCTTCAAGTACCTACCTCACAAAAGCTATTGGTTGATTTCGAAATTCAAAATATCAAGATTTATATTGAATTGTATTATGCATGCAACTGTTCCATCTGGAAGGGAGATATGGGTTGAGGTTCAACACACTGGTTTCTTTTTGTAAATGCTTACGACCATATGCACTACAATGAATAGAGATTATGCAATTAGAATATACGATATATTGGCAAAAATTGTAACATATATGCAAAATATAGCATCTTTGTTAGTAAGAGATCATAACTTGATCAGGTTGGCAGGCATTGAACGACCTCCATGACGTTCATGAGCGCAAAACATTTTCACTGCAACATCTCTGACGCTATATGCAGCGTGCGGCGTTTACATATATATCTGGTTTTTATTCATTAGACACCGTGTATAGCGCAGTCATATAGCAACAGAGCCGCGCGACTGACCTGGCCCGAGCACCAGGTTGGTTCGAGTGGGGGAGGTTTCCAGGTCGTCTTCTTCGCTGACAACGGTGCCACCGGTGGTTTCCAGCTCGGGCCCACCTCCCGGGTCAGCGTCCATGGCCAGGCAGCCGTCACATGCACACCCAAATAGGCAGAGGCCGTGCATCATCGGTGCGGACGCGGAAACGGCGTTTGCGCTCGCCTGATGCGTTCGCTCTACCGGGGATGCCGCACAGCTGCTGCTGCTGCTATCTTCCGGTGAGTAGCTGCGGTGCCGACCGTTTGGCACCGCCTTACTTCTCGGCCCACGACGCCGATGTTCCCTCTTTTTGTCAATCGTGTGATTGTCATCTGACAGATGATCCCGGATGAATCAGTTTATAACCACTCTAATAGGGCGAAACGGACTCAAAGTGGGCAAAACGACCGCGTGGAGATACTTGAACGATGTTGAAATAATGAAGCTGTGCTAATTTTCATGTTGCATTCGGTGTTTAGTTTTTTTCATTCCAATTTATATTATATTTTCCGCTGGAAGCTAATTGAAACCACATACGTATGAATGATTTAGTAATCCCTTCATCATTCTGTTTTTCAGTAAAGATAATTTAGAAAATATAATGATATTAATATTTATTCAATTTCAGGGTAACTGTTTTTTTTTTGTTCAACAAGATCTTAGTATGAACTATCACGAAAGGCTAGAATACACATGAATTTGCATTGTTGTTGAATCCGAAACAGAGGACATGATAAAACAAAACATACTGCACTGCGATTCCAAAGCAACACTGCCATATCCCCTATTTTGGACCCAAGAACACACCATAAGTAAACCTGGATAAAAACGTATCCAGATAAAAAGTTCATGTACCTGACACACAGTTTCATAAATAAAACTCTTTTTCTTTCAGTGACGCTTTTCAATTTATATTCAAATCATCGTCGGACCGTCAGATTTGAGCTAACAAGGCTACCCAGATTACTTGCTCACTAACAAACTAAATCCATCATGGATACAAAAATAGAGCTCTCAAATCAAGCATACTATTTATCCTGTCTAGTTATTTTTCTATTACATTATTTTTTCCGTTCTTGTGTCTGTCTTAGGGGAAATATTTTTTTGACGACTGCATTTACACTAGTGTTAAGGGAAACCCCTACAAAAACCTAACCATCGCCGTCAAAATATCATATATTTCATGTGATAAAGTATTTTATTATTTCAAGAGTAAGTTAACCTAGAATACAAATAGATGGAAACATTCATCAAGTGTATTGATAAAAAATGAGTTTAAAAGATCAGTCTGTTCATTTACTACGATTAAATCAGGGTTTCGCTAAAGCTTAAATCATGTATTTTATTACAAGGATGAAATACATTCATTCTATTTTCATTGCCAACTTTGAGATTAGAACCTAATTTAAGATCATATTTAATAAATGCAAAGGAGAAAGAACCAAATATGTGTAAGTCAAGTATTCATAGCTTCTTTCATTTTATGTGCCTTCTGTAATGCTGTTTATATAGGTCAAACAGCTAGAGCATTTAAAACTAGGTACAGAGAACATATAAGTGCCTTCAAAAACTGCCATCCAGAAAGATCAAATTTTGCTAAACACTTCTAGGTTCTAATCATAAAGTTGGCAAAGGCAATAGAATGAATGTACTTCATACTTGTGATAAAATACATGATTTAAACTTCATGGAAACATTAGAGATTCAAAAATATCTGCGAAACCCTGATTTTATCGTAGTAAATGAACAGACTGATCAATTAAACTCATTTTTTATCAAAGACTACTATAAGTTTCCATCTATTTGTATTCTAAGTTAACTTACTCCTGAAATATCTTAAGTTATAGAATGTATTAAGAACAATGGAATAGCTTAAGGAATAAAATATCTTAAAACGTGAAATATCTTGAGGTCATTTTGACGGCGATGGTTAAGGTTTTGTAGGGCTTTCCCTTAGCACTAGTGTACAGTCGCCAAAAAAAATATTTCCCCTAAGACAGACACAAGAACGGAAAAAATAATTCGATAGAAAAATAGCTAGACAGGATAAATAGTATGCTAGATTTGAGAGCTCTAGTTTTCCATGATAGGATCTAGTTTGAAAGAGAGCAAGTAATCTGGGTAGCCTTGTTGGCAGTCAAATCTGACAGTCCGACGATGATTTAAATATAAATCGAAAGGAGTCACTAAAAGAAAAAGAGTTTTATTTGTGAAACTGTGTTATTTACACAATCTGTTTATCTGCATGATAGAAGAGTTTCACTAAGCAAAAGCATCTACAATCTACATAAAAAAATATGTTCCAGTGGCAGGTTTGAAGAACATGGACAAAATCTTTCCACGAAGCATCATCAACCAAACTGGGTCACAGTCTATTAAGGTATTATAAATACCGTCGTCGTTCAATTTTATAAAGGCAGATTCTACAATTTCCCTTTTGAAATGAGTATCTTCTTTATGTAGTATAGAAACTTGCTCCCATTTTTCTCTATGCTCCATTTCTCAAACGTATTTTAGAGAGCTGATTTGGACGTTTCTCATTATTTGAATAATTTCGGTGCTCTTGGATTTGAGTGCAGACATACCAGTATAACATTCGCCACACACAAACAGTATTTGACATATTCAATTATGTATCTGTTTTAATTTCTTAGCTTTGCGTGGCAGAGGAGGGATCTTAGTATATTCGTTGTCTAAAAAACTGGTCTGATATTAGATGTTTTGCCAACACTTTTCAGTCTTGAAGATAATCGTCTTATATATGGTATACAGGGAGTACCAGTAGACGTTCATATTTGAGTCACAATTGGAGAGTTAATTCTCAGTCATATTCTTTTGAGAAATGGTTGAAGATATCTATTACCGCAAAAAACATATTCTAAGAATTGTTTCTCCCAATCCTTGACTCCACCTATGATTTTGATGTATACCATATATTAGAGGACTACGAGTATCTGAAAGACTAAAAAATTTCCGCAAAATATTTAATATCTGAATAGTTTTTAACACAACGAATACCGTAAGATCCCTTCTTTGCCACACAAAGCCAAAAAATGAAAACATAGATACAAAAAATTGAATATATGAAATAGACCGTAAGTTTGACAAATGGTGATATCTACAAAGTGTCAAATCAAAGAGCACAAAAATTATATAACTAAAAGAAAAAACGTCCAAATTAGCACTGAGTGAATACGCTTGGGAAAAGGGCATGGAGTAAAATGGAAGCAAGTTTCTATACCAGACGCTACAAAGTTGAACGATAATTTCTAATTCAATATACTGTCTGTACTAGTTTGGTTGTGTATGCTTCGTGGAAAGATCTAGTCAAACGGAGAATATGGCGTTAATGACATGAATTCGCAGTGCTGAATGTTTCGTTTTATCTGATAGGATAGGCAGCTTTGTGTTTCTTGCGTGGCCGTCTTTTGTTATAGATGTATCGGCAACGCAAATGCATCATCTGGATTCTAGCCTTCCATAATAGTTCATACTAAGGTCTTGTTGAAAACAGAACTGGACACAGGCATAAATATTAATGTCATTATATTTCCAAAATCATTTGTTTTCATAGTTTTGTACTTTGATAAAGGCTGCCGAAAAGTGAGTAAGTGAGATATTCATACGTATTTGGTTCAAATTATATATATATATATATATATATATATATATATATATTACATTTTTGTAAGCAAAGTTACAATAAGAGAGCACAAGAAAATAATATATTGATGGAATGTAACTTTTGAAACAGGTCTTCTCTCCAATTCATGTTACCGGGATAAGTAAGATAAATTTTGAATTGACAAAGTACACACAATTGAATTCTATACGGTAGAAACCTAACTGATTGAAATGTGCAATGCTGATTGCGACGATATAGTCAGTTAGACTAGAAAGTATTAAGGCAGAATAGTCCTGAATGGACATATATAACATACATTATTATTATTATATGATTTATCAGAGACCAGCGGCTACGGAGGAATCTTCATAAACCCGAAAATATAAATTTTGTGGAGGAGAGTTTGGGGATTAGAGAAACTGCAAACTTGTTTAGTATTACTAATTTTCCCTAAAGAAATCTGACTGTAGTAATCTTCAGCAGTTTTCACGTCGTTCATTTACCACCAATTATGAAAATTCAAAGGATTCTACAAAAGAAAAGGCTCCATGATGTTCCTCATAATCATGATTCCAAAAAAAAAGTCCAAGTATCTCTAGTTCCGAACTATTGTCCATCAAAAAAGTGAATTCCCGAAAATATCCTCAATACATAGCTGGCATATAACAGGTGACCAAATCAAGCATCCGATGCAGTTTCTGTAGTAGGTCCAGCCAAGGTAGCCCTCAAAATTTGCGATATAACGATGAAACTAACGAGATTCCATGCTAATTTGGCAACAATTGTATCTGAAGACGGCATTGAATTACGCCGAAACGCCGACGTGTGCTCTTATCCGTGTAGTCAGGTTTTTTGCAGCATTCCACAAAATGTTGTAAATTGAACGCCATTCTGCAAGGCATTTTCTTCGATAAAAAGTGCATTTCATAAAACCACTAAACTTTTGATTAATTGATTAATGAAAATAGGGTGAAAAACGTCAAACCTAAACCCTAGAGAGCCTAGAGATAGCAGAATTGGAAATCTTCCAAATACGTAGGATCTAATACTCTTCTCTCATGACAGTGGATGGTACCTATCAATTTGGTCCAAAAATCCTGAATATATAACACATTAGAGTATCCAAATTATACAACCGATTGAACATTTTATCTCCATACAAAACCAAAGTAAGAGGAAACTACATGTAACTTCCTTTATTCTTTGGACGCAACCTTTATATCAGCAAAAATTATCATTTTGTAAAGGATGAAAATGCGATTTAATTACCCTGCACCAATACCATTCCAAACCAAATGTCAAGGCGCCAAAATTGTGACACATGAACAAAGTGTAGTTTGTTTGAATGAAAAGAACTGAGACATGCTGGCGCGTGTGTCACTTGTGGTTTGTTTAATTAGTAGTTGTTAATGTTGTGCATGCCATAATCTATTAGGTTTGAATGGAGCCTGGTAAATACAATTTTCGTCATACAAAATCTTGAGTAACATGTTTTTCTGTAAATTCACTTGGATCAGACAAAAATTGTAATTACATACAGCCTTGCATATCCCTCTATCAAATAAAAATTCTTGCAGTTTCAAGTTTTGTAAATTGTATCAAGTAATTCAGAAATGTATCTACGTCTGATGAATTATCGAATTTCAACTATATAAATGCTATAATAAATTCGTGGCCCTCCTATTATTTTTGAATGGATGAAATAACTCCTTATTTTGAGCATTTTCACATATCGAGTCCGTGAGTGTCATGTCCCATGACTGCCTACTTTCCAAAAGCTGTTCTGAAACATTGTTTTAACACACAACAATATTTTTTTATCAATTTTGATCTAGAAAACTACTATATATGTATATATATATATATATATATATATATATATATATATATAGATAGATAGTCTAGTCGTTCTCTTTTGTGAATGATTTAAGACAAAGATAATCTTGAATTTCTCGATACATTTACATCATCAAGTATCATAAACTTTAAACATATTTTTATCCGCCATTCATGATTGCAATTCTGATCTCAAAACAATCTATATAGAAACAACATGCCACTTTTACAGGTACGTTCATTCCAAACAAGAAAATATGGATCATTAATACAGACTTACTATTATTAGCCATCAGATTTTCATGAAGCTTGTCCCGTTGATCCTCGAGGACTTCGCCCAGGTACTGTGCTACTTTGCGTGTGACTTGCTCCACGAAGCCGTCCAATTTGCCCAAGTCATCGGAGAGACCTACCAATTGATCAAGGGTGCCAACCTAAATCAAATAACATGATTTATCAGGAAAATTGCAGCAATTTGGTATACTTCTGCCCTAATATTATTTGTTTATATTTGAGCAGCCACGAAGGCAGATAGTAAACACAGGAGTAACGCAACTGCGATAAAAAAAAATGAGGGCAAAATGTGCTGGTGTGTTAGTGAATCGTTCAAAATTTACGATACCCTAAAAAAAAGACCAAGTTGGAATGAGAAGCAGAAGTCTCGACGACTCTACCTAGAAGGCTCTGAGACGAGGGCATTATGGATGAGAGCACAGAAGAACAGACTCCAATGGTATATTGGTAGAAAAGCACCGTGTCACCAACTGCTGATCGATGAAAAATTGACTTGAGATAGTGTGTCAAGAGCAATTCTTGGCACGGGACCAATTCGAAATTGACATTTACGCTTCATAATGGACAACGCACATTGTGACATCAGCATTAAAAGGAGTCAAGCACCTCACAGTGATAGTAACTTTTGCTGATCGCTGTACTTTTCATAGTATAGTATCCATTATGGACCAGGATACAAATGATTTATATATAACATATACAAATTGAATTAGGGATATTTCCAACATATTTTTCAGTCTTCCTCCCATAAAAATGTTTATGTATTATTTTCCATAAAAAATACCTCTCATCTGGTAATCAGATGCCTGAAGGTAATAGGAATTTTACATACAAAATCTCTGAACATTTTTTCAAGTTGGGTTTTTCAAAACATTTAAAAACATTAAACGAGCCAACAACGACCAGTCAACTGCTCATTGCCAACAAAATTCTTCTGATTCAAGACAACATATTATTGGCAAAAATTGCAATACGACCAAAATATATGACATATTTGAAGTCGGACAAATTCTTAATCAAATAACAGTATTAAACAACTTTTTTAATAATGTAATAAGGTCAACACACGTCACTCATGACACACAGGAATCAATACGAGAATGGCGTCAAGTTGGTAATCGCTGTACTTTTCACGCAATCGAATCTTCTTCGAAGTGAAAGGTCAGTTCGTATTTTGAAATTATTGATCTTTTGGGATCTTCAAACAATATGAAAATGTTTAGATTTCAAAAATTGTCTAGGTTTCCAATATTTCCATAATTTACAATATTATCAGAACCGACTTCAAGTGGATTCCCAGCACTAAGATCCAATCATAATCCGGAATACAATATTTGACACTGGTTTACCTCCAAAAACCATGTATCTCATGTCAGTCAAGCTAGCTGTCTCTAAGGTAACTTTTGGCCCTTTTGTAACTCGAAAAGTACTATAATGATTATAATGAAACTTGGGCACTAGATACTTTTTTTTGGACAGTTCCGAAGCCCCTGATATTAGCCACTATTTTTTTAGAGGTCCAAAATCAGAAGAGATTTCTGTCTATAAACTTTAGACTCCGTTAACAATGCTTACTGATTTGACCTAGATGATTGCTCAAACATTTGCCTTCAAAACACATACATACATGATATATTTTTTCCAATAGCTGTGGATATTACCATATACACACGACTTATGACCATGGATTTTCGATCGATATCGAAAGTTTCAGACAATTTGACTAAGATGTACGGCATTTTAGGTCGTCACTCCTATTTGAGCAATCATTATTACAGATCAGTGCAGTCTGATGGTATAATGATGACAAATACCGATAATGGTACCAGCTTCGAGGGAAATGAGCGATGGCAGACGATAGACACATAGACGGCAGACAGACGACATACACAATAGATAGATAGGCGACAGACAGAGATGACAGACTGACGATAGATTGATAGTTAGGCGACAGACAGACAGACAGACAACAGACAGACAGACAACAGACAGACGACAGGCAGACAGACGATGTGCAGACATACGGCAGACAGGCCGACGATATGCAGACACATAACAGACAGACAGAAGACAGACGACGGAAATACAAACAGGCAACGAACAGACAGAGGACAGGCGACAGACATACATACAGGCAGACATACAGACAGGCGACTGACAAACAGACAGCAGACGGACGATAGTCAGACAGACAGAAGACAGGCAGAGGACAGACAGACGACAGTGTGTCCCTAACTGTAGATTCATCAAAAATACAAATGCATCCAAGCTTTACATAATAGCTAATAACACTTTTGATATAATGCTGATAAAGTTCATTAAAGGTTCATATGTGATTTCAATGAGCAGCCATTATAAATAATTCTGAATCAAATATATAATCACAGGATATCTTTTAGAAGTTACATTTTTTGAGGTATTCATAGAGAGAATTACAGTTTTTTTTATTCAGCCACTACTATATTTGAATTCTTAATTACTTCAACAACTTACTTTTAAATCTGGAATCTGGAACTTAAAATTAGTTGACAAGTTGTTCTGCTTATTTGTCAAATCATTCATGGTCTCCCATGTTTGTTGGCACGTTTTGTCACCAGGTGCTGATATTAACCAGTACTCAGTCATCTCTTCGTGTTCAATTGATGACCTGACGGAGTGACCACTCGCACTATCTGATCTGTGCGAACGCGAGTCGTGTCTGAAAGAAAATAAAGCGTAAACATATCTTAAAAAATATATACGTTGTAGCCATGCAGTTATTTCTACAATCTACTATCTTGCTTGAAATATTGTATCCAATATGTTGTACTGAGTCAGTATATATTAACCAATAACCAATCATTAATATGAATAAAACTAATTTCGAGTTCCTGAGATGGCCACTGGTTAAAATGTTCAGAATAATGTATTCAGGAAAACGACCAAGCTGGAAAAAGCAAAAAAGCCTTAATGTGGTATATGAAAAATAATTCCCAAACCATTGTTTCTTTTTGTTTTGGACATTCTACTTTCCACACATAAACGAGGGATTATCGATGTTAATCATGTGTTTTTTGTGACCAGGTGTTTAAATTTTATTCGTCTATTTTTGCATGAAATTCCGTTTCCCATCGACTGCTCCCTACATGGTGAGATAAGTCATCACTGGGTCTGCAATTTGTACGCGCTAAATAGATGGAGAGAACTCAGGATGACTGCTATCTGTAACCTTCCAGCTAAGATGAGCATAACAGTATAGATTTTAAGGCAGAGGGCAACATGTTTCGCATCCGATCTAAGAATCCAATGACCATAACTAGCAGAGTAACAGTGTGGTCTTTGGCTACTCTGCTTGCAACCCTGAAAAGAAAGACTCTTCTACTCGCTTTTTTGTCCTCACTCACAAAGTTAATGCAAATACTTGCAGCTGAGACTCTTTAACTGTACTCGCCTCCTGGATATGCCCCCCCCCCCCCCAAGGTAAGTATTGGTCTCTAAGGCATGTAGATGACACAAAATGCTCTCATCCACAAGCTGTTCGATCTCTTCACTATCACTGAATAATTCTTTCTTGAGGTGAACCAATGTGCATTTGTCTATCTCAAACTCCATGCCAATAGCATGACTGTAATCCTGCACTACCCTTAGTGATTGCTGTAATCTGTGTTGTCTGGATGCATCGATTCATGTCATCTATATTAATCAGATGTCTGACCTTGTGCCTCCAGTAATTGTGTGTGTCACAGCTGTATCCTCTCATATCATTTATCAGGGCTATGGACATTGGTAACAGTAAGAAGAAGAAGAGCAGGGGACTCAAGAATTCTCACTGAATGATACCAACTGTGTCCACATAGGTTGTTCCTGATATTATTACAAAAATATATTTAGGATACATACTGTACAAACATTTACTTCTGAGAAACTCTCACCCAGAGAACTGAACCAACATTCCAGGTAGGTACATTTTCTATAAAAAAAATGGGTAACTTCTCAAGAATATTATTGATTTGGCCAAAGCCAGGGGTAAGAAAATTTCCTTTTTTTAAGAAATGTTACTGTACAAATATTTTTGGATGGCTAGTTTAGGGATAAAAAATGACATTACATGTAATTTGAGCACTTTCATATCTCAAACTATTAACTGTACTGTGAAATTTCACAGAACCAAAGTAACAGTTAGTGTAATCCAATTATTTTAGATATTTATAAATGCATCAAAATCTGGATTTTATTTAACTCTAACTATAACTAAAGTGAATACTATTAATTTATATCTAGTGCTAGTATCAATGCAATTCTTTCTCTACTATCTACAAGGAACATAATAAATGACTATTAACTCTTATTTCAACTCTCAACGATAGATTTACCCTTTGAATAGACCGTTTTATCATAATCACCAGATGAGAAGGAAAACAAAATAACATGCTCTCTACAAGAGTTACCTTTGTATGTATATTAACAAATAGCAAAAGAGATATGCTTAGCTGAACTACCATACTTTTTTTATATGATCAATATAACATGTGTATTACTCTTTTCCAATATTCCTGAAGATACACCTCCTACCCAAAAAATATTATGAATGTTGAATAACTTTCTATGAAATACAGCAATTTTTTTAGCTTTATGAAGACTTACTTGATTCATTTTAACTTCATCTTAGCCACTTCAATACAATGCAATAAATACTATACTTTATTGTCATGTGACCAAGTAACAAAAAAGTTCCAACAGGCAGGCCTGAACATCACAAGTTGTGGATCACAATGAAGTCTCAATAAGAACATACTTAGCTAACTTAGCTTAAATATACTCACAAATGGTTACACTGTACACCCTCTCAATAATACAGGGTGTAATTATATCTACCAAACACAAGTTCTATGTATGTTGTTTCAACACTGGTATTCGGTAAAGGAATTAATTATAAATAGGGGTGATTAAAAATACGTTTATCAATTATCCGTCCTAAATAGGTCATTGATGACTTAGCCCTGTACAAGGGGGCGATCAAGTAATATAGGCAGGCGATTGTTTCCCGGGTTACCTCGAATTGGAACACTACAAGCACTGGATGGAACGATACTTTTTAACACTAAATATATAAGAGCTTTTACGTATTTCATTACCTAAAGAGAAGCAGAAATTCCAAAAAGCACCCCTGAAACACAACCACTCCCCAGCAGACAGCTGATCGTTAAGTTAAAAGGTTCACGTGATTGCCGATACCTGTGCCTCCATCTATTGGTACTTAAAAAGCACATGTGAAGTGGTTATCTATGTCGCCTTTACCACAGATTACATTACTCACTCTTGCCTGTACTACGACGAGCTACTAAGGCATGGCGGTGATGGTTGATTCAGTCGATTGATTTGTAAAATAATCCATTATCGACTCTACCAAGATTCTACTCTTGTGTTTTGTGTATTGGTATATTTATGAATTCTGTCATTGTAGAGTAGTACGCACAGGTAGTGCGTAATCAGATAGGTATCTATTAAATTAAAAACATAAAAAACAATAAATCTACAGCTCTTTCTAATGTATTATTCAATTGAATCTATCAATAAAACACATATTGCAAACGAATTATTGATAAATAAAAAATAATATCATTAAACGACTCAAACAACTTGCCCGTTCATTTTTTCATTTTGTGCATCAACAGGCACAAAAAAACAAAAATTCGCAAAGCTTCATGAATATATAGATATATTATGTGGATAGATAAAATATAGATATAATATGGGTAATCTAGGTATTTTCTGCTTGTGTATAGTTGCAGGATCGTATTATAGCGCAGTCCTTAAAATTAGGATGTGGATTTACACGTTGATCAGTAGCGTAGATAGAAATATCGACGTCGAAAGACAAGGCTATGCGTAGCTATGCGCTGCGCCAGTTCTAGCCCTCAACCCTTGAGCAGGGTAGAGCAGGATTGTTTTTCAGCGCGTTTTGGTCGATGCTTCATTTCGAACTCCCACTGAAAAACATCTGAAGATCACAAAAGAACGTCAACTGGGTTCCCCCCCCCCAAACCTACCCGGTGCTACCGCACTGATGTTGATAATTTTAGCTTGCGATTTGCCTGAACTGGCCTGGGCTACCAATAGAGCAAAAAAGTCCTCAACTGCGGTCCCAAAAAAGCTATGAAAACTGAAATATTCGGCTTTTTGGCGACCCTTGCTACCAGAAGCTTCTGGGAATACTGGTTTAGGCCAACATATCAAAGTAAACTCTTTTTGTTGTTCTATCGTCGTTGGTAGAAACAAACTGATATGCGTTGTGCTGTTTGCTGGATGTTCTCCTCCGCAGTGGGGGCAACTTTAGGCATCAATATTTTTTTTGGACAGGGATGTGTGAAATGTTCTTGAGAATATTTCACTCATCGAGGTTTATCTGTATAATACGTTTTACGTGGCTATATCGCTGATATGATGCGGCTTTCCAATCATATCTGTAACTTGATAGCCCAAAAATAATACATTCATTGAAAATTTGTTGGAAAGTTTTTGTTGATTTAGTTAGCACCACGCATGATGGCGGCATGAGCACACTTCTGTTTTTTTAATATAACATTATGAGGAACATTATTTTTGTTGGACACGTGGATGATTTTTCTGTAATCATATACATTTTTTGGAATGATCCGTATGACGCTATCAATTTTCATCCATTTATGTAGATCACGAAAAATAATACGAGTTACCTGTTTAATCTAGACCGAATCAAATATTGGCTGTGAGATAGTTTTTGAAAAAAGCAGTAGGATGAGATTTTGAATTATTCGTAGAAATGGAAAAAGTAGGAAAGGAAGTAGATGTGAAATTTGGAATATTCACGATTTGAGTTGATCCTTCAGAATTATTTGATACTTGAGCTGATTTTTATTTTCCATCGTTCTTCCCCTGTTCGATACTCACTAAAATTGTTAATCTTCATCTGCATTCGTTCTGTTTGGATGCTCTTTCCACCGTCCGAGACTTGGCCCGAAGATAGTTTTATTTTCCCTTTACTGCTCTAGGTTTGATTACTTATGGAGTGGGAGTAGTTTGTTCTTATAGTTTTTAACCGTAATGGTTAACTTTACAATTTATGCCATAAATTCTTGTTACTTAGATCCAGAATCTTAACGCCTTTGACTAGAAGTGCCGTGATTATATCGTCCATTTAATGTTTTGGTCCATTTGGCACCTGTAAGCTGTTTTCCTTATTGCAGTCGGGCGTAGTACTAGTATTACTACGCCCATTCTCGTTTTCATACATATTATTTGATCTGTTCTGTTTTTTCTGCAATTTTTATTCAGAACATTTAATTTAATCTTGACAGGTGTGGCAGTTATCTAATTCTGTCTAGTGCGTAGTACTTTTTAAAGAAAATTAGCTAATCGCTTGATTTCAATCAACTGTATAAATGGGGTAGCTATGCAGCTACTTTATGAGGAGATTCGTTAAACAATCAGCCTCTTGGAGAACATCGACTCATGTAGCGGCTGTATTTTGTATTTGCTTTGCTCGGAAAAATATTTGAGAAACACACCACATACGAAAATACTGACAATTTGACCAACAACACATGGCATCAAATAGCCACATAACAAAAGTTTGTTATTCCTAAAGAACGTTCGCAAAAATCATGAACTTGCAGCTGAATTTCTTAATGTTATTGCCTCAGTTACTAAAACCGTTATGTTGCCCCAGTTCATAGGTATATGTATAGAAAACGTAAACGCAAAAGCCGTACCGTACTCGAATCTAACATATAACGAATATTAATATTGGGTATTTGTTTATGTGGTTCCTTTGATGTGCCATGATGAACCGACAGCAACGCGGTAAAGAATAGAGAAATACAGCAACTGTTTTATCGATTATACCCTCCACATTTTACACGTGGCAATTGTCTGGCAAATAAGCAAATACGCAACTTTGAATAGCCAAGTGAGGTGTCACCATAATTCACATACACCGGTATGCTGATTTGCCTGCACAAATTCTTTCTGGCCGCACATCGTCACTTTGGAGCCCCTTGAGACAGCGACCTCAAGCGAGCTAATATGCATATTATATTGATATTTATTTTACTTGAACACTGGCACAGCGACCTCAAGCGAGCTAATTATATTGATATTTATTTTACTTGAACACTGTAAATCCTTATTCAAATGTCAGGCTGTGCTGTGGCTACGTATGAAAAACTATGATAAGAGAACAAAAACTAATTCCCGAAAAATGAAGATTTACGAAATAAATAGATACCTACAAGGTTGTCGTCGAAAGGATCTCATTAATTTGAAACATGGTAGGTGAAGTTTTCAAATGAAATTAGTAACTGGGATATATATTATCTTGAACTTATTTATATACTAAATAGTAAACAGTAATACCAAGTAAATGATTAAGTCTTAAGTTTTTAGCTAAAAATCCAATCGGATAAACGTTTATGGTTGATGTAAATATGAGAGGTAAAATTATTAAATGGATGAAATATTGTAGTTGATAAAAACGCATTAGGGTTTTTTCGCAATTTTTTTCAATTTACTCTAAACATATATCATCAGTTGTACAGCATAAATCAATAGGCATAATATTGTAGGGGTGAAACTTTCATCAAAATCTTGTGATCGAAAAATCAAAGATTCAATTCACACTAAGCGGAAGCGTGAAAATACAAATGCAAGAAAGTTGGCTTTACTATTATGTGAAAATGAATTCGATCCTTTTATGCTAAGATTTCAGAGAATATTTCGAACCCTGCAAAAATCATTTCGTTTAGTACAAATCAGTTTTTAACATTGAGCATGGATTATTTTGAATGATTTGTTAGGAAACTGTGTACTTACGATAACGTAGAATCACGAGTCGATTCATCTTTGGAATCCTTGTGATGGAAAAGATGACTGAACGGCATGCTACAGACGAACATTTGAGTCAATTTATAGCAGATTTTTGATCCTTCGTTTTCGTTGCTTAACATAACCATTCTCTATAGACGTCACACAAATGATTTTTCCTTCAAATTTCTCTTCATGACATTGACATTATTGTCAGAAATTGCACACTGCTAAGGTAAGTAAAAGTAGTCTGTATAGGTACTTGAAACATTCTAGTCTATTGAAATATATTTGAACTACGCCGCATCACAGAAATTCTAAATCGAGATATTGGTTTCTTGATGCTGCATCTGACATACATATCACAAATAAGCATGATATTCATCTACGTCGATCTGTCTCTCGTGACATATCATTATACACATGCTTGTTACACGCTGTCAGTAAGAAAGCACTGTAGAATAGAGTAAGCCAGTAGATCGCAAGACGTTTGATTTTTGTGTGCAACAGCACGATTCCGTCAACTGGGTGAAGGGAAAACATCCTACACATGTCGGAAATGTTCACAATTTGTCGTGACAAAATGGCTCGTTGAAAAGACTCTATCTGTTATGCCGTATAGGAAGTATGAATGTCCACGGCACACTTCGTCTCCATTGTACAAAAAAATAATTGCTAGAGACAACGTTCACAAGTCTTCATCAGATGAATGATGAAAATGTAACAATAAAGTTCATCAAAAATAACATAAACTTAAGGCAACCTATCATTGAAAATAACTAGTCCGCCATCTTGGGTGTTCCGCTATGTTAGATTAGGAATGACGTTACACAGCTTACTATGCACTGTCAACCAAACTAAACGTGTACACAAAATTTCAGCTCAATCGGTTGAAGATATCTGCTTCAAAATTGAGTCGCAAGATTTCACCGAACAAACATGATTACATAGATACATACATACCTACATTGCAAGTTAATTAAAAGCTTATAAAATACCATTCAGATTTGGATGAAATTTTGATACTAGGTCTACAAAACATATACGAGGGTCACGCTGAAAATCTTTAGATATTCCTAATCTATACAAGGTTAAACAAGTTTGAGCACGCAACTATTTTGCCTAAAGTTGTAAGTGCTTACACGCAAAGGCAGTGTTTGAATCGTTCAGTATAGCTGCCTTGCCACGGTCTCGAATGCATTAAAGTGTTGGCCGAATTTTAACGTGAAAATGGAACCGGGTAGTCGCGATTTTCGAGCCATGATTTTATATGACTATAAAAAGCGACTTAAACAAGCGGAATGTCACGAAAGTTTAGTGAGTTGCTTTGGGGACTCCCTTCTAGGGCTACAGTTTTCAATTGGTTTGCTGAGTTTAAAAGGGACCGGATCTCACTCGATGATGAACCTCGCACAGGGCAACCGCCTATTGCTGTTACTCCGGAAATTGTAGAAGTTGTGCAAAATATGGTAAAAAAATCAACATCTAACCTACACCGAGATTGAGGCTTCTCTGAGGATTGAATCGGCAGCGGTCCAAACAATCATTAATGTTCACCTTCGCCTAAGGAAGCGGTGAGTTGATTGAGCTAAGTTTATGCTTGAAAAATTAGATAATGGGCACAGTAAAATCAGTTTTAATATCGTAATCGGAGACGAAACATGGTTATATCATTATGATCCAGAAACTAAGCAGTCATTACTTTGGTGCTTTGAAAGTGAGCAGCCTCCAACAAATATTCGTCGTTCCAAGAGTGTTGGAAAAGTGGATACATCACAAAGGTAGCCTTGGACGGAAATTAAAGGACGGTTACTTCTGAATGATATATAACCAAATATGTTCCTGTTAGTATTGAGGGAGACATCCCACTCTTCACAATCGATGAACTGTCGGAGGCTTATTAAAGGTATGCCCAATCGAAAAGCACCAGGTCCAGATGGAATACCTGTAGAAGTGGTAAAAATTATTGCAAGCGAGTGACCATATACTCTCTTAAACATATACAATAAGTGCCTCTGTACTGGTATCTTTCCAAGAGTCTGGAAACTGCAGAGATTGGTTCTTATCGATAAGGGAAAAGGGCCACCAATCTCTCCCTCATCCTATAGACCACTTTGCATGCTAGATTATGCTGGCAAGGGTCTAGAACGACTTCTAAAAAGACGTTTGAGTGGAGCCGTTGAGAAAGCTGGAGGACAGTTGACAGTCAACACGGCTTCAGACATGGACGATCTACAATAGGAGCCATACAGCAGGTAGTTACAACGGCACAAAATGCGTGGCAAGGTAACCACAGGTCAAAAGATTCATGCGTTGTCATCACTCTGGACATTCGCAATGCATTTAACTCGGCCAAATGGACAAATATCCTTGATGCTCTCAGATTAAAATTCAGTGTACCATCTTACTTACTAAGAATGATGAGCAGTTACCTTAATGAAAGGGAACTGGTATATCATACGACTGAGGGTGAGAAGCGTGTCCAGGTAACAGCAGGGGTAGCGCAAGGATCTGTGCTAGGACCCGATTTGTGGAATATAATGTACGATGGAGTACTGAGATTACAACT
Source organism: Bruchidius siliquastri (assembly GCA_949316355.1). Taxonomy (NCBI): domain Eukaryota; kingdom Metazoa; phylum Arthropoda; class Insecta; order Coleoptera; family Chrysomelidae; genus Bruchidius; species Bruchidius siliquastri. The sequence goes on along the minus strand of OX438532.1, from coordinate 22,347,207 downwards.
TCCAATATAGGCAAAACTTGTTGAGTATGCCGACGATTTAGCAGCTATAATAATGGCTAGAAATCCTGAGCAGGCCGACTGGAGGGTAGGGGCAGTTCTGAGCCAGATCCACGACTGGTTGAGAGAGCATGGGCTGGAGCTAGCAGCTGCAAAAACTAAGATGGTGGTTTTCACCCGACAGCGAGTTTTCCCTCAACCGTTCTCGATCATGTACCAGGGGACTACTATCGAGGCCAAAGGGGCGGTTAAGTATCTAGGCGAGTTACTTGACTCAAAGTTAACTCATTGGCAGCCAAACGTGAGTGACCACGATCCTGCAAAAGAAGGATGCTGATGAATGTAGTACATTCTATTTTGTTGTATGGGGCGGAAGTGTGGGCAGAGGCACTTCAATTCTCCAAATACAACAAACGGATGGCGTCTGTTCAGAGAACGGCAGCTTTACGCAATTCACCCTTTAGAACTTAACTTGACTTTTTAATTTTAAAGTAAAGTTCTTAGGATACTTCATGTGATAAAATATTTTAAGTAATTGCATGTTTAATAGGGTGGAGAGAAAAAGTCAACTTTTAAATTTGATCAATGGCTGATGCCTAATAGTTTCTCACTTATAAGTTGATCATTTGGTAAAAATTTCAATTTTTTGTAAGCGTTTTTCAAAGATCACACTACCCGCAAAGTATCCAATAATTAGTATCAAAAATATTTCCTACCACATCTGGCAAAATAGCCCCAAAACGTACTGGGCTTGTTAATAGGCATGTTCGGATGTGCTGACATATCAGAAACCGTCGTTACCCTGTTCAATGCGAAAATAATAAATATTGCGTCAGGTGAGTTGAGTTGAGTTAGTTTAGTGTTTTTCGATTGTAGATAGCGCAAGTGTTGCGAAAACGCGGAGGACGTATTTTGCACAGTTGTTGGTGCTTCCAAACAACTTAATATGTCCTACGTATTTGCCCACATATTGTGATGTTATGAAGGATTATTTGCATGCGAGATTTGAATACAAAAAATGTAAGAATGAGCGAACTATTCTTGGAGTTGCAAGCACTGTTTTACGAGATGTTGAAGGTGTATGGGACGGAAGCTTGCTTCCCACGTTTGAGTGACCGTAGAATTTTCAAATGTTAAAAGACTGTTTAGATAAGTATAAAAAGGTTAAAAAAATTGCCAGCGTCTAGATGGAATCCAAAGGCCAAATTATTTTTAAATGGAGCTTAAAAGAGACTGTTTGACGTATGTTTTTGTAAATGTCCTGATTTCAAGAAGTGCAAGTGTTTGAATGAAGTACCTTCTGAAGAGCAAAATCTTTTAGTAGATCAGCGACGAGAAAGAAAAATGGTTATTGCTGGTGTGGAAATTGTAACCAGTAGATCTTTGAAGAGACGAGTTGCCCGAGTAAATAAAATGGAAGAGTAATAAAAGTAGTAAAATCAGGCCACCAAGGGAAAATCGATTCAAAACAACGAAGCTGAAAAGTGACGTTGAAGGAATTTATTTTGACGGTAGCAAGGACAGAACTACTACACCTTAAACTATTGAACAAAAACGTTATAAAGAAGTATTGTGGAAAAAATCAGGTAATTTTAAGTGAACCCGGAGCAAAATATTTTGGACACTTTTTCCAAGAACCGAAGCCGCGAAAGATATTACATTAACTTTGCTTAGTTTTTAATGAACAAAATTAAAGTGGGTAGTCTAGTTGTTATTGTCTGTAATGGCACTGTCGTGAATACTGGACGCAAAAATGGAGTAATAGTGCATCTTAAGAAAAAATTAAATAGACGACTACAGTGGTTCGTCTGTATGTATGCTTCACGCAAATGAATTATCATTTAGGCACCTACTGTATTTTTCAGATGGTTCAACAAAGGTCCACGGGGATTTTTCGGGAAAATTGGAGAGCTATTAGAAACACGTAAAAAACTGCCCTTAGTACGTTTTCAACCTATGGAAGTCTACCTTCCCGACGTGAATATGGATATATTAGGTACAAATCAAAAGTATTTACACGGAGCATGTAATTCCATTTCTTTCGGCAATTTTCTATGTGACTCATCTGAAAGAACCCCAGAAACCTTGGCATATTCCACCTTCAACAAATTGCAAGATTCTAAACTTTTTTTTGATTTTCCAAGCGGTGACTTGGTTTCATATTAGGACAAGACCATCTTGTTTGGATGGTCCAAAACGTTTACTGAAAATGATTCGCCGATCGGTTTTTACCGAGGAATATTTTAAATATTATAGATTCGGTAATAGAGAGAATCGCATATTTCGCACAACCGAAAAACATACTGCTGTGTATGCTAATTGGAAAAAAATCGTTATCTTCGAGAATTAGCTTTAAGGCGTATTTTGAAAACTAGAAATGCTGTTACTCATGAACGCATTAATGAGAACTAAGAGAACCACCTATTTTAGTAAGCATACCAAATGATCACCTGAATCAGCTACTTGAAACAGTACCTGAAATGGATTTATTGAAGTTTCTGTGTCATACATAAGCTGTAGAAAGAATGGTGAAGGTAGTATCTGAGGCATCACCGACTGTTTCAGGAATATATGGCACTATGGAGATTCAAACGCAAACGGATGAGGGTGAAGGAGAAAGTGGCCACGAAAAAAATGACAATGCAACGCAGAAAACAAACAAAAATACATGTTACAGACGAAGAACCAGAACTAAAGCAAAAACTAAATTGGTCAAAGAAACGATGCCAGATAAGCAGCCAGTAAATTGTGACTTACTGGACTCATCTGACGTTGGAAGACGAAGTGTTCCAGAACAGACTAGTGAAGTCGCGGAATTAGAAGTAAAGTCGAGAACTCAGAACAAGAAAAAAGTTTTGGTGGTAGGGGATGAAGTAGCACGAAATTATTCCATAGAGTTGAGGAGTATGCTATCATCACACGCATTTAAAGTAGAAGGTATGGTACTTCCAAACATAGACTTTGTTGAACTGTGCAAGATTGTAAATTCCAAATCCTTATCCTACACCGAAAATGACTTTATCCTCGTTATCTTCAACACCAGAAACATACAAAACTCTTATAGCTTGAAAAGAGGCTTGAACAGTCTTTTTTCTATTTCAAAGACAACTAACTTACAAATTTTACCATTGTACTATAAGTCAGAAGACAAAGCAATATCATATCAAATAAATACCAGTTTGAAGAGATATTCGCTCCAGAATATAAACAACTCCATCAGTATTCTAAAAGCCATAAATGATATTAGATCCTTTTGCCATTTTTTTAGTTCTAAATTTATACCAAAGTTATTAAGTAGCGATAGGAATATTGTGATAAAGACGATCGCTCCTGTAATTTCCTGTGAGGACAGATCTTCAGAAATAGCTAAACCTGTATCCGAGAACGACGCTCCAATTTTTTTAGAAACAGTCAGCCTCCTGACCACGTCAACATAAACAACCAAACAACATCTCCGCGGTGTAGGAACAGAATTGTTGAGAACGACTCCCTCACTTTAGTGAATCGTTATTTTAAGTTATTACATTTTAACATTCAAGGTATTCGCAGTAAATGTAACTTTCTAGAATTTCTCTGTCAAGAGCGCGAATACTCTGCCTTATGCTTTAATGAACACTGGTTGACCATAGAAGAATTGGAATGTCTCCATATTAGTGGCTATTTCTCCGAAGAATGTATTTTTGAAATTGCTGGTACCAAGATTGATGGCCTACAGCTAGTCACAGTGTATTGATCTCCAGATGCTGTTTTCGACAGATTCATGGTGAAAGTGTCAGAGTTACTTGATAAGCTGTCAAGCTCATGTAAGAACGGTTATTACTGGCGACTTCAACGTCAAATTTAACACAAGTCAGTTTCAAGCTCAGCAAATTGTCAACTTGTTTAGTTGCTATGGCCTTCAGCCAATAGTATCAAGCAAAACCAGAGGGAATAACTGCCTAGATAATATATTCACAAATTATCCACACCTTTGTCACAATATTGAGGTTTTGGATACACATTTTTCCGATCATCTAGCTGTTAATTGTTGTCTGGATAAAGTCAATACTCAGATGAAATCAAGGAGGGTTAACTACAGACCTGTTACTCAGGAGGGTCTCTTTAATATATACAATTCAATCGAATCAACCACTTGGGACTTCATCAGCGAAAACAACATAGAGTTAGAATCTAAATTCATGTATTTTATTATTATTAGCGCCGCTGTTGACGAAAATTTGCCTATGAAATCACGCATCTTTCGTGGCGATAAAACTTTTAAATCACATTGGTTCAACGAAAGTCTTAAACATATGAGAGTAACCCTTAATTCCTTAACCGAACTACATAGGATTGATGAAAGTAATGTCAGTAAACAATATCTCAATATGTATAAGAGCAATTACAGGCGCGAATTAACTAAAACTAAGCAACAGGCCAACGACAGATACATAGCTGAGGCAAGCAATAAGCAACAAGCGATTTGGAATATAATAAGAAGCTCAAATCCTCAATCTACCAGAGATATCGACACTACTTTAAATGCAGCTGACTTTAATCATTATTTCACAAATATCGCTCAAAATTTAGTAAGCAAAATAGTCTCAAATGTTTGCCATACTAGTTACTTGGTAAACATAGGTGATAGTATAGAATTCAGGTTTAGGGAAATAACATATAATCAAGTCAGAGAAGCCATTAATAAGCTCAAAAATTCTAAAAGCCTTGATGTTTATGGGTTCAACGCGAAAATAATAAAAACTTTATCTAATTTAATCATAATTCCTTTAACCAAGCTGTTCAACATCTGCATTAAGAACAATATATTTCCTGACGTATTAAAAATTGCAAAAGTCATTCCTATTTTTAAACAAGGAGATCTCAATGATACAGCTAATTACAGACCTATATCGCTAGTTCCAATTTTTGCAAAAATCTTTGAAATATTACTCAAAGATCAAATAAGTACATATTTCGAATCTAATAATTTGTTTGTTTCGAGTCAATTCGGTTTTAGGAAAAACAGCTCTACTTCACAAGCTATCAATAAGTCTATTGAGTTCGTGAACGAAGCCTCAGAAAAAAAACAAATTAGTATAGCAAATTTCTTCGACCTCACGAAAGCTTTTGACTGCGTTCAATTTGACATTCTGTTTGCTAAACTATCACACTATCGTTTCCACAACTCAAGTTTAGAACTTATTAAATCCTATCTCAATAACAGAAAACAATTTGTATCGTTTAAACACGAAAAATCCTCTACGAAAGCCATAACAAGTGGTGATCCCGCATGAATCAGTTCTGGGACCATTGTTATTTTTAATATATGTCAACGATCTCCCAAACAGTAACCACATTGATAACTTAATTTTGTTTGCTGATGATACTACAATGATAAATAGTCACTGTTCAATGAGTTTATTATTAGAGGAAAACGCAACATATAAAGAAAACTTGGTAAATTGGTTTGCTGCAAACAAATTGTCACTGAACGAGTCTAAGTCACAGACAATTGTCATCAGCTTGCCTAAGCGCTACATTGATACATTGTAAACGGTCAAGTTCTTAGGCGTCTATATCGATAACCAAATGACTTGGGAGACTCATGTAGAATACCTTATGAAAACTCTTTCAAGAAGCATCTATGTAATCCGCAATTTGAAAAATAATGTATCGGACAGTATTCTTCTCACAATCTATTACTCATACTTCCATAGCAAGATGATCTATGCACTTATCAACTGGGGACATTCTACTCATATGACAAGAGCCTTTGGCATACAAAGAAGATACATCAGGTACATGTACGGCTTAAAGTACACCGATTCATGTAAGTCAACCTTCATAACAAAAAGAATAATTACATTACCTAGCCACTACATTTTGCTTTGCTTAGTTCATGTAAAAAGTAACTTAGATAAGTATAATACTCATAGTGCCTTTCACCAATATAACACCCGCAGCATGAATAACCTAGTACTGCCTCAAAACCGTCTCCAGAAAACAATTTTTGGTCCAAATTATTATGGCATTAAATTCTTTAATTCTCTCCCTCATTTTTTAAGAAATCTAGATGATAAAACATTTAAAATTAAAATGAAAACCTATCTCATAGAGAAAGGCTTCTACAGTTTTGACGAGTTTACAAATAATGATTTTTCAGATCTAACACCGTAATCTATCGCTGTCTTACTCCCTCAACTCACCTGTATTTTTTATGTCTGTGATATCTATCTGTCATTTAGCTTAGATGTTCATTGTACACTATGTTATATTTTAATTATAAATTGTTAGTCCTATTTTTTTTCTTCTGACGTGTGTAAACAATATGTTGTATTTGGCACCAATAAATTATTATTATTATAATAAAAATCTATAGATGGCTACGTAATGCCAAAATTACAATCTTCATCAGAAATGCCGATTATCGAAAAAATGAGTAATTTATAATTCTAAGGGTAGGAAGAAGGGAGGAACTCTATATCACACGTGATGAGTTCTGGGTAGTTTGTTGCCTATTTTATTCAAAAGATAACATGAACCAGCGGAAGACCGACATAATTTAATCGATTTGAAAAAGGAATATAATATCTCTGAATTGCTATAACTTTGAGGTCTGTGTGACCCTTCTGAACAAGGGAGTAGGAAATTGAAATTTTCCACAGGAAATAGTGTTTGTAGATAGAAACTTTTGGCTCCTAGCTGTTACCGAAATATATGAAAAATTGGGAGAAAATTTAGCTCCACCCCAATGTATAATCTTCATGATATAATTATTGATAAATGTTGAGTAAAATATGTGCTACTTGCATAAGACTATTTCAACATCAATTGTGTTATAATCTTCTAAATGTAGACATTTAGGAAAGCACAAATTAAAGTTCAAGCAACTAACATTGACCACTTAGCTATATGAATGTTGGCTGGTATAATCAAAATTTTCTTTTACCTTGAACAGTAAAAATGAAAATAATATACTTAAAATGATTATATTTTCTTACAAAATACAGTTAGCCTTACACTTAAATAATACCAGCATAACTAAGATGTATACATATTTATTAAGTCAAATTTAGTGATGTAGCAGTTCATTGGGCAGAAGTAGTTTCACATCTGGCGAGAGTTTGCTTTTGTGTACTCGATCATTCGTAATTCGTATTAAAAAACGAGTGCTATAGAATGAAAAAAAAAATGAAAAAAATACTTATTAAAGTTCTGCTGACTGTGCAGTATACGAGTATTTATTAAACTTTTTCAAAATATCCTGATAATGGAAGTTTTGGTCCAAGACTAGTTTTAAGTTATTGCGTCCCTTGCAGCGAAAAAATTTATTACGGGAAATAGTGAACATTTTGATTTCTGTTATATACTATGTATATTTATCATATACATATGTCATTCCCATACTCGCCATTAGCTGTTCAGAAAAATTATCAAAACGCGAATAGACATATAAAAAACATATATATATATATATATATATATATATATATCTTGTACAAGGTGCTTCTAAAATATGTCCCGATATTTGAATATCGGGACATATTTTCTCCCTGTCTCATGTTCAAATAACTTTGTTTCATAAAACAAATCTAAGAAGCTATCCCATCAATAACGAAACTTAGTTAAGAACCACCCTGTATAAATGTTCTGCGAGAAAATTCTTGTAATAAGAATATCCATTATGTGTTGTGTAATCGTCAAAAATACACAATGAAATGCTGTTGAATGCAACAACCTTTATTAACATACTATATCTGTATGTTATAAATACTGTTAACTTTTTTAAGAATGTTAAAGTTGTAATCGCTAAGTATTCATTTGGTATAGTTTCGCGAAATTATTAATTGTAAGACGCCGCAGCACCGACACAGATTTTTTGCGCGTTCTCACAGTGTGATATTAGGTCGCATCAAAAGTATGTACCATGTTCCATAACAATTATTATTTTCGAAAAAAACATGTATTAATCCGTGTTATATAATTTTATATATTATATTTTTATTTTTTTTATGGTGCGTACTCACGAACCTCTTTGAATGATGTAACGATACAAATTTAAAAGATAAAAAACAAAGTTGAACGTAACTGATTTTGATTGAAAACTATGATACATCTTTTATATTGTCTGGATTTCAATACAGCAAAATTATTGGATTTTTCATGAATTTAGATGAAGAGTGATAAAAATATATATTTTTAACACTTATTGTAAAGACGTGAAGTTACTAGCAAAGGGAGAGAAAAAATATGAATAATATAGAACGTAAATTTTCTGTTAGTGAAACCCTCCCATTACTCAGTTCGGTTTGGTATATTTTAGCATAAAAAATATTTGGATAATTCAGACAAAAAATTGTGTTTTCATTCATACCTGAAAAGAGTTTTATTTGTGGACCTTGTCTTAGACACAATTTTCTATCTAAATAATGGAATAGTTTCACGAAGAGTACTGTTTAAGAATGGTCCAAGACTTTTATCGCAATTACATGTCAGAATTATACCTTCTGTATCTGCATAATACGCTCAATATTTCACATGATAGAACGTTATTGACATTACTCCTAGAACATGTCTAGCACTTCTAAAAATGACGTGTTTACCTGTAAATTTTATATAACCGATGATTAGTGTAATATATTATTTTATTTATATATTTTCAACCGTTACTAATTTTGATACACCATCTAATGTGTACAATTAACCAAATCCCTTGACATTTCGCAAATTCTGTGAAATATTGCAATTGAAGCAATATTATATTATTCTAAAAAAAGTGTTACCTCAAAAAGCCTGTACTTTATAATTATTTACTGTTGTAGATAGTTTACATAAGGACACAAAAAACTCACATCCGGCAATAATGATGGAAAGTAACGCTGTCCAATGAACTACGTCAATTAACGCTTTTTCACTGCCTACCACATATTGTAGTCTGAATCATCCTGATCAAAAGTCAAAAAGAACCCAATAAGGGTGGCATACACCACCACGTTCCCAGCCAGGGTTAGTAAACAGGCTCCCCACATTATAGAGTTCACCCTCGCTAAGACGATGGGAAGAGCGAAGGAACTCACTATGATACCCATCGTGATGAAGATTGCTGCTTCCATGCATGAGTTCGTTGCACTTGAAGGATCACTACATCTTCTGGCTACCAGTGTGGGAATTGGAGACATCACATAGAACAAGACCACGAAGAACGGCCACCATATGCTTAAAGAAAAAATGGATGTCAATCAGGTTGAATTCTTAAATGCAATAGAATAGAGTAGGACATTTCTAGATATCATCAATAAATCGAATTGACAATGAAATTTCAATTAATTTATCTGGCTTCAATAACTGATTCTAATAAGCTAGAAGCTTGACAGCGCATGATATTTTTCGGAAATTACTTTTCAAAAAACAGGCTGACGGTTTACTTACAACGTAATAATATGCGTTCTATTATCTATAAAATTTTAGACTTTTACTTGTTAGACTGTTAGACACAGATTATGGTTCACACATTCCGATTCAAATAACTAAACATGATAGATTTTTATCAATAGCTGTGGAATTCCACATTAACCACGATATATCCGAGACATGCAAACCATATACATTTATTTTACCAGTCATATGACATTTTAGTAAACAGTTAACCTCTTTTCCCAAAGAAGACCAGGTTTTAATGCAGATTACTACATTTCAAGTGATAAGGATATCGAATAATGGGAGTGTTTAAAAAAAATGTCAAGTAGGTTCACTATGTAGTAGAACGTTTTTTAATATATATGAATTTTAAGAGCTTAAAAATACATTTTTTGTCCGATTAATTCAAACTAGAGAAAACTTGCTCAGGGAAAACCGGATTATACATGTCTATACTGATGACGTCATAATTGTTCGATATTTCATACCTTTATTTGAAAAGCAATCACTATTTTTGTTGTACTACGAGAAAAAACTTGATTTTAAAATACACAACAATTATGTTACTATCAACAATAATTCTAACAATGGAAATAACTGAAAATGTGAATAATAACTTGGAAAAAAACATAAGATACGTTCTCTGGTATATATTCTTTGAATTTATATTTTTAACATGACACTCAATTTTAGTGATGTTTTAGTTTTCAAAATTGAACTTTTTTATTATTTGATTAAATCGGGTTGCTGACTGGAAAAATATAATATATGTTACCTATCTCTGACTGTGTTATCACTACTGCAAAGTTATGCAATGAAAAAAGCATTCTTGACCTGTGCGTTTTTTGAATATTTATTACATTTATCAATTTTAATTTTAAGTATGTTCGTAATTTAATTCAACGAGTTATTATCAGTGTCCGAATACAATGTTTGACCAACCTAAAATTATCAGAAATTTGAGAAATGTACAAATCAAAACAGAGAAGAAATTTTGATTGAAACCATATATGCAGAATAAATAAATCAGACATTCAACCATAAGATAACTTTTAGAAGTTACATCAGTCCCAAAAATGATTGGAATTTTGAAAGACAAAAAAAGTTTGGAGATGTTTTTTTTTCTTAATTACTCCACCATCAATGCAACGATATGAAAAAAACTAACATATACATATACATTATACATATATATATATATATATATATATATATATATATATATATATATATATATATATAACTATATTTCAATTAAAAGTGATGAAGCGGTTACTGCTATTGCGCGCTAATAAAAAATCTATGGAAAAACAGACCTACTTCCTAAAAATGCATTATCTCGAATTATAAAATTTACGCGAACGTAATACTTCTCTTGCCTATGAATGGGAATCAAATGCATTGGTGCAAATAAAATAATTGTGTATTTAACACAGTTTCACAAAGGTAACTCTCTTAGTTTGACGCGTTTTGATTTATATTTAAATGAATTTTACTTGTGAAACTGTGTGTGAAATACACAATTATTTTATCTGCATGATGGAACAGTTTAACCAAATAAGAGCAACTACAATCTACATGAAAAATTACATTAATGATTAGTTGTTTCAGGCATCAAATACTATTGGTAGTGTTGGTTCTTTTGAAGCATAGTATAAAGATTGGCCACTTCAGAACAATTGACCATGATCTAAATATACAGATAGTTTTTAATCCATTGAGAATCTATTGCACTCTAATTTAGAGAAGCACACTAAAATCGTAAAGTACTCCTTAAAGTCAAGTAGCTAAGCCATAACTTGCCCATATGACCTTGAACTCTGGGGATGGAGGTTATTCAATAATTAAATCTATCACTCCCAGATTGTACTAGGCACATACATCTCCCTCTTGAAAACCGTGCGACCTTCCAGAGTAATTAACCTTACAATAGCACAGGTCTTATCTCCCATGCTCATGAGACCAATATGGATAACCAAGTGTTAAGATTAAGAGGTCTTACTATAAAGGATTGGGGTTCGTCAGGTGATCCTGCAACACAGCGTTGCTTAGACAGCTTTTACTGTGCTGATGACGGAATTTATGTGGCCCTCATTCAATAACCCTGGGTAATGGGACTAGGGTGACTTGAGTCAGAGGAGGGGGAGAACTCATTTTTAGTAGTTTGCTTCAGTTTATTATGGAACATAACTTAGGACAAACTAAATACCGGTAACAAACCGTCTTTTGTGTTATCGACAAAACTATTGTGACACCATTTTACCCCAATAAGTTTCTCTGACAATTACATTTTTTGTTATATTATAGCATATAATTCTTTGTATCCACTAACATTTGTCGGTAAAATGGATATAAATATAAGGGTTGCACAAAACCCTTGACTTCGGTGTATCTGATAACAAGTATCCCACCTGAAAATTGTCTGACAAGGTTACCATTTGATTTTAAATGTTCATTTCAAACAATTCTGCAAAAATAGGCTCTTAGGTTGTAATTCTTTTTATTTAATAAGGTTGGCATATTCGGCGTGTTGGACGCGCCAAGCAAATGAACATTTTGTCTGACAGAATGTTTTACTCTTTTAATATATAAAAAAAATTCAATTATAAATAAAAATTAACATATAGGTCATACATTTTATATTCATATAAAATTCATGACTTTGTGATGGATCATAAGAAAACGGCCTCACTACCATGGTTTGCTACATTCAAAATTCTTCCAACTTGACGTGAATATCACATACACAAAGTTTTGACAGGGTCATCATGAATAAGTATTTTAGTTCTGGGCCCAAGCACTATAAGTTCTTGCATCCTTGCCACGAGAAATGTAAATATACTAAAGCAGTTGACATGGATGGTTGTGACAGCTATCTATTAATGATAATATTGGGTTATCTTAGAATGAAGCCATACCATACAAGGGAACTGATTGAACACAACTAAAAAAGCCTAAATAATAATGTTTTTACAGAATTTGTATGTAGGGTCTATAAAGTTCTATAAATTACGTCAGGATAACATAGGTGCATAATAAATGCAAATCAGACCTATAGTCAATATAGACCAATAGTGTTACAGTTTGCTTTGTTCATATGAATGATTTGGTAAACTTACCTATATTGTGGTAATGCACAAGCAAGGATAACCATTGTCATTCCAATTGAACCAAGAAAGGCCAGTGATACCAGCCTGCAAGTAATAACTTATTAGTAAGAAGACTATTCTCTTTTGATGATATCACTTACGCTATGATTTGAAGACCATTCAGTGCAGTCAAATAAGGTTTCATGAAAATAAAGAAATATATTAGTTTTTATTACGAGACATATATAACTGAAATTACAAAATTAAAATTTGTAACTATTCTTGATATAACAGTTCAAGATTATTGTAGCTGAATCATTCTTAGTATTATCTTAGGCGCTATTACACAGTACCGCCCAACGAATCCTGGGGCTCTGAATATTTGTGTGTGGACGGGATGGTCTAATATGTAATTTTAAAGCAGATCCCGTGCGGAAAATTCGAATTTACTTTCCAGTGATTACCTTTTATTCCAGCCATGTTAAAGATTTCGTTATGCAGTATTGCTGAAAACACCTCTATATGAAAAAATCACATAATTTGAGAACAATGTCTACAAAACACTATCCATACATCCAGTTTCCTAAAATAAATAAAAGAAAAGATATATCAAAACCACAGAATACTGAATAGCACACAAACTGATTGCCCAAAATGCCAAATGTGTCATAGAATGATAGAATAGAGTAGAGCACAGAGTAGAGAACTGACACAAGCCTGATACCACAAAACCACTGACACCACAGTAACACACATACACAAAACAATAGGTTCTGAATTCAAGTAGTTTCTGAATCTGTATTTGTTGCTAAAAGTAAATACTACTAAATAGACCCGTTGTGGTGATTTCACAAAAAACATATGACAACACCGCTTGATATCAAAGAAATTGTTGATTTATTGTTCGTACTAGTATTGGTCCAAAAGATCCCATCTGAATTGAATGTACCTATTTCTTCTTTATTTGAGTTATTTAAGAATAAAAAAATATTAAGCCATATAAATAAGACATGTCAAAATATGTCTATTTACAAATTTTGGTTGATAGAAAAACATTTTTAAATAAATTGTAAATAAAAGATACCTACTTGTATTAGGACTTTTGAATAATCAAATATTCAAAATTAAAATAGCTGGTAGCACTGTGAATGCAATACTTTCATTTTTGAGGAAGTAAACTCATAGAGAGGTGAACACTCAGTATAATCTGGATTAGTCAACAGCTGCACGATAATGATCTTTTTGTGTCCCGGGAAATAGAGCGGGCCAGCATGAAAACTCGCTCTATCTTTGATGCACTGCTACGGATTGCACGCTCTCTATCTAGGTCAGTCCATAGCTATACAATTCATTCTGTAATCACAGTATGCCGACAATCAAAAGTCAAACAGCTACTCATCCTGGTTTTCTCATGATAGTGACCGCTGTTGCCAGCTTTTACGTATGACGTCACACTAAAGATGCCAATTCGGTAAAATGATTCATGATACCTGATGAATGAAGGTCCATTTAAATAGTACGTAGAACGTATGCGCACCAAAAATTCGTTCATTAAAACAATTCTAGGGGCGAGCTCCAAAGGAGTGAGAATTCCTTTTATAAGCATTAATAAATTTTGGATGATTTCTGAATGTTTCAAACAAATCTGTCATTTATTGCAGATTTATTTGAAGAACTGTGTGTTAATTACACAATCTATTTATCTACCACATGGAAGAGTTTCACCAAGTAAGAGCATCTATAATCTACATGATTAAGTGATTTACATTTTTATGTGCTAAAGACCCGAATACTAAATAATAATAAATAATATACTGCCACCCCGATACTGCATGTCGACATTCGCAAATCTGTACATAGGTTGCCCTGTGCTCCATGACATTCCTAGTGTTTTACTTGTACAATTATAAAATCAATCAAGTTCATTTTCAATTTTTCATGTTCATTTGTCAGGGGAAAATTGAAAGAAATCTCGTAGTTTTGTTCTTTCCAACATAATTTTTAACATGTTGAAAAATACTCCATAAAAAATTTGTACATCTAGTTGCTTATAACTTTTATATTAATTTTTGGTTAGAATGTCGTTTCGCAAAAAAAAAAGTTAGCGGACTTGCTCGCGGTAGAATGCATTTATATTACACCTGGATTGTTAAACTTTAATATGTAGAAGAAGAGCCAATAGATTGCATGTCAATATTGAATGTCTTTGGTATAACATGGTAATTCAAGGATTTTTAATACATTTGATATTTTTTTACAACTTTTTGACACTTGCTCCAACTGTACATCATATATAAAATATCCTATAAAAATAAATATTCAGTATAAATTCATAGTTCTGACAATAACCTGACTTTCACCATTGCCAACAACTTTCTCTGGTAGAAAAAAGGAAAGGAAAGGACTACTGGATAATCAGCTGATCTCGTGAAGTCTGAAAGGCCTCGCATATCTGTTGTTGCAGAAGTAAAATCGAATCGAAAAGTAAAATGCAGATTTTCCTATGAAAAACAACATTGAATATCATTTTATTTAGAAATAAAAAATATATTACAATCATAATACTTAGGACATTACAAATAATAATCAATCTATCAATTAATGTACATGAAATCAATATATAGTATCAATATCTCAACAGGCGACCAGTATCCACTGGCATGTACCTGTAGTCTACAGGTGAAAAACTGGATATGCAAAATTTAATGAATGAAGACAGATACTACTAAAGTGAGATAAAAGTGCAAAATACATGGCTGATATCTCACACTTCCAGGCTTTTTCAACTTAATTTCTCCATATCACCAAGTCTCACATGCCCTGGTTCCATTATTTTTATACCTGTTTTATGTTCAGTTTGAATAACCACGAAAGCAGAAATTTTTTAACATCTCTGCTAGTAACCATGCATGTCTAAAACGGTTTTGTTTTTTCACATTTAGAGTATCAAGACCGAATATAAATACCATAATTTTGAATAAATTCTGAAAAATCTTTATGCAAAATGTCAAAAGATCCTCCATGTTGCAGAGGCCTTATTTGCTATTTCATTGACAGGGTTGTTTCGAGTAGCATATGTGTGCTTGTTTTAATACATACACTTAAAAAATAAACATGAACCTGAACAATACTGTGGACGTGAAACGCCTCTGTCCCCAATTAAATATAGGTATTAAAACTTTAAATGTGATTCGGGTAGTTTAAAACTTAACCTCCTCCCTTTTTGTATCTTTTCTTGTTGAATCTTATTGTATGAACGCTTTTTCTTAGATTGTTTTCTTGGAATAGAATATCCCTTTTGCATTTTAAATTTTTCGTATGCTGATACTTCAAATGTTTGTACATACTTATACTTGATTATTTCATTTAAAGCGTCACACAGAAGTGTTAAAAATTGTTAGCCTCGTATTAACCCACCTCAGCCATGGGTATCCCATAGAGTCCAATTAGGTTTCATGCAAATGATTAAACGTCAGAGGTGATTGACTGAGGTTGTCTGGTGGCCAGTAGAGAGCTGAGAACATAAAATCAGGAACAGTTTTTGGAAAAAAAGAAGCAATAATACTTTGAATAACTTCTCATCATATTATCAGTAGTTTTAGCCTTCAGTTTCATGTCAGTGCTTAAAAAATATAACAACAGAGCAAAACTTTATAATGTAAACAAGACTTTTGAATTTTTTCAATAAGAATGTCGCTTAACTACAGTACACGTGCACCTCTCGATTGTTTGGTGCTTCAATTGGCATGCTTCTTATGTGCAAAACTATACTCATTGCAAAAATATTGAGCTAAACTAAATTTTGATTGGATTTATATAGCAGGCTTTTTTCCATTCGTTTCACGTGATTTTTTATGCTTGTAAATTGTTACATACAAGAACATGTTTTATTTCTCAACTACCTATCGGCCCTTCGAGCAACCTGCATTAATAAAATCTGACATTGGATCATCTACAGGAACTACGTTATTTTTCGTCTAACATGATTGGCGTGGCACACACTCACTTTCACGTATAACGAATCACATCTGAGTGTCAGTGTCACTTCTTGGTCGATGGCAGCAACAGTTGTGTGACAGTCATCGCGTCTGGGAACAAGGAGTGGTAGTTCAACAACGGCACGTATGCGGCGGTGATCACCCTCCCAGCAAACCATCGGCCATGCAGTGTGTTTACAGAAGCGACTGCAGTTGCAATCGACGGACACTTCACGTACACGTTGCCTTGAGGGCTGCCCTTGTCCACGTAAACATGTAGCACCCCACCGTGTTTGTTACACTCCTCGATCACGTCGTCGCGAATCTCGATGTCCCAATTCTTGTTAGATTCCCTGCAACAAATGCTATATATAATTCGGGATGTTTTTAGTTATGAAGGGCAACATTTTCAACAGAATTTGACAGTCTCGCCGCCAAACAATTTTAGGAGCTCAAAAAATGTATTGTGGTTATCGTTTCGCCTCAGTGCCCAGGATAACAGCGCCTGGTATATATATAATATATATATATATATATATATATATATATATATATATATATATATATATATATATATATATATATATATATATATATATATATACATATATATATATATATATACATATATATATATATATATATATATATATATATATACATATATATATATATATATATAAATTTATATTGATTTAATTTCGGATCACGACACTAGTAACTCTGGGAACAGTTGATAAAATAACACGAATTATCGACCTGAACAAGTGTGATCAGGATTAGAGACATTCACAAGTTAAGTTTCAGAAGTGATGTTAGATTATAAAGGTATAGGGTCACAGCTGAAGATGTAATACTTACGTTACTGGGTCAAACATATTGCTTAACATAAAGCACTGTGTGGCTATAGGCGGTGCTGCTTGCTGTTGTACTTGCGGAACAACTACAGGCTGTCCTGTTGCTATACTCAAGGCATTAGCAGCAGCTGGTGGAACCTGGAAAATAAAACAGACAATGATTGAATAATATTTGACATTATTTACATGAGTAGGTCAGCTTGTTTATGATCATTAATCCCTCTGTAATTTAGAAAATACTTAAAAAAGTATTTTTTTGAAGAAAAGGCGTGTTTATTATTTTGTAGCCTTACCTTTCAGATTTATTTGTAATCAAGATATGTAAATACATGATATCATGGCAAATCATATTTTTGTGGGGTTTTCAATACTATTATTATAAGGTAATTTAACGAATAATTACGTTATGCTACGAACGGCAGCTGTTCGTCGAGGTTTCGTTTCTCTTTCTAGACTGTCAACAATTACCGATCAAAAAAATGGATGCCATTGAATCTTTGGGAAAAAATCAGAAACCTATCTCAAAAACACAAACACTATATGTGAGAAGAAAAGATGTGCCGAAATACCTGTATACGAGTATTGTCAAAATGAAATCCAAGACATATTTCAGGTGACTGTTTCTGATGGTTAGAAATTATTTATCTATATCCCGGTAAATCTAATTTTCAAGGGCAAAATTCTCTATGATTAATCATTGCCTCCAAAGAATAACTAGTTTTTTCAAACACAGAGATCCTAAATCAATCACACTTACGGAATAATAGTAATATTCAAATAAAATTCTTTGATTTTGTTAATTTTTCAACACTGCTCTATCGATCTCCGAGCTCACTTTGATAGTTATAATTTCCGCCACCACGAGCGAAAGGATCTGCTAGAAAACCCGCTATGATGCAAAATATCGCCACAATATGACATGTTCTTAAATATCGCTTAAGTTTCATGAACAGCGATGCTGTCAAGAAATTTCTTGTGGGACGTCCAATAATCAACGTAGTGTAACGGAATATTACGTGGAAACGAAAATACAATTTACTGATCAGAGTAATCGCGCCATTACCTGCATTCCAGCCCCTTCGGCTAGCTTGAACATCAGCTGCAACCGGCCGGTGGCTCCGAGGTCGATGCCTGATCTGTCCAATTCGTCAGAGTCCAATAGCGATGGTCCCTGTTGCTGCAGGTCTAACCGTTCTGTTACGTTGCCTACTTTCATTGGTCTGCCAGCCAACTCGAACCCGTTCAGCTGTTCCAGGGCTTTCTTTGCGTCGTCGCAATTACGGAACTACAACAAATAAGTTATGTTTAATTAACGAAATGTTATATAATTGATATTCAGTCAAGGAAAATTTGCCACATCTTGTTGGTCGCTGTTTTATTTCGAAATTGATTTAATATTTAGATGCTAATAAGAACATTAATTCATATATGGGAAGGGGGGGGGGGGGAGGGTAGGGAGGACAGCCTATATACTATATACAATACGATTTGATTTCGTGTTGGACCAATATACGGTGATTTATTTGTGAAACTGTGTGTTTAGTACTCACTCCTTTTGTCTGCATGCATCATAAATCAATATTTTTCAAAATGAAATTACATAAAACTTAGAAAATATTAGGATGCATTTGGGATAGAACTATTTCGTTACATCAGGTTAATGGCTGTTGGTAATTAAAAATTGAAAAAATGTTGAACGGGTAAGAAGATAAATATGTTTTTCTGTCTTAGATTGGATGAGCGAATCATCATAGTCGAGCAAGTTCGCAAACATCGTGATCAAACCATGAGCCATGAATTTAGAACACTTAGGGTTGATTCCATCAACATCAGAGATATAACGAATGGATTGACCAATCACATAAGTCCTTTGTGAAATGCCATTAAACATTGTACTGTCAAAAGTTTCTGAAAATCATTGAATTTCTACACAAAATTGTGGGAAAAGATTTAATTAATGCAAAAGGGCACTTTTTGAACCTCACAGCATGTTACTGAGCCTGACAATTCACCATATATAACTGAAAATTGCTATTTCCCTCATTTCACAAGCTATAATAAATAGCTATTCACCACCAATAGAATTTGAGGATTGAAAGACATTTGTTGGAACGGTTTTCGGGTGTATTAAATTTACAATAATCTAAGGGAGAGTATTGCAGTGATTTTTATAAAGCTACATAGTACTGTATTAATATAAATACCTGATAGTTTAGTAAAAAAAAGGGGTATACGTATTTCACAAATTTCCTATTATTTCTATCACTTATAAGACCCATTCTTATTCTACAAAAATAAATGCCATCAGCCAACACAGGTATCTAGCATTAAAAAAATCCTTATGGTTGAAGGTATAACGATATAAGGTTGCACGGCATTTCAAATATATAGCACAAACAACTGGAAAAAAATACTGTTGTTTGTAACTTGTAGACAAGGTGGATTTATCAAAAGTTTGATTTCGGACTTCCTTTGTCTATAAAATTTTGAGTATCACGACGTTTCGATTGATATGCTATCTTCAATCGTCTTCAAGTGAACTGGCGAACACGTTCCTTTCATGTCTATTTATACCCCGTCCGGTGACATGTCGTTGTGCGCGGTCTGTTCTGATTGGTTCAGGATGCGCGGTATTCCGGTCTGCTGACGTGGCTGTTTGTCGGTCATTGTTTATTGTCTGGTCCAGTCGTAGTCTATTGATCTTCTTTATGAGTGGCTGCCAGATTGGTTTAATGTCTACGCTGAAATAGTCTTCTTCAAAATTTTATAGACAATTGATGTCCGAAATCAATTTGGAAAAAAATACTTGCTGTATCAAACTTAGCCACTTCGGGTGAGTGTTATCTTATGATCCCATTTTCCATGTTATTGAGCGTTCATTGCAGCCCTGATGATAGATGCATATGCATAGGAAATCATATATCAAACAATACTATCATATCAAGTGAGACTAGGAAAGGGACTCACAAAAAAACTGAATGGCAGCGGATGCCGGGGAAGAGTTCTCAAAGCGATTTATCATTTGAACACTTATGATATCCCCATATTTTATTTAGTAGCCTTGACTTTTTGCAAATTTATAATGCACACTGAAAATAATGAAAATCACTCCAAACTCAAAATCAACTTAAAACAAAACAAGTCAAGTTATTTTCTACATAGATATTAACCTAGTGACCTCACGTACCAATGCAACAGACAAAATAGTAGTAAAATCGATAGTTCTTTGTTTCATTTTTTGGATGTTTACAATACTAAATATTATCTGACAGACGAAAAACCAAAAGAATTTTGAATCTATTGTAATATAGCAAAAAAATATTTGTTCGATCAATATTCGTTGAAATCATTCTTTCCTAGCTTTCAAATGTATCACTCCAAAAGATAGACGCTTTTGATAAATAGAGAACCCAAGCATTTCGGGTTATTTGGCAACACCGTTAGAAACAGTTTCACAGAACTATTAAGTTGTTGAAGTTTGTTCAAAACATCGCTGTACCCGCCAGCGGTCCGCCTGGTGCGGTATTTTCTAATTATTTTTATAGGTACTTGTGCAATGATTTTGGATCTAAAGTCACTATGTATACTGTTATCTAGCGAAGAGTATATATAAACACATGTTTGGTGTGGCCACGTTCGCTAAAGTTGGACCCCATTTAGATATCCCCTTGATAAGATCATACTTACTGTGATGAACCCATATCCTTTGGACCTTCCCGTTTCTGGATCCATAATTAACTGGATATTCTCGATCTTGCCGAACGGTTCGAATATTCCCCTAAGCATATCCTCAGTGATGTTGAAATGCAGAGAACCGACGTACAACCTCATCGGTCCAGTCATGCCTTTGGGCAGCATTGTGGGCATCGAATTACCCATTCGATTCTTCTCAGCTTGTGTGTGCTGTACTATGATGGGAATCCCCAACAATTTTTGCCCAGACAATCCAAGCGCCTGGTAAAACGAAACAAAGTGTTATTAGAATAGATGCAATGAAATAATGTTTCGATGTACGTAGAAGTGTGCAACTTAAAATACAGAAAGCATACAACAGACAGAAGGTGTACAAACTGAATAAAAAAAGTAGCAATCAACATAGGCAATAATTAAAAATAAATCAAAAAGCAATATAAAAATAATGTCATGTTCAAAATTCCCAGTTAAGCCAGACTGATCCAATTAATTAATTACAGGGGTTACCAATTAAATTAAATTATTTGTCCGTTTTGTACTCTCTACTGTGACAGTCTTTAATTTTTTCACTCAGAGTAGTAGCTAGGAACTGTGGCGTTCAGGGGAAAACCTCTACATAAACCATTTACCTCTTCAATCTTGAAGAGCAAAAAAAACCTGACCCTGCGCAGAGAACGAGAAATCCGCGGTCCGCCATTTTATGACCCCTGGGCTTATCCATTTCATTGACGAAGTGCACCCATGGATAGGTATTCTTTTATATATATATATATATATATATATATATATATATATATATATATATATATATATATATTTTTTTTTAATGAAAAAATACTACACCTTAATTAATGCTACTATTTAAAATCACCTGAAAACTGATTTCGTCAACAGCCCGACCTTTAAGTCTTTCGAAACTATGTAGAACTTGGCCAACCTTAATAATTTTTCTTACCAAAGCGACGCTTTCGGGATCCTTAAACTCGATATACGCGATGCCCTTGAACCGCCTTGTCTTGTTGCAGACGATCATTCTGACGTCTCTGACTTTTCCTACAGAGCTAAAAAATTCCTCCAAGTCGCGAGCTCTTATTCTTTGGGATAGTTGCATCACGAACACAGTCCTAGCGTCTCTTTCTTCTGGGCTAAGTTCTTCCAACGGAGATCCACTGCGGATACCAGGCGGAGATCTAGTTCTTTTTCTATAAATGTAATATTCATTATTTTCAATATGATGAGTTATATTTAACTAGGGCAAAATATGCATGAGTTGCAGAATTCAGTACTTTAACCGGATGGAATAATCGTAGCAATATTATATTTGTGATGATTTGTACAAGGGTCCTGAAAGTTGATTCGGCCTATTATCGATAATATTAAATAAATATATTAGTTATTGCCATATAATGTTACCGATTACATCTAGTTTGCCAATCATATTTGAGATGTTTCAGATTCGAATTTCTGATATTTGTCTTGTATGCATTCAGTTAACAACAACAGTTGTTACAAAATACGTTCATTATGCTATCACGTGAATAAAACAATAAATTGATGCCATTTTGATGATCTATGAATATTCATTTTCATCAATGAATATCAATGAACGATACTGTATTATTTGGGCTTGTATGAGGAAGTACCAGAATATTATGTTAATAACGCACATTTAGGCACCTACTTCATTTTAGGACGAAAAAACAAAATACTGTTGACTGATGTCGGTCTCGGGAAATATTATTCCAAAAAAAAAAATCACTGGTAATGGTTCTGGAGTAATCAATAGCTTCTCAAATGAAGGAAATTTCCAAAAAAATCGAAAATTCCGAAAATCTATAGAGCTATTTTTTTAATTAATATAGAGATACATTCACTTCAGTGTCAGTTTTCTAATTTCAGAAATGGACCATCTATCTCCCAAGATTGTTTAGTTGTACTATTATATTATCATAAAACTATACCAACCCATATTGTTAGACTTCTGGCAAATCTACTGACCTGAATGGTAATTTGACGAGTGGTGGCGGCGTCGGTGACCTCCTTCTTGGTATGGGCAATGGTGGACTGGCCTTTTTAATAATTGGTTCCCTGCTCCTGCTCCTTCGGCGTTTGCTGCTACTCCCTCTGTCCCTGTCCCTGCTACGACTGCTTCTACCTCCTCTCTCCCTTTCTTTGCTCCTGCCCCTGATTCGTGGAGGTGGCGACCTGCTACTCGGTCTGCGTCTTTTGTCCACCGGTGACCGGCTACTCACGCGTTTCTTATCTTTATCGCGTTTCCTTTCCCTTGATCTGGACAAATGATGGATTTATTAAGCAGTTCGTAAACCAAATATGTGGCCGCCTTGTAACATCTCAGATAATACATTTCTCTTTTGAGTATATTGGATATGCACATGGCAGCATTGAAACGTCGCGTACTTAAATTTTCTAGAGGTATGCTAGGAACTGGAGAAGGCCTGACAATGGAGGAAGGGGGAAGGGTGAAACCCACCGGGTCCAGAAATAATCAAAATTTTCGACTGTACCTTTGTTCTTCAGAGTTTGCTTTTTCTTCCTCAAGTTTTTACAAGGGTTGCCAATTTTCATATTTTCAGTGGGCCTGAACTGGAAGGCCATATGTCGAATGTTATCTTTATGTCGAGTACATGTTACAGCCCCCTGACATTATTCATTCCAATTATAGGGAAGTAAGACTAATTTTTACTTATGAAAAACTACGGGAGCAGAAAATTTTACTTGAATGGCTTCCAAGACCATGTAAAAAGTAGTTACTTGTAACAAGTACTCTCGTTTATTGGTACGAAAAGTTCTATATTTCAATCATTTTTGATATTTAGCTAAACATGAGTTTTTAAATTTCACGCAAAAAATATATAGTCAGTATTTTTCCAAAATCAAATCTGTATTTCTTCTAAATCTTGATTTCCACACTGATATCAATGCATTTGAAATACAGCGTCAATATACTTGACGCCATTTCTTTTGTGTAGAGATTTGTCCATCTATAATTTCGGTAGTCTTCTGTTGTAATGTGTTAACCTTATATAACTTTTGTTTGAAACTTGTAGACAAGGTGGATTTATCAAAAGTTTGATTTCGGACTTCCATTGTCTATAAAATTTTGAGTATCACGACGTTTCGATTGATGTGCTATCTTCAATCGTCTTCAGGTGAACTGACAATGGAAGTCCGAAATCAAACTTTTTATATAACTTTGTGAAGACTGACGATTCCCATACAAAATTGATATTTAGGGGAAAACACAGAGTTCATGCATTTATTATTTATCTACCTGCTTCTCCTTGATCTACTAGTACTTCTTCTGCTGGGGCTCCTCCTCCTACTTGTGCTCCTCCCTCTACTGACGCTTCTTTTTCCTCTGCTTAGACTTCTTTTTCCCCTACTGACGCTCCTACGAGACCGGCTAGTGCTCCTACGGGACTTGCTAGCGCTCCTGCGTCCTCCATTTTTAGGACTGCTCCGGCGAGAAGTTCTCGAACGGCTACGGCTACCGCTACGGCTGCGACTGCCACGTTTCTTGCTTCCGCTGCTGCAATGGACAACAACCCTTTGGTTGATTTAAAATTGTCTAATATCTACACTGGCTTTTACAAATAAAAGTCGTAATGTGTGTGATGTATGTCGATTCAGCGTTTATGCATTTTTGGACTGTCAAATTGACTTTTTAAGCTACCCATGTTACTTATATAAACAAACCAACAAGTTCTATAATGAATATTTAATGAAATTCTTAAATATAGAATTGTGTTTATCTGGCCCAGCTCTTCTATTAAATTACGTTATTTTTCTGGTTATTTGAGGAATGCATTTGCACTACGGTTGAGAGAAGCCCATAGAAAATATCAATATTTCGTTATTAGTGAAAATATTAAAATGCTTCTAATTTAGGTAAAATCAAAATAATTCTTTACATCATAATTTAAGTGCAAAATTGAATACATTTTGTTGGATTTATGATAGAACATCTATCATATATCTAGTTCGTGTAAAAATTGCAGAAAATATTCGAAGGTTTTCACATTTTGGCTGTCAAACTAGAGAAAATGCCTACCCAGAATACATTATAAGTCCTAGCGAAAAAGATGGAGCAGATAAATAACTTCTGTGGTTTTTATGAATGTTTCGCTCTCGTCGGTAACGTTTTAAAGCATAAAATGACCAAATATCTGATTTTTATAATTAGAATGACATCGACTATCGAGGTTAGTTTGGATACTGAACATCACAATCAATATCAAACCATGCCTGGAGACAGCGTTGAAGGTAGAGTCAATATAATCGACTCTGTATTCTCTTATGGTGCCTACCACCTTATATCGGACTTGAGTGCAAAAAAACTCATTTCATCCTATGAGAAGAGAAACTGATAAGTCGATTTTTATTAATCGTTCGCTTTTAGAATCTGTTAAATTCGATTTATGAACAACAACGCATTCAGGTTTCATTTACGAGGCAACAAACAGTCACTCGATTGTGAAATTATAGCGTCTTCTATTCCCAGTAGGTAAAAAAACTACCAGGCGTGCATAACAGACCAATAGGAGCCGTAATTCTGGTTCACATTTGATGAGGGAAATTAAGTGCACAGTTGCAGGTGAATGTGGGGAAACAGGTAGCAGGAGGAATTATAACAAAGGTATACTTACTCGGAAGAACGATGTTTGCTGACGTCTCCGTTCTCTCGAGGCTTGCCGTTCAGCTCATCCTGCGAAGAGCCAAACAAGTGATGACCCGCAGATGGGGGGAAAAAAGAACGGCATTAATAACCTTGCTTATCAAATATAACCCTCTATTTAAACAATGACACTTAAGATTATAATACAATTCCCTAGTTGACTAGAACAAAATATTATTCACAATCATGTTACTTTCTAAGACTACTTGTTTCTTGTATGGCACATGATTGTAAATGTACATTGTTTGTGGTTACAAAAATATGAGGTACTTGTAGTAATCTTCGTTCGTTTGTCGGGTCCATCGTCCGATGGACAGAGGGGATATATGGCTGAAAACGATAGCGCTGTCTAGCCCGGAACTAGACTTACCATGTTGCTGACTTAACAAATACCATGAAGCGGATTTACTTGAGCAGGAACAAAGCTTCTGAAAAAATACACCCAATAAGACCTTCAACACCAAGTTTATCAACAAGACTATTTTCTCATTTTTTTTAATTAGGGTTTTGGCCAGTCATTACATAGGATATAAATAGTATGCCCAAATGATGTGTTCGTCACTAGGATCAAAGCTGTTCGGTCTATATTGGACAGATGCAAAGTCAAATTTATTGGTCACTAAATTATGCTGGCTTTAAGATCTTATTTATGACCCTACCCCGGAATCAGATATTATAATTTCAGCTGCAGTAAAAGCAATCTCAATGTTTTATATTGGTTTTCTGCTGATTCTGATAATTAACAGCAACCATTGAAAACAAGCCATTTATGGTTCAAGAAGGGGTACTATCAACTATCTGCATTAGGTGATCGATAATTTTTCATTTGTTTGGCAACTCAATGAAATTTGGGTACTTTCCAGTAATATAAATATATAAAATTTGTTAGACGAGAAAGCATTAAAAGTACTCTAAAAGAAATATACGAGTATGCAGCAAATGGTGGCCACAATGGAACATTTACATTTACATCAATATACTTGGGCGATATCTGGAAACACTACAGGTGTGAAAATCAGTATCATGGGAATAATTTTTATGTACTTTCGGTCAACTTTGAAGTTTCAGCTTCCATTACACATAAATATTCACTTCACATTCAAGTGAAAGTTGGACAACTTTATCCATCAGTTACTCACTGACAATGTGTAGAATTATGCAGTAATATTATCAAATGTACTTCTTTGAAGATCGTAGACATATAGATAGTGAATACTACATTCCTGCTTCACTCATATGTAGATAGTAGGACAATGCTTCTTCTCTTGTAATAGGTTACTCAATGAAGATATGTACTATGTTATAGGTGCACTAAATTTTAGCTTTGATTGATCCATTCTAAAACAAAGTGACGAAGATGTCATCTAGGCAGACATACAATTAACCATTCTATGGTTGAAAAATGCATCCACGAAAAAAAATCTGCTCTTACAACAAAGATAATATTATTGAACAATGAACTAACTGTAAATTAATTCGCTAGGATAATAGCTTGCATGTGAAAATCCTGTAAGCACCAGTCATTTTTAATCATATAAAAGATCAATATGAGGTTTAGGTATACAAACGTTATTGGAAACACAAAAGAAAATATTTTGAGAATGCTAATATATATATGGTGACGTGAAATATATTTATAAAAAAAGGATAGTAGATTATTTGTCAAATCAATTCTCATCAACGGAGGGTCGAAAATGAGAGGTATCCGAGATATGGACGTTTCAAGATTATTTTGCAGTTTTCTAACCTGAATAAAATATCTAAATATTTCTTTTTGCGTATTATTACTTTTATGGAAGATGGTAAACTCTGAATCGTAGATAAAAAATACCTGAGCAATAAATGCAAATGGATAGTGAATAACGTTGAATGATTTTCTCAATCATACCTAAAAATGATCTATGTGGGAGGATTTTCAGCAAGCACATTTATCAAAAGATATAGCTATTGTACCATTTTTGCAGATACTCCGACTCGATTTGACGTGGAACAGCAGATTAACGTGTCTGTTTTGAATGATTTTTCTACCAGAAATATTATTGACAATGATAATAAATCCAAATGAAAGTTTGTTTGTATCATGAACATCCAATTTTTTGCAATAGTTAATACATATAGACATAATAAACTAAATGTAAAATAGTGCGGATGCATCCGGGATAATAGTATATGAAAAATCCCAAAATATGGTCCATCAATACTTGGTAGATATGGGATGATTAAGTTGAAGCAGAAGAATAGATACAAAATATTGAGATGCTACCATATTTTTTTTCAACTACTACCGCGCTTTTTTAACCCACTGAATAAAGCTACATATGACTACATTTTGCTTTTCAGGATCAGGATTCCAAAAATAATGAATTTCCTAACAAAAAAATTGATATCTGCATAAGCGGATTTCAATAATGTTGTTACTGTAATAAAATGATCGACCTACAGAAATTACACAGACAATTCAAAGACAAACTATGGGAAGGAAGTATGAAGAAATATTTTCTTGGTACATTCCCAACTAGAAGAAATGGAAGACAATTTGGACTTAATTTTGCACATGAATATTTATTCCCTCTTCAATTATTCTTTGCCATTTAGTATAACATCATATTGCTACAAAGATTGATATATTTTCTCTTGGGCTTCCAAATTAGTTTACATCCAATAAATAATAAATAAACTTGCAAATCTCCAAAAATGTTCAAGAAGTATAATCTTACAATATAAAAAACAAATTCTAATGACAATGACTGCATTAGAGCCAAAACCCTAATAACCGATCGGATAGAGAAAATGGTAAATCTGTTTAAAAAATCAATGTACTTTTTATTCTTTCACATTTTTCGAATCTCCACCTCAAGATAGAATTTGTGCAGTGATCGACCAATCGGGCGATTGGTTTGTGGCTGTGTGAAGACTGATTGGGGACGTCCAGTATCTCGGCAGCCCTATGACGAGAAAGCACCCATGAGCTAAGTATATTGGTATTGGGTAAATAGTTCTTATTGACTCGATTACTTTCTTTGCCGATCAGCATTCATTAAAAATTTACTTTTTAGAGATAAATAGAACCAGTGACAAATGAAGACGTATTGTTATTGTTATAATTATGAATAATCTATAAATATCTGGAGCATACAGACATTCTGTATTAGATAGCCTCTGTTTTAATTTGAACTCAAACCATGACCTCAAGATACACTTTGTTACTCCCTGTGCAATTGTAGTAGGTACATAAAAATAACATGGACAACATTGATATGCCTATAAACTCATTTGGCTAGTCAAGAGCAAATGGGTATAGATAATTGTTGTCCCTTCATAAACGAATTTGCTTTGTTATAATATAATATACAAAATAATGTTTCAATGCCTCAATAATTATTTCCATTTTCATTCATAATATGTAACTTTCTAATAATTAAATAAGTTGCACTCAATAAATATTGGACGTTGATGAAGCTGGAAACCTCCTCAAACATGATTTTGAATTCCAAGCATCTTCACATTTTCGTAATTGGCTTCTTAAAAAAAAAGATTCATTTTCTCAGTTGGAAAAATAATTTTGCATGACTCATTTTGTCTTTCACACTAATAATTCTGTTATCACTGAAATTACAACCATTAAATTATTATGATTGGTTTTCCAGTTGGGTATTGAAATCGATTATTTTAGTCAAACAGAAACATTTGCTTCCATTAACACAATATATTATACATTTTTTTTTATTATAACCTATGTTGTGTTGTATATCACTGGAAAAGGCATAAAAAATGCTGCGAAAAAAAAACTGAACCAGCTCTCTAGTACAATAAGAACAGCTCCTAGAACTAATTAAAAGAATCTGTTCACACTTTTTTAGCAATTTTTTTGAAAATCTTAAGTCATATTTCAAAAATGGTTAGATATTAATAATTTGTTTGTAACTGTCTTAGTCTCAGCACCCACTGAGCATACCAACATTGAGTTACATCTACAATCATAAGGTGATTTTTTGTGTGTTAATATGACATGATGTGGTTTCAGTCAGCATTGAGTACCACTAAAATATAAATAAAGTAAATTCAACTAAAACACAATTAATTTGATCATTCTATATAAAGTTTTAAGAAAATATTAGATGACATTTGGTTATTTGAACACAAATTTTCAAGCAAACTCTTTCTCAGTGACAGTTTAGATTTATTTTCAATTCATCATTGAAATTGAGAGTCCAGCAATGATATAAATCAAAATGTGACACTGAAAAAAAAAATATACTCAATACATACCTATACCTAGTTTATGCAAAAAAATGCTACACATACAGGGTGCTGACTGCACTGCAGGCAGGTGCAATGCTGTAATGAATGATTTTTTATTAGTTCTCTCAGACTAAATGCATGTAATGTGATGTACAAGTCCGAGAGTATGAATAAAAAATAATTCAAGACAGCATTGCATCTACCTACAGTTAACTTGATGTCAGCATTTTTTACCTTTATGTAACTTTTGGTAGCAATTTCAGATCTAAAATTGCTATGGATAGTCATATTTAACTTGGTAGTTATATAAATACAAATTTTGTGAAGATGTGTTTGACAGATTCAGACCATACATTTAATTATGAAAATCCAGTCAAATCAAAAATGCTAATGTTTAAAATGTCCAAGATCTATTCAACATGTGTAAATGGTTCAATAATAATAGTGGCAAATTTTAACAGTGAAATAGAATTACTAGTTAATTCCTAGCAATATTGCATGAAAACATAGTTCACACAGAAGATATACTTCATCGCTGAAGAACTCAAGACAGTGAACAAGTCTCACTTGGGCAGAATTATTTAGATAGCATTCACAAACTTATATAGTCCAGGGCGATCTTCAAAATCCACCGAGGACATGACTATAGAAGAGGAAGTGTACAACATCATTACTACTCACTTCAGAGGATGCTATTTCCATTACTTTTGTTTTGTTTCTCTAAGAGAAAATAATGCAGTTTGAAACAAATCACAATATTCTTTATTTCTCACGAGTTCACTGGAAAGCAATAACAAAAAACTACAATTGAAAATTTAGATTTTTGTTACTGTCTACTTATACTTAAATTACTTATTCTATTTTGTTTCTGTACCTGTATACTGTTGGAGCCGAGATAGCCCGAAATAAACCTCATAAGTCTAAAATATAAAATTAGGATCTGATGAAGTTGCATAATATTTATGATAGGTAAGAAGGTAATGCAAATGGCAGATTTTCAGAGAACAATGGATGGATACGGATACCAGTTTATGAAATAGTTCCAAATTCGAACATTCGTCATACCATGTGCATTACGTTTATCTTAGGTTTTTGCACAGGAAAAAATACAATCTGCAACGTGACTACTTACGTCTTTTTTGAAGGGAGCTTCCAGCATTGCTTCGACATCCAAATCTTCTGCCATTTTGCTAATAAATGACAAAATTAGATGTGTGGAATAAGTATGATATTTATCTTACCTCTTGGTGCAAAACAGCAAGTAAATGTAACTAAAATATAGTTATCACTGAACTTTTGGGAAAATGACTTTTGTATTGATTACACAAAAGTAATGGCGACTTTTCCAGAAAGATTCAAGTTTCAATCACAGTATCACAGAACATGTTTCTATGGAAGAACACCGATGCCAAACATTAACCGAAAATTCCCTAGAATAATTACTAGTTAGTCAATTCTAAAACTGTAACAAACCACACATGTATTCGAATATCGATCCGCTGTCCCTCGCTACAAAATTAAAAATAAAACAGTTTAAAACTATCCTTTGTAGTTCAAATTATTCTTATGACTTAGAACACATGTCAACAACCTCATATCTTAGTTCGTTTGTACCGACAGAAAAAATATGTTTCAAATCGGGGTAAATATTATCTGAAAGCCGAGTCTCGTTAAAACTGTAACGAATTTTACTTTTCCTAAACTACAAAATAACTGCATAAAGCAATTATATAGGAAGAAAAGAAAGTAACGAGTAACGAATATATGTAACGAGTACTTATACAGATCGTAACCAACACATACGTATTTGTCCTATCAGAGTTGCAATGTTGCACATGAAAAAAAAATGAGGATTTTACTAGTGATGGGCTAAACTGCCTAAGTATTCAAAGCAGATCCTGATTTTTCCAAATAGCAGTTTCCTAAAAGAAACTTCATAGTAGCAGCTCAAATCAAATTGAGATGTAAATTCCCTCCTTGTTCCAATACAAAGTATTATTATGAAGTTTCTATCCTGGGGCAAGCCGAGAAGAAAGAAAATCGAAGTCTCATGTGTAAAAATATTTGTGGTTTGAATCCAGATACCTAATTGCATGAATTTGTGAAAATCACTTTACTGATTCTGATAACACAAATGTTTCCCAAAAAAGATTGATTTTGTTGTCGATTATTTAATTGTTATTCATTTTTTTTCATTTTTTAATTGGCAAACCACGAGTCCAAAAATTGTAATCTCTACCGAAAAAATACCTCTTGGATGGTGTGGACGTTATTTTATACTAGAGTATTCAGGTGTCATAATATCAAAAATATGGAAACTGAAAATAATTATTTCTCGTAGTCATTCAATTATTTGTCATTTAACAAGTTTTGTATAAATTTATTCTATTTTTTATAGGTATTGCCAAAGAAGGTAGATCGAAAATAGACTTACTTGTATATTGATATGTATGATGATATATTTATATATTGATATATAAATTGTATTTGATTTGTTTTTTACATTTCTAAATTACATTACCTGTTTAAACATTTTATCGTTTTGCTTGCCCTTTATCGATTGGCTAATCCTATGAGTTTATTTAATTGATTAGCTCATTTTGGAACTATTCATATCAACCACTTAAATAATCAATAGATAAATTTAATTATATGGCAATGTCGTATTGGATTGGTGTTGATCTGGCAACCACAGAATATATAAGGTAACCATGTTGCACTGACGATAGAACACTCCTATCGTCATCGCCATGTTGACCCACCAAAATAATGGCCGCTTAAAAATGACGTACGTCAACCGTGTTTCCCAGTGGATAACAACTTCTTCAGTGTTCAAGAGTATATGTTCTGTGGTATGAATTAAAGAAGTAAAGAGGAGGCATTTTTTATAATTAAGAATGTCCTAACAAAAATAATCTATACCATTCGTCATTCGATATTCATGTATTTTAATCATGATTTTAATTTAAATTGCGTTGGTCTACTAAGAATCCATGAAAATCGATCAAAAGGAATAAGAACGGAACATTATTTTTTAGTGTAGGACTATGTAGAGTGCAAAACCATATATGAAGAGTATATGAAGAGGTTTTTGCTGTTGTAATTTGCTTCAAACTTGAACAATTTTTGGAATCTCCAATTGCAAATATTCAAAGGATTTCCTAAGAGGATTTCGGCTGAAAATGAAGATTCGCCCATATTGATAACCTTTTTGTAGATAAATTGAGCTAGGTCATGTTGTGAGCTGCATCCTAATTTTTAAAGCAGTTTTCAGTAGAGGGTAATCTATAGTTTTCAGTTTTCTGAATT
Source organism: Bruchidius siliquastri (assembly GCA_949316355.1). NCBI lineage: Eukaryota > Metazoa > Arthropoda > Insecta > Coleoptera > Chrysomelidae > Bruchidius > Bruchidius siliquastri. The sequence continues at coordinate 22,313,951 of OX438532.1, read as the reverse complement.
AACTTCATACGTGTTTTGTTATACTTCAATCAATTGCTTTCACCGATTACAAATATTAATATTTGTAGTCGGTAATTGCTTCACATGATGGGCCAAGGCAAAAGTCAATTTACAGAAGAGGAGCTCCAAGATTACCAGGTATTCTACTACATGGTATGAATTTATTTTTTTAACAAATGTATATTTCAGGACTTAACATACTTCACAAAGAAGGAAGTACTATAGTAAGTAGTTTACATTTACAACACATAACGAAAAATGGAACAACCATAGGTACTTAGCATTCTTTACAATTCATCCCTGTGTTTCATCATCTGATCAACACAGTAAAATTGAAGTTAAATTATATAAAAGTTGTTCCAGTAGCCTCCACAAACCAGCATATAGAGGTCTGTATTCAATTTCCTTGCTTGTTCTCTAGCTTTAGAATTACCACCAATTCTCCCATTCTTGTCTTTAAGTAGTCTTTCATTAGGATTACAACAGGTGTGAGTATTTTTATTACCAAAATCTTTGTAATGTGTATATGTTGGTCAGTCACCAAATGAGGTCTTTCAATAAGGTTAGTTTTTTCATCTTCATTTCAAGATCTTTTAATCTATCCATGTTTTTTGTTATTTGGTGTATGTCCTATCAAATTTTCTTCTAGTGGCTTAGTATTTGGTATGCTTTTCATTTTTGTGATGTTTTTTCAACAGTACTTTAACCATTATAATATTTATGGTCACACTAAAGATATTATATCCTTCAGTGTTCTTTCCAAGGTGCTGGGCTTTATTAACTTGCTTATTGATTTTTGTGATTTTGGCAAAGTTGATTGAATGTTCTCTTGAAGCTTATTAAGCTTCACATCAATTGTTTTCACCTAGGGATCCTCAAGAACCCTCCAGTTTTTTACTCTAACTTTGAAGTTGTCACTGGGTATAGTTAAATCAAGACATGAGGTCTGATTTTCTCAAACAAACATGGGTTCGTCATCTAGATTTGCATTGAATATGTGAATATGTGGTTTTATATCCTATTATCATGCAAGAAAACAATTAAGCAAAAAAATCAAAATATTATGTTCATATTTATTTTGCCTTTTATATGACCCTAAAGAATCACACCCATAAATAATATCTCATTATAAAAAAATATTCATTTTTTAAGCACACTATAATAATAATAATAATCTTTATTCCAAATCTTTTACCATACATACAACTGTATATAATGATACAGACATGAAAATGCGTCCCCTTCTAATTCTTAAAATACTGCATCCAAAAATTCAGATATATTGTAAGGTTCTAATTGGATAAGAATTTGTTTCAGGTGTCTTTTAAAGTTGTTTGTGCCATTCAAAGCCTTTATATGAGTTGGTAGCTTATTGAAAAATTTTGCACACATATAAAATGAGTTCCTTTCAGTTAGTGTTAATCTATGAGGAGGTATCAATACATTTATGGCTCTAGTGCTGTATGAGTGATCATTATGAGTACGAAACTTTTATCAATTTTTTACAGTAAACATGATACATCCAAATATATATAGCGCATATACTGGCACTAATCCAACCGATTTAAATACACCTCTACAAGTCTGATTAAATTTCATATGCTTCATTGTCCTTAAAGTTCGTTTTTGGATAACAAATATTTTTGGCATATCTGAACTACATCCAAACAGTATTATACCATAACGTAAAACTGATTCAAAATTAGCACAATATAAGATTTTCAAACATTCTGATTTAATATTCATTGACAACACTTTTATTCCATAACTAATGCTACTTAGTTTTAAGGCAGTATTATTTATATGTGGAGTCCAGCTCATAAATTCATCCAGATGTATTCCTAGAACTTTTGTCTGTTGATTAACTTCAATATTACCTAATATCTGAGAGAGCAACTGTACTTAGAATATCAACTTGTGAGCGTTTAGTTCGGAATATAACTAAATCGGTTTTGTCCTCATTCAGGGCCAGTTTATTCATAGTAAACCACCGCACCACTGATTCAAAAGCCTTTTGACCATTGTGTTCCAAATCTGCTGTACTTTTATCACTTATAAAGATACTTGTATCATCAGCATAGTTTATTATTGTAAAATTCATTTGTTTTTGTTTTATACTATTACTTAAATCATTAATGTAAATGACAATCAATATGGGGCCTAATACACTGCCTTGCGGTATTCCTACATTGGTGTAAATTATGTCTGACTTAACGATGTAGCCATCTCTTTTTGTAATCACTCGCTGCTGCCTATTTGTAAGATAGGATTTTACCCAATTAAGTGTATTAGCTCTCATTCCATATCTGTCCAACTTGCTATACAGAATATTGTGTTTCAAACAATCGTATGCTTCAGAAAGCTCCAAAAATAATCCCATTGCTAAATTTTTATTTTCAATATTGCACAGAATGTCCTGAGTAAACTCATGGAGTGCTGAGATTGAAGATCGTCCTTTTATATATCCATGCCGAGTGTTGCTGGCTGAATAGTTTGCATTTATTCATAAAGTCAATAAGTTGTGTGCAAACCACATGTTCAAATAGTTTAGAAAAGCTGTTCAAGATACTGATAGGCCTATGGTTATCAATAATAGCTGGATCACCCTTCTTCGGCGATAATTTTATTTCAGACAGTTTAAGTTGGTCTGGAAAGATTCCAAATTTAAATGAATTATTGATTATGTAGCTTAAAATATCTTTGATTTCCTTTAAAAACGATTTTACAATAATTGTTGGTATTTCGTCTGTGCCTGAACTGTATTTATTTTCCAATTTGTTGGAAAGTTTCACCAAACCATCAGGCTTCATACGCTTAAGGATTAACGTTTCCTCATTGTAAGATATTTCACAATTATATGGAATGTTTTCCAAATTTTGCATCATGTTTGGAACTAAATCAGTGAGATGATGGTTCACCATGTTAGCCACCTCATATAGGTCTCCAGGAATTTTACATTCATAATCATTTCCAACATGTCCTCTTATCTCATTACATAAGGACCACATGGCTTTTGATTTGTTGTCTGAATTGCAAATTTTGCTTTCCATATTCTTTCTTAGTCTTATCATACTCAAATTTAAAATGTTTGTCATGTCTATATAGCACTAGCAGCTTATCTAATCTGTTGTTTGAAACTTGTAGACAAAGTGGATTTATCAAAAGTTTGATTTCGGACTTCCATTGTCTATAAAATTTTGAGTATCACGACGTTTCGATTGATGTGCTATCTTCAATCGTCTTCAGGTGAATTTTATAGACAATGGAAGTCCGAAATCAAACTTTATCTAATCTGCTTTTACACTCTTGTATTTTGTCAGAGGTATTGTATTTAATTTTATGCTGTTTCATTTACGTGCATTTTTTAGGAAAGCCTATGTTGAAAATGTTGATGAAGTTTGAAATAAATAATTTCCATTGTCCATTAACATCTCTCTTCATACTACACTATAAAGCAAAGGTGGGAACAATGTATTGTTGAAGGTGTAGCTCGCCCCACAGTGTGTGTCTCAGTGTCTCACATAGGCCAATAAGCCTAAAACTCTTCTGTGTGTTTGATTCTCTGCCTTCAATATTTTAGTTTAGTGTTTATTAATACTATATCACATAGTCTCTTTGCAGACATGTTTTAGTAAACTGTTTTCGCAATTAAATAATATGGTTATGTAGATACAAAGAAAGAAGCACTTGACAGCGATAACCAAGTGGTTGGTGGGTATAGAGAAAATATATTTTCGTTTACTGACAGTAACGAATTCTTTACCTGCACAGTTATCAACACAGGTATAATAAACTGTAGATGTAATTGCCTCTAGGCAGCAGCTTAAAGCAGCATTGGTTTGTTGGTTATCACGTTTTACTAACTATTGGGCTCTATTCTATATTCTTTCTTTGTAAAAACATAGACATTAACAGTTATGTGTTACGCCACTGACTGAAATTTCTAATAGTTAAATTTTCTCTGCAGGAATGTTATAAAATTTTAAAGTGTTATTAATTGCTCTGAATGAGCCATACAACCATGTCATGTGAATGCTAAGTTTTAATTTTTTCTAGAACAACTATTTCATTCTGCATCCAGTTCCTATTCAATGTACCACTATTGATGGTTATAATTAATTTATTAGGTTTTTTCTAGTGTTTTTGCAATTCATTAGTTCTTTTGCTGTATATGCATTACATTATGTTATGAGTAATACCTTCCTACCCTATACTGTTATGTTTATTATTATTTGGTATCAATTTCAGTGCTCATCAAAAGTTTAAGTCTTTAGCGCCCGAGAAAGTAGGCCATAACAAAAATGCTAAACTGCCAATGTCTAAAATTCTACAGTTTCCAGAGTTGAGTGTTAATCCATTTGGAGAAAGAATTTGTAAAGTATTCAGTTCTAGTCAAGATGGTGATTGTACATTTGAGGATTTTTTGGATATGATGTCTGTATTCAGTGAAAATGCCCCAAAACCAGTTAAAGCAGAGCATGCCTTCAGAATATTTGGTAAGAATCTTTTATTATGAATTGCACTCATTCCACAAGCAGACACGGAATCAGGAGAGCAATGAGGGTAAATGCCTGCTCTTTCGGGGGGTCTTAGTATATGGCTACAACGGCGCCTCGCCCATCGCACCTAGCCTGGTACTGTATAGCACAATGGGATTGTACATTTAAAAGCAACCGGCTACAACAGTACATCGCTCTACGTGTCGGCCATATTGCCTGCTAAATCTCAATGATTTGTAATTTTACGAAAACCGTAAATCACATCATTATCTGCTGAAGCATGAAAATCGGTATTTGTCGTGAATCGCACCTCCTTCCCTCGATGACGTCTTGAATCCACGCCTCTACATGTTGCAGATTGGACTGTGATCAGAGTTGTCAGACACTGACATACATGCTATTTTATTTCACTACACTGCACTGCTCTTCTGGCGAAGATTGAGCTGTTTCCATGTTTCTCAGCCTCTCTACAAAAGCTTGATATTCATTTGAAATTGTAGATTCCATGGTGAACTATTTGTTCTTGACTCCTCCAGTGCTCTGTTAAACACAGAAAGTAGCAGTTTTTTTGCATTTACAAGGGGATTGATTTCATCTATAGTATTCCCCAATTCTTCAGATTGCCTCCTTCAAAAAAGACCCCTCTTGTCCTTGTTGTTTTTTAATAACATCCTTTGTCAAATCATAGCGCATGTAGCCAATACCCCTAGGCAGAGCTGGACAGTGTTCGAGTAAATTGTACTGAAAATACTTAGTAGTTGGTACTCGTGAGTAATTCAATTTTGATGGGATTCAGTACTCGAAAGTTATGAGTGTTCAGTACATCTGATTCCTACAACGAGTATGAATACCGACACATGCACAGACGAGTCTCAGCTTTACTTGTATGTATGTTAAATCACTGTATCCTATTTTTCTTTACTCTCGACCATCTATGTGGTGCGTGGGTGTGAATGGGCATTGTTATATTAATATTACTGGTACTTGTTTGGATAGATGGTTTTTCAAATTTGTAATAAGTACACATGACCTTCGAGTATTTTTAATCTATGTACTCATATCTTTTCTGACCAATTTGGTTCCTTTGGAGGATTGCTTTTGTCCCTGATGAGTGTTAGTTACATAGTATCGTTTTATTATCCTGAAGTGCTAGAAAATTTCAGGACTACTTACAGGTTCTATTTTTTGCATTCATTTATTGTTGTTGTTAACCTATCAGCAAAAGACTATTTACTTTTTTGTCCACATCTTGTTCTTGGTTTTTATTGACGCGTACGATTTCTACAAGCCATAAGTCTATCTTATAGTTTTTTTATCAAATTCCTGTGGGAGATAATTTGTTGCAATAGCTTATACTCGTTCTCCAACTGCACTAGCTCTGTGGATGGTGATGCATTTGTAACTTCCAATTAGGCTTGAAGCTCAACTTCCACAGAATATTTTAGCTCTTTGAGCACTACTTTGATGAAAATTTGAACCACATATTGAACAAATTCGTCCGTTTATTTTACTTTTCTTGCAATTTTCATTTTCCATCAGTTGTTTTTCCTTGTTATGTCTGATCAAAATGGCATAAGTCGTAAGTCAGCTACTAAAAGTGACGATAACAGATAGCTGTCGCTCTTTTTTGCAACAGAAGGTTCACCCAGTAGTGCAAAAGTGTTCGGTTGAAACCTGCTACCTCCGATGAGTATCAATGTCGTAACCAAGATACAATGCAGCGTTCCATACCGGCGTATCATGCAACGAGGAATGTTTAAGATCGACATTCGTAGCGACAGATCGCTCAGTATTCAATCAGCCTTGTGTATTACCGGATGTATAATGTACCGACTGTGACCGGTGACGTCAGTATCTTTTTGTAGCATTTAGACGTGTTTTTTATTATTGATCATCTGATCCTTACTTGTGATCCAAAGAAATGAACTGATTTGTTCTAACACCTATTAATTAGCTGCTGTATACGATAGGATGGATGGAAAACGAACCATCAAATATACAAGCCTTAATGCAGCAAACTCCACTATGTGGGCAGGTAGTACGTTTACACTCTCGCAATTACGCCATATCTGCTCTGGATAAGAGGTGGCGCTGGTCACTTTTTGCCTCTTTCAAGTAGCGGTCGTGTAGATGTGATTACCATTGCTTTTCATCCTCTGTCTTATGGCTTATATCACACTGATGAGTTCTAACAAGGACGAAACAGCTGTTATGTACGATAGGTTATAGGGATAGACAGCAAATAACGGTATATTATATAAATATGCCATACAAAACTAATTTTATTTTAATTTATTTTAGATTTTGATGGCGACGATATGCTTGGGGTGTCAGATCTTAAACATATTATAAATAGATTGACCAATGACAACAAAATAAATGACTCTGAAATTAATATGTTGGTGCAAAACATTTTATCCGAAGCAGATTTAGATGATGATAATGCTTTGTCTTTTGCAGAATTTGAGCATATCATCGACAGATCTCCAGACTTTTTAAGGTGTGTTTTTTACGAAATTATGTTTTAAGCATTTCATTCTAATATATTGTGTGCTTCCCGAAATTCAAAACATTCTACATAGACGTATGCATTTATTTCATTTCTAAAAATGCTTACCATTTTAAGGTAAGTCCGACGTTGTTATGACAGTGTCGGATACAAGATTGACATGTGGACAGGGATCTAAATCTCCTGATTTGTCTGGAGAGCGTCTGAATAGTGGATTTTGAACTAAAATAACGTTATTTCTTGTTTGTCACTTAGTTACTGATTTTCCAATTGTGGAGCTATCGCTCTAATGGATATCCCTGTATCCATTAGTTATTAATCACAAGAAAATACATTCTAGCAGACGTTATTATCTATTGTTTAGAAAACTGCGATTTTTTCATTACACATTTTTTTTAGCTCTTTCAGAATTCGTTTATAGGAAAAAAGACTGCAACCACACAAAAAAAACCAAATTGATATAAATCTACAAGTCTTGAAAAAATGAAATTATACATTGCCTGAGATTATATGTTTGTGTTTTGTTTTTAGATTTATTTTCGAAATAATTTGTTTTTGAATAAACGATTTACTGAATATACAGTGATTGATTTTTCGATTCTATGCCCGATTTGACATTCTTAAGTAATCTTGACGTATGAAAATAGAAGTCGCATGCCGGTCTGCCAGCCATGGAGATGGAAAAACATCCAATACTGAATGATCTTCCATCAAGCTTCTGGGAATTAACATCAACAATAACATGACATGGCACGAACATGTTGCTGGCCTCACTAGGTCGGCGTTCCAGAAACTGAGGATTCTGTTACGCTCCAGGAAATCATATTCTCCAGTATAGCTACTGCTACTATAAAAGACCCAGATCAGACCATTGATGAAGTACTGCTCGCATGTGTGGGGATGTACTGTCTAAAGCTTCTGACCTCGCAAAGGACACACACACACACACACAGATGTACGACCGAGCTGTCTCGCATAATAACACCAAGAGTCGCCAGTACATCAAAGAGTAGAGAGAGTTTAATAGGCGCACCCCTCGCCAGGTCGAGCTTACGACGTGTCGGACAAGCTTCTTCCAAAAACGTTATCACGGCGTTGTGGAATGATTTACCGGGGCACTATATTCTCTAATGGTTACAATTTACAGCGTTTTAAAAGGTCAATGTGAATAGACATTTATCTTAGTGATCTAATTTAGAATCGCAGGGCGTTGAAAAAGATTCAATTGAATAATTTCGTCTCGAGAACTAAAGAATCAGTAGTAGTAATTGTGTAATTAACACACCCGGTACTGTGTGGCTTTTGATGATTATCCTTTTCTAACAGTATCAATATCCATAGTTTAAATTTTCTCACAAACTTTTGGATGAGGACTGCTCGATCCTGAATAAGGGAGAACACCCTTTATATGCATAATCCTTCAGGAATCAATCCGTCTATGAAAAAGGGTAGTTTTTCCCTGAACCCTTTAGTTTCTTTGACACAATTCATCAAAACTCAAGGTATGATTAGCAATCACTTGTATTTATTATATAGTATCACGAGTACACTTAATGAAGATTTATGACTGTAAATATCCTGGTAGTTTCATTCTCATAAATATCCACGTGGTCGAAAATGAAACTAGAACACATATGAATCCTACTATTGTGATTAACAGTCTGTTGAGCTTTGGCGTAGAACTGGAGTGAATGTTGTCCAAGATTATGAAGCCCAAACCACCCATTGTAAATAGAAAACTGGATGCTAGTCCCTCCATTATGTATTGACCATTAACTCTATAAGGCATGAATGCCACCTAGAAAAAAATATCGATGAAACACAAGTTTTATTTATTAAGTTTTCATTACAACTTGTATAAGTTATATGCACAATCTTATGTGCTCTGTGCAAGAAAACGGCATACAAGTCTTAGAGGTTGTGCACTTCAAGAATTCACTTTAAAATACAATAATACGAACATGAGCTGAAATCTTTCTATAGCTTCAAATACTGTAAATAACATATATGTTTAAAAATAGTAACTATTGGAATTTTTACCTAAAAAAATCTCGCTTTATTTCACAAATAAATAAAAATTATGTCACACTCAATATATGTATGTGCTGAACAACTTTGCAAAAAAATGTCTATCCTTAGTACTCTCTAAAACTGATGATCTTACTTCACACGTCAATTGGCGGGGAAGTATTACGCGAAAAATTTCGGATATGAATTATTGTGTTTTCTTGACAGGCCCAAATCTTGGGGGGCGGAGGAGGGGCAACTGCCCTGGGCGACGAAGGCTAGATAGCACCATACAGAGAACACTATAAAAACCTGTGCAATTTTCAATTAAGTGCGAAAATTGGCACTCTACCCCCTCCCCCCGCCCCTTCAATAATTCTAGATCCAGGACTGTTCCATAGCATGGGTTATTGTTAGTAAGCAGCAGTTGTTTGAAACTTGTAGACAAGGTGGATTTTTCAAAAGTTCAATTTCGGACTTCCATTGTCTATAAAATTTTTCACAATGTTTCGATTGATATTGATATGCTATCTTCAATTGTCTTCAGTTCACTTGAATTTTATAGGCAATGGAAGTCCGAAATCAAACTTTTGAATAGTAGTAGCAATTTTATATTTTTATCTGGAACAAGTTGGCCACCAGATTGAAATGGTAATCTTGTGAAAGATTCCAGGCATGGATTCTCATCATATTATAAGATAATCAATTTTTTCAGTGAAAGAGATAAGATCTGATAGCTTCTCAATTTACACCATCCCTGTAATGTATTGTTGTTTGCAAGGGGTTAGCTTGGATTTGTAGTTCAATAAAAATGACTCAACCCATAATACTCACCGGTCTTGAATGTCCTCGTTCATCTGTAGTAGATCCTACACTGGGTGGTTCAACTATAACATCATAAATGATACCTGCAAGTAAAAAATATGCAGGAAAGGAAGATCTGTTCAAGCAGAATCCATTCAATTTATTAATAGTATATTATATACCTCCAGTAACTAAAAAGTATGATATTAGCACAAAAGAAAACACTGTCATAGCAGATGGTTGTTTTATCCACGAAGGCTTTATTATTCTGATTTGGGGAATCGCAAGTAGAGAATCAAGCAGTGTCATTATGGTCCAAACGGTAACTAGAACTTTTTCCTTCTATCCAATTTTGTTATAAGTGCTATTTTTTATTTCCTTTTGCTTTCGCATCCAAAAAGGGCTGTGGAATGTTGGACGTGGATGTAAGCCACAGAACATATATAGGGTTAATGTAAACTTTAGCTTTACCCTTTCTATTCAAAAACTTCAATATACTGACATTCCTAACCTATAATCACAAAGCCTACACCACAGAATATATAAGGCCAGTGTTGTCAGGTGCCATCGGATGGTTTTCGGTATAATCGTTCTACATTTTTCGGTAGATTTCGGTAGATGGAGTAGTAATGAATTTAGTGGTGGCAAAACATCAAAATTTCACGTCGGCAAAATAAATAGCAACGCTGTGCCAGTATGCAAAATCATGATTGTGAGGAAGTCTTTATTTATAAAAACCAAATATGATCATGATATTGCACTTGAATAAACAATCAACTTTACAATAATTCTACAGAAACAGAAATCGGGTAAACCCAGAGACCACAGAACATACATAGATAGGGAAAGAATCATAGAATATGGTCTAATAGTCTAATACAAAGCACGACTGCACGACTGAAACCGGACGCAGAGGCGTATAAACTGCGAGACCTGTCAAAATAAAAAAGTTTAGCTGTGATTAGTGCAACAGCATTTCTGCGTTTTGTTGAATTGTTGTATCGCGTGTATATAGATAATAAATTCTCTCTGAAAGTACAAAAAGCAATTAATTTATTTCGATAGATTTTGCATTCAAATCGGTAGATCGGTATAACTCGTCTGAAATCGGCAGATCTACCGAAAAATCGGTAGACCTGGTAACACTGTATAAGGCATACAACATACAATGAAAGAAGCACAGAACTAGTATATTGCTGACATATTTTAGCTAAATTAACACCCACTGTGATCTAAAACAACCGATTGGGAATTATATCTTATCGCCTAATTTATCGCTTTTTCTTTAATTAGTGAATGATTTTCATTGCATTGCATTTTTTGTAGACGGGCTTGACGATAGAAGATAATAAAAATAGACATCGTCTGCAAAAAAGGCTGGCTCCTTGGTCACCCCTGATCGCATGCATCACTAAAATGAATAATATACTAAAAAAAAGTAAGAGTAAGTAAATGTTGGTTACAATCAGTCAAATTGCAATTAGGAAGATCACAGAATTTGCATACACGCGCCGCTTTTAAGTTTTCTGAGTTTTCCGGAGGTTTTCTTGACTATGGTATAACGCCATCTCTTTTCATTTCTTTTTCTGTCATCTTGATCTAACTTCTCTGCGATAGAGTAGAGAGCTGTAGGAGTAGGTGAATTTTTATTCTTGAGTCCTACAATGTAACTCAACAAAATTAATATGAAGATCCTCATGCTCCCATTTCGCTCGTAGCGGCAACACTGGAAGTGAGAAACAGCTGTTTCACGTCTTGATTTGAGCAGTGTTGCTGTTCCTACCGAAATTTCGATAGTTCTACCAATCCAACCGATGTGAGAATGAATGTCTTGAGGAATGCAAATAGTCTTTAATAACATGTATATAATTCAGTTTTCGTAGGTTTTTTGCTTTTCTTATTTGGAGAATAGGTGTTTGAAAGGTTTCATTTTTTCTGGGTAGGTTGAGGGTAGGTAATTAGTTCAAGTTATAAGTTTCAGTTTTGTCTTACGTTAAGTTTTAACATTTATTACTTTTATACGGGAATTTTATGTAAGCTGAGAAATTTGACATCACCGTCTACCGAATTTCATTTTCACTGTGTCGGCAAGGCAGCACTGATCACCATTATCATCAATCATCAGATCATCACTACCAAAGAGTAGTCATTCAAATGCTCGCCAAGCCATACACGTAAACGATATACTTGCGCACCTCATTATTGTTTGTCGGCATAACGGTTGTCGTTATTAGACCTTATATATTCTGTGGTTATTATTACAATCCAACGATATAAGTGTTCTATCGTCAGTGGTACAATCACAATCGTACTAATATAGTAACAATCGATGACAGGGCATCATTAATTTTATAATTTTAAATTCTATGATATGTTGTTCTGAAGTCTGGTTGTTGTTGTTACTGACTACTGTTAGTGTTCTCCTATGACGTGTCACTATAACTTGTCTTCAAGTCTTCACTTCTTCACTTTTCAGTGTGCTCTTCAGTCTTCAGTACTGTTTTAGACCCAGTGGGTCTGTCACCTGTGGTACTGAGCACAGATGCTGAGTTTATGTGTTAAGTCAAGTCTTCAGACTCTATAGGTCCTCTAGGTTAGATTATCGATTGTGCTATTGATTATTTACGGCAAAAGAAATCCTTTTTATTTGCTATTCCACATCGAAGTTTTCCCCAATTTTAGCATTTAACACAATCGGACCGCTCTTACTATACTTTACTATATTTTTTCATTGATTAACGATGATGCCCAATTAGAAAAAAATACAATTTTATTATCATAAAACACCTAATTCCTAACCTAACTCAAAAATAATTAAATTAAAACCCTCATAATTAGATGAACAATTAAATGAAACATTATTAACAAATAAAATTTAAAAGCAGAAGCTAAAATATTAAACAGCAAGTAAGAATTTATTCTTAAAAGTTCTTTGGTCAACAAAAAGGTCCAAAATATCACACTTCTGATTTGCAAGTCTAGCGGTTCTAGAAAGCTAGATGGTCTGTGGTTTCAGACAAAAAAGAGTTTAAACCATAGTTCTATGTGGAATTTGGTGTGCTTGAAATAATTATATGGTAATTTTAACACAATTTCTAATAGGCTCTTGGCAACCCTGATTCTAACCTAAATCTTTACGCAAACAAACTGTCAAACAAACTAAACATTTAATGATACAAAACATCACGATAATGAAGATAATAGTTATATTAGATACCTTGATATGAGTACCAGCTTATCATTCACTTGAATCCTTGAATGATATGATGTAATGCAAAAAATAATTTATCTTGGTACTTACCTGAATAATCGTATGTATAATGGAAATATATTGAGTCGCAAATCAGTAACACACTTGAATCTATCGCAACTGGTTGGTATCTTTAATGTGCAATTAATCTTCACATTTCCAGTATAGCTGATATCTCTATTAACTTTTTGCATTACACTTAGATTAGGAGACACCCTAAAATGCAACCCAAGTCGACAACTGATCTACTGAAACAACTTCGGGCATTGATGAAAGACCCGCAGTATGTTTCAGAACCCTTAAATGCTTATGTTGTGCCATCTGAAGATGCCCACTTCAGTGAGTACACAGCTCCATGTGATGAATACAGGGCATTCATATCAGGCTTTAGTGGATCATTTGGGACTGCCTTGATAACAGAAAATGAGGCATTGATGTGGACTGATGGCAGATACTACCAGCAAGCTAGCATGCAAATGGATAGCAATTGGACCTTGATGAAACAAGGATCACCTGATACACCAAAGTTAGGTATAGTATATAATTTTTTCCATATTGTCTGAACCTATAGGCTGACTTGATTAGATTGGTTGTCTGGTATATGATGCAAATTATATTTTATAGAACTAGAAATTTTGAATTTTTCATTATATAAAAAATAAGTTGTTAAGCTTGGTTGATACTATTAGAGATGTGGGTATGTTATTTGATATAACTTTTAGCTTTGTGAAACACATTAACAAGTATTGTATACTATTGTATTTATTACAATACTTTAACAACATGAAAACTTTGGCTTAGCTTTATAGAATTTTTGTGTGAGTCCCCCAATTTTTACCATTTGTCACTAACATAAAACAGCTACTGTCAGGGCAAGTTCTATGACTAGACAAAACCCACTGCCTCCAAAAAACTAGAAGGGGAAACAAAACCTCTTGACTGAAAATATTTTCTAGTCTATCAGACATTCACTTCTTCCAAATAATCTGAAGAGCAAAGAACCTCTCTACTTGCTTAATTTGTCTTACTTTAACTTTACACAGAATGCCCAGGAATCTTAAGCTTCTCCGCTTTGTAAAAGCATATCACTGGCCCCCATTTTTCTTGGAATTTCCATTGCTCCCCTGAAGGTTCTAAATGCTCACAAGAGGGCGTTATCGACTATGTTGTGAGCCAATGATTCAAAGCAGTGATTGCCAACCATTTCAATGTTTTCAGCTACATCAATAGTTTTATAATAAGACAGCGAGCTCCCTAGCAGTAATTATATTTGCAGGATGTGACTTTAATAGTGAAGATATGCCAAACCACCACAAGTACGAGTATGTATATAGCTACCTCAGGAGTACCACAAAGTTGTATACCCTGGGTGTTATTCACACTATTCATAAACCTCCTTCCTGACTGTCTTTCTTAATCTATGAGATTGTTATTTGCAGATGACTTTCAATTTTATAAGTCTATTTCTTCCACCCTTCTGTTATAGGAATATTTAAGAAATGCTAATAATTGGTTTAAATATATATCAATATTTGAATAAATATAAAAAGTACAGTATCATGAGCTTTTCACTGGAAAAGTGAAATCATTAAAATCAGCTACAACATAAATGAGGTAGATTTAGAATGTAAAACTTTGAACAAAACCTTGAGTGTAATCTTTCAGAGTCAAATGAAGATCAATTACCACTACATATATAAAAAGGCAAAATAATAAATATCCATATTTGGTTTCATACATCCTAATCAGCTCTGGGTTCAAAAGTTTGTTGTCTGAGATAGACAAGCAGGCTGTAATTATCCTATATTGTATTATTAAGCTATATAATTTGGAAAGTTTGTGTTTCATTGACGTATATATGCACTTTAAACTTTGATACCTTTAACATAGATCTGGTCACCACTTTCCCTGTAAATAATATCCTATTAATTTTAATTCGACTGGCCAAGCAGTTTCACGTAGATTATTTTGATATAGACAAAGGATTTTCAGCTAATTTTATCATGTTTTTATCCAGACTTCTCCTGTTCAGTTTGATTAGGTATATATAAAATGTATATGCTAACATATTTGTAAGCTGATTTGATGTCGAGAGATATTATTAGCATCATTTAACTTTTAAAAAATGCAAGTTGTATGGAAGAAATATTACGTTATCATGCTTTACAAAAACCTGTTTGATATTCTTTAAACGTGTTTTTATTCACCAATAGCCATTGGATTCCGGTTTTAATTAGAGAGCAGCATTTTGCTTACACATGAACTTAGTACTACAAGCCTAAAATTTAGTGAATTATTTGGTTCCTCATTGTTTTTAACTATTGGGATGGTTATTTGTTTTTTCCAGTTATTTGGTGGTTGCATGCCCGTCAAGCCTTCATTATGTCTGAGACTTTTATAAAGCTGAGTGTGTGATGTGCTTAAGCATACTGTAGATATGTTCATAAATTAAGCATATTTCAACTTCGCCTATGTGAAATGTTTTAATATTGTCCTCCACTTTTTTCGTTTCATGATTTTTTATCTGTACCTAAATAAATAAAATCTATATAAATCCGTATAAATATGTGTTGCCAGAATGCCATTCTATATATTTCGGTAGAGGAAGACAACTTCAATTTGATGCTTCATTTTCCGTGTTACGTGAAACCGCCCGAAAAAACGATTTCAACACCCGACTATCGCGAATATTTGAACTTTGCAAATTTGGGTTGGTAAATCATTAAGCTACATACAGTTTCCGTTAAATTTGATTTTGATAATTACGGTATCAACCAACTTCACAATTTAAAACCATCAGCTTTGGCAAGATCTGTGCTGGAGCATATTCAGAAATTTTTGTATTCAGTTACCTTATCCAATCAGTAATCTTACAGGACGATATCCTTCTGTAATAATTATGTGGTTGAATTGAGCGGACCATAGAGAATAGTCGAATAATAACAGAATGTGACATTTCATGTTTTCAGGTGAATGGTTGATTAAAAACCTACCACGAGGTGCTAAAGTAGGTATTGACCCCACACGATATACTTACAAAGCCTACTCCACCCTGAACACTCAGCTTGATGATGCAGATAAAAAAATTGTATTTGTAACCAAGAATCTTATTGAAGCCATTTGGAAAAACAGGCCGTTCCGTACAGCGAATCCCATCAATCCTTTGCCCTACGAATATACTGGAAGTACTGTCAAAGATAAGTTTGTTAAAGTCAACGAGCAAATGAAGGAGAAGAATGCCAAGCATCTTCTGGTGAGCGCCTTGGACGAGATCGCGTACTTCTTGAATTTGCGTGGCTCTGACATTGCTTACAATCCTGTGTTTTTCGCTTATTTGATTATCTCCACGGATACCTTCACTTTATTTGTGAATAAAAAACAAATATCTAACGATGTTATTACACATCTGTCAACAGAATTTGGTGATCAGTATGTTATTAGAGACTACGAAGAGATTCAAAATCACTTGACTGTATTGGCGCGTCAGAAGGAGGAGGGCCTGGTGTGGTTTTCTGAATTATCAAACATTGCCCTCATTAATGCTGTGACAAAAAAGAAGCGCGTGCTGACAGATATCAGTCCAATATGTATGATGAAAGCTATTAAGAATCCTATAGAGTCTCGTGGTATGAGGAATGCTCATATAAAAGACGCAGCAGCACTGTGCTGTTACTTTAACTGGCTAGAAAGCAACGTGGGAAAGAACAAAATTACAGAAATATCGGGAGCTGCTAAACTACAGGAATTTAGAAAGATGCAGAAGGATTACGTTGGAGATAGCTTTCCTACAATCAGCTCTGTGGGTGCACATGGTGCAATCATACATTATCATCCTGACCCATCTACAGATGCTGAAATTGTTGTCGAGCAAATGTATTTGTGCGATTCAGGTGGACAATACAGGGATGGAACTACAGATGTGACACGAACGCTGCATTTTGGTACTCCTACCAAGTTTCAGAAGGAATGCTATACTAAAGTACTCAAAGGTAAGTAGTAGTGTTTTCTATGAGATTATTTATGCTGCGACTGACGTTTCTCTTCTAAACCGCTCTTATTTGGGAACCACTGTAGACATTACTTTAAGTTGGAGGCTTATCTCTGTTCCATTCTTTTTATTTCTATTTTCTCTGTTATTGTGTCTTTATATTTAACCTCTACCTTCCTTCAACTCAAGAGAGATTAGGTGCTTAATATTTTGGTGTGCCTTAGAAGGTAGTCAATACATAAAGGAATTTCACGCTAATTTAGTTCTCTTTGTAACATATTGAGCTTTAAACGAAATCCTGAATTTCATTTCCAGTCCATTTATCAACTCTCTGTCGATCGGATACATTAAAAAATGTGCGGCAGCTTGTGAGTTTGGATAGCTATTGAAGTGTCCAACCTTCTTCAAAAACGGTCTTGTGCCTAGACCTAAAGAAAAGCTGTTATAACTACTTACACATATCTGTTATTCACGTCGAATCGGAAACATTTTTAATGTCGAAAATGTTTCAGTAGAGCACTTCTTCAATCTTCAGACAAGCAGTCTGGGCCTTATAGAGGTTGGCTATCATTATTATGTCTTTACTATCGAGACCTACCTTCTCTAGGATGGAGATGAGGCGGTCGTCTATCGACCTTTACGTAATCAATAACGCAGTGATACATGTCTTTATTTGTGTATCTGCAGTGTGGGATTGATACTTGTAGAGAAAAATATGGCGTTTCTATTGCCAATAGCATTATGGAAGCTAAATTGTGATTGATCAACCACTGAGTGATTCTGATCTGGATCACTTTTGTAAAGATCACAATTAAGTGGTTAATTAGAATATGTTGGTCACAAGTTTTTGCATTTGATTTTTTTCATATGGCGATAAATGTCGAATGCATTCAGTTTTGAGGTGCTCCAGTGTCGAGAATCCGGGCTTTCATTATCTCTCATAGAGACTCTTATTTTGCTTACCATATTTAGAAGGCCAGTTTATACTTTGGATGCGTTATGTTTATTGGGCCGTATATTATCAAACCGCTATTTAATATATTATTTTATGATAACCATTAGATCATTTAATCTTCCATCTCCACGCAGTAGGCTGGTTGTTTGGCGATGGAAAGTTTTCTTATGCATATTGTCTTTGCATATTGTCTTTTCTCACAGTCTTCAATTTCGCTACACTTTTCTGACAGTTATGTTTATTTGGCTGCTTTTATTTTTTCTTTATGAGTTTATGCACTGTTAGTATTTCATGTTGACATTTATAGTTCTCCTTTTCTCCATCAAGTCCAAAACTTTGTTGGTCATCCATTCTTTCCCCTTCGCGTTTTCTTTATATAAAAGTTTTAAGCATGTTGTTTATATAGCTTCTTTGACTTCAATTTTTATATGGTATTGTTGATTTGACAGTCAATTTTTGTAAAGTGTTTACTTAATATATTTATTTAATATAAATTGCTTTACTTTCTTTTGCCGATCTCCTGTCTAACTACAACGGGATTGTTTTTGGACTTTACGTTAGTTCATACTAATTTTTGGAATGGTGATTTGATCTATTTGGTTCCTGATTATGGTGCCTGGTGGGTTAGCTAGACTTCCATGTTTATAATTGATGAGGAGGAAGTTGAAATAGTGTTACTAATAACTAGGTTGTATTCCTGACAGATTTGAACAAGTTGCGTTGCGCGTACATAGTCAAAGTTACCGGCTATATCAGAATAGTTTCCTTGACTTACCTTGGCATTGAAGTCACCCATTACTATCGTTATTTCACTATTTTTGTACTCTTTCATTAGGGTTCCTAGTTGTGAATTTTAGCATTTGTATATATGCTGCTGTGAAAGTCCGTATATCTTAGGATTTACATCTCATACGTCAAGATAATAAGTAGGCGTAATCATTTAGTTTTAATCTCCCCTAAAAAAATGTAGTCGAGTATTTGTGATAGGTAAAAATGGGTAGTTATTTGTGGTATTTCCATTCAACATCTATCAGTATTAAGTGTATGCTCTCCACAATGCATCATATCTGCTATAGACATGCATGTTTCGTCTTTAGTCTATACTCGTCAGTATAGCCTGGCGGTCTAAGTGTAGAGAACAATATATGTTATCATTATTATTATTATATGTGTATCGTATGTAGGTATATGTATAATTCGTTATTGATATGGGGAAATATTCAATGTATGTAACTTCCGCAATGTTATTGTCGTTCTGGTGGTTTAATGTTGCATGATTTTTGTACCTGGCTATTGAACTAATTGTACGATTGTTTCAACACGTTCAATTTTTTTTAGGACAACTGAAACTAGGCAGAGCAATTTTCCCCAGAAAAATATTGGGTAATTATCTGGACTCCTTTGCCAGGGAATTCCTTTGGCAATCGGGATTAGACTATAGCCACGGCACGGGTCATGGGATTGGCTCTTACTTGAACGTTCACGAGGGTCCCATACGCATATCCTGGTTACCAATTCCTGAAGATCCTGGCTTAGAAGCTGGTATGTTCATCTCAAACGAGCCTGGGTACTACCAAGACGGCGAATTTGGTATGAGGATAGAGGACATCGTGGAAATCGTCAATTCGCAGACACCACACAACTTCAACGACAGAGGTTTTTTGACGTTTGATACTATAACACTGGTTCCTAAGATGAAGAAGCTGATCGAGATTGACTTGCTGAGTGATGAAGAAATTGACTGTCTTAATAAATATCACGCAACCTGCAGAAAAGTGGTTTCCCCTTTGCTAGAAGAACTGGGGCAGTTTGAAGCCAAAAACTGGCTTGTGCGAGAAACTGAGCCTATCAGTAGATGAAAAAAATGCGACCTGAAGTAATAGTTTTATACTATGCAGATGAATAAAATCATTTAAGCTCATATATTTGTTTTCATAGATTTGAAAAATTAATAACAATGTACTAAATTATCATATATTTACATTGTTTATTCGAAATATTGATAAACACTTGGACGGATATTGTTGAAATGGGATTTCTATAATTATTGGATAGATAGATATTTGTATGGTTCATATGAAGTTATATCGGATAGGCCCTATATAGCTATATAGGACTCTAAATGTGAGATTTTACTCAATTAACTTTAGTTAATTAACACAAGTCATGATTTTGATAGGAAATAAATACAATAATTATCCCAGTTCATGGTTAATAAATGTTTCAATGATTTGTTCACTTTTTGTTATAATACAAACTAAAGTTTTTATTACAATTTTATTGAACAGGTACTCGGTTGTCAGAGTTTGGGGAAGAAATGTTTTTTGGAAACTGGTTTCGCATTTCAAGATTCGGCCTGACAGGAGATGAATAAGCGTCTTTGGCGACTGTCAGCAAGCTCTACAACTGGTATCGGGTACACCCATAACCCGACTACGATATATCTTATTGGCTTTAGCAGTTTTGCTGTGTGTTTTAAGTTGGGCGAGAGCCAGCTTTGTGATGGACTGCGGATTATCCCGCTTGAAGCCTGGCATGAGTCTGAGTTCTTCGGCTGCTCCGCTTGCTGACCTAAAAGGAAACGTTACTTCATCAGCATTTTCGTGTTTACGCACAAAACGGAAAAGGGGATCGGTGCTCCTCATAACTTCGTAGGCTGTGTCCAGTACCACTACGCTATGCAGACGTTCGAAACCCAATATTCCCTACCCTCCCAGATGTCTTAGAGGGTATATACGACCAGTAATTCTCTCAGCCAATTTTATTATATTTTCAGCACATACTCCTGCAATGGATGGCTTACGAGACATTGCTGACATCATTCACTAACGACCAACCATGTACAAAAAGGCTTGATGAGGTCTGGTTGGTTGTAACCTTGGCTTATCACCTTTCTTCCAATACAGATGAAGGTACAATTCTTTATGAGAACTTCTGAATTCAATTCCACATCTTAAGATCTATATCTATCCAAGTGTCAAAATAGTTGGCCGTGCGCCTAGCCGCATACGCATATATTCGTATTTTATATTATTATTATTATACAAAAGAGAGCATCGGATGCACAAAACGCGCGTTAAATTGGAATGAGAGTGAATTCAGATAAGTGGCCTGTTTCCTGCGCATATTTGTCTATTTATAGAAGAACGTCATAGGTGAGTTTAAGGTTTATTTCACGTTTTTATATACTTTGATAGCATATAATTATCCGTTGTTATTTGCAACTTCCTCATATTCTAAGTGGCGTGAAGAGTGACTGTTTTTGAAATTCATATGCATTATACGATGCTGGATAAAGGTCAACATTAGCAAACAGTCAATTTAACAATAGTTTGGATGTTATTTTTCAGAAATATAACAATATTTCCATGATAGTTTTTACAGCAAATGGTAATAACTTTGATCTCAATGTGCTTAGAATTTCGTGCTCCCAAAACGGATGTTCGTTTATAAATCTTGCTGCACTGCAATTGGTCTAAAAAATTTGCGGCATCATGCGTCTGCGTTGTTTTATATATTTAGTTATCTCTCGACAAACATGATCGATGTAGCAGTGTTCAGTCGTTAGTCTGAATTTCTGTTTTTAGCTAGTGTCTTCATTTCAAATTTCCTTTATTTAGAGTATGTACACTGAAATATTATTTTTACTATCTTATCAGATCCAGAACTCGCCATGACGAGGTGCCTGCCGATCCAATTCCACCAAAACGTTGCAGAAACAGCTTTCAAATTAAGGCGTATGTTTAACATACTTCAATTTATATTAATTCGCATATTTTCTCGTCTCCTTTCCACTGTAATGACTTTGAAGTCAACTTTCTGTGAGAAATCAGATTTTACCGATCTTGATAGTGACATTTTCCTGATAACATTAGCTCTGGCACACTTTAATGAATGCCGCTGTAGAAAAATTGACATATGTACCTCTGTACTATTTAGCAATGGGATGAGGAAGCTCGAAAGTGAACAGTTTTTTCTTCTCTTCTTGGGTATATCTCTTCGAGACACACACGGTAGATTGTAAATAGAAGCTTGGTTTCATATGGGTTCCTGGCTCACTACTTAAGGTAACTTAAACATGTTATCCCGTAGTTGATGTATTACTTGGTCCTTATGCCAATCCATTAAGGTGTTGGTCCCGACACATCCGTATCAATTTACTTCCAATGTTAAACCCTATTATTTCCTTTAATAGAGCAAAAAAATCAGCAATAAGAAGGTTGTCATTACGAAACCCTTATCAAACTTTTGCGTATTAGAAGTTTTCATACCATTTACATGTAAATAGTTTTTTTTTGGGTTGAGAAGAGAAATGCTTTTACGCACAAATGCGGGACACCAACAGTGCAAGGACTCGCAGCAGAAGGCTGCCATACCTGCTGCTAAAACTCCACGTAGCTCCTGGTTTATATAACCCGTCCTGGAACTGTGTTTGCATCACTTCAGGATGAACCCCAGTTTTAGGTAACCCCTAGAGCGAGCCCGGGCTCGCATCTATTGGCCGGCATCACACGACGGCGGGGGAGACGTCTCCCCCTGTCCCGTACCCATCGTGGTCAAGCGCCAGCGCTCCCCTTGCGGTCTAGATTTTCCTCTAGTCCGCCTCTCATGATTGCTCCAGACGCTTTGTCTTCAGCACCAAACGGACGAAATATGCAATCACCTCCCAGTGATCCCGACTCTGAAGCATAGTTGGAACACGTTGTCGGGTGTGATTGTCTGTCCCACGGTGTTCTCCACATGTAAATAGTAGAGATGTTTGCATTCAGCTAAGTTCACGGGAAACCTGCTAGAGATGGTTTCATCAGAAAATGCTTACTATCACAGTCGAAACAAATCTGACCTCTAACTAGTAAGGATTTAAAGGAAATCATATCAAAAGTATGTTAATATGTAGAGCAAAATACACAAAACTAATTGGGAAGTTGGTCGGGGAGGGTTCTGATACATTTCATCGTGGCGAGTTCTGGATTGTTTAGTAACTAGTTTGATAAGTTTTCGAGAGATCCTATGAAATAATAATATTCAACTCCTGGAAACTACCACACAAAAATATCCCTTTTACACAGAAGAAGGTATATTTAAAAAATAATGATAATCGTGATGTCTTGCCAATAGTTGGACAAATTTTAAAGTTTATTGTATAATAAAGTATGAAGAAATAGTACATTAAATGACAAATTTATATCTGGAGGGATTTTCTTGAGGTAGCTTTGCCTTTTTTGCCTTTTGCTAGCACTTTGGAACCCTTAGTAATTGAAGCACACTCAGACGGTTGTTTGTGTATCGCTTCTTCAATAAGTTTTCTTTTCAAACATTCTCTTGCGTTTTCTTTTAGTAGGTCGACCTAGAAAATATTGATGATAATAATTATAATCATAAATATCTTTATTAAATCACCACAATAAGGCAAAGTTTAGTCAGAGGGCTACTCTTAGACCCAACCTCATTGTGCGAGTAATAAGAAAATACAAAATAATATTATGGTTAATACCTAAGCAATAAATTGATACGACAACCGTGTGAAGCAGTATTAGGCGACGAATTTTTTAATTTTACATACAATTGAGATAAAGAGATAATATAGGTCAATATACTAACAAAAGTCTTAACAATGATCCAATAGCTGATTCTTAACAAGCAGGCGCGTATTCAGGGTTAACCTATGGGAGGGGTAATGCGCTCTTTGAAATGGGGGAGGGGGGAGGATCACCGCGAGTGAAAATTGAAAATTTGTAAAATTCCAAGATCCTTTTTTTGGGAGGCCACTTGCAATTTACATGTTTATGTGCGTATTTGAACAATTATTTACTGATGGCTCTGACTGTACTGTAATCAACCAAATGTATACTGATTTATATTCCACCGGTTTCTTTGGAATTTTTTTTGTTCATGGGGGGGGGGGTAATTACCCCCATTACCCCCCTCAGATACGCGCCTGTTAACAAGTTTTTTTAATGTGTCTGTAGTTCTGTTTCTCCAAGTAGTTGCGATTGAGTTGTATTGCCTTACTGTATTAAAAATTCGAAGTGCAGCATTTTTACAAAGCAGTTTAGTGAACTGGTATGGTCAGATTGGCATTATGCCTCAGATCTCTTAGATTAATAATTCCTCGACTAACTAATCTATTTATCAAGGTGGCTTACTTGTACATACCATTTTATGTACTAAATACCCTGAAAGTAGATAAAAATTGTTTAATATTCAGCCACTTCAGCTCTTTGATTATAGAAGAGACATGACTCATACACATATTTCCGGAGACCAAATACAACTCTGTAGTAGTTGTTTTGCATTTTTTGCAATCTACACTTATTTAATGAATCAGGGCAAGGATAGTACAGTACTAGAGCATAATTAAATCTGGCCATGATTAAATTATCGACTAGCTTTTTGCGAGTATTTAAATTCAAAATGTATCTATTAGAGTAAAGCAGTTTTAATTTAATGTAAAGTTATTCTTGATAGATGGTTAACATATTTGTCAAATCTAAAATTGGAGTCTATGGTGATACCCCGGTTGTTTGCCTATACCTATGGGTATATGCTCATTCTAGATTAATAACATCCTTATCTTTTATGATATTATAAGTATGTCTTGAACAAAAAAGCATATTCGAGCTCTCCTCAGGATTAATCCTAAGTAAATGACTCTTACAGTAATATGTAAAGTTAGCAAGATCTATGTTAATTTTATATGATACTTCATCCAGTTGTCGAAAGGTAAAGTGGAATATTAATTGTGTATCATATGCATAAGGTTGTATACAGCAATATTCGACACATGAATGCAGATCAATTGTATATATTAGGCAGAGCAAGGGTCCCAGAACAGATCCCAGAGGGACACCCGAGACTAAAGCTGCTATATCTGAAATGCCTTTAACTGTCGTAACCTTTTGCCTCCGGTCTGCCAAATAGCTTTCAAAAAATTCAAGAGGTGTATCCGAAAGCCCGATATATTTCAATTTATGCAACATGATTTCATGGTTAACTATATCGAATGCTTTGGAAGTCGATCATCACAAGTATATAATTGACATGCTTATCCATATTATTCAAAACATTATCCGTCAAATGAAGCAATGCCGTAGTTCTGCTGTGCCCAGCTCGAAAGCCGGATTGATGGGTGGGAAGTAGATTTTTCTGCTCTAAATATTCACTCAGCTGATGATACACGACTTTTTCCAGTATTTTTTGGAAAGAGACAGTACTGACAGGCCGTAAATTATCATGAGTTGTTGGGTTTTCATTTTTGACAATGGAACAGTTACTGCTTCTTTCCAATCATCAGGAAAAACACCAATCTCCAAACATTCGTTGACTATATGAGTTTTGTAGTGTAACATTTCTGATAGGCAAATCCTGGCCATGTTCAAGTTTTTGTTATCACTTCCAGTTGACCTTATAAAAATTGCACTGTCCAGAACTTCTTGAATAGTCACTGTTATGAACGTGAAGGACTGTGGTTAATACAATTATTGCGATAAAACTCTTGAGCACTTTGAACATTCGACAAAAAGTAGTTGTTAACTTCATTGGACTTTTAATAAATTTAATGGTATTTCAGTGTTTTTATCGAGACAAACATTCATCTTTTCTAATTGCTCCCAGGCATTCAGAGTTCAGATCATAAAAGTGTGACAGATATGCTTTTTTCTTACGTTTAATAAAGGCAAGTGCATAATTTCTCAAGTCTTTGTAAGTATTCCAATTTTCATCGCAGGGATTTCGGTTAAATGTGATCAAAGCGTTATCTCTTTCTCTGATAATTGCTTTTAAAGCAAATGTCAGCCACAGAGCAGCATTTTTTTTGTCGTCACGCTGTCTGAACCGGAGCATAGTGATCTTGGTTAACAACGTTAATAAAAAATATTCTATGTAAGCCAGCAAGATTTAGATCATCTTTGAATCGCATTATTGTGTGATGTTTTCAAGATCTCAGTAAGCCACGCCTTTTTCCTTTGAATGAGAAGGTTTTATGTTAAACTCACAGAAAACTAACCTGTGGTTAGATAATGAATCCGCATTCAATTTTTCGGCCTTTAAAACAATATCAATGTCATTTACAAATAAGGTATCAATCAGTGTAGAGCTAAAATGAGTTACTGAGCGTGTTGCTAGGATCGAGCATGTCTACATTTACGTCTCCCAGAAGGATTATATTGTTATATTGTGGCATAAAGAAGTAAATCAGGTTGATGTATGATGTATGCATTTATTAATTGAACGATGTGAGGTCGATGAACCACTATGACGAGCAAGCTCGAGGAATGTATTTTGTATTTAAAACGCATGACTTCTATCATCTAAGAGACACTAAACTTCAATAGTAATCTCGCTGAAGACCATCCCCACCGGCTTTGCCGATCCTATCTGTAAGGGGGAAATTATAATCATCAACATTATTAGGAATATTATCAGAGAGCCAATTTTGTGACACCGCTATTACGTCGAACTTATTTTGTACAAGCTAGAAAAACTCGTTAAACGCTATAAGGGATCGCACATTTAAGTGGCAGCCGGAAATGTTGGCGGAATGATTCGTTGAAAAATTATTTTTGAAAATCCTATTCTGATTGAGGCACTTGGTACACTATAATACTTCAGCTTTGCACTCTTTTAATTTATGTTTACTTCTGCATCTGAGACACGTGAGCTCAGATTTCCAATTACTTCCTATGTGCCCGAACGAATAGCATTTCAAACATTTCACTATACGTATGTGATCAAAAACAGGAGACCTTTTCTAACCAATAAATCCCGTCTCATTTCTCACCTACGGACTCAATTCAATAACATTTGTTTGTTACCCTCATATTTTAACTTGATCTGTAATTTTTTTGTGTCATCCAAATTTTGTGATATCAGATATAATATCATTTGGTGTATCCAAATCATACAGATTCACATTGATTATTAACCTTGGATTAAACTTCTTGGCCTATACTTTGAAGCTAACTTCTCACCAAGACTATTCTTCAGTGCATTCAATGATGCCTCATCCTTGCAGTGAACTGCAACTCCATCACGTATTTGCCGAATAGTGCCCACACAGATAGGTTCTTGAAGTAGCTACTTATCAAATATTTAGTCAATCCAGCTGGATTGATTGACAGCACCCGGCTAACTACGTTAGGGTCTTCAGGGGAAGAGAGATTGCTAGGGGTTCTTTAGCGCTATGTAAGAATTGTTCAAGTGAAAGAATTGATATGGGAAAACGTCTTTCCACTTGTAGCATATCTCTCTCAAACAGAGGTACAAAAAATGTATGTGCAGGCCAACACATAATTAATATCTTTTTTTATATAAGCAAGCCTTCATTATTCAACTGGAGTAGGTTTCCTTATACAAGGAGACCTAGAATATTTTCATATTTTGATTATAAATTAGTACAGAGTGGTCAAAAATATGGAAAAAAGGTGGACATCAATTTTTTAAAATAGAAACCTACTGTTTTTATAATTCTAACTTATTTTTACATTAAAAATAAGGACAACATTATAGAAGGTTGTGGGTTGTCTTTTCAAAATCTTTATGGTATTCTGATATAAAAATTAAATTACATTATCTACTGAAGTCCGTCCCCTCTTACTAGGAAATAAATAAAAATTTTAATGATGTCCTGCAAACGCGAATTTAATTCTTAATATCTACTTGTCATTGGAACCAGTAAAATAGTTTTAAAACAGACAAATAGTAAATTATGTAGATTGTAGATGCTCTTACTTGGTCCTTGGTGGAACTCTTACATCATGTAGATTGTAGATAAATAGTTGTGTAATTTACACACAGTTTCACAAATAATTTTTTTTCACTCAGTGACGCGTTTCGATTTATATTTAAATCATCGTCTCATTGTTAGATTTGACTGCTAAGAAGGCTAACCAGATTGAGAAGAATCAAATAGCTTAAGGAATAAAATATCATAAAACGTGAAATATCTCAAGAAATAAAATAGTTTATCACATGAAATATCTTAAGGACATCTTGACTGCGATGTCAAAATGGTTAGATTTATTCATAAAACATATCAATTGAATATGCCTAGAAATTTTTGTAAAATCCAAATATGCAGTAATATATAGGGCGTCCTATCCTACAACTTAGTATTTAACATTTTTTGTATCTCTGTAAATAAAAAATATACTACTCCGTGCAATCATACTGCAGTTTTTTAACTATTGAAAATACTGGTAACACCTAATTCAATATAAATGAGTAAGTGTAGGGTCATAGCCTGAAACTTTCCTTGCGTTCCTTTTTATTTAATAGAACAGATAAAAGGTTTTAGTGAAAAAATGTTGGCTGAATGGCAATTAATAATTCAAAACAAATATTAATGGGATTTGTTGAATGCTAATTGCTATTGGAAAAATGTATATATTTACAAAAGAAAGGAAAATAAAAGAGAAAGCTATTGATGCGCCTAAAAGATATTTTGGACTGAAAAACCTCAATTGCAACTTGCCAGTCTCCAATGGATAGTCTACTGTAATTTTAAAAATACTTCAGGAACCTTGCTCGACTTTTAATGAAGCAAAATTGTTCCAAAAATAAATTATTACCATTCTTGCGGAACTATAAATATAGCTATTACTTCTTCTGGTAAGAATGTTGGTGTATCTTGTCACTTATTGTTTTCTGAAGCACTCAAGCTCTGTATGAAATGTATGAATTGTAGTGCTTTGTATATATACCGTTAGGATAATAAACACAAAAACAGGCTCTTCGTAACTTTTATACTTCTCTTGACATTTTGTACATACCTTACAATAAACGCACTCAAATAATATTTCGTAGAATTCCAGAAATGTCAATTTGTAATTGAAGGATCGAGGCTTGTCGACCATAGGGCATACTTTATGGATGCA
Source organism: Bruchidius siliquastri (assembly GCA_949316355.1). Taxonomy (NCBI): domain Eukaryota; kingdom Metazoa; phylum Arthropoda; class Insecta; order Coleoptera; family Chrysomelidae; genus Bruchidius; species Bruchidius siliquastri. The sequence goes on along the minus strand of OX438532.1, from coordinate 22,285,065 downwards.
TTTTAATATTGTTGATCGTCCTAAGTCTCTAAAGGTATACAGGCTCCTGTAAAATTCGTCAGTAGTCTTGAGCCTCTCTGGACTTCGGCATCTCTCTACATAGAACCACAAATTAATATATTATTGTACTTTAGCATGCTATAGGACATTAACTGTGAGAAATTGACGTATAGATAAGAACCCCCAATGCGAATAAATTGAAAATGTATCGAACATAAATGTGTGTGGCATGAGCTCCGATACACCGAGACGCTGGCTCCTGTTTGTTACATCGTGAGGTAAGTAATCATTGGATCCAAAAATAATGGGCGCTAAGTAGACAGAGAGGAACGAGGATTACTGATTCCTGCATTCTTCCAGCTAAGATAACTGCCAATGCATGGCATGCTGCTATAGATGTTAGAGCAGAGATCATACTTTATCGCACCTGAAGATCCAGTGATTATAACTAGCAGCCTAACAGTGTGGTCAAACAAAAATCAGTAAAGCTGCAATGAAGTGGACTTTTTTGAACAATTAATCAACAAGTTGAGATTGATTTTATGATTGCTCATTGTGAGAGTAGTATAAACCGGCATTCAATCATTGGTTATCTGAACAGAATATGTTTTGCCTTGCATTACTCATTAATTTTTCAGTGATCCCATCTACTTGATTTTTTTCTTAACACTATGTTTACCTTTTTCAATGATTTGCTCCAAAGGTGTGCACTTCATGTCTACGTAGCTTGGTTTGTCCCCCAATAGCGCGGCATTAAAACCATCTTTAATGGGTTCACAATCTGGTTGAATTCCTATATAGCAGGGTATTTGAACGCCTTCCTTTGGACACGATGAATAGAGAAACATGTTGACTGTGTGTGGTTCGCCCAACGACAAGTAAACGTTATATGCTCCGTCAAGTGGTGCTAAATCCTTGTACTTAGTTAAAGCAACCCCTAAAAATGTATGTAAAGGCGCGTTGACATTTGTTTGCACTCGGATTCGAGTAAGAATTGAATGAGAGTTTACGCATGCACGAGGGTCATGCTGAAAGGTTTTAGATACAGAAAAAACTACAAGGTTCTTTTGAAAAACTTCATTCTGTTTTTTCAACATATTCCTCACTCGCATTCGGTAAAAACACTTGTTAAATTCTTCTGACCAACGTTATTTTGAAAATGGCGATCTCGTAACTTTTCTTTGATGTTAGGGAATAAGAAGAAGTCGCACGGAGCTAGGTCTGGAGAATAAGGTGGGTGAGGCAACAGTTTGACACCCTGTTCAGCAAAAAAATCGAGTGTTCTAGCGGCAGACCGGTTTTTGGATGGCTCTTGCATAGTTCTTGGAAGACTACAGCAACACATTTGGTTATATATCATTCAGATGTAACTGTCTTTTGATTTTCTGAGGCTACCGTTGTAATGTATCTACTTTTAGAATGAAACTATCCGACCATTTTCTTTCCAACACTCTTGGAACGACGAATCTTCATTGAAAGCTGCTCACTTTCAAAGCACCAAACTAATGACTGCTGTTTAGTTTCGGGATCATAATGCTATAACCATGTTTCGTCTCCGGTTACGCTATTAAAAGTGTTTTTACTGTGCCCATTATCAAATTCACACTTCATCTGGACCACCGCTTCCTTAGGCGAAGGTGATCATGAATGATTGTTCGGACCATTGCCAATACAATCCCCAGAGAAGCCTAAATCTCGGTGTAGGTTATATATCGATCTTTTTTCACCATATTTTGCACAGCTCTCACAGTTTCCGGAGTAACAGCATTGGGCGGTCGACCGGTGCGAGGTTCATCATCGAGTGAGACGCGGTCCCTTTTAAACTCAGGAAACCAATAAAAAACTGTCCCTAGAAAAAAAAAGGGTCCCCAAAGCAACTCACCCAACTTTCGTGGCAGTCCGCTTGTTTTAGTCCTTTTTTATAGTGATACAAAATCATGGCTCGAAAATCGCGACTACCCGGTTCCATTTTCACGTTAAAATCAGGCCAATACTTAGATTTATTCGAGACCGAGGCAAGGCAACTACTGAACGGTTCAAACGCTGCCTTCGCGTGTAAACACTTACAACCTTAGACAAAATAGCTGCGTGCTCAAACTTGTTTAAACTTGTATAGATTAGGAATATCTAAAGACTTTCAGTGTGACCCTGGTATATGTATATGTAATGCATATAAAGATTTCACGTGATATATAAAGATGCACGCGATACAGTGTTACAAAAATGGCCAATGGACTGGAAAGGCCTTGCAAACAAAAGACACAGCCAATAAAATAAAAATAAAACTGCGCCCAACTTATTACCAAGAGTTGAAAGTCGTCTAATAAATGTCAAATTTCAAGAAACCTAGTATCATGGTTCAGTATTTCATGGCCCCTCCAGATCGAGATTCCAACCCTACCGAAGGCAATTGTGAAATGAGAGTTTCGAGGATCCGAATGTGCTGTGGACAGCGTTAGCGAATGGCATACAACATGTCTCGCCGTTTGTTCGCACATTCCTAACGCTAGCCAAGGATCTACAACAATACCCAGCGTTGGAGAGCGATCGGACGTTGATCGGTGAACATATAAGGATTTCATCTGTCTATCTGTCTATCTGTCTATCTGTCTATCTGTCTATCTGTCTATCTGTCTATCTGTCTATCTGTCTATCTGTCTATCTGTCTATCTGTCTATCTGTCTATCTGTCTATCTGTCTATCTGTCTATCTGTCTATCTGTCTATCTGTCTATCTGTCTATCTGTCTATCTGTCTATCTGTCTATCTGTCTATCTGTCTATCTGTCTATCTGTCTATCTGTCTATCTGTCTATCTGTCTATCTGTCTATCTGTCTATCTGTCTATCTGTCTATCTGTCTATCTGTCTATCTGTCTATCTGTCTATCTGTCTATCTGTCTATCTGTCTATCTGTCTATCTGTCTATCTGTCTATCTGTCTATCTGTCTATCTGTCTATCTGTCTATCTGTCTATCTGTCTATCTGTCTATCTGTCTATCTGTCTATCTGTCTATCTGTCTATCTGTCTATCTGTCTATCTGTCTATCTGTCTATCTGTCTATCTGTCTATCTGTCTATCTGTCTATCTGTCTATCTGTCTATCTGTCTATCTGTCTATCTGTCTATCTGTCTATCTGTCTATCTGTCTATCTGTCTATCTGTCTATCTGTCTATCTGTCTATCTGTCTATCTGTCTATCTGTCTATCTGTCTATCTGTCTATCTGTCTATCTGTCTATCTGTCTATCTGTCTATCTGTCTATCTGTCTATCTGTCTATCTGTCTATCTGTCTATCTGTCTATCTGTCTATCTGTCTATCTGTCTATCTGTCTATCTGTCTATCTGTCTATCTGTCTATCTGTCTATCTGTCTATCTGTCTATCTGTCTATCTGTCTATCTGTCTATCTCTCTATATGTCAGTCTGGTCTCGGTTTGTGGTTTGTCGGTCTGTCTATAAGACTGTCTGCCGCTCTGTCAGTCGCTCTGCCTCTTTGTCCGTTTGGCAGTTGGTCTACTTGTCGGTCTACCTGTCTATCTGTCTGTTCGACTGTAATTCTGTGTTACTGTCTGTAACTTTTTCCCATTGTGCAATCTCAGTCACTGCTGCATCGATGTCCATGTAATTTGGTGAGGATTATGATGTGAATACTAGGTAGGTTCTGATGTTATTTTTTGGCAAAGATCGAAAGAGGGTATGACTTGGCCTGGATATTATACTGAATCATACTAGTGCAAGATGCCATATTGTGTATGTGTTCCAAGAATGAAATTTTCAGTCTGAAAACCCGACTACTATTTTCTCAATTAACATTTTTAAAATTTTCTGACTATCTGCTTATATCAGGTGTATACGGGGGTGATACAAATAGAGTCAAGTAGATTGACTGGGTATCTCATACGCTGGTTTAGTTTTTCAAATTAATGTATATTTAGTTCAGCTACAATTAAAGTTAGTATATAGTGCTCGTAGGTATACTATTCAAATTTGTTAACCGACTTCATTTATTATTTGCGCGATAAATTGAGGATGTAATTATAGTCCATAGCTTATAGCCTACTAAAGGGATTTCAATTTAACTTTTACTTTTGCTTAACTTGAAAACTTTTTGATAAAAAATGTATCATTGCAATCTGATTGATTACTTCTCGAATATGGGTAAAAATACATACATTTAGCCGCAACCAATCAGAAAAATATCTTGGGATTAAATAGGCATCAACAACGTAAACTAAATCAGAGAATAAACAAGTATATTTTCGTATAGTATAGTTCCATCTAAAAAAGAAATTGGTTATCGACCTTCTTTTCTGCAACATCCTGTAAATTCCAGAATTCCAAAAATAGCATTTGCGCCTTGAACAACCAAAACATTTTCCTATTTAAATTTCTTATACCAGGTATACCTTGGGAGAATTACAATAACCACAGAAGGGTTTTACTCACATTTTAAATGATTATGTTTCCATGAAAATGAATGATATTGGTTTATTATATAAAATCGTCAAAGATCATAGTTAAAGTAAAAGCGCCTCTAGTATTGAGAAGGGTTAGTACTTGCTTGAGGTTACAAACTGATATGAATCCAAAACTATTCCATTTCCTATTAATCATCAATTCATTTTATTCTCATGAATTTATAATATTCAAACAACTTTGGTATAAAAAGTATTTTTCAGCATAGAAGAGTTAAGGTGTGCCAAGCCAATACCCGAGCTATTGCTGTGCGTTCAGGGAGGATCTTAGATTTCTACAGGTTTTCAGAATCACAAACTTTTGGAAGTTTTTGTGTACTCTTCGTTTAATCTTAATTGTTGTTTAGGTGGTGTGAATGTGCTTGGTGTGAGACCCGAGACTGGCATAATGATGGTAATGACTTTTTCTTGTTTCCAGATTAGATGCTTTGAGCGTTGTTGTCATTGGGAATAGTGATATTAATTAAATAGGTAACCCTTTCTGCCTTTGATTGAAAAACGATATGAGGCCTCTTGGATGGGATTGTGTTGTCGGTATGCATTTGACTGTCCCAGTACAGTGTATATTTATGGTTTTCAAGTACTGACGTTGGCGTATATTTGTAATAAGGATCCGTGTTTTCTATCAGCTTGTGTGTTGTGGCTATTGCGTGAAGCTGCTAGTTTTGCGTGCGCTAGCATATGTTTTATTGTCTCCTTTTGTTGGTGGCATTTTCTGCAATTGTCATCTGGTATGGACGGGTCTTTCGTATAATTATCATTATTAAAAAACGGAAAGAAAATGTTGTGCAGTCAGGGCTCCTATACACCGGGCTGCTGTTCCATCTTCAGTGATTGAGATTGTTTTTTACAGTTCATTATATAGTATTACAAATATACCTTAAAGTCGTCAGCATACGTGAGACTAGATGAGTGTTTAACACATAAGGGGAAGTCATTGAAAAAAAATGTCAATAGTGATGGTTTCAAATTGCTCCATATGGAGACACCAGATGTAACTAGAAATTAGGGGAAAGATATTCACCTACTTAAACCATATATCCTTGATTCAGCAGATAATCAGCATAAATGCACTATCAGAGAAATGTAGCTTACTTGATTTAATTCCAGAAATGATCATCTCTACAGAAAGTTTTCGAGCAGTTATATGGACACGCTTTTGATTTTTGTTATTTATTGCTTCTGTTGCCTCGCAGGTTAACAGGCAAAGATATGTCTCAGTTGACCTATCAGGTAAAAGCCGTGATTCTTTCGCTTTTCCTGATTGAGAGTCAAGAAAGTGTAGCCTTGGTTTTGGTCAGAAGAAGAAGTGTACAAATATTTTTATAGTTGTCCACCTTATATCATTTCATAGATTTTCTTTCATGAATTTTCTATTGTTATTGGTCGATACTGCATAATGTTGTTTTTGGTTAGCATTAGATGGGATTAATCAGTGCAGTCAACATTGACAAGATATTGAGATTATAAACTTATGAGAATATTGAGATTTTTATTATATCACGTACTGCTGCTAAGATTGTTTAATGACTTAAAAGAAATTTCTTCGCTTACCTTTGATAGTGTCACTGTTCGGGATAACTACATATTCCAAGAATCTCTTAAACACTTGTGATACAAGCCCCGTTCCTAGCTCACTGACGGCGTCTTGTGGTAATGCCATGTCAGCCATACTGACGTCACCAGGATTGATGCTTCTGGATAAGTAATACTTCCAAGCAGCAGCTACAAGACATTGCAGGAACTGCCAGAAGTAAATGTGCTCGAATGGGTAGTGGGGCCCTACTCCAACAAAATACAAGGTGCTATGCATGTTCAGTTTAATTGGAAGTATCTATAACGCCTTTATCGTTGGGATTCTATTATTTGCTCAATAATGACTCACACTCCTAGTGACATATGTAATTTACAGTACCTACTATTACAGCTATTTGCAAGCGGTGCTGATTACTTGTGTAGTCAAATTCGAAACTTTATTGACATGCTTTTATCTTGGTGTCACAGGAACAGGTTACTTATGAATAGTGATAAAATTATTGTTGTTGATTTTAATATTCAGTGAGATGGCCATTATTGCGATACAGTACGTCCCAAAAAAGTGCACATTTCAAAATTTGGAATAGAGAACGCAATTTGATGGAGAAAATTTCTAATAAGCCAAGGTCCTAAAGATTTCTTTCAGCTTTTATAGGTTAGTGAACTATGTAATTATGTACTCGTATATTAATTATTATGTATTTTTGTAAATGTGGTTTATTTTTAATGGCATTTATTTCACGCAAAATTGAAGTACACCGTGACTATTTGTTGTATATATACCTATATATATATAGATTTATTTATTTATTTTGTTTCTAGAAGAAATATTAATTGCTCATGAGTAGACGATTGGAAAAATTAAATTAAAATCACATATAAATTTCGAATCTTAAGCTAGATTCACAGGTTATTTAGGTAAGTACTAGCGAATTTTAATGTTGGTGTGCTGCTAGATCGTTTTATATGTGTCTTTGGACCCAGAACATTTGCCACCTGTTTTATTGAAATTGAAACAGATTACGTGATGAGAGAAATGCCAGTCAACAAAACAACATGTGGAATGCTTGATTGACATGTATTTTTGTAATGCATATATCTAAATTTTATGCCGGATTCTTAGCATTTTTGTGATTCGAATACTATCTTAACAAATGCCATCTGAAGTGAATTTGTACTATGTATTGTTTCCTCGTTACTGCGCATCGATTGAATACAATACTTACCGTACTCATAGCAGCTGCAAGGATTTGCGTACATAAAGTTATCGTAGTCTACAAGAGAGATGAAGCGTTGAATATTCACGTCCCGTAGCAACTGCCACAAGAATAGACGCACCTGTAAAAACAAAAACCAATATAATTTTTCCCTGGATACGAATTATTAGGAAACAAAATATTGAGAGTATGAAACTTGTTAATAAAAAAATTGCAAATAATAGCGGCAGAATTTCTAACAAGCTTTTTGCAAAAATGCATTTATATCATCGAATCTATGCTTTACACATATTTTTTTATCTTCTCCGTATTTTTAAAAGATAGCGCTGCAAACCAGAACGAGAGGGCTTCTTTTAGACGTACATTATTTCACTTCAAAGCTCATCACATAATCCGTGACAGATTTAGACAGAAAAAGGATTACAAAACCATTTTATGCAATCTAGGACATGTTTCTATTACATCGCAATAAATTAGCTCAGTCGATTTCAGAGAAAATATTGCAAAAAAGGAAACAGGGGAAACATCAGGAGAAGTAGAAAACCTCACCATAACTGGTTTGAAGTTTAATGATTGTCCTTCGTTGACGGCCACCGCAGCGTACTTTTCGTATAACCTCCTTAATTGAGGTAAATATACAGTTATCATGTTTTGTAATAATTTAGTTTCCTTGTATTTTTCTATGGGATAATCGTCCGTATCCTTTCTATATACATTTCTGATGCACCCTATGCTATCGTCGCTGCCAGCTACATTGCTGTTGAAAAAATCATACAACCATCATTACAATTATAACAATAAATAAATGAAGTACATTCACCCGGTAGCTTCGCATACATTAACAGATCAAATTGATCAATTTTATTCATCAATTCCCAATCTTAAATTATGGGCACAATACATTCTGTACAACTTAATACATAGGATTAAGTGGGTTCTCATGAAGAGTTGTATAGTTTTTTAGCTGTTGATCTTTTTTAAATTGAAAGGAAAAAATAATGAAAAACTTTGAATATCTTATGATTCCTAAGACTTTGTGTTGTTTTTTGTTTTACGAATCAGTATCGTATTCTCAGCCCTACACAAGTTATAGTTCCAGATTTGTTACTCTCATAATCTGGTGCTCATCTGAGGGGGAGCTGCAATTCGCATGTTCGATTTTGCTTTGCATCTAAAATTTTAGGAAACGTCCAAGTAATTTCTAAAGTTGAACAAAGGTATTTTGCAGTAGAAACTAGAGACCGACGGAAATCAGTGATATGATTTTTCGTGATTTATGAATGTCATGAAAACGAAAATTTTTGTTATCAGGATATTTACTCCACCTATTAGTGTAGAAAGTAAAATTCTTGGCTATGCGGATGAAGTGATACCTAATTCGAGAAACAATCAAAACCGGTGTTCAAAATCTTGAGGCTAATAAAAAAAGTTTTTGTGGAATAAAAATTAAGCTATTAATGGAATTTCTTAAAAATCTTACCATTGGCTGAGACTGAAGCTGTCTCGAAAACTGTGCAGATGACGGAATATTTCATTGATGAAGTACCTTAGTTCAACGTTCTCAGTCACACAGTGAATTGAGATGTTCAGTGGGCAATAAGACTTTTTCCCTTGAGGAGAATTTTCTGGCAATTTTATGAATCTTGCCGATGAAAATCGTCGTACTTCTGGAGTAGCGATTCCCATAACGATATTTTGCAAAATTTCTCTGGGAAAATCTGTAATGGGAATCTGAAATTGTGAAAACGAAAGTTCAGTTTTCTACAGCTCATGAAATTTGTTTGCAATCTAGTCAATCATAGATTTTAGATGCTCTTACTCGGTTAAGCTCTTCCATCATTCAGATAAATAATTGTGTATTAGAATACAAAGTTACACTAAAAGAACTCTCTTTCAGTTACGTGTTTCGATTTATATTAATTAAATCTGACTATGGTTTGTATATAAATCGAAACGCGTCACTGAAAGAACGATAGTTTTATTTGTAAACCTTCGTGTTTCAAATATATATAGTTTTGTATTATCCAAACTCGTACTGCTAGGAAATGTATATTATCTACTTCTCTATACATATGGAGTACGCTGAGTACGGAGAATCACTCGTTCAAGTCGTCCAGTTTCTGATGGGAATGGTGCCAATGGCAATACAATCGTAAAAGTGCATAACAACGGATGTCTCCATATATTCCATCACCATTGTTGATAGATGTCGCAAAAGGCCATCTATTGTTGGTGGTGACACTGCGAATAGCGGATATGCATAGCACATATATTTTTACTTCGACCACTGAACATAACAGCGAATATCTTCTTGACTGATAGTCATGTGAAACGTTCTCTTGATGTATGAGTCTTCAATCAGTGATATCAACGTACCTTCGAATGAATGACTCCAGCTATGTCAGCAAAAGAATTATCATATGACAACATTGATATGTCTTCTGTTTTTTGCAAATTTGCTTGTAATTTTCGGATTTTTTCTTTGTCCCTGTGAGCTGGCTTATCTTTCGCAAATAGAGGACAATATTCGATGATCCTGCCATTACCGCAAACTATCACACCAGGACCGTGCTTATGATTGTTTCTCCATGTTCCTGCCAGTTTTGAGCCACATTCTGTGCCGAAATATAGCATACCTGTCGAAAGCAATATGGGTTCATGAGCGAAATAGTGGTTGTTTTTTACCGAAAACACTGAGATTTTATCTATTCAGTGCTGGCAGAATGCCCTTTAGCATGTTGAATCAATATGGAATTAAAAGACAGAAGATGAAACACAAATGTTAGAATGAATGCGCGAATCTCTCAATGCGTGGCAACGCTGTCTTTTGGCAGGCTAGCGTTTTAGTCTAGTAAAATTAAGCACTTAAAATGATCAACGTTTGTACCCATGATGTCGCAATGAATTCTGGAAAGGGCCAATGTAGAGCTGTTTATAATATAGTCAAATAACTAAATTAGCATTGATAATTCACTGACTGCATTCTCAATAAACTGATTCAATAATCAATGATCTGAGAGCGGAACTGTAATAGCATTAGGCAGGGATATGATCTTGGCGCTGCTGTGTTTGGCTGTGACCCTTCAATGCTATCTGCGAAGTATGTGCAACATTTATACACATGGATACAAAATTCTGCTTCATAAATATATCTAACTTGTTGTCAAATACATTTGTTCGCATTATTCATTATTCAGAATATGGTATTTGCTTTTATTATTTCAGTTTTCGACATTGATGACACAGATAAATAGTTCATTTTGAAAATAGTCGTGCAGTAATATTTTAAATAGGAAGAAAAATAACACAAAAATGTATGTACCTACACCATGTCTTATTCCCATGATCCAATTTCCTTTATACATGTTGTAGATTGGAAAGGTTAGTGTTGTATTCAGAAACATATTCCAAGTGTATTCTCCATATCCATGTGGTTTGTCTTGTTGCCACTCGCCGGTGTAATACTAAAATTATAAAAGTTTCAAATGGTTGTTGTAATGACATGAATGTTATTAAGAATGTAACGTTTGGAAATCATCCTGTGATTGTTTCTTATGCATAGTAAATTGGCTTTACTATGGTTTCGGCCATATCGGCAGCATTCAGTACAAAATGGAAGAACAAAAGAAGATATTTTGTAGTTATAATGACATTGACATTGACATCCATTGATCAACTGATTCCAGCAAATTACCACGTATGAATTATTATTTGACACTCGAATTCAGACTGGTGCATTTGCCTGTCATATGAGAGGAAACGCAACGCGTAGTTTCAGGTTAACAGCACTAAATCACTCCGATTTGGAATGCGAACAAAGCATAAGACAACTTGGGGAAAAAGTTATAGCCCATTTGTAGGTTTGGAGAACATTATACCTTGAACTTTCCTCATCAAATGTCCATTCACATTGACCTTAAAACGTTGTAGATTGAACCATCTGGAAACAAACTTCCCGGTAGTTCATTCCACAACGCCTAGATTCTTCAAAGCAACAACTTTTGGAAGAGGCTCATTTGAGGAGTTGAAAGTTCGACATGGTGAAAATGCGCCCATTGGGCTCCTCTAGAGTTTGTTGTACTGGCAACTCTTGGCGAAACACCCTTCTTTGATGTTCCAGACTGTCGAGGTCCTTTATGAGGTTAGGCGCATCGACTAGACGCATTGCTCGTTTCTGGATGATTGTGCCTAGAAGCTTTAGAGAGTTCTTTGAGTGATTTGGGACTTGTGAAGTAATAATAGCTGTTTTGGAGAATATAATTTTCTAGAGCGGAAGAGAGTTGTGTGATAAATAGCTACATATAAAGTATTTGTTTTTCAGTGCCGCGTTTCGACTTATATTTGAAGCATCGTCGGACCTTCAGATTTGACTGTTAATAAAGTATACCCTGATTTCTTGCCAACTATCGAACTAGATCCTATCATGAATACTGTAATGTATGCTAGATTTGAGAGCTCTAGTTTTGTATTCATGATAGGATCTAGTTAGCTAGTTGGCAAGAAATCTGGGTACTCTCTGTTAACACTCACATCTGACAGTCCGACGATGATTAAAATATAAATTGAAACGATTCACTTTTTTATTTGTGAAACTGTGTTGAGTACACATCTATTTCATTTGCATGATGGAAGAGTTTTACCAATTAAGAGCATTTACAATTTTTATGATAACATGTTATTGTTGATGCTAATTCCCAGGAGCTTGATGGAAGATTACAACCCACATCTGATACCGAAGGCTTCAGCATCGTCAAAAAAGATGATTTCTCAGTTGGGGTGATCTGTTAAAGATATCTACAGTTGTTGCTGAAAGGCTTCCGAAAAGCTCCCTGTAATTTTTGCTTTTCGGTGGTTTGTAAATGCAGCAAATGAATTTGGACAAATTGTGCAAAGATAATGTTAAATCCTTTAGGTTTTTCCTCTCGCTTGCAAGATATTCATGATTTGACTTAGATGCATTTACCAAATCTTAGCCTGAATCGGATGTAGGTCATATCCGGGATATCTGATGCAATTCTCCAATACTGATGAACTGACTGGGGTTCTTATATGTGGTTATTCTGTCTGCAGATAATTATGGACAGAGTTTAAGTTGGAGACGAGATCTAGAACATTTGTAAAGTCGATCCTGAATATGTCTTTCCTTTGCCTTATGGCCTGTCGTCCGAGCGGAGAGGCGGCTGATGTTGTTAGCCTGTTGAGAAGCTGCAGCACATGTAGATAAACGAGTTCCAATCAAATTGCTCCCAGGGCCACCTGGTACCCGGATATCCGAACGGCCAGGTATTTTACCTCCGGAATTGGTAAGTAGTGATTTGATACCAGTCTTTGTTAGATCACTACCGGATATGTTACTTAAAGCAGAAGCACTTACATCTCTATTTTCTAGAATCATGCTCCCTTTTCCATTTTTATAATTTTCACCCCATTGTCCTTTATAACGAGCGCCATTTTTGTATTTCCTGTATCCCATACCATGTCTGGTATCTTCAAACCAATCACCTACATAGCTGTCATCTATTCCATATTCTATCCATCCCTTGCCTGAAACACAATAAGGAATAAAAAATCAAAGCGTACATCCCTGGGTTGGAAAAGATTCATTCGCTGTTTCTCAAAACAGGACAAATATGGAAGCTCGCTCGTTTATTTAGTAGAGATATTCAATCATCCTCAGTGACTGATATCTGTAGTTGTCGATAATCTCCAAAACATCTTTCAGAATTTTGTTCCATATGATGAATGATAGAAAAATATCAATTTAAATAGTTGACTCTAATTTTTTTGAAGATTCTGTTTTTTTGGCGATATAACTGTTGGAGAGACGTACGAAAAAATAATTATTTATTATGCTATTCAAAATGTAAAATAACCTTGAAAAGTACAATTAAAAGTATTGATTTGATCCGACAAACGGGAAGATTCAGCACAATCGCTCTTAGTAGACCCTAGCTGAATAGATTTCTTGGCCGTTAAATTGACTATACTATCTAACATAGTTTGTGCTAATGTTTACCATGTCTCTTCCCACTCTTCCATGATCCTTTATAGAACTTCAGGCAATTTGATAGATACAACACACCAGAGCCATGAAAATAGCCTTGGCACAAATCGCCATCGTAGGTGTTCAAATCCGGCAAGACCATTCTTCCCTTCCCCGTTGGATATCCGTTCTTGAATTGGCCCTTAAAATAATAGTAGGGATGTGCTGTAATCTTGAAATGTTGTGTGGTGTTTTAATAAAAGTAGATTTATGCGTATTCAGTAGCTGGCGGTAGTTTGACTGGTATGCCAGCACTGAAGTATTGACACCTTGTTCACATTTTTTTTGTTTTAGTCCAACGCTGGCCGTCAGCACTGGAGCAAATAAGGCAGATTTATATGTATCGATTAGCTGGCGCCATTCTAACTGGAATGTAAGCACTGGCATATTTAGTGGCACCATAGAACACTTTTCCGAAAAATAGACAGTGTTTATATTTCATGCTAGTGGCTTTTACCCTCTGTTGCTGCAGAGAACGCTCCAACACGTTGGCACTAGTCGCTGGCACACTTAAGAAGGTTGAGCATTGGATTAATTGTATTTTTTTGATAAAATGACCCAAAATTTCAGTGACGTCGGAACAGATAAACTTGATCAATTGGATAGAGAGCAGCAAATTCCGAAAGAAATGTGTCCAGTGTTTTGCTAGCCAAAAAATCGTACGTAAGTCAAACTAATTTATGTCGATACATGTAAATAGTGTGAATCTGTCTTAAGAATGATTATTTTCGGTGTAGTTTGGCCTTAAATATCAAAATTTCTTTGCTTTCTGCCATCGAAACCTACCTCATAGACTGTGCCGTCAGTCCAATAAAACGTTCCAATTCCATCCATAATACCTTTGAAAGTATCTCCTTCATACACATTTCCGTTATGGAAAATGATCCTTTCAAATTTCTGTTCATGTACTACTATCCAGCTTAAATTGCTGATCTGTAACACATCAGACAAACAGTTGCCAGTATATAGCTACAGGTTAATGAACAGTGACAAGTAATATATAAAATGTATTGAACAGCTGTCTACGTGAGAAGAAATTGGAAAGCTCAAACTACTGACCTGTAACTTTACCGCAGAACCGAAATTGTTAGTCACTAATTACATAATACGAACTCTTGGAAAAACATATTTTTTAATCATCCTATACAGGCGTGTTGTATTCCTGAAACTGTACTTACTGATTTCGATTTTTCTGCTCCGGATCCAGTTGATATCCGAAGCTCTAAAAAAATTGGGGTACAGTAAGTAAGATTAGAAATCATATTATTCGATAACATCGATATTTTATATAATCCTCATATATATCCAAGCTGGAAATTAAAGTCTTAAGCTTGTGTTTGGTCAGATTTTAACTCTATATACTTATTGCAAAATAGTGCGTTAAGGTGTTGTTTCCTGGATATCCTGGATGCATTGACAATTATAATAGAAACATATACAAAATAAGGAGACATGTTTTGCCTTGCATTTTTCAATATGACTAATTGAAAAAATCTTTTCTCCTACATTAGTCAGGGACTCCAGTCATTACTAGATATTGATGCCTGGAACTATTATTTATGAAAAATGCATGCCTTAGTGCTGTATTAAAGTACGAGATTTCACATCATAACTACAAAAAATGTATAAAAACAACTATAATTTATTAATCTAACTTGTCCTTGTCCTGCGGTTGTCTCTATGGCTCTCCTGTGGCCTTTAATTGGAATCACAACGGATGAATGAATATTTTTATTGACGATTAGGCTGCTACGGCAGCCTTTTCCAAAGTACAACAAAAGTATTTTACGCAAATAGCAAGATGGCCTATCGTAGTTTATAAACTCTGCACGAGGGTAAATGACTATTCACATTGACAAAACGCTGGAGATTGTAAGTTCGACCTGATGAGGTTGCGCCCGATGAGCCCCTCTAGTATTTGCTGTACTGGTGAGTTTTGGAGTTATTATGCCAGACAGCGCGGCAGAACATCTGCCATGATAACATCAGAAAAGCCACCCTTCTTCGATGTTGCATACTGTGTAGGTCATTTGTGAGGTAAGGCACATCCACTAGACGTATTGCTCGCTTTTGAATTATTTCCAGAAGTTTAAGGGAGTGCTTTGGGGTGCAACCCCACACATGCGAGCAGTACTCCAGTGATGGTCTAATCTGGGCCTTCCATAGTAGCTGCAGCTGTTCCAGAGAATATAATTTTTTGGAGCGGAAGAGAATCACCAGCTTCTGGGAGACCAGCAACATGGTCATGCCATGACATGTTATTGTTGATGTTAATTCCCATAAGCTTGATAGAAGATGATGCAATTATTGGGTTCCCCTCGATCTCCATGGCTGGCAGACCAGTATGCGACTTCTTTGTAAGGGTTGTTGTATATCCCCATTCAACAATTCTGTCAATGTCCTCATTGATCTGAACAGCATGCTGCCCTCGCCAAAATACGATATATCGGAATGATAGTTGTTTGCTCGGTTCCATGCACGGAATAAGTGTGCTGTCATCAGCAAAGCTTTAGACAGGATTAGATGTTATTTCCAATAAATCGTTAATGTACTGCAAGTAGTTTATTGAAGAAAGGACAGATCCTTGAGAAACTCTCGCATTGATGGTAAGTCCATCGGAAGCAAATCTATCCCCACCACAAATAAGTAGCGATCCCTGAGAAAAATATACACCCAGTGACCCGGTGGCAGCCCATAGGCCTTCGATATATCGAACGTAACGATTCGAGACTCTACGTGAAGCTCTATTGCTCTGCTCCACGTGTGACGTGGGCCAGAAGATCTCCCGCCGATGTATTCTTGCGGAAATCATATTGGCGATCGTTGATGATATTATTTTTGTCAGATACTTAAAAAGCTGTTCGTTAATAACAGTCTCCATAACCTTGAACAATATGCAGAACAGAGTCACAGGTCTATAGTTGCAGTAAGGAACACTCCTCGCTCGTAGAAGAGTTTAAATAGTTTGTAAAGGACAGATGTAAGTTCTTTGGCGCAACGTTTTAGGAGACTTTCTGGTATTTGGTCTGGACCATTAGCTTCCATGAAGTTCAGTTTTTCTAAAATGCTTTTTATATCTCGGCATTGAAATATAATTTCCGGAATTTTTGAGTCCACACTGATGGTACTTGCTGGAGTATCCGGAAGTTTGGAAGTTAATTGTAGAATTGGCAGCCAAAATCTGCGTTTAATTTCGGCGTGGATGCGATAGATCCATCCGCTCTCGTCAATAGTGGTGTGGATGAGTAGCAGAAGTTTTGGGTAACCGACTTGACGACAGACCAAAATTATCTGGACGAGTTATCAACTTTCTAGTTGTGCTCCTCTGTGCTGTTATCGATGACCCGCGTGCAGTGGTTTCTGGCATCGATGAAACGGCGGTGACTTTCACTACTAGGATTTGTCCTCCATTCCCTGTACCGTTGATTTTTTGCCGTGATTACTCCTCTACAGCTCCGCTTAAACCAAGATTTGTTCTTGGAGGGTCGTTCATCAACGTGGACTGTGTAAGCTTCCACACCTGATGTTGACACCTGTTATTCAGCCCCAAGCTGACGGATCTCTGGACATGAAACAGATATCATTCAATAGAAAGGACTGGTAATACTTCCTGAGATCATCCTGATTTGTAGTGCCAGACTCTGCGTGCTTTAGTATGTTGTTGAACTAGTGATGTCATTCTGCAGTGTGTTGAAATCGTATTGTCATCTGATGTTCCTAGTGGAGTAATTATATTGACTGTGTAGGTGGCGGGATTTGCTGTGAGGTACAGGTCCAGCAGGCTAGCAAAGTGTAGATTGGGAACTATTGTTGGCTTTGAGTCCCTCCTCGTCTGTACATATTGTGAAAGTTGACGTCACCGAAAAATACTATGTTTGAGTTGGGCTGATCTGCTTGTAAGGTATCTACAGTGGCTGAAAGCTTCTCGAAAAGCTATCTGTAAATATTGCTACTAGAAATAAAAAATTCAATTTTGAAATTAGACTTACATTAACATTAAGAGTGCCATATACAGATAATGCGTTTTCATTGTTGATGGATCCAAAACCAGGAACATAACGTACCGCCACACAAGGAACATAAAGCTGCCTGTTCTATGAGAGATAAAACAAAATATACAGCATTGCGATTCCAAGGCACCAAAAAAATGTAGTTACAATAATGCAATATACATATATTATAATATAGGTTGTGTGTCGGTAAATAGTAAGTAAGTATTGGAGAAACTTCCAAATCATGAATCAGCAAACATGTTTGGGAAACGAGGCACGCAGTAAAATGGGAGCAAGTTTCTATTAAAACAGAAAGCGACTAATAATTCAAAGGAGATGTCAAAGAATCTGCGTTTCTAAAGTTGACCGATTATTGTATTTATAATTCCTCCATTGAGTGTGGCCCACTTTGGTTTATTATACGAAAGATTTAGTAAATGTTCTCCAAACCTATGGATGGACCATAAGTTTTTCTCCAGGTTTCCTTATGGTTTGTTATTGGATCCCAAATGACGGGGTATTGCGTGTCTGTCTTAAAACTGTACTGCGGTATGTATTTTAGTTTCATCTCATAGGACAGGCAGCTTTGTGTTTCTTTTGTAGCGGTGTCGACTGTTTTGAATTTATTAACAAAGCAAATGCATCATCTGTATAGTAGCCTTTCATGATAGACAATGCTAAGTTCTTGTTTGAAAATAAATCAAGCAATAACAAATAATAATAAATAATTTTAAAATCAAATTCTTACATTAATGTTTGTACTTTGATAAAAGGCTGTATAGGCCAGAATCAATTTATCAAAAATTATTAGCTAGAGGGAAATATAATGTATAATCATGCAGATAAAAAACTGTGTAATTAACAAACAGTGAAATAGTACATATCAAGACCTCGTGACAAATATGAAGTACCAACAGGTATTTTTCTGAGTGATATGACAAATGAATTAGTCATATCGTCCTGGAAGTTATAACAGAGTTTCTAGGGGTCGCAAGCTCTACGCATACCAGAAAGTGACGCTTACTATGTGACGTGCAAAGTTGAAGGAATAACTATTAATTATCAAAAATCTATTAGCGTGAATTTTACAATACTGAAAGACATGATATTATACGAGAAACCTCCTGAATACATTACATTGAAGCGGATACGAAGAACAGCGGATCATAATATGTTGCCTAAAGAGGAGCAAAACATTTTCAGGAAACGAAAGTTACTAGCCAATTCTGTACCATTGGTATACAAAAGACTGAAATAATATTTTATATACACCCATTATTAATTTTTTGTAGCAGTGTTACTGTAGTGTTTTCCATGGCATCTATAGTTTGAGTAAATATACAAAAATAAACAGACATAGATCACATTTGAGCGATTCTATTATATTTCCACTAAGAATATGAGAAAAAGTCTGGGTATTATATATATATATATATATATATATATATATATATACACCTGGCATAAAAAGTCTGGGTATTATATATATTATATTATATATATATATATACTCAGGTATGTGTAGCGAGTAGCACACGTTTTCGTTGCTCTGCTGTTAAACGGTCTCAAAAAGTAGTTAAAAGACGGCTAATTATATCGCAACTTGACGACATTATAAGTGTAGTGTTTGTTAACCGGTGATACAAGATGCCCTTCACAAGAGAACAAGTTAACGACGTGAAAATGATTATTAAGGAAACTGTAAAGGAGTTATTAAACGACGAACATTTTATTTCCTTAATATCTGCCAAACTCGAGCAAAAATGGGTATCGTTGAAACGAAACAAAAAGTGGACGAGATAAGCCAGAATATATTAAGGTTGTAGGAAGAAAACAAACAACTACGAGGTGAAGTCGAGAAGTTCAATCCACACATAAAGAGAAAATCGCTTCGCATAAATGGTGTAAAGGAAAATCCAGGTGAAAATTTACCTGGGAAAATTGTAAGCGTATTTAAGGAGAACCTCCAGGTAGATGTCACCGAGAACGATTTTGAGAACTGCTTTCGAATCGGACGAGTTCAGAATGGCAAAGATAGGTCTGTACTTGTCACTCTCACAAAACAAAACACCAAACAAAAAATTCTACAAGGCAGGAAATCTCTTAAAGGCTCGACTATATCAATTGCTGAAGATATGACCCGCAATAGTTACCAGCTGCTGGGGCAGGCGAAACAAAAACTTGGGAAAGATAATGCATGGTTCTATGGAGGATACGTTAAAGTCAACATGAATGGAATGAAGCGCGTAATCAGGAACCCTGAAGATTTGAATTTTTGAATTTGAATGAACCCTGGATACAAAACCATGTTGTCTCATAAACAGTAATTACTTTAAGATTTTGTTAAGGATTTCATGCGGAGTAGCATTATTATTATCTCTTTCATTTTCATTTGATTCTTTTACCTTTTAGCTTAGGATACATATTATTTACTAACTTGCTTTTATTTTATTTTTGTTTTCATTGGAACTCTTTGGATTTCCATAAATATGAACAACATTGATGTAGCGGATGAGATACTAGAGAATTACAATAGCATTGTGAATGTAGAATGTGATGATCTGTTTGATATTAACAAATGCCTGCATTTAAATGACACTCTTCAAAATTTCACCATATTGCATTATAATATCAGAAGTATAAGAGCTAATTTCGATGAATTTTGCATTACTTTAAACAAGTTTAATGAGAAAAAAATATTGCAGTAATAATACTCTCTGAAACATGGTATGTAGAGGATATATCTCACTTTAACATTGATGGCTTTTCAGTTCATTACAGTGGAGCCTCTTTTAATAAGTGTGATGGAGTAGTGATGTACATAAAAACGGATTAGTTCCAGAAATGAAAAGCATATATTTATCTCAAGTGAGTATGTTAGAATGCAAGATAGAGCTAAGTAACTATAACATAAATGTAATAGGTGTTTACAAGCCTAATCCAACTAACGAACAAATATTCATTGAAGATCTAGATGACTACCTGAATAATATTAACAAAAATGATATATCGATAGTTATTGATGATATAAATATTGATATTCATCCCAACAACAAGTCATCCACTGTTGTTTGAAACTTGTTAACAAGGTGGATTTATCAAAAGTTTGATTTCGGACTTCCATTGTCTATAAAATTTTGAGTATCACGACGTTTCGATTGATGTGCTATCTTCAATCGTCTTCAGGTGAACTGGCGAACACGTTCCTTCCATGCCTATTTAAACCCCGTCCGGTGACGTGTCGTTGTGCGCGGACTGTTCTGATTGGTTCCCGATGCGCGGTATTCCGGTCTGCTGACGTGGCTGTTTGTCGGTCATTGTTTGTTGTCTGGTCCAGTCGTAGTCTATTCATCTTCTTTATGAGTGGCTGCCAGATTGGTTTAATGTCTACGCTGGGTTTGCTGTACACTTTGCTGTTGTTGGTGATGAATGCCGCCTCCTTGAATTCCCTCCGATACCAATGCGGCTCCTTGGCAATAACCTTAGCGTCGTCCCAAGTTATTTCATGGTGCTCCGTCCATGCGTGGTCAGCTATTCCAGATTTTCCTGTCTCTGCTCGCTGGGTGGTGAGACGATGTTCTTTGATTCTTACTTCCAGTGGCCTTTTTGTTTCTCCAACATAGATTTTACCACATTGACATGGTATCTGGTAGATGCAGTCCTTTGTCTGAGAGACAAAGAGAGGGAGAAACAAAAAGGCCACTGGAAGTAAGAATCAAAGAACATCGTCTCAACACCCAGCGAGCAGAGACAGGAAAATCTGGAATAGCTGACCACGCATGGACGGAGCACCATGAAATAGCTTGGGACGACGCTAAGGTTATTGCCAAGGAGCCGCATTGGTATCGAAGGAAATTCAAGGAGGCGGCTTTCATCACCAACAACAGCAAAGTGTACAGCAAACCCAGCGTAGACATTAAACCAATCTGGCAGCCACTCATAAAGAAGATGAACAGACTACGACTGGACCAGACAACAAACAATGACCGACAAACAGCCACGTCAGCAGACCGGAATACCGCGCATCGGGAACCAATCAGAACAGTCCGCGCACAACGACACGTCACCGGACGGGGTATAAATAGGCATGGAAGGAACGTGTTCGCCAGTTCACTTGAAGACGATTGAAGATAGCACATCAATCGAAACGTCGTGATACTCAAAATTTTATAGACAATGGAAGTCCGAAATCAAACTTTTGATAAGTCATCCACTGATTCACTAGCTTACATAAATATGTTGAGTAAAAATGGATTTTTACAACAGATTTCAGTTCCTACTAGAGTTGATGGTAAATCCTGCAACAACAATTGATCATATAGCCACATTCGTTATTAACATAGTTAAAACCAAAGTCAAATTCAATTCATTGGTACTTCACAACAGCTTAACAGATCACTATCCATTATTCTATAATATTGAATGCTCTGTTCCAAATTCAACAATTTTTGAGAGAGTTGAAAGTAAAAAAATTAAAAGATCAGACGAAATCAGTTCAATCAGTACAAATGAGCTAAAAACCGTTATCTGGGATGAACTGTATTTATGTCAGGACCCACAAAGAGCCACTGACATATTTTATGAAACATTTTTCAAAATAGTTTACAAACATACTGCTGAGGTTGAACTAAAGCACAAAAATTATAAGCTTAAGCCTTGGATGACAAGCAGACTCTTGACATCAATGAGAAAACGAGATACTCTCAAAAAAGATGTGTTGAAGGAAACAAATAATATTCAACTGAAACAGCGCTTCCAAGCATATAGAAATTCCTTGAACAATTTGATTAAGATTACCAAAAATAATTACTACATAAATAAGTTAAATAAAAACTCCACGAACTACAAAAAAACATGGGCCTTCTCACCAACACGTACAGCATCTTGCAAAAACATTCCCTTTCTAACAATTAGCAGATTTGATGATGTAATAGATCAAGTTGAATCAATCAAGTACTTAGGTATTCATATTGACAGATTTCTTAAATGGTCATTTCAAATAAACTCATTAACAAATAAATTGAAAAAATTAACTTATAAGTTCTATACCTTGCGAAATATTCTTAACAAAAAATTACTTATGGTCGTATATAACAGTTTAGTTGAATCTATACTTAGATATGCTATTTCTGTGTGGGGATCTGCTTACTCAACAATCCTAAAAAAAGTACAAGTTTGTCAGAATTATATAATAAGAATAATGTTTAAAATACAGAGTCGTCAGGGTGTGAAGAATTTCTTCAGAAAGGAGGCTATATTGGATGTGAAAGCTCTCTACATAAATGCAATTCTGAAAATAAAACATATGAAAAAAAAATTAGAAAAAATTAACCATAGATATGAAACGACAAGAAATCAAAAAGAACTGTTCACATATCAATATGTAAGCAAAACTGTATGTCAAAAAAGCATATTATATAATGGTATTAAAATGTACAACATTATTCCAGAAACTCTTAAGAGGCTACCACTGCGTTTTTTCCGGAAAAAGCTAAAGGCTTATATTATTGAAAACTACGAATCATTCAACTCTTTGATATAAGCAAGCTCAAAAAAAAAGACAGGAAAAATTATTCAACAGATTTTCTCAGCTACATTTTCATACTGATTAATGTTCTGGTGTTTTATTCATGTATGATTTCATACTAAATCATACAATGTTTTTTTCTTTGATATTTAATAATAATTATTGTTCTTGATATTTCATTTTTTAAGTCTGGGGCACATCACAAGCATGTCTTATGTATGAGTAGTGGTTGTATTATGTTTTAAATTATGTAGAAAACTCTGACTCTGATTTCCTATGATTGTATGTTTGCTCCCTTATTATACCCCCTTATTATGATAGGAGATTGTGTCCATTTTAGTTGAACAACTGGATGTGCACCTGTCGATACCCGCCCCCTTCTGGGGTAGATGCGCACGTGAAGGGCTGGCGATCCCAGGTGTGACCCCATACCTACTCACATAAGACAAAACTTGGAATTCCGACGCAATCCCTGCAACTTCGAAACCACTAATATTTGTTTCAGTGCTGCTCAATATTCCCATATAAATATAAATCACTATACACAGAGGAGGTATATATCAATAAGATTTACCTGGTATCGGTGGTTCTTCTATAACAATCATGTAGGAATTGGGGTTAGACTTCAACAAATCCACGTTGCTTTCTTCCGCAGAGGTTTTAACTCTATCTTTTATTATAGTGTCCAGCATGTAATTGAAAAAATTGAATACTAACTCTTTTCTGTAATCAATTTTTGGTTTTTCTTTATACATTTCTTCTTCCTGTATGCTTGGAATGAATTTCACGATCATTAGAATGATAAACCTTTCAGTTGAGGGTAATTAGTTTAATCCCCTTTCCTGATACGTTCCATCAGAGACGCAGCCACTGATTGTTTAGTTCATGGAATTTGATGACCAAGTATTTTACCGTTATTGAGATAAGGTTCAGATCCTACCTCATCATGAAGAAATAAATGGCATCAGTTCATAAATGTGTTGTGAATATATTTTCATTGAAAAATCAAAAGATCAACAGCTCCAAATCCGATTCAAATCTTTATTCCCGAAGAGACACCGTTGGAAAAATACTGCATCAATCTACTCAACGCCATTTTTTTCTGTGTATTGGAGAAATATAGCTTTTTTATCGACTGAATTTACATTAAGGTTAGGAAAAAACCCCTATAGCTGATTATAAAACCAGCTACATGATGAAATCTGATCCAAAAGAAGCCACAAAAAAATGTTTGTGACTGAATATGAATATGAAACCAGATGACTCAAATATTGGTTATTTGTCAATTATTAAAAAAATATTATTTTTCTTCTCATATCTCTATTTATTTATTTATAAGCCATAATGAGGTTGGACTAACAAATGGACTATCCTGGACCGACCTTGGACTAACCAACTGTACCGTCTAATATTTAAAAAAAGATTGAGCGGTGAACTAACGAAATTTTACCATTGAATATCCAGGAATAACCTTGGGCTAACAAACTGTACTCTCTAATATGTAAAGAAAATATTAAAAAAAAAACAAAATTGAGATTAGAGTGAAAAATTTTTACTCTTCCTGGACTTATTTTCGACTGACCAATTGTTTCAATATGTAAAAAAAAGAATTGAGGGGGACTAGCGAAATTTTACCCTGGACTATCGTGGACTAACCTTGAACTAACAAACTCTATAAAAAAGTTTTTTCCCAAAAAAAAACAAATTGAGGGTGGAATAAAGGAATTTTACCCTATACTAGCCTTAACTAACCGTAAACTAACCAACTGTACCTACTGTATGATATATAACAAAACGAAATTTTGCCCCGGTCTATCCTGGACTAACTTTGGAGTAACCAATTATTGTAGTGTCAAATATATACCTATATTTCATAATCGGAGATGCTGTGGTGAATAGTGGCTTTTTGAATTGTTTTTAAGTTAACCAATTATTCTATTTATTGGACTAACATGAACTTACGATGGACAATTAAACTACATATTGCCTCCCCTCGACATTCACATTTCTAGGTTCTCACTTCACCAGGCTCTTATTCCGTTCTTTGAAAGATTAATCACCTACCTTCCAGTAACAGACCTCTGGAACATTTCTGCTGATGCGCCCCTCAAGGACTGTTTGGACTTTTTGAGAAGCGATGATTTTTTCATCAGCTTAGTTGATAGTTCGGATTTATTCTTCTTTAACGATATCAGAGACCGTATCTCAGCCATATTGAGGAGTATTCAGGCAATAGTCGAGCAAATATTTATACTATACGATATGAGTTGAAAGAATAACCACTGATAAACGTAGTTGACAATAACCTATACAGATGACAATCAATGTCATGCTGCCCTTTCAAATTCAGTAGTCCAAATATAATCGAAGGTTTGTTTAAAAAATCTTGGTGTGATCGAAGGTAAGTGAACATTATTTATTGTATCGCTGACTCTTGGGAACATTTTTAATGATAAACGTGTTTTTTGGACTATTATAAAATGAATAATTAATGGAATAAAAAAGCAATACAACAACAAACTACTTGAAGTAACTTCTTTATCCATGAATTCAGAAGAATCAGGTTTTCTCTATATGTTTTGCATAAACCTTGAAAAATATTAAAGCAGAAGATTTTTGTCTTGAAACACATGTTTTTAACTACCAGGTTGCTAATAACATAGGGAAGTAGTACAAACGAAAATAAGAAACAGTTTCATGTCTCAAATTCATAACTTTGGTTGAATTTAAATCAAATTTCAGTGGAAAAGCATGGACATTATCTAAACATTTAAGAGTTTGATTTGATCTGACTAATGATTTATAAAATTTTTAATAGACCAGGCGGTATCTGTTTTGGATTGGATGTTTTCTATATTATCGAAAATGCGATGCCATATATCATAATTTAACTATGCGCCAGTTCAACTGCGTGAGCTCGAATCAAAACATTTTCGGTATGAGAAATCACATAAAATTTTCACAATTGTGTGAATAGTTTTTGCGCAATAATTATGCAATCCGGATCTATAAAATATGTTGCAAATAATGCAAATTAAACAAAGGATTCTAGGCTCTAGAACGTTAAATCACGCATAAAAGAGCGTTTAAACTGTAAAACATATTTGAACAAAATTCAAATCAGCTGATTAGGAGAGCCGTGGTAATTTTGCCTTTCTCTAGTTTGCTTTAAAAGGTCCACTAATAGAGCGCAATCTTGAAATTCAATATCTCAAATACAGATACAGACCAATTTTGTAAAGTATTTGTTACCAATATCTCATTTATATTTTCAATTTTTTTTACTGGTTAATGATTCTCGTACCTTGATAAAAAAAAATAAAAATCGGGGTCAGGAAACATTCGAGTATTATGGTCAGAAGCCTAATATGCTCCCAAGTATCGATTTCTGTTGGGCTAGGTAATGATATCACTAGTATTAAAATAATCTGAATATATTTCTGCTTATTTGGAAAACCGATGATGGACATAGATTTTCAAATACCCACGAGATTCCAGCGGATCATGTTCCTCGCCATGGCGCTAGGGTGCTATATAAAAGTATAGTCGACTTTACAGCTATTCAAATATACAAATGCCATATCAGTGTAATATTCCATTTTGCCATTAATATATACCTACAAATTATAATTTTTTGAAAATATACTAGAACAGCTATCTGTCTTTCCAGAGCAATAACCTATTTCATTCTCATCTACCATAATCAATTATCCTAGTTGGGAACAGTCCTGGCCAGGTGATCCTCGGAGCACTTTGAGCGAATCTCGTTTATGTAAATGTACTGCAGCTTTTCAACAATAACTCCGCTGCTTTAAACTATTTCAACTCTCTTTCCATCGAGGCGTGTTACCTACTGGATAGAAGATCGGTCGATTGCATCCTCTAGATCGGTGAATCTGCTCTGTATCATGTCTAATGTTATGGAGACTACTATTGCGTAGAGCTTCTGGAGTAACTGGACAAAGACAACATCATCAATGACCATCAATATGGCTTCCGCAATCATAGATCCACGGAAGATCTTTTCGCCTACGTCACCCACATGAGGAGCAGTGCAATTGAGCTTTTTGGAGAGTCTCGACTCATCGCGATTGATATATCAAAATCATTCGATATAATGTGGATGAGAGAATGTTGTTGAATATGCTTCCGATATGTTTACCAGTAACGCAAGCATTCTTCTGTGATCTATTCTATCTCCAACGCTTTTATTGCTATACACCAACGAACTTTCAGAATAAAACCTAATAGCTTGGTAGATGACAGCACCTTTATTTTATTATTATTAAATTTTTATCACCTGGAGCCTGATAGAGTTTCAGCCTTTGCGAGAGGTTATTAAATTTATAAAAAAATAAGACATTTCTAAGTATCGTATCTATCAGTAAGGAAGCGAGGTCCCGCTGATGCACTTCTATGATAAAGGCTAAGAAGAAAAATGTTGGCTAGTAGAAAAAAATGAACGATACAGAATAAGTTTTAGAGGTTACAAAAACAAATATAGACACATTATGGTAATACTTTCAATGTGTGGGGTATCAACCTACTTGATTTCATATTTCGTATGTCTGATGGTCAAAAAGTCATGCAATGGATTTCCATTTCTACTATAATCTGTTCTCCATGCAACCGTCAAACACGATACATGATTCAATTGGAAACTCGATTGACTTATCAGTTTCTTGACCTTATCAAGAAGCCGATGTTTAATGTTTATTTACCATGATTTTTTCTTATTATCAAACTTAGCTTTTGTCTACTGTTCCGAGAATGTGATGGTGTTTTATATATAATTTACTGTCAAATCACATATCTACAAAGGTGTTATAGTATTACAGTAATGTTTGCTGAGATATAGATAATTGTTTGCAGATACAATGCTGATGTATATTCTGTTCTGTTTCAGTTGAAATCGGTTAAAATTCAAGGCGAAATATGCACGGGGGCTAATATGTCAGTAGAATGGATTTTACTGAGAAATTTGATAGGAAAATTCATCCAAAAGCAAAGGCAACTTGTTGGATTTCAAGAATATTCTTCATGTAAGTATTTAAATTATTTGAGACCAGGCAACTGTAAATAAGAAGTTTACAAAATAAATATAGCTTATTACAATCAAAAAGTTTTGAGATTGATGCACAAGTTTGTATTGATATTGCAAAAGTAGGTTAAAATCTATGACAGAGCATATCTTGTCTTGTGAATTTCATGTTACGTACACTCCTCACATAAGTGGATTATTTTTAACATCCAACATATAAATATAATATCTACGACTTGAGATATACATAATTATAAGGTTCTTTCTGGAATGATATCGCTGAGCTTGTACCAAGCTCAACAGGTCAACTGTAAAAAACCATTCCGAACGATGTTCTTAACAAGAACTTTCTGACCGTCAAAAACTCTAAAATATAGCCGTACTAATAAATATATGAAATGACTTCGCTAAGCTTGCACTAAGCTGAATTTGTTCACTGTTCAAAAGTGACGTCAAGTATTTCAGATTGAATATTTTATGAATTGAATAAAAATACCAAAATATTTCGAGTTTTCAAATTTTCCAATTTTTATAAGGCTAAGTAGCTCATTAGTGATTATTTATGATCCCTAATTTAGTTAGTGTAGCCATCTGTAATACTTATTGCTGAAACAAGGGAAAACAGGATTCCCTTTAGAAAAAAAAAACAAATAAACCTTTAAAATGCAATACAACTTGTAGGAAAATCGAAATGTTCCAAGTTGTATTCACCGCATGATTTGGTTAATATAGGCTAGAACATGACAAACAAGTGGCTGATCTGTATATTCTCTCAGAGTACATGTTCTACGAGCTATTTCGAATAATAACACCGAGAGAAAATGCATAGTATATATTTAATTAGGAAAAGCTAGAACCTAAAATATGTGACATTATCTGTTTCAAAATATCTCTTCCAAATTTATTTGCTGCATATCATTTCCCAGAAGCTACTGTATGTGGGTCATCGATCATAGCGAAGAGGAGCACAATAAAAAATTCAAGAACAAATATAAATAAGTCTGAACTCACCCAGATCATTCTGATTTGTTAGACATTACTTCTGTTATTCGTCTATAACAGTGGTCGCCAACCTGTCCAATATATGCAATTTTGACCATTTCGTATTAAACAGCGCGCTACCTAGTCGTAGGCAAAGTCAGCTAAACATGTGAAAGAATACTCATGTATATTTGACATACCTGTATTCATTTTACTACTGGTAATATACATACTATGTCCAAACTACATTTTTATACACCGATCAATCGTAGGATCGAATTTTGATTAGACTTCGCATGAAACACAAAAAAAAAAATTAAAAAAGGATACAGTATTTTAAACAAAAACTGTCAAGAAGTATCGTTTCACCCATTCTGAATGAAAATAGTATCTTCTAACTGCTGCTTGTCATAATATTTGTAACAGCAGACCAACCCCGATACTACCGTTCGACGTTCTGTTCAGTTTCAAAATTCAACGATTAATTTGCTGTCACTGATTCTCAGGAACTACAAAGATTTTTCCTCCTTGCCACACTAGTAAACTAGTGTTAGAGTTTCATCAACATCCAAAAAACACCACCTGTTATAGAGGGGTCAAGAATTACAGACAGGCGTACAGAACAATGGAAATGACTGTCATGGTTTTTTTTTATGTATATGTCATAAAACATAAAAAATACAATATATCGTAATTCGTATTTTTTTCACAATAACAAATACCTCGTCCCCAGTTGACGTGGGAAGTAAAAGCATTACAGTAATTGGTAACACAGTTCCATAACCGCTGACGCACGTTTTTACCGGGTGCACAAAATACTGTTTTGTTCATTCGTCATATTACTGTGCCCATCGGAATGATTTGTTATTAGAAGACTTATATTTTAAAGATGCTCCTTATTTAGATAATGGTTTTTCTAATTTATTCTGCCCGTTAAAAACTCGCCAAAAAACATAACCGCAAGCGGTACCAAATAGAAAATAAAAAACTATGAAATAAACAAGAAACTTGAAAAACTTAAAACGAGACTTCAAAACGTTGAAAAAAGCCGTTGGTGATTGAAATTTTACAATATAGACTGTAACAGCTCTTAGTTGGTGACATTCATCAATCATTAAGGTGAAATTGTGTAATTTAAATACAAAGTTTCACTAAGAAAGGTTTTTATGCGTATTCAATGTTACCACTTTTCAAGAGCTAATGCATAAGGCATCATAGTGTACTGATGATTGATTTATTTTTAACTAAAAGCTTCAACAGCGACTTAATTTCATTAACAGCAATTTAATTCAATATAAAAAAATCCTCATTTTTCCCCTTCCTTTGGTCTGCTCAAATAAGCGGTACGTGATTGCAATTTCAAATTGCCAACTAATTGTTTAGTGTATTAAATTTTTTTTGATGTATAACATTCTTCATCATCTTAAAATGAAGTAGTTGGTTGAGTGAGACTGAATACTTTCTTCAAAATAAGGTAGTCTAAACTGTAAATGCAAAGAGTTAGTTAGGGGATTTTCGAGTGGTGAAACTGTTTGTAATAATGTGTTTTCAGAGAGAATCGATCTAAATAACTGAACAAGTTTGAAAACGAAAGTTGCTCTTGCTTTGATTCTGACGAGAAGTAGGCAATCTGATTCTTTAACTATTTTCCAAAATATGAGCGAATATATGAGAGAGAGAGAATTCTTTTATTTTAAATTCATTAACAACAATAATTGATGGTTGTGATGCTACGCTGGGTATGACTATTTTATTCATTAAAAAACTATGGGATGTTCTTATGAATGTGTACTCGAGGCATTTTGAAGCAAACCTAATTTTCATTAATTTGCATTGTTCTTAGAATTTCGAAATTTGCATTGACTTTTCTAGATACACCATAGGGTTATTTCGCAGCAACTATAGGAAAAAGAATGTTGCCCATGACGATATTTATGAAGTGTTGCCGGAACATAAATCTCAAATGTTGGGAAATATGCTGGAAAAGAGATTTAAACAAGATTTAGACAGCCTGGGAACAATTTCTGTATACAGGTTGCTGTGGAAGTGTTTTGGGATGGAATATGCTTTAATAGGACTGCTTCAGTTGTTTATGAGAACATTAGTTGTGTAAGTTATTTATTTTTTGCGAATCTCATTCTGCTACAATAGTTGTATGCTAATGCGTTTGGATCTCTTGGAATAAGATGGAAATAATATAACTGTAACAGCTATCACTATCGACAGCCACTAATTTTTGGAGTTTATGGCAAGGTTACTTATACATTGCTATTATTGCCGTTTTATATCCGTATATTTCAAATCAGTTACAAACTTGCACGTATTATACATTGTAACCCATTTATCAGCGAAAATAAACTGGATTACTATTAAACATCGAAGCCGTCATTACTATTGATGAAAGACATATGTCAGCGCCTCTCAGCAGCACTCGTCCAAGCTGTATACGATGATCAGAAAGTGGACTCGAAATATACTCATATGTACTCGTATTTTGGTGTTGATCTATGACCTTGCGACACTTCACAGGAATGTATGCTCAGGATCACGCTGATGATATCACGATTCTTATAATGGGGACACTCATAGGCCTGGTTTGAACTTATGTAGATGGCACTGTCCATGATGCAAAGATGGTGTGTTGGTTATCTGTTAACCCCTTGAGAACCATCATGGTACTATTCACAAAATTAAGTTAATGCAGTTATTACTATGGTGCCCGCAAATTTGGCGAAACAAATAAAGATTACCAGAGAAGCTAAATACGTCGGTTAAACGATATACTATCCTGGAAAAGCTTATCAGAAAGATGACGGTGTACGGCAATATTGCATAATGGCCAGTTGCTCAGAAAATGCGCGGCTGACGAGGTACTATCAAAAGTACAGATACCTGCGCATTGGAGCACCCAGATGCCATGAGAGGTATTCCAACTGCAGTATTTGAGCTATTACTGAAAAATTCTCCTCCTAATATTTTAATGGGGAGCATCGCCAAAAAAGATGCCATGCCACATAATGTGATAGAATCGAAAACCTGGTTTGGCGTAGAAGGAGTAGGCGTTTCCAGTGTCAGGACAAACATTTATTCAGGAAAGCTGACTATTGATTTGACACGTTTATTCGAGAAAGTTGATCGAGCACCGCACAAATCTCAAAAATTACTTTACCCATGAAATTTATTGAAAATATTTTTCAACTTAATAATGAAGATTCTATAATCGGATATGGTTTTTGCGTTTAAACAAATTCGTTTTTGTTCTAGGCGTAAAAGTAGTATCTGTCGATTCCTAGAATCAAAAGTGGGGATAATGTATTAAAACAGTTCTATGCGTTAACTCTCTAGTAAAAGTTTTTTTGATTTTCTTTGATTGAAAACTTTAGAGATCTCAGAAAAGATTATAGAATTATTGAAGATATATGTTTGAATATCTGTAGAAAATAGAATATTAATGAATCCTTATGAAATGGCCAAAACCTCATAGAATTTTTTTGACGCAGCACCTCTTGATTTAGTACACAAAATAAAAACAAAACAGAACAAACAATACGCAGAAAAATAACAGTATATACCAAAATAAAAGAACGGTGTTTCGAGACTATTTACTGTAAACGAAGTATTGAATTTAATTAATCGCAAACTTAAAAAATAAGATCTGCCGGAAATTATTATATGGCTCCGTTTATTTTGAAACTGGTAGTTGACATCTTAAATGAGACATATTCGATAAAGCTTTCTCTCAAGCGAGGTGCGTTTCCCTAAATATTAAAGATTCGTAGAGTAACTCCCATACATAAAAAGAACTACAGACAATGTATGGAGAACTATATTCCGGTAACTGTGCCCCCGCGTCTCTCAAAAATATTTGGTTAGGCATTTTTGGACCGTTTGAATTCATTTGTACAATGTTTCAACATACTGAGTAGTATCTGCATGATTTTTGAGGAGATAGATCTACAGTGACAGCATTGTACTCCTTTTACAATGAAATAGTCCATTTCCTCAGGGAAGAGGAAAGCCTTGCTGGCATTTTTTGTGATTTGAGCAGAGCTTTCGATTGCGTCGACCATTCAATGCTGCTTTAAATTTTGGAGATATGGCGTGTCTTTGAAATGTGTTGAGGAGTTTCTTTCACATCTACAGCAATATGTTCCACTGCTGATAATACTGTAACATTCGATACCTTACCAATAGCTGCGTGGGTGTCGCAGCGATCGATGCTATTTATCTTGTACATCAATGACCTCACAGGGGCCTTAGGGAATATTCATCATGCCATTTATACCGACGGTGTGTCTTTCATAATTGCAGATAAACAAATAAACCTACTATGAAATCAGTATGACCAAGTACTCTAACCTCCAGCTATTTAGCCATTTGTCCCTTTTGCAGTGGAACTTTTGTCAGATACTTGATCACCTGGTGTGTTGATCATGTGTTGGACACTGAATTTTATGCACCTAACTAGTCATTTAACGTTTTAGGGTAACAATACCGTGGACTCTATCACAGCTGATAAATTACTTCCAGCCGAATCAAACTCACCTAACAAAAAACGACGCACAATGCCTAGCTGCACTACTTATATTTCTCAATCTGCTGAACATCACCTATCTGCACAATTATCTGTTGCATCTCACTTCGATGGGTATCAGGATACGAACCTCCTTTTGTGCCCTGATTTA
The DNA here is from genome assembly GCA_949316355.1 of Bruchidius siliquastri. Classification (NCBI taxonomy): domain Eukaryota; kingdom Metazoa; phylum Arthropoda; class Insecta; order Coleoptera; family Chrysomelidae; genus Bruchidius; species Bruchidius siliquastri. The sequence continues at coordinate 22,251,569 of OX438532.1, read as the reverse complement.
CAGAAAATGCTTGAGATTGACGGTGGAATCACTATCTAAGATCACTACTGGAAATATAGTAACCCTGATGACGAAGGATGTCGCTGCGTTTGAAACCATGATCATGTATGCAAATGATGTCTGGATTGGACTTGTACAAACGGTTGTGATATTTTATCTACTTCATCGAAGAGTCGGAGTAGCAGCATTCGTTGGAGTTGGACTATTTTTCATTGTAATACCGATTCAAAGTAAGTTTTCAGTAGAAAATAAAAAAGATGATAGGTTATTCGAGCAAAAACATGTTGCCGATTGGCTTCATTAGGTTCAACTGGATGTGCATATGTATAACCATAAGATTCAGCACACATAACATATGCATATTCGAACAAGGCTGTAACGTGAGGAGATATGGATGGAAGCCACCAATAAGAGTCCCGGGTGCATTACGCAATAGCTACTGCAACCACAAGAGTGTGCACACATAATTATGCATATTCGAACAGAAATATAACGTGAGCAGACAAGTATGAAGGGATACAGCACCAGGAGCTACCAGAAAAGCTAACCAGCAAATTTGTGCCTTCGGTCCAGAAGTCTTGTTAGTATGAGGCAACATCTACTGCCGGAGACCAGCTAAAGATACTTAGCGTGGTACTTAGTCATATCCGCAATAAAAAAAATGGTAGATTACTCATGTGTGAAGTACCACGGGAGGTAGATATAGCTGGCCTCTGTGGCGACGTTAATACGACGTCTGCTGACCAAAGGCATAACTGTATTGGTTGGATCTTGTTGGTGACTTCTGGTATTGTTTTGCTTCACCGTTGTCTCTTTAATGTATGTAAATGTCTGCTCACTCCTGTAGTTGATATACTGATTTCGTGAAGCCATTTAGCAGAAACACATGTCACCTGGGTTACCTAGCCTTTTTCATGTTTCTCTACCATTTGCTTTATTGCTGATATAACCTTACTGTTTTTTATGGTTTCGAATGACTACGAATTTTATGTGGTATGTTGTTTACCGACCAATTCCATCAAACAATTTGTAGATATCCTAGGTTAGTGGTTATTATCTTGTGTTCGTCTACATAAAGCATCGCAAGCAAGTGAAATTTATAAATTTTGTTAATACTATCAGCACATTGACATCTCTTGAACCTAACTCATCATTTGGGAGCTGTGCACCTGATCCCAAATACCAGGTCCCAGGTGCACGGTAGATTAGTATTTTCGGTGATTCGGTCTGCGGTTGCTGGTCCGACTCACATATCCTCCGCGAATAATGTATTCGATTGTTGGTCACCACCACAAATCATATACACTGAGTCGCCACCATCGACTAGTTACCACACTGCGCCGGTGCCGATCACAAAACATATGATGCGGATCGGAGGGGTACGTATTGGAACGTGTTACGTTATAGCGTTCCGGATTTGATGGACTGGGTATAAGAGTATAATGCAGTACCAGTCCAAGCTATGACAACAAAGAGGGTTGTGTTTACAAAATTGTGAAAGCTATTGTGTATAAATAATATTTGGCGATCTCGCAGTTTGCATCTGTTGTGTCGAGGCGCACTACAGATACATTTGGCGAACTCAAATGACTGCGCCATCGTGGGTTTTCTTACTCAATTCTTGACAGATTCGTTTTTAAAGCATTGTTGAATATAAAGAAATGTGTAATAATGAGACGATAATAATAAATTCGTATCTAGGATGAGCATTGACTTCTAAAGTCAGGGAACATATGAGGTATTGGGATTCCTTTTGGGCTTATACTTTTTGAATCCAACCAGATATTTCACACTTTTTTTAATAAAGTAAAGGGATATAATAACATAATCATACAATCAATGCATTTTATTGCGAAATCATGCGTACAAGTACAAGTAATATCAAGCAAAAATTTTGGATTCGTCAGGTGCACTTGCACATGATAAACGGAACTAGGTCCCATGCCGGAACTGGAGCAGGTGCACCTGATCCCAAAAAGGAACTGACCTAACCATCTCTAGTGTTCATGTGTATTATGTCAACTACATTGCCAGAGCTGTATGTATTAACCAACTAATTGGGGAGTTAAGGCTTGATACGCGGGTCTGAATCTAACGTATCTGCAATCATCCTCCATCTAAATGCTACGAAAGTAGCTCTTGTAGTACTACCAATGGGGCCTTTAAATAAGTCGGTGATACATATTTAGGTGATCTGTTCGATCTGATATGTACATGAACGATCATGGTCATCTGTCAATATTCCATGTTACATGTTCTACCGAGCTGACTCACATGAAAATACTGTAACGCAATTGTAACACAACAACTTCTACGCTGATTCATATTGACGTCTTCTGGTTCTAGACTCATCGACGTCTGAAAACTGACTTACTACTGTAAGCTCATTTTCCAATATATTCAGAAAGTTCTGGAAATATGTAGACTTCGAAGGATCTCGAGTTACTGGTTGTCTCTTTTGACAGCTGCTCACATGCAGTACATACAAGGCGATCTCCTTCTAGCTGCGACGCAACCTGCTCACCATGGCTGTATCGACAGCTAGCTCCATTCTGACAACGAGACACATTGTTGAAATAACATGTGACAGTCTTCTCCAGCAGAGCTTGGTTCACCCTTGGACTGAAGTTGCACAACAGGTCTATGTTTGCGTTTCTCACAATCACCTACAACATGTACCTGACCATTCTAAACCATTGCAACTGGAATCGAAATTGGACATGAATACCCTCCTGACGCCGTGTTCAAGAGCTTGGAGCTTCTAATGACATAGTGCACTCCATAGGTTGTAGGAGACTGCTGTTTGGTACGGCCTGTTCTTAGTCACCAGGTAGAAGGGATGACGGTAGGAATGTTTGATGACCAATGTCTTTCCGCTTGTTGGTAATTGGGCCTTCAAGCGCTGGCGTTGACCATACTCTTTCTGGAAGATTCTGGCGATGCCTCTCCGCCGATCAAGACTCGTTTTGACGATGTGTGACAAGGAACATTTTTCTGGACGGCTGAACAGGTCCTACTGCACTTCTTGAGTAACTCCAAATGTCGCTTCCGCAATGGAGCCGTAGATTCCCATGAATTCTTGGAATGAAACATCGCTGTCCATTGTTGGTGCTTGATAAGGCATCAGTTTGCGGCGAGACTTGCAAATTCGGTAGACTACGTCGTTGATCTTTGTCAACGTAGGGTCCCTCTCAAAGCTTGAGCGAGTATCCGCGTTTTCTCTGCAGATCATAGAGCCACACGGTATCACCTTCCTTGTATACAGATTTTGCTGACATTGATGTCGTACCGTTCCATCATTTTTTGCTGTCTAGCTAGAGTTTGGAAGGTGCCAATTCGTTGATGTCGTTCATCTTTTGCCTCAGCTTCTGACGTAATCTTCTCCAGGTGTGTATTCCCTATATAGTCTACATCACAGGGCAGCACAAATTTTCGGCCAAACAAACACTCCGCCGGGATTTGCCCAGTAGCCAAATTCACTGCCGATTGATATGCCATCAAAAAGAATAGAATTCGATAGGTATTTGCCAATAGTTCTGTTCATTATCTCCACCATTCCGCTCGACTGTGGATATAAGGCTATTGTTAATGACCTCCGAATCCCCAACTTCTTCCAAACTTGCTGGAACGGCTCGCTATAGAAATTTCTCCTTTGATCAGAGTGAAGCCTAGCGGCACCTTAGAGAGGCGAATTAACTAAAACGTTGGCGATAGTTCCAGCATCAAGGTTCTCCATGGCATATGCCTTTACCTACTTGAAGTAGTCCATTGCTACCAAGTAGTACTTATTTCCATTATATGTTTCTGGAAAACGTTATGCTATATCTATGGCGATCCTTTCAAAAGGAATTGCGATGTTTCACTTATTGGAGCTTTTGTTTCGCGATGAGGTCCATTACTCGAGGAACAGAAAATATACTTGCGATACAATTATTTTACATCGCCAGATAACTTGTCTAGAATCCTGTGTAGCAGTCCATCATCAAATGCCTGTCAGTACCACTGAGCCCAATAAGACTCCAGTCTCTGCGAAAATGCTGCAACATCTTGCCAAGCTGGTGGGCGGCCAAACATTTTCCATCGCCAAACTTACTCGAGATCTGCATTACCTTCTTGATTTTCACGAAACCCAAATGGTATCCTGTCGTGACTGACTAATATATTTCGACAGACGTTAATTTCTTTCTCCTTAACCTTATTGTAATGCGAGCACTATGGTGAGCATGGTCTTTATGACAGCGCGTCTGCATCCCGATGGTTGGTTCCTGACCTGTGCTCAATAACAAAATCAAGCTTTTGGAGTCATTTGAGTTACCTAGCCACCCGTCCTTCAGGATTATTGAATTGTAGGAGCCGTTTTAGTGCTGCATGAGCCGTTTTAGTGCTGCATGATCCGTTCTTAGTAGGAACTTTCTACCATAATTGTTACCTGTGAATATGCTCCACCACTCCGTCTTGCAGAGCACATTTCTGAAATATCTAAGCACTCGATCTTGTCCGTTTTGTTCTTGAGACAATACCGCTCCAATGCTAACGTTGCTCGCATGATTGTCGAGGAAAACCTTTCATCTAGAGTTGTGGTTAGTTTATTTTTGAGGGTTTCGAAAGCGGATTGACGCTCTTTGTCCCAACTAAAATCTGTAAGATGAGTAAGCGGTTTCGCTATGTCTCCGAACATCCTCAAGTAATACGTCCTAGGAAGCTTATTAGTTGATGATTCAGAGATTGGACACTGCAAAACTGCCGGAGCCTTCGCTACTGACTACATGTCCCAAGTAGTTGACATTTATCTGGAACAAGTAACATTTCCTGGGGTTTAGCATCAGGTTGACGTGCACTTAAAGGGTTCTACTAATTACAATTCTGTCATTCAGGTAAATTAAACATGATTTCCAGGACAAGCCCCTCAGCATATTTTCAATGAGCCTCTCAAATGTAGCAGGAACGTTACAAAACCCAGAAGGCATCGATGTATGCTACAGTCCCAATGATAAATGCAGTTGATTCCTTATCGGCATAATCCACTTACACCTGCCGGTAGCCACTTTTTAAATCCAAAGTGGAGTGGAAGTCTTTTTTATTCACCAGCAGTACTGGTAATGCCAATGGATGACAAAGCCGACTCTATTTCTCTATCGTGTTCCCACTTTTGGACCATACCTTCAGCCAACTCTCTTTTATCCAGCGGTAACCTCCTTGGTGTCTGTCCAATTCGATTGACATTTCCAGTATCTCATGCCTCCTGACACTTGTTATTCCAGTCTTCCTTTCTTTAAACATCAATATGGAGCTATATGGTTTGACCAACTTCTTAGCCTTCTTCTTATTTGACGTAGTGAGCAATTGGCAATTCGTAGATGGCAGATGCTCCAGCTTCGCTTTCTTTTTATACAGAAACCTGACGAACTATAGTTATAGCAGAAGAGCATTTTCCTATCATTGTGCCCTTCCTGATAGTGATAAGGTATTCATTCATGTTTAACAGATGAACAGGTATCTCTTGCTTGGAAGACATTAGTACTTTGCCCACCAGGATGCCACGGGCTACCTCTTTATCGTGATTTCAACGATCACGGGGCCCCCGTTTTCTATATCACCTTGCAGCCAAGCCTTCAGCAATTCAGTTTCTTCTGCCAACACCACTCGGACAACTGTTTCTTCTTCTGATGATGCAGAAATATTCATTCATTGCCAATATTGGGAGTGCGGTGCTTAAAGTCGTTTTGGAAATCCTGCATATTCATGATATCCATACCCAATATCACCTCTTCTTCTATATCTGCTATAATTTTTCTTTAGCCACTCTTGTGGCTTGCCAAGAAGTTTCCAGTTAGGCTCACCAATTCATATAAGGTCTGGCGAGAGAGATCTTCCTTTTTGTCTTCCTAACGCAAAGTTCGAACTCGAGCATAACCACGATAAGCTTTAGTTGCAGCCTCATACTCTGAAGCACATCTGTCAGTGACTTTGGATGCGCTTCATTTCGGTGGCAATGTGGCGGGCTACTTCTTCCTCGAAATCTTGTAAAGCCTCACCAGGTATCTGCCGCTGATTCTTTAGCTGTGATTGATACATCTTTTACAAATGTGCTTGGCCATACCTTATATCTAATTGTCTGACTAGGTGTTCGTAGTTTGTAGAGGCCTCTGCAGGTAGTGTCTGGAGAATAACCAGCGCGTCTCCACGGGGAGTAACAGTCAATGTCACAGAATTCTCTTTCGTAGACTAGCCGTCTGCTCCAGTAGCCATTTCAATTTCATTCGGATATTGGTTCTTGATCTTTTGGAATCAAATGTTGTTAGTTTAACAAACTACTGCTATGTTCATATATATTGTAGATTTTATTACTCTTAGAAAATGTTCATAATATAGACCAAAAATTTTGAATGTAACACAAAGTTTCATAAATTAAACTCTTTCTTACAGTGACTCGCTTCGATTTAAATTTAAACTGGCAGTCCGACGATGATTTAAATATAATTAAGTCGCATCACTAGAAGAAAAAGAATTTCATTTGTAATTTGTCATCCTGTAGTTCCTCTATAGAATTTTTCACTTTTATCTCTACTTGGTCAAACTTATCTTTAAGGCACCTTGCTTATTGCTCAATAATTAAAATACTTTCTACTAGAAGCATATTTTACTTATTTAAAGCGTTATTATAGTTTCTCTGTACATACTTTCAGTTCATCTGTCAATTGATCCTCTTGTACATTCAGTTCATCTTATAACCCATCCTGTAGTACTTCAAGTTAAGCTTTTAACTGATCCAAAAGTGAAGCTTCCTGGGTCCTCGCTATTATCCAGAACGTACTCACGTAGCCGACTCACGGGCAAGTGATCCAACCTGTATTATTCTGTAAGCTTTGCTTTTATTGGCCATATATTATTGTCATTTATTTTTTTGTGGGTAAATATTCTAAAAACTTATTCCAGAAAGACATTGTAATCAACTGATTGCGTGCATAATAGTTATATTCTATTTTTTAGTTTATATCGGCAGGCTGGTATCCAAATTAAGAGTGAAATCAGCAAAACATACTGATAAAAGACTTCAAGCAATACGAGACGCTGTATCTTCAATAAAAATAATAAAAATGTACAACTGGGAACGTATGTTCGAAGTAAATATTTCACGTAACCGAAGGTAAGGAAAAATAATGTCATCATGAAGCTTTCAGTAATAGTGCTTCGGACTTCCATTGTCTTGATTTTTTTGCGATTCACTAGAGAAAAAAAAACTCAAGATAATGGAAGTCCGAAGCAGTGCTACTAAAACATCCTCATTGTCTACAAATTGCAAATAACATAAGCTTTCATACCTTCCATTAAGAGCTTAACATTTGTTTTATTATCATATATTCATTTAATATATAACTATAAGTTAGAGTCAGTTTACCTCAAATTTTCTACGCAGTTTGGTTAATATTCCAGCAATTAGCCTTCAGTATAGACTATGAGCTGGCTTTAAAGTTACTGCCATTCTATTTTATTTAACAATGACTACCAATGCAGCCTAAACGTGAGTGAAGCTCTATCACTATTATATGTGGTATTAAGTAGTCGCCAGTACAAGAAAGATAAACTAGAGAAGCAGCCCCATGATAAATTCAGAAGTTACATTTTCAACAGTATTGCAAAAAATCGTCGAAATATTTATTATTGCTTAACAAAATATTGATAGTCATTCATACCACAAAAGTTTTCGCAAACAACAAAAAAGAATTTCAATTTTAAAAATAATGAGAAAGTGGTAGGTATTAAAAGCACCTTGTGGTGGATGTATCTGATATAGGTTATTGCACAAACAATCGGAGAACAAATGCTGATAAATCATGTTTTTTAATTTTTGCATTACTTTTTTACGATGTTCTTGCTCTAGGAATGATGGTTCAAGATTGTTTGGGAAGTAAACATTGATTCTAACACTTGTACCTACAAATGGTATCGAATAAATTATTCTTTGTAATTTCCATGCTTAAAATGGCACCCAAACGTAAGTGCCTATTTTTAATTTGGAAATACTCGTACATAGGCGCCATTTTTAATGTAAAATTAAATTAACGTGGAATCATGTGGAGCTGATTAATTAGTTTTTTGTCTTTTTTGTTGTTGCATTCAAATTTATACAGTTTATTGATCAATACTTGAATACGAGTAGGCAAAAAATTTCACATAAGATTTCCAGATCGCACTTTATGAAAACCAGTAGATATCATAAAATATATTATCAAACGATAATTTTCATCTTTGTTAAAAATGGAGCGATGTTTTGAGCTTTTCCTTTGAGAAGTTGGTTCTTGAGTGTTTTTAATATAGTTTTTTAAAATTATTTATAACGCCTCGTAGTACTACTATATTTCACCTAACATTTTGCATGCACTATTTAATTTCCAGAATTGAAGTAAATACCCTGGTGAAGATTTTCATTAGAAAGATAATGATTCTCCTTCTGGGCGCCTTGACGTCAAAACTAGCTTTTTTTGCGATGGTGATGACATATATTTTGCTGGGCAACCCTATCTCTGCAGAGTTGATCTACTTCATTCTTACTCTACTGCAAAGAGTGAGACACGCTTTCAATGTGGTGATCCCCCTGGGTATTACCGAGTCCGCGGAGTTGTATGCTTCTGTAAAGAGAATAGAAGTACTCCTCAAAGCGGAGAGTGTAACCAAGAATGCTGTCGAAAAGGGTGTTGTCAAGGATAATGAGCCAAGGTATGGCGATGGTATTTTGTATGACAGGTACACTGTACAGGTGGTAAACAGAAAAGAAGCTAGGTGAGATCACTCAGAACCGGTTTGATCTGGTACGCTATTAGCCTAAATCTAACCAAGTAATTAATAGTTTATTTATTTATTGTTTAACTTTAACTATGAAACTGAACAAAATTGCATTTGTTTTTTAGATTCCAAACCTACATCTGTTTGAATTATGTTTACTTAGGTTGAGCTCATAGTCATGTTCTCGAAATCGCCAAGCGCATTCAAAGTGATATGACTTTATTCCGTGGAGGGTTTTTTCTTTTGCTTCAACATTTTCCTTTTCACTTTACAATAGCAGTTTAGTTTATCGTTCAATAAGTTTTGGTATGATGATGTCGTTGGTTTTTCAAGTAATTTATGCACTAAATCAGAAATAATGACGCTGCTAAACAACAAGAAAAAATCTCTTTTCAATAAAGACTTACACTGTCCGATCGAGAATACCAAAAAATATTTTTTTTTCATTCTGTACTTTGATAAAAACTGCTAAGGAAGCCGCAACGTTAGTAAAACTTCGATTAATGGACAAAGTAAAGTGAATTTGAATAAAAATATACCCACAAGGATCATTCCAGAAGTTATAAATGTCAGTTTATTAAAAAAAATATTTTTGCAAAATTTTTATGTATAGTCAGTGCTTATTAATTCACATTGACATGGGACTCGTTAAACGCTCAAATTACAAAAATATAATTTCGGTAGAATGCGTGAACGGGATAGTAGCCGCTCTTCTAGCTTTTTGTAACGCCAAACACCCAGTATATCATTGAAGTAACATTTAAAAGCCATTATTTTGTTGACCAATGTATGGATCGAATGAGGGTTATAATAAAGCATTGATAATAATTGATAATAGTATTTAAAATAGCGTCTCATTATATTAAATAGCATTGCCAGTTACTTTATGAGACTTGGTGTACGATCAGAACCGTGGAAAAGTTTGATAAAGGGAAAGGATACGCGGGAGGTGTTATAATTGCCAAAAAGATTTAAAGATTAGAGATATTACGTTTTGTCTGTTGATCTGTCGTCTGCATTCTGTTCGTCTGTGAAGGAGGAATTTCTGCGTCGGTAAAATTTCTATTTATAATCTATACATTTTGGACCCGATAATCATTCATGCTCGTTTAGGCATAGATCATTGTTCACAAATTTGCCCTGAATATATTTTCAATAGCTTTGAACTTTGAAATATTACGTTAATTCTGACTTCTATGAACACACTAAGTTTTCGCTGCTAACTGAAAGCATTAAACAATTTTAAATTATTTCATTTATCTTACTAACTCTCAACATACCATATTTGGTGTCGCAGATGGAATATAAATAAGGGCCTTGTGCAGAAGTCATAATTTTGGGCTAAGGGTATGAGTTTTTCATGTTTACTTCTCTCGCATAAGCGGGGAAAGTAATGAGATCGTGAAAACTTCAGAACTTGGAAAATAAAATTTAAACAAAAAACTATCAGAAGTAGTTTTTTTTTCTAAGAGGCGATGGGAAATCTTCAAAAGACACTCTGAACTGGCTATTAGTGCATCGAATACCCAGAGGTGTCCGATTCACCGGAGCGCCTACGGACTGAAACCCTTCCCCCTCTATCGATAGCCCAATAACCGGAACCGCTCTCGCATTACTTCAGAAAAAGGGTGTCACCAAAATCTTCTACCCTTGCGAATCTGTTGAATCAGTGTTCAGTATGCGAATTCTTTCCTTCCTCTTAGTATCAAGGACTCTACGAGCCAATGTAGCTATAGCATTCCAGTTTGTTTCGGAGAGAAGCATTAACTCTACTATGCTGTCCGTGTGTAATACGGCCTCCATCTGATTCTGGCATCGATTACGTTCCTCATTCCATATCTCACACTGGAAAAAAGTATGGTATGCGTCATCCATTCCATCGCAGTATAGGCACGTAGGGTCTTCTGCAATACGGAAGCGATAGAAATAGAATTCTAAACATCCGTGTCCCGAGAGAAATTGAGTGAGGAAAAAGTCCACCTCCCCCCACTGTCTATTTATCCATGATTTCAAATTTCTTATAAGACGCCAGGTCTAACGACCCTGTTCTGCAGTATCCCATTCTGCCAGCGTTGAAGGAGCAGTTCCTGTGTCTCAGCTGTCATCAGCCCATTCAGATGATCAGAGCGTTCTAGGATTAGGAGTTCCATGGGCGAAAAGGCTGCAATTACTGCAGCAGCTACGTTCGAGACTGTACGGTATGCACTGCACACACGTAACGCCATCTTTCTACCGACCGATTCAAGCCTCTGTCGTAATTTGGCACGATCTAGAGTTCTGCGCCATTATTGGTGCTGCATACAGAAGGGCTGAAAGTGCCGCAGTGCACAGCACCTTCCGTTTACTAGCTCTGCGTCCGTTGCAATTCGGCATGTCTTGCTAAGGCCATCACTATTTTGGCTGTCTTCTGGACCCTTTGGTTGATGCGCTCTGCAAAAGACAGTTTAGTGTCGAGCCAGACACCAAGGTACTTGACGGTTTTGTTTGGTGATATGACAGTGTCTCTGACTCTAACTGTTATGGGAAGCATCTTCCTCCTAGGTGTCAGCAACACCGCCTCAGTTTTTTCCGGTGCAATATACAGCGCATCATCCGTGAGCCAGGCGACTAATTCTTCAATAGCACAGTTTGCCTTATTCATTAGCTCTTCCTCAGTCCTAGCTACAATCATTACGGCTAAATCGTCTGCATAGGCTGTTGTAGTCACCTCCTCAGGTAAGCTCAACTGGAGAACTCCGTCGTATAGTAGGTTCCATGAGGTAGGACCCAGAATAGATCCCTGTGGAACACCACTATAAACCGGTCCCTCGACAATACCATCGTCCGTGTCTCGTAGTAGGATCTTCCGGTTAATGAGATAGTCCACAATCAGTCGGAGAATATCCTTTCTGATATCTCTATTCACCAGAGTGTCTACAATGCCTTGACGGGTTGCGGTATTAAAAGCATTCCTTATGTCTATCGTGATCATCGCGCATAATTGCATCTTTCGGTTGATCACTACTGCTGCCCTCTCCGCTAAACTTACCACGTGGCTAATAGCGTCTATGGTTGACTTACCCCGTCTAAAGCCATACTGCCTCTCTGAAATAGTTTCATCTACGTCTTCTAATAGGAGCTCCAAAACCATATACTCTAGCAGCTTTCCAGTTGCATCTAACAAAGAGATGGGCCGAAAATCTGCTGCCGCCGTCAAAGCTTTACCCTTCTTTGGCAGTAGTTAGTTCCGCCCGCTTCCAGATTTCCGGGAACTTGCCAGTTGTGATTGCTGTATTCATCACTTTCAGCATGATTTCTGGGAATTCTACTGTCGCAAATTTTACAACTTCTGAGGGTATGTTGTCAGGTCCAGGTGCTTTTCTCGGATTTAACCTATCCGCAGCTGCTAGAAGCTCATGGATAGTAAAAGGCGTTACCTCGGTAGCTGTCAAGCTCTCCCACGTAACTGTCGGCATATCTGGAAAAAGCTGTTCAACAAAAACCAACTTCTGTGAGATTGGGATGGCTATGTTGGGAGAGGCAAGTTTCAACCTGGAGACCACTATTTGGTATCCTTTTCCCCACACATCGTCATTGATATCTAGGAGGAGGATATGCCAGCATCTCTTCTTTGACGCTTTAATCGCTTGGCGTAGCGTTTTCCTAGCTGCCTTATATGCTTCCCTCAAAACTTCGCGCATATCTTCAGATACATTGTACCTGGTGTATTCACGTCGAGCTTTAACACACTTCCTTCGTAATTCGGCGATCTGTTGCATCCACCAGTAAACAGGTTTTCGCTTAAAATTGCGGCGTCTTTTAGGCATAGAGAAATTGCAGGCACCTGTTAGCGCACTTAGTAGCTCTTCGGCGTTGTTTACCCCATTGTTAAAGATTTTCTGAACCAGCACGGCGCCAAAAGTACCCGTGTCTAATTGCTTCAGAACCCAGCCTCGCTCGATGACACGAGGAGCTGACTGAAATACCGTGCTTTACCGAAAAGTTATATAGCGGTGTAAACTTAAACTTTCATTTTGGTGTACTTTCCAGTTATGGATGTGTGCACAGCATTCTTCTGAGGCTAGGGTCAAGTCTAGTATAGATGTTGAAGTCTCTCGAATGACAGTTGGAGTACTGCCTTCATTCGATACTATCAGTGCTAACTCAGAAATCCATTCAGACAGTATATTACCACGTCTGTCTGTAGAGTGCATGCCCCATTCTGGTGACTATCAGAAGCAGAAGTAGTAGTTGTAGAGGTAGTAGTAGTAGTAGTAGTAGCAGTGGGGAAGCAAGCCTGGCAAGTAGGCCACCTTTGGACCTTTTAGACGACCCCGAGAACCATCACTGAAACTAACTCTAGAGCTAAATCTAACATGGTAATTCCTTAGTGTCGAACCTATCAGACTTTTTGATAAAGGTCTTGCTGTCAGACTATTCCGCTGAGTAGATCTCTCCCCTATCAAACTCTGTTGTGCTGAACACTTCAGCTTTAAGGACGCGATATACGGAAGACTCTTCTAGGAAGTGGGACGAGGTCTCGTCCTTTTCCCAGCATTTCAGACAGACTGGATCTATTACCACTTCTATCAGTGACAAAGGACTGTTCGAACATCCAGCGGCCTGTGAGGATCCCCACCAACAGGTAGTGTGAATCCCTTTTTCTGTTCAGCAGGACATTTCAGACCTGGCCTCTGTTTAAACCCAGCATGAGATGGATGCCAATGCAATGTCCTTGCTCACATTCTCGCTAAGCAATACGTGTTGCGGATACGCCTGATCTCACAAACGACCTACACAGTCTGGAACATCGAAGAAGGGTGGCTGATCTGATATTCTATAGACATTATCATGGCAGAAGTTCGGCTCAGTTGTGTCGCACAATAACTCCAAGAGTCGCTTGTGTAGCAAATATTAGATAAGCTCATCGGGCTTATCCACTCTAGGTTGAGTTTATAACGCCTCGAGTAAGCCTGTTCCAGAAGTAATTCTTTTAGAAAACCTCGGCGTTGTGGAATGAGTTACCGGGGATTTTGTTTCCCGATGGTTACAATAGGCTATTTAATAATCTTCATCTTCATCCATGATTCCTTATTGAAAATACATAAGCAAGTGAATCAGCTTGCCTTTGGTGCTGGCCTACATGATTATGATACGAGGTACTCTGAAGCCATCAGAATATCTTTTTATAGACTGAATGAGTCAGTAAAAAAATCTTCAAGAATTGATTTGGATAACTATCTACTTTCGAATATAAGATACCTTAGTTACAGTCGCTTCAAGACCATTGAATGAATGAATGAATGGAAGAGGCATTCCAAAGTGGACCATCGGTACATAGGTCACCGCTGGGCCCTTTTGCGCCTCTATCAGCTCTAGTTCCCAAGACCAGCCCTTTTCGCAAAGTTAAGTATGGCCTTGGGTCCTGCCCATTTTATATCCCCTGGTTCCAGAATCATGGATCCCAGTATGGCCTGCCTGTGGTGCCCGAGGGCTTCACAGCGCCGTAGTATGTGAACCGAGGACTCCTCCTCATCGCCACAGCTTGCACATGTTGGTCAAGGCCACTACAAAAGAATTTCTTTAAAAACATTGCTTTTATATAGTCGATCAGTTTAAATGTACCACTTTTGATTTATAGACTATTCTGTATCTTTGTGACGATTCACCCGTACACTGTACTTTAGTGAGAATAAAACTACTACTAATACTACTACAGTAACACTTTTACGTTTTAACCGCAGTTGCTTAAGTGTCATAACAGATATTGTCTTTTGTCTGTAGGACCAAGGAGCATGGTCAAATATCCATAAAACATGCTACAGTAGAAATAATGGGACAACCAGTTTTGAGAGGAATTACATTTGATGTAGGTCCTGGGCTAACAATTGTCTCAGGCCCTATTGGATCTGGTAAAACCACTCTTCTGAGGCTTCTTTTGAGCGACTTATGTTGCAAAGAAGGATCAGTTCACGTTGACGGCCGTGTCTCGTATGCATCTCAGGAACCATGGATTTTTCCTTCTACTTTCAAACAAAACATACTTTTGGGAGATAAGTTTGACAAAAATCGATACGAGGAGGTGCTGAAAGTATGCGCGCTCACTGTTGACAGGGACAGATTTCCAGGTGGTAAGTAAGGGTTCGTCTACACTATCAAGTAACATGCTAGACCCAACTCTATCAAGTCACTTGCAGTAATTCTGTTTAGCCATCATTTGCTGGCACGTGTACACATTTTGTTTTGCTACAGGATAACAAACAATTCCTACTTAATCAAAAACGATTGCTTGTTATTTACCATTTTCTGTGTAGATGCATATATACCTAATTATTATGCTTAATCACTGCTGTACAACAAATTGAGGGTAGCTGTGAGGTAAATTTCGCCACTTGGATCGTTTCATGGTAGTAATAATCGATTCACCTCAATTAAGGAAGGGTTAAGATATGAGAAGGAACCTTGTGTACCATCATAAGCTATCGCTTAAGACACGAAACTTCAGTAGGACTGGTGGTGGTACACGCACACGCCACACAATAATTTGAGGTATAAAAGGAATGTCTATAGTTTAGATATCTTTTTCAAAATTATCATTGTCATTGACGCCTGAATAACTTAATTTTGAGACGACTGTTCCTGCATAAAACATAAAGTGGACCAGTTTCCATATACGATATTTCATTCAATTTTAGGAGACGATTTCGTATTAAAGGAACAAGGATCTAACATAAGCAGCGGTCAGAAGGCAAGAATAAATTTGGCAAGAGCAATTTATAGGAATGCAGATGTATATCTTTTAGACGATTGCCTTAGGTCTTTGGACATACATGTTCAAGAATATGTCTTCAAAGAATGCATGCACAGGTTTCTGAAAGGGAAGATTCGCATTTTCGTCACTCAAAATCAACATTTCTTTCGCAAGTCGGAACGAATATTGTGGATTGAAAATGGTGAGGTGGAACTGAAGTCTTATGACATTATCGCTATTGACAACGGGAATTTAATGGGTGAGTATATATAGTACGGATAATTTTTATTTTATTCATAAAATATGAGAAAAAAATCTATTTTGAGTGTGCGAAAGCAAGCGCGATTTATTAGTTATCCAGTCGAAAAAGAAGCTAGACTCATGGCTCCGATCACTTAAGATGAGAGCGACGTCAAAAAACAAGGCAGCAGCAACATTTTCTAGTGGAAATGGCACAAACGGAAAGCTAGTTAACTCGAGGGGTGACCATATTAGTCAAAAGTATACACCTACATTTCGTTAGGTAAATCATGTGATTATTCCTTCAGTGCTTGGAAATCGTTAATATATCCTATTAAATCACCATACATCCCATTAAATCCTTATCCCTAAGATATACAGGTCATTCTTCAATAAATCCTCCTTAATCGAATATTCTACTATAATAGTTTCACACCACCGTGGACGATATATAAATATTATTATGTAAAATGTCAAATACCTAATGCAACAAGCTGAAATACTTTTACTTCTTACACGTAGGTGACCAAGGACGTATGATGATCGGGAACAATTTAAAGTATGATAATTTCGTATATAATTATTTGAGTCTTGATTGTTTTTAAGTAGTGAGTCACTTTGTATGTGCCCAATTACATTGAGTGTTTAATATTATTTCGAAACTCTGTCTGTCAAATGGGTTTTGCCGTTTTTACCACCGCATAATGCCAGTAACCGCTACATCTATGTTGAGGAAATTTAGGAGATATATGTAATTCTAGTATATAATATATTAGTTAAAAATTCCCTTAGAAAAACTAGACGCCTTAAGATCATTCACAGAAATGCGTATCGACAAGTGCGAAATATGTCCTACGTTTTACCACGAGTTTCACTTTGAGCACACTCATTAGACCGGGTAATGATATTTTCGACAGCAGTATATAGTATTGCTACCCGATATAAAAAATACGTTGTAGTGGGAGTCAGTCTACCTGACAATATTTTCAGTCGTCAAGCGAACTCCTACATTCATTATTGAATTGAATAGTGCAAGTCCATAGGAGATGAGTTCTCCAACAACATCTGCACTATCTTCTTTCTGGACCAAATAATGTACATGTATTTCTCTCTTGAAATTTGAGGTTATGTAGTTATTTTGGTGTACTTGACCAGCTTGTACTAAACCATCGGTATATTCTCGATACATCCTGTAAATCAAAGGTAAATCTTTTTTATACCCTGTAGATCCTTGAAATATCCCAACAGTTTTGAAGAAATCGCTGAACATATTTATTTATTTTAGTAATACAAAGCTGTAATACAATATATATTAATATTAGCAACTTGCTGCAGAGATGGAGACCATCTGTACGCAGTAGTGATGTGACATATCATTTCTGATAATCCTTTTTGTGTGCACTACATTATCAATTCATATGTTTCCACCCCTCGTTTTAACCCCTTACACATTTACTTTTATATTTGATTTTTATGTAGAATAACACAACAAAATTAATTCGTCACTCGCGAAGATAATGCTAATAAAATTGAGTACAAGACGAGAGAAGTTAGACAATTAATAGCAAGAAGGCTGTTTTTAGGCCTGTTCTTGGATAGTGAATTGCGAGCTTAGGGAAATCATAAAAAACCATTGTTAAAGAAAACTAAGAGAACAACTGATACTTTTGATTACTTAGAGCCTGTGATAAATGAGAATTGTGACGTTAATCTTGGAGACTATGATGAAGTGGACGAATCGAACAAACTATTGGAGTCAAAACTAAAACCTGGCATGTTCTGCGAAGAAAAGAATTCTGGAAAATTAGGAATAAAGATTTATAAGGAATATATAAAGCTAGGAGGAGGATATTTTCTCAGTGTATTCATCATTTTGTTTTTCATAGTAACACATATATGTAAAGGCTACTCCGAGAAGATGGTAAGCAACTGGTAAATGGTGAACATTCCGGGAAAGGTACAATGGCCGGCGCTAGGAATTTGGCTGAGAGGAGCCAATAAGCAAACATATCATAATTATAGAGAAATTTTTTTTTGATCTGTATTAATTTTATCTCATATACAACTGCCGAGACAAAAGTTCAATACAAAATATTAATTGCGTAAACTAAGGTTAATAATAAATTTTTCATCAGTTTTGTGCTACTAGAACACTGTATATACATGCTTTAGTATTCTCATAATTATTGAGATTTGTGTTAAGATTATAAAGATTTATTTGACAATGTTTGTATAGAATTTTGAAATGTTATACCTTCATTAGGCATCACATTATAAAATTACATGTAAAACGAACAAGAGGTTTGATTATTTTGATTGGTGAGGTGATTATCGCAAAAAACTAAATGAGACGTTTCAAAAAGGTATCTATGTATTTTGTAGTGTAGTGCCACCAAGCGTTTATATTTTATTGGTTGAGAATTGATATTCACGACATGCAGAGAAATTAACTTTTTTTACAGTAATGTACAGTATTAAATATGGAACTAAACAGTAATACAAATTATTCTTAGATATGCGCTAAAATAAACATCAACTTGAGATGTATGTAATGCTTAAGCTATACTTTCTTAAAAAAACGTAACTACACTCAATGATGATGAAGGAACTAATAGCACTAAAATTCAAGCGAATGTATTTGAGGACGCCCGGAAATTATAATAGATGCCAAAATGATATTCTATCTTTCAAAAATGTACCCAACTATGTATAAACGCAACCAGAAAACGAAAAGTCCGTATAACCTTTTGAGAATGTGTCTGTTCAGTTTCTCACGCATAAGTATTGTGATCGTGAACATTTCAGAATTTATGATGTTTTGTGGAACTTTCATGCTGTCTACTTCACGGAAATTTGGGTCACTTATTTTCTTCAGTCCGTCCGTTGGCATTTTTGTGACCATCATGTAATCTCAGTAATCGCTGCTTCCATTTTTATGAAACTTGGGGAAACGTTTGATGTGGCATGTAAATAGGTAACACTATAACAACCTTTTTTGTGTCCGGATTCCGATTATTTTTTATAGTAGTAACAAAATGGGTGCTCATGAGCTTTAAAAGTATGTAAACATTTTTAAATGATTCACAAGTGCTGACCAGTCCCAAAAAAGAAGAAACGGCGACGCCCTCTAGAGAGATTAGTTTGGATGAACAGATTAATGTAACTTTTTGATTGTGTGTTTTATATATACGGATTATATTTCCAAGCGGAAACGGTATCATTTTTGCGTGAGAGGTACCCAATCAGTATACTTGACTCCACTTTTTTACTACATATTCTGTGTGACAGAGCGATAGAAAAATAGATTATCAAATTTCAATTGCCATGTGGCATGCACTTGAGTTCAAAATCGCTCCGATTCGTTGTCTCATCCCTAGCGCCAGCCTGCAATGACATATGTTAACTATTGTCGACTTTTGTAGGGTAAACTTAGAAGAAAACGTTTCGCTTTACAAACATGATAACACCGCAATTCCGGATGAACTGATTATAGCCTATAATTTTACCTTGATTCTGTATTCCTGTTTGGTTCTAGGCACAGTGGTAAGTGCATGAGATATCATTGGCATTAATTAACTCTTGAGTAGGTTGCACAAATACATTTATTTGTGGGAGATGCTTCGCGAGTACGTTTATGATAACTCACAGTATTCTACCAAAATGGTTACTTAGGTGTTGTAATGGAATCGGTCAGAGTATTATTTCCAGAAAATCAATTATTCAATGTTTTTATCCAACTTCTTCAACTGTGTCACAAAAAAATCACCTATTCCATTCTCCCCATAACGATTATTAATTTTTTGGAACGTGGAATATAGTAATATTATCTATAAAGTTCAAATAGTTGCATAATGTTATGCATCAATCAATTAGTTCACCAGACAAATAACTTACACATTGTATTTGAGAAGATTTTTATGCTACTTTCATATTATCAGTTAATCGAAAATGTTCTGATGTGAAATAAGACCAACTTCCAAGCACCTATTATACTGAGATAGGCACTCGGAGGTATTGCGGGGTTAGGTTTACGTATTGAGCCTTCCTGACGGCGCGTGAATAATGCGGTTCTGTTTCATCCACAAGGAACCTGAGCATTGAACCTCCGTAGCGTATCAAAAATTTCGTTAGGGTTGGGTTGATTAACGTGGAGCGTTACTATCTTGATTATATGCGATGGCAACTGATTTGTGAGGGGGTGTTTATCATTGAAAATAGTATGTGTTGCTAGTTTTTGAAACAAACGAATACAATTATGCCAGGTGCATATATATATATATATATATATATATATATATATATATATATATATATATATATATAGCTATAGAATCTACCACTGACTTCTTGTATTTGTGAAACCAACTGTACAGACTCGCATAATACAGTATGGACAATTTAGGTGATGCGTTTTTGGGGACCTCATAAACAATGATAGATAGCTAAACCGTTGAATGAGGTTACTATAATACAAACTCAGACTTGCTTACAAAATTATTGGCGTAATCACTTTTTGCGAAATTTGTTCAATTTTTGATATCTGGAGGTAATTTTATTGTTTTCCGCATTTCCTAGAATCAGTTAAGACATGATTATATCAACACTTACACAAATCGCGGCTATTGACTTCATTTTTTGGTTTTATGGTATATGTAGATATTCATCAACTGTCTTATGGACACTATAATGTTACTTTTTACACCTTTCACGACAAAGGCACAAAAATAATATCCCCAGACAATCTGACATTAATGCTGACTTAGTCTACTCCTTCATGCAGATAAAATAGTTTTTCACTTAACACATAGTTTCACAAATAAAACTCTTTCTTTCAGTGACGCGTTTTGATTTATAATTATCAGTCAAGGTAATATCACCAGATTTAAGAACTAGACAAAATTTCGACTTTTTCTGGATATGTGTTAGTGTCTAGAATGAAAATGATGGAAAATGGTTTAGCCAGTACATGTATGCAGTCTTTAACCATAAAACTAGTAATAAGATCAATACCAAAAGTTAGCCTATTAGGCAGCATCACCTCCACTAAAGATATATGACAAATGTAAAAATTCGGCAGATGTAATTCAAGATTAACAGAGCAGATGGGGGTACCTGTCACCTCTTTCAGGCAGATTCCAATCTGTTAGGATCTTTGACTTCGTAAATATGTGAATGAGTAGCGTCAGTCTCAAGATCCCAAACAACCATCATAAAAATGGTCCACACTGTGTATTAGTATAATAAATTATCGCTAGTTTTCATGCTCTTACTTGGTGAAACTCTTCCATCATGTAGATAAAAAGTTGTGTAGTTGTCACACAGTTTCATAAATAAAACTCTTTCTTTTAGTGACGATAATTTTAATAAAAATCGAAACGCGTCACTAAAAGAAAAAGTTTTATTTCTGAAACTGTGTGATAACTACACCACTTTTGATCTATGTATATTGCTAGTTTTATCAAACCGTTTGCTTTCCAGGTACTGTCTGTAATATCCGCCATTCTTTTGTTTAACTTCACCAGGACTACTTCAAATAGACTTCACAATCTGATGGTTAGAAGTATTATGGATGCTGTAATGTATTTCCATGATATCACACCTATAGGAAGTATCATTAATAGATTCTCTAAAGACTTGACAGTGATAGATGAGCAACTACCATTTGTATTTTATGATTTCTTGGAGGTAGGTAATAAACAAACGGTTATAATAGTAGGTCAGTCCATTATCCTACTTGCATCTTTGCATATTAAAGTATAATCTATCGTCAAAGTTTTTAGTCATATATGATTTAGTCATCTAGAATTTCAGAAGATATACAAGGCAGACACTATATCAAAGATGCATTCACAACACAAGCTCTCTAAAACTTTTTGCTGTTATTTGTGGCCTGCAGTTCCTTAAACACCTCTATGTCTACGTTTGGCAGAGAAAATGTAGATGAAAGTGATTTATTTTCATCTGTTGTCAGCACAAAGCGTATAATTTTAACTGAAACGAGGGCGCAAATATCAGAAAGGTTCAGGTGGAAAATCGATCTTTTAAGAAGAATAACTTGTTTATAATGCAAATAAATTGCAAACATTGATTCAGATTCCGATTAACACACAAATCTCGGTAAAGTCTAAGGGCTGTATTCATTTTGAGAAATATCAACAAGAACTGAACAAAATCGCGGGCAAAACAAGGTAGCTGGAGTAGGTGCAAACTTAGGATGACGGTTAATTTAACTACGGATGGTATACGCGTTTTATATTGTATATAACTGCTTAAAATAATCATTGTTCCAGATTTTGTTCTCATTCAGTGGAGTAGTCATACTGTTGGCATGGGTTAATCTCCTTTTCCTTATACCAGTAACAATAATAGTAATGATAATGTATTTAATGAGGAAGATTTATATTCCCTCTGGAAGAAACCTACAGAGAATGGATGTAGCTTGTAAGTATAATGCAGATTATTTCGTCAGACAAATAGTGCTACGGTTATGGAGCTCTAGTATTTACCAGTACAGCTGATACTGTCACGCCAAACGTGCTTATACGTGCGACCCTATAGGCAGAGATCACGCACAACTGTTCTTCATAATAAATATGTTTTTCCATTTTTAAACACGTTATTATTGACTCGTCTACTTGTCCGTCTAAATGAATCGACTAGTTTCTCTTCTTGTATGTGTGTTTTGACATCTGGTGAATACTGTATCAGTGATGGTACACTTTATAGTTTTTGAAAATTTATCCAATGGTGGTGGACTAATCATTAACATTGCAGGACCAACAACTGAAACATGATCACTTCACCTTTTGGCATTTTAGAGGTTGTAAAGATTTTATAAGACTATGATGGGGATTTTGTCGAGTGAATGTAATTTGAAATGTGGGGGGAAATCTTAAATCATCAGCAAATTTATGAGGCATGTTCCCAAATCTTAAGCCAAATCCTGAATTTTATCAGCTATTTCCATATACTCGTTGGTTGGTCTTTGGAATTTCAGCTTTTGAGTAATCGAGTCTGTCAAGTATGGCTACAACGAAACAAGGCTATGTCGATTGAAGAAAATACAATACAGAGAAACAAAGGAAGTGATGGCCCTGCTAGTCATGTAGGCTTGGCCTATGTGATTTGGCGAGAAAACAGCAAGAGCATATGCGTACATAATTGCTGATTTTATTTGTAATTCGGATTTAGGTTTTCAGCGCTTCGATGATATCAGACATGTCATCATTTTATTACGATATCTGGTGGAAATTTTCTATGATATACGAGAATCACTCTAATGAAACTTCAAACGGGACATCGCGCAGTGCCGCGTCGTTTTTTCGAACAGTAGATGACAACTGTGGTAAACTATTTTCACCACTCTCAATTTTGCCTAATTTACAGCAAGGAGTCCAATGATAGGATACTTAAATGCATCTTTAGAAGGACTGACCACAATAAGGGCTTTGGGGGTAGAAGATCTACTAACGAAGGAGTTTGACAAACATCAAGACCTCTACACGTCAGCTAACTATACATCGAGGTGCTGTGCTAGAGCTTTTGGTTATTTTCTAGATCTATGGTGCTCCATATTTATCGCTACAATAGTTGCAAGATTTGTCTTCATGGAACATGGTGATTAATAATTACTCATTAGATTTGTCTATATTCCAAAGCTATTAAATCTTCCATGCGGGAGACAGGCATGATAGAAGAGATTACAAACAGTATAAATCAAATATGATTTTTGTTTTTCCCTAGTTTCGTCATTTTTAAGATTATGGAGTTTCACAAATACAAAGAATCCAAGATTACAGTTTTAAAATGGAACCTGTATCGTGTAAAATTCCCAATATCAAATGATAAAAGATAAACAAAAGACATATATACCATTTACATACAAAACTCAATCGTTATGATGAAAAAGATTTCCCAAATAATGACATCTTCCACGGACCCAATCTAAGAATTTATTGTTAACCAACTAGAAAGAATGTGGTATTGAGGTATAATTCATTATCCTACAATAATTCTGGGCAATTATATTGTGAAGAGTGTTTGTAATACAGATCATTTTTACTTTGTGGAATATCTCCGCATCTTGTAGATTATATATTTTGAAATTCCATATTATAAAATAAGTAAATATTTGCTTATTAGCAAAATTTTACCTATGAAAGCGCAATGGATGACATAGATTATGCTATAACAATCCATTCCATTAACTTTGGCTTTTGCAGAATTCTCTAATGCACATCAAATTCTTAATTCTAAAAATAGCAATCTAGAATCAACCTATCTTCTTCTGTTCACTTGATAAAGATGTATATAAATCAAATCCATTATTCACTACAAACTGAAATAAAAATTGTTTGTTATTGCATTTCTGTGCCCCTGTTATTTTTTCATCTATTTTTCAAAAGAGTGTTTGATAGGGATATTTTTCATGTGACTTCCTATGGATCCCATTTCATTCACCTTTACGTGTCTTGGTCGTTAATTGAAACCACACTAAATGTCCGCATCTTATTATTTATACATAAACTATAACATACTTAAATCTATTGATAAATACGTGCCGGACTTATTGGGCGTTTTCGACTAGCCGCCACGGCACCGGCAACGGTGACGGGAATGTCCGGCCGACGCTGGCCGGTAACGGCGAAGGCACGGCGATGGGTTCCGCCGGTACCGGGGCCGGCGAAGTGATATAAAATGACGGGATGCGAATCTATTTTACCAATGGTCTCCTTGTAAGCACGTTGTACTCGTATTTTGCGAATGAAGTATCGCGTTTCTTAATATTTTGCTCCGAATGCTAGTAGATAATAAAAATTATCTTTGCTTATGTGAAAGTAGTTAAGAACTTTTTGGGGTCGGCTTTTATATTCACAAAAAGAGTATAAAATTTTCCTTTCAGAACCTGACTTCTATGAGCGGATGAATCCAATATCTAGGTGCTCTGACTCGCTTATATTTGCATCAATTTCAAATTTCTTGTACACTTGAAAAAGGAAAAGTAAAAAATAAAGTTAAGCTACAAATATGTTTTTTTGGAAAATTTATGTATTTTGAGGTGTTACACCTAGAAGTGGGAATATTTTGAATGAAGCCTTTTTTTGCTAAAAAAGTGAAAATTTGTCTCCTGGGTCAAAAACGTTTAAAAAATTCAAATCAAAATTGTCGTTCATTTTGAAATATTATTTTTCATTTATATAACAAGAACATACCTTTTATGTGCAGTAGGACTGGTTTGAATAAAATCAGGTACATTTTAAAATAGGTTTACAAAGGCCCAACTTTATAAAACTAAATAGGAACAAAAACTGTACTCTATACTTCATCAAATAAATCTATGCCAGTCGAAAATTGAAGGAATATTCTCCAATACTTGTTAAGGAAGCTGGTTCTATATTTTATTGTACTGTCAGAGTTTGAGGTCCAGTATCATATTTCTACAGCTAGTGATATCTTCTCCTTAGATTCTCTTTGTTTTGCCTTCTTGCCATTGCCGTACAATTTTTTATATAGTTTTATCATCAACTTGATTTATCAATGTCTTGGTTTCATGATTCTTAAAAGTCATTAAATAATAAGGAAAATTGAAGAAATATATTCTTTTGAAACATTTAGTTTTTTTATGTACTCCTCTTCTATCTTTATACTTTTTTCTTTTCCTTGCAGATTTGGCCATTTACAACAAAATATATTAATTTCTTTACTGTGTCCCCTGAGTCATTTAAATTTACACTGGTTCACAGAATATGTGATCTAGGAGACGTGTGACCCAGGGAAAATGTATGATTATAGAATATAACATCTCTATTGTTTAGAACATAAAAATTGGCATATTTGCCATTAGAAATATAACTAGGATATTGACTTTTGATACTTGAATATAGCCGAACTGGTATCAATTTTGCCACGCTGGTATAAAAATCATGAAAACACGCGTGGCACCTTCGCGATAGTTCCAATTGAATACTAAGTACATTGCAGAAAGGGAACACCGCCAAAAAACGTGCTCCCAATTCAAAAGGTCATGTATGAGTGATCTGATCCAGAAGACGTGATCCAGGGACCAAAATTAAGGGACAAACTTGCTTTTCATGTAATATTTGGGGTATATTCTAAGCTATACAAAAATGGAGTATGTCATGTTACTCGTTTAAGTAGCATTAAGTAAAGTTTATTACTTTGAGAGGAACAGCCATTTTTCTGTACTTTTCATTTTCATTTATTTTCATTGGGCTAGATTTGAAATGTAATTTTTATGATTTATTTTTGTAAAAATCCCTTAGATAAATCAGTTTTGCTTAGTAGAGGTCCAAATGGATTTTTTTATATATTGTCAAGCTTGAGAGACAGCAGATGTATAAGAAATTTGAAAATTATCCATTTATGCCGTAAATGTAAGAGATAGAGCAGATAAATACGAGTATCAGTTGACAGAGCCATTTTCACGTGTTATCAGAAAACGGTCCCTATCAGTACTGCCCAAACATGATGCACATATACTGTATTGTGTGCCCAATTATCGTCGTAAACCGCGATGCACGTATAAAAACCAACACCGGTGCCGGACCCAGTGGAAAAACACAGTCAGCTAGTCTAAAAACGCCCATTGACTATGGTCAGTAAGAATTGAGATGCAGTTATTGGTCAGATAAGTTGCGATGGACCCTAAAGTAGATCTGATTAACGAGGCTTTTTTCAGATATTACTGTGGGTGATGTTGGACTGGCCCTAACGCAAGCCTACACCTTAACAGGTTTTGTACAGTATGGTATTAGACAATGGGCTGAGATGGAAAACAAAATGACGTCAGTGGAAAGAGCACTGGAATACACCAAAGCAGAAAAAGAATGTAAGAATAGGGGTATTTTGCTATCACTGGATTGGCCAGTCAAAGGCAAGATACAGTTTGTTGACGTCAGTTTACGCTACCACAGCTCAGATAGTTTGCTGCTGAAGAATCTGAATTTCACGGTGAATCCAGCGGAAAAAGTTGGGATTGTTGGTAGAACAGGTGAGCAAGGAATAAAGTAATTATTACAATTCTATATTTGGTCGACATTCTCGAAGGAAAATTTGTATTGTGTATGGTCAGAATATTAATGTCCACGTTCCATTTTAATGATGTATGGGAGCTCTGTGCCAAGAATGTGGAACATTGTAACATCTTTCACGATGAAATATTATCAGGATGAATCAGCATTCGTAATTGTGTAAATACTGGAAAGGGAGAAAATACAATTCTAGAGTGGGGAAAATTCAGAGAATTTTTAGATGCAGACAGGGTTCGAACCCGTGTCTCCAGCACTCCATGCTGATGCCTTAGACCCCTCGGCCACCGCACTGAGGTCTCGAACGGTCCAAATCGTCTTGTTAAGGTACGTTCTTATGCTATTATCTCTCTGTGTTTCTCTTAATTCCAAATGCACACAATCTGGACAAAATGCGTAACATGTAAATACAGGAATGGCAGATTAAAGATACATTTTGTAGTGAGAAAAAGAGAAAAAAAATAGGTGCTGATCTATCCGACTAGCATTTCATACCTTTTACCACATGGCAGAGCCACGCCACATCGCACAACAGAGGTACTATGCTCGCTTCAGGTACAAAAACAACTGGTAATCCGTGCTTTTATCTGCCACTAACAGTTGGCAAGTTTGTAGTGGTGGAAAAGCAACGTCCATCAGGGCTCTTGGAAAATGATGTTGATATTTTATATATTTAGGTGCAAGTAGTAGTAGTTTTTTTATTATTTTAGCGCGGATTTGTTTAAAAGATATTGGATTCAGGTGCATGTGGATAGATTTATACTAAAAATACTACTATACTACATGCTATTTGGGTCAGTTAAGTGACTTCAAAAAAATATTTTATTTCTAAAAGAGTAGGTATTTTACATTTCTATATTCCATATTTCATTAAGATTATTTCACAAATAAATCAATTAATAATAATGAAATACCAGGACCTTTATTCAATAAAGCCATGATTCATAGTGTGCATGATTCTGTCATGCCAGTAAAACGACAATACGACAGTCCAAACTATGATGAAAACTGGTAACGCGTTTATATTATATGAGTTACGCTTTACGAGTTACGATTTACGATCTACGAGATACGAGTTACGAGTTACGAGACACAAGATACGAGTTCCAGGTTATCAGTAATGAGTTACGAGTTACTAGATACAAGATATGAGTTCCGAGTTATGGGTAATGAGTTACGAGTTACGACTTACGGGTTTCGATTTGCGAGTTACGATTTACGAGTTACGACTTACGACTTACGACCTACGAGGTAGGAGTTATGAGTTACGAGATACAAGATGCGAGTTCCAGGTTATCAGTAATGAGTTACGAGTTACTAGATACAAGATACGAGTTCAGAGTTATGGCTAACGAGTTACGAGTTACGAGTTACGAGTTACAAGATACGAGCTCCGAGTGATTGGTAACACGTTACGAGTTCCGAGTTACGCGTCACGAGATAAAAGATGCGAGCTCCCACTTATCGGTAACGATTTACGAGCTACGAGATGCAAGATACGAGTCCACGTTATCGGTAATGGATTGCAAGTTATGATATACAAGATACGAGTTCCGGGTTATGGGTAGCGGGTGGAGCGGGTAGAGAGTAAGTGACACACGATTCGCTCTTAATACAACACTCGACTATCCCAATATCGATTATTTCAATGCCGATTATAATTTGAATTATCAACTTCCACAATCAAATTACACCTATTATGTAAATATTACCGATTAATTTTAATTCGAATTGTCCCATCACTACCATATCATTTATCATATGGAGGGCCACGCGACATCGCACTACGGAGATACATATGCTCGCTCCAATGGTTAGAGATTACTGACGTGGGTGACGTGTTCTCAGGATTGTGCGCGTTCGAAAGTGATATAAATACAGGGAGATAGTGGCACTAGAGATACCGTTCCGGGTCTATTGTAAAAATGTTGTACGGCTTTCAGATTTTATTAGTTGGGCATGCTAAAAAAATTAAGACATCAAGAATAAAATTACATCCGATTGCATTTTGAGTGCCTGATAATACAAGATGAAATATCCATATTGGCGAATATTCAGTCCTCGGGGTCTTCAAAATGAAATGGAACGTTTCAATACAATAGACAGTGTGGAATGTTCAAAATGCGAAGTTGTTAATAGAATACCTACGAGTGATGACAAAGAATTCGATATACTGTTACAAGTTCAGGAGAATCTTCAAATCAGTAGCTGTGCATTAGCTTTACTTTGTCATATGTCGCAATCAACGGAAAACCGAACAACATCGAAGTATAAGTACCGCCCACATCACATAAAATTACAGCACAACCTTCAAGCTAAAGATTTTCAAAGACTCTCAATGGTTACATGGCCAAAGTGAGCTAAACTAAAACTTTTTGAAATCTATAATGAGACACACAAAATTACTACACAACAGGGAACCTTCACTGGATTCGTGGAATCCAACACCAAAACCATTGACCCGTTAAGATGTGGTGGCGGCATACTGAAACTAAATCATTGGTCCATATTTTTAATGAACCTTTAAATGTACGTTATTACTTTTTTGCGAGATCAGTTGGCATTATTATTGCAACAACTAGAGACTATAATGAACGTAAAAATATGAGGAAATATGGTGATATGAGGTAAGTTGTCCATGTTTGTAACGCTAATTAAGCTAAAATCAAAAAATTAGGAGGTTTCTTTTTAAAAAATTGACCTCTCAACTTTTGTTCTGTTCAACTTTATTATATACTATATTAATTCACTAACAAAATATGAACAAACCAACCCCAATTGCATAATAAAGGCCTACTTATAGAAATATTAATTATGCGTTGTCCTGCAAACGTGATTTTTGACATGAATTTAAAAAAAAGCTATAAATAGGATGGCAACTATTTATGAAATACCCTGTATAATTTTGAAATTATGCTTAGGATATGCAATACCCTATACCTTGCAATTTTGGTATGTTACATTTTTTTGTATCTCTTTATATAAGCGAGATTTGTTACTCGGCGCAATTGTTGATTCACCCGGTACATTAATTTGCTTAAAGCTCGTGTTAACTATTTGCTTTTATAGCAAGAACAATAAATTGCATGTTTTTCCGTTTTAGAAAATATCTTCTACTGTTATCGGCTGTCTTACCTATTTTAGTCTATTTTGTAATGTTTGTCTTCATTATTCCAATGGCAGACTGAAAAACTCCAAGTCATTGTTTGCAAAAGATCAAAAAACAGACTCGTACACAGAGCCGATTATAAATAAATTCTACTGTTTTAGTGGAAAGTAGATAATAAACGTACCATTGTCTGAGTATGATATAAAGCATAATCAGTATACAACGGTGTATTACTAAAAGTTTACGTATCAGTATACTTAGAATGCAACAAAGTAATTGAAACTGTGCGTTCCACTAAAATAAGTATTGGAGCATTTTCAAAATATACATTCCATTGAACTTCAAGTACTTTAGACATCTGTTAGACTATTAATTAAAAAAGTAGTTCAAGTAATGAAGTAAATTTGATCAGACTGATGAATCGTCGTCAACTTCAGAAACAAAAAAAATTAAATACTATCACTTGTTGTATTTTCTTACCTAAGCACCCGAATACGAGATGGGCCTATGTTTACTATATCGATCGAGTTAGGTATAGAAATAATCTGCAATTATAATTATATGCATGTGCCGTTAATTTGACAATGAAGTTCTGCGCTAAATGAGGTATCAAATTAGAAAAATCTTTATGCGTTTTTGCGGAAAGTTATTGCTGCCTTGGTGAGTAGCTGCCGAAAAGAGGTCGGAAGATTCCGGACGGCTTATATGGGAATGGGTTTCTTGGTGAACTTTTCTGAATGCTTGCGATGTTGCCTATTTTGTATATTTAATCAAAAGTATCTATGAGCCAAAATGAATGCCCCACTCAGACATTTGTCATCTAAAATGCACATGACTATTATCTAAAAATGCCAAGGTCCCACGTCTTACGAGGACAAATGGTCCTACAAATTTGGAATGCGTGATAGCAGCGATAGATTGCTACATTTGGGGTCATGCTGTCATCATCCCTTACCTGGAATTGGTATATATACAACGTTTTTGTTTTCTACTTTTGGCCGCTACGTTGTACTGATGAAACATCCAAGGTATATAGTGAACCACATGTATAGTGGATTGTATACAGTACGTGCCTATTGAATGCTACCTATAAATGTGTTTAAAGAAGGATTTGACGTCTTAAGGCGGTATAGAGCCTAAAG
Organism: Bruchidius siliquastri; assembly: GCA_949316355.1. Taxonomy (NCBI): domain Eukaryota; kingdom Metazoa; phylum Arthropoda; class Insecta; order Coleoptera; family Chrysomelidae; genus Bruchidius; species Bruchidius siliquastri. The sequence goes on along the minus strand of OX438532.1, from coordinate 22,220,516 downwards.
AAGGGTATTCAAGGTATATTTTAGCCCAAAGAGATAAAGGATAAAAAATGGCTAATATCGCAAGTTGCGGTTTACCAAGTACAGCCAGCGCTTCATCCTTTATTGGCTTACTTGGTACATTTACGACTAACTTGGTATATTTACACACAGAAATGTATGGGTAAAATTTATAAAGCACATTGAGAAACATTAAATTTTGATTCTTTAAACCATAATAGGCCATAGAGTCTAAAGGAGGTATGCATACATTTGAGCCCAAAAGGACATTGGATGAGGAATGTACCATGAAAAACAGGGCAACTTTTCAGACAAATTCGGCCAATTCCCATATAACTTTATGGGATTTTTTTCAGCTCACGGCAAATCCTAAGAGAGATTGATTCACCTTATCTTAGCATCGTATTGTTTTGTATGTGATCCATTTTCTTAGTATGTGATTGGAATAGTTTTTCATTCTTTTAATCTGTTTCTGCACGTACAGAACGTTCTTCTATTTCATGGGAATATTCGGATTTTCAGGTGCTGGTAAGTCGACGCTCATATCCACACTATTTCGCCTATATGGTTACGAGGGAGAAATCCGTATAGATGATGTGGATATCAAAGATCTTCAGTTAACGACCATGCGTCAAAGAATTACTATTATTCCTCAAGAACCAGTACTGTTCACAGGCACTATTAGGGATAATCTAGATCCTTCTGGGGGTTATAGTGATCACGAAATTTGGAGTGCAGTAGAAAAAGCGGGACTTGCTGGACATGTCTCAGGTATTAATTTGTACTCGTTTATTATTTTTCATTAACATTTTGAAGTAACCATTTCATCCAAATTTAAAATCTTCCTGGATTCTAATTTTAATAAATTAATTCCGTTTTGTCTTCAATTTGCCATGCTGGCACTCTTCGGTATTAGAAAAACCACCCATTGAGCGATTCAGAGTCATTGTCTACCATCATTGACCTGTCCAGCTGGCTTTGCGTTCAAATGATGGAAGTGGTTTGCAGTGGGTCGGCATGGACAATTGTGAATTGGGAGCTTTAAAAGTAAGCCGATAACTTCTATGTGTCTCGGCTTGATACAGAATACAGTATAGATGATACACTTGAGGTGTACGCCTTCAGTGGTAAGGGCGAGTACGTAGTCGGTTAAGTTTTGATACTTGCATTGCTTTGTAGTATACCTATACCTCTCCTATCTAGAGGTTTGAATTATCAAAAATCCTAAACATATTCGCACTGAAACCAAATAAAAATATTAAACATGTACAAACTGGTGTTCCATATCAAAATAGGGGAGAAGCATGTTTCTATATTTGTCATAAACTGAATTATCAAATTCTTCGCCAGTTTTGATTAAAGATCTACTTCAAGATAAGTGATATCACCTCCAAACAATTATTGTTTGGAAATTTGGTCGAAACCCTCAAGGAGGCGATCGATTCACTTAAGTGAATAAAATGGCGAAAATAATATTTCTAGGATATTAAAAATATTAATTTGCTTAACTACATAGGCTCCACTATACATGTGTCCTATTATAGACATGCATATTTCGCCCATTATCTAGACTAGTCGGTATAGTTGCAATATATTTATATCTATGTACAATGGAATCAAAGTAATATATTCATATGCGAATATTAACAGGTTTGTAAACCCTTTTTTGTGTTGTTAATTAGCTTCAGACGATGTGGTAGCTGTTTGAGGGACGTGGTAACAAGCGCAAGTCTTCTTTTATTTTATGTTTACATGAAAACAGATCTTGGGTTAGATTGTTTCTATCATGCATCTAGGAGAAATATAAATGATATACTAGTTGACCTACTGTTTCTGAGAAAGCGAATATTTAATGACTCCTGACACGCATTGAACTGTCAACAGGCACAAATATCACCTCACTGGACATCACCATCGATAATGCCATGTTAACTAGTGGACAAAAACAACTGCTTTCAATTGCCAGAGCCGTCCTGCTCAAAAACAAGATTGTGATATTAGATGAACTTACTGCCAACATGGACGAAGATACAGAGAAGTTAGTCAACGCTGTGGTGGAAGAGAATTTTAAATCATGCACCGTATTGATTGTCGCTCACAGACTGGAAACTATAATAGGACTTGACAAAGTGATGGTGCTTGAGCATGGAGACATAGTAGAGTATAATACTCCCGCAACGCTGCTGGAGAATAAAAATGGCCTGTTTTATAGTATGGTGAAAAGTAATGGGCTACTGAAATAAAATTTATTTATGTCTATTTTTATAAATAGCGATGGTAACATGAATATTGTTTCAATTAAATTCCTTAGATCTACTCCATTGTGATGAAAATATTCCACGCGTTAAATTGACTCAGAACTTCCTAAGCTGTTGACCGTTTGGAAAAAATATTGTATAACGAAATTAGAACCTCACGAAGTCCTTTCGTAGATTTGTTAACTATACTAGTTTGTCTTTTTTAATATTTTGCGGGTCTGTGGCCAATGGTATTAATTTCTAGCAATATTCGCCGGTATTTAATGATCTTTTACGCTGGCGAGATTTTATAAACAAAATCTAGGAATGTGCGTACTACACTTTGTTCAAATTTGGCTTTAATGAGTGCAACAAATGAAACAAAGAATGAACATAGAAATTGAATGCAAGGATACTAGTGAGATTAGACTGGTATAGTTTGGTCGTAGTAGGCCCTAACTTCGAAGGTTTTGAATTTCTATTATATTTCAGCAGACTGCCCGGATAATCAGTTTTTGACAGGTGTTCTTTGATGCGCCGAAGATCAGCATCCAGACCAGATTTTGTATTGCAGATATCCTTATCTCTATATATAATAGTTCTTGATAACGCCTTTCTTGAAGCAAATATTCTGATTTTACATTCACTCGAAACAGGCATATCGTAGAAAGACAAATTCTAATATCTCATGTATATACAGGGTTTTTCAAAAGTTTGATTTCGGACTTCTATTGTCTATAAAATATTTGAGTATCACAACGTTTCGATTGATATCCTATCCTCAATCGTCTTCAGGTGATACTCGAAAATTTTATAGTCAATGGAAGTCCGAAATCAAACTTTTGACAAATCCACCTTGCCTACAAGTTTCAAGCAACAGTATATACAGGGTGTCCCATAAATGGTGCGCAAACGCCCAGGTGCTGATGGTTTGAACTATGACCTATCAGAATAACATCAATTATGTTGTTGGTTTTCGAGTAAATAGCATTTTACTGAAATTGTTCAAAATCCCATCAGTTTTTAGCAATCATTTTTACACAGTTGTATTTTTTCATGTTTGTTTTTTAAAATACTCTACATTAATGAGCGCATCGAATGTATTTAACAAATCATATTAAATAATTCAACAGCTCACAGCATTAATGCTTTTTTCAAGCATTTTTCAAAATTTAAATTTAATCGCTCAAATTTGAAGTTCTTTTTTGAAAGACTCCAAAAGTTATATGAAAAACTTGTTTGATTTATGAGATTTTTTTCCTGACGAAACATAAAATATTGGAGTGTTAATTTCAACGGAACCGTTTTCTTCAAGAATTGTTTTCATGCTATTTTGTTTCAGTACTATTCTTATGATATTGATTTATATAGCTTCGATCCACAATGTGTCAGCGTGACAGCTGGTTGTTGTTAGTTATGCGTTTATGTTACTGTAACTGATCCTGTATGAATTGCTATTTGTGTACGTCTTTTATTACAGGATTAAATTAATTTGTCATTAGTGATTTTACTTACAAGATTATCCAATTCTTGAACGTCTTCACAACACAGAGATACATCACAGGTACGACTGTTCTTGGACTTTCTAGTAACAAAACGATAACATTTATCTCATTACAAGGCAAATAGGCCGCTATACTTCATAAAAGCAATTTCATGATCGCAGACGTCCTGATCGTGGAGTATTTGAAATAGTGCACAATTCATATCTAGCAGAAAAGAAATCTGGAAAGCGTGGAGGAGAAGGATGACCTCAAATTGTTGACGAAGAGTAAGTTTTACAGGAACGTTATAGAGATCCAACGACGTCTACAAGAATTATGCATCAACAAACAGGAATATCATAATCTTGAGTCCTGTGAAGGTTAGATGTTTAAAAAGTGCAAGCTCAGTCTCTTGCTAATGAATATTTCATTTAGGTATCATCATTATCCTTACCACTTGCAGCGCGCACAAGCTCTTCAACCTAGGGATTATGCATTGAGAGTCGAGTTTTGCCGCAGGATGTTGCAAACATCCCATGATGATCCAGAGTTCTTCCATAAAGTTCTTTAGAGCAGCGAGTCATCATGCAAGAGAGATGGTTACACAAATCTGCACAATCTTCATAGCTGGCAGATGGAAAACCGTCACGCAATGAGAGAAGATCGTTTAAAATAAATTTGTGGACTGGTATCTTTAATGGCCAAATTTTGGGACTAGTGGAGCTTCCACGCACATAGGATGCCGATGAATATTTGCGGCTGTTACAAAACCAGTTACCACAACTTCTGGTAGAAGTGCCTCTGACTTTAAA